>OU896709.1:40721307-41378807 GCA_918026855.4 Phaedon cochleariae | reverse complement strand
TCTTTGCAACGGATCCATCGAGGTAGAGTGAAGCGAGAGATGCATTCCAGAGATAAGAAACTTCGAGTCGAAAATAATATCCATCGCAGGCGCGCGCGCGCTTATCTTTGCAACGGATCTATCGAGGTACAGTGAAGCGAGAGATGCATTCCAGAAATAAGAAACTTCGAGTTGAAAATAATATCCATCGCTGGCGCGCGCGCTTATCTTTGCAACGGATCTATCGAGGTAGAGAGTAAGGCGGCTCGAGCGCGCGGTGCTGCAACGTTGTCGGACGTATGTGTTTGGATGTTAATATTGTTACATTATTGTGTGTGGCAACGCTGTCTCGCTTCATGGCGTTCGAAGATCCAGTGAAGCGAGAGATCCCTTAGAATGATAAGCGCGCGCTCGTATTGGAAACGAATACTTGGATTATTTATTTATTTTAAAGTGGGTGACGTCATGCCGTTACCTTCATGGCGCTCGAAGTTCTAGCAAAGCGAGAGATCCCTTAGAATGATAAGCGCGCGCTCGTATACCCATTCCTCAAACTGTGACTTTAATGACAATAACAAGATTGAATTTTCATATACAGGGCGTTTGAGTTGATTGAAAATTGAAAAAAAATATATACAGAGTGTCCCACGGTTCGCGGTCCCATGTTTTAGCATGGAAGAAGTGTTTGAGTTGAAAGAAATATATACAGGGTGTTTGAGTTGATGAAGATTGAAAAAAATATATACAGGGCGGTCCATGGGGGTGAAAGAATACGAAAACAAAGATAAATAATCTATTTATTTAAGTAATCCTTTTCTACAAAAATGACATGCCTCTTGAGAAGATGGCGGTCCATCCCAGTGTGTGGTCCAATCGGGACGATTATAATGAACGAAGCATGGCAGTTTGATTTGTAGGTTAAAGTTGCTGCGATATTCTTGAGGAAGTTTGTGCCACACCCTTAATAGCCCATAAGGATCTGCATATTCAATGAGACATTCTACTGGAATGTACTGCAATTCTTGTTCAGTGAATTTCGTCAGAGTCAAAGCGGGAGATTTTATAAACTCCAATAGCACAGCTATTTCAGACTTCATGATTTTTCGAGCAGAGCTAAAATATTTCAGATGCTACTAGTTTCGCGTCAAGTTGTAGACTGATGAAATAAATAAAAAACGAGTCACATATTTCGAAGGTTTTTATTCAAATCAGCCATCAAATCATTTTTACAGTAATATAGATATTCTCTGAGAGCGTTACTAGACATGCTATCGCAAACATCACAAAACCCTAATATAAGCTCTTGTGCACTCAAAACAGTCAGTTTATTTTTTATCCATTCAGCTATTACATTCATAATATTCTGATAAAACATAAAAAAGTCCAAGTCATTGATTAAATTAACTCGATGTGAAACAATGCACATTTCAGCACTCAAAATGTCTGCAACATCTTCCTCCATCAGATCGAATATGACGTGGTATTTGGTGAGTGACAACATTTTGACACCATCGCAAACGAATTTGGTTATGGTGATATAGTCTCCGCAGGTGGTAACGGCAGGATCATATTCATCAATAAAACCAGGTAGGGGTTGTTCAAAAAAGTCTTGTTGTGCCTTATGCAGCAAATCGATGAAGGTGGCCCATTCGTAAGTACTGAATGAAATTTTCGCTGGGTAGAAGGGCTTTTTCAGAATGATGGCCGGACTAAATTGTCTAGCTGGACTGAGTCCACACTGGATTGTGTAAGTGGACAACTGGAACGATGTATTCAGCAGGTGGTGTGATTCGGCTTTCGCTGCTTGTTCAATCATATCCAAATATGTATTGACATCACCATAATAACCCATCATTGATGATGATGATCTAGAACTACCGTCTTCGAAAAGCACTTCACTAGATGAATAACCAGAGTCTTCACTCATTGTTCTCGAACTGATGTGTTGAAAGTTTCAGTCTTCCTTATTTATACCATAACTGTTGGCTGATCATAACATCCGGCAGATTGGAATAACAGGTTATTTGTTAGTGATCGATGAAAGGCCCTCTCATAGCCATTGAATGTGTGCTTCTTTTCCATATGTTTGCATTATAATTTATTGTTGGAATCAATCCAACTATTGTGTGTATCATCGAATCCCAACCATTTGACAAACACCTTTTTGCCTTTTTTTCTTAAAACTTTTTCCACTAGATAGATGTCAGGATTTATAGTTTTTTGCAATTCTTCAGGATAAAAAGCACCTTTGATCGGAGTACCATGCAAATCTTCCAAGAGATATGTAGTAGGTTTCGTAATACGAACTTTTACGATTTTAAATAGTTCAGTAGTCCAATTTGGCGTATAATTCTTTTCGAACACATGTTTGGCTTTGCTGATTCTCACAATATCACCAACGTTAAATTTTCTAATTCCAGCAATTTTTATGTGATTGTAGACGGATTTGAGAGTGTCTTGTTCGTTGGCTTTGGTGACGTCACTGGGCTTGCATCTAATCGTCGTATGTTTCGTGTCATTATAATTCTTTGTGATTTCAGGCAGGACATCTATCCAACGGTATGAGCCATTCAAACTAAAGAATTTGTACAGTTTTTCCTTCAATGTTCGTATAACACGTTCAGCAATAGCCGCCTTCATTATGGTGTACGTATGATAATGGTTGATGGAGAACTTTTTCATCAGACTTTGAAACTTTTCGTTGTAGAATTCGGTACCTTGATCGGTTTGCAAATTCTTGGGAATTCTGTTGTTGGCATGCGATAGAATATCAGCAAATGCACGAGCGATTTCAACACCAGTTTTTGATTTTAGTGGTCTAGTCCATAGGTACTTGGAAAAACAATCAATCACGACCATTATCAGCTTGTGATCCTTATTTACAGAGGCATAAGGTCGCATTTCGGCTAGATCCATTTGCCATAAGTCATCCAAACCTTTGATGATAATGCGGCGCCTTGGAAATTTTTTCCTAGCAGGTCTATGTAATTCATTGACGAGTTGGATTTTTTCTTTAGAATGTGACATATTGACTTCGTTGGATTAGGAGTTTATATGATGGGTTTCACACAGGAGGCTTCCTTTTCGGTGGCGGTGGTGTTGTCGTAGATTTTGGAGTGATGGCAATCTTGGCCAGATCTTTTTTCATTTGATCAATGACATCAGCAAGCTGGCGTTCTTTATCACGGCTGTGTTGTTGCTCAGCCTTCAAATCGTGCAAACTCTTCACAGTGTTGTCAATCTTATCGACAAGTTCTAGAATATTTTTCACATTCAAGTCGATGACGCTTTTGAGTTTTGGTAGAGAGTTGTTGCGAAGCTGCTCCACATGTATGTTGATCTTGTGCACTATGTCAGACAACTGAACAAAGTTTGTATTGTACGTTGCTAGTTTAAGATCATGTACATCCACTCTCTTCCTTTCTTTGATTATTTCGTTGCTGAAGCCAGCAAGGTGATTTCGGATTTTTTCACCGTAATTATCGAAAGCAATCTTGAAATCTAACTTAATTTGCGATATAACTTCATCCACATATTGTTTGTTTGCAACATCAGCGACATCTGTTGGCAGTTTTACGTTACACATCTTCAAATGACCAACATCAATATCACCGGTTGGAGTATGTGAAAATCCAGATCTGACTGTCACCATCTGAGCTGAGCGTGGAAACGAACCACGTCCGAATTTGTCGAGACTCATTATGCTAATGACTAAAGTATTGTACGTTATCGATAATGGTCGGCACTTTGCCTCGCCAATTATTAGCCCCTTCACTCATAGACATGTCATGAAAGTGTCACGGAACTGTCAAGGAAGTGTCACGGAACTGTCACGGAAGTGTCAAGGAAGTGTCACGGAACTGTCACGGAACTGTCACTGAAGTGTCAAGGAAGTGTCACGGAACTGTCACGGAAGTTGTCATGAAAGTGTCACGGAAGTATCACAGAAATGTCACACATGTTTTATTATGCCTGCCTCTTCTAATTCGTTCAAGATGGCAACAATCTCGTTATCGTTTGATGTATTTCCGGCTTGCTGTGATGCAATGAGCAACTTCAATCTATCTACCAATTCGTTTGAATCATCCCAATACATGTATTCGATAGGTGCTGTGTTGTATGTCAACTTCAAACCACGACCACTGGAATTGGATCTGAACATTGGACGAATAATTTCTACGTATTTGAGTCTAGAGGAAGACTTCATACGTCCTGCAGAATTCAGATGAGCTTTGGTGAGCAAGAGTATTTGCTTGTATGGGTTCGTATCATCTTTGGCAAAGGATGGATCATTATAGAAGAGTAATTGATAGAGGCCTGGGGTGCCACGGAACCGAAAGCCATCAAGAAGTATATCTCCAGTTCTTCGATGGAAATTCATTTCTTTTCCGTTGAGAGACCATTTCGATGTTACTGGATCATATTTGGGACCATAAACCGTATCGATATTTTCATCATTTGTCCAGTATTCAGTCAGATATTTTTGAGCCATCGCAGGATACTGATCAACGTAATCATGTATTGCAGCCGGTGAGATATTTTCACTATCTACAAAAAGTTCATCATCAGCATCGTCATAACCATCCTCATCATCATCTTCAGTATGCCCAGCATTATCAGCCACATCCATCATAGGTATGAAATTAGTTTGATTCAAATCCGATTGCTCCCTCTCCACCTCCCCATCCTCTTCCTCCTTCTTCTCCTTCTTCTTCTCCTTCTTCAACCCCAACGACTTTGCTCTGCTTCGCTTGATGTTTGAAAGTGTTCCATCGAGTTTTTCTTCTATGACCTTGGACGCGGAGGCAATTTGTTTCAAAGGTGATGTCAGTGGTTGGAATATTTTCTGTAACGCATCATCATCCTCAGACTTGCCCAATTTCAGTGCTAAATATTTTCTTCTGATTGATTTCGATAGTTCGTTGATTTTTTTCTTGCGCAGCGCATCAGCAACATCATCATGCATCTTGGTTGACGTCATCTTGATGAATGGTCCAAAGATCACAGTCTTATGAACTTATCGAAACCATTTCTATATCTGCCAGCATTCATATCGAAAGTTTTTGCAATCACCATCGCACCATATTGGTTGGAATTCCAACACTCTGAGCACAATGCTTTGAATTGATCGAATGACATGTCTGGTGACACATGCTCATCAAACACATGCTTCAAATTCATTTCATCCTGTCGAAATAACACCAACAGGTTACTGTTGTCTCGCACCAGCTGCTTCGGTATCTTAGAAAAAGTCTGGCATAGGTATGCTACGTCAATATCCTTGTGTCTACACATTGGAAAATATTCTCGAATTTTTTGCTGCTTGTCGCATGATACATCATCAAAAATGAATATCGAATTATTTTTCGCTTCTGATGGACTGATGACATCATCATTTTCTTTAAAGGGAAAATACCCAACACCTTTCACTGAATCCAACACTTGTTGCAGCAATTGATATTTCGGTTGGTACAACGACTTTGAATACACGTAAACGTTCTCGAATTTCGCGCCATTTGGATTGAACAGCAGGGAAAGCATCGCATTGGTCTTTCCACATCCGCTTGGTCCGCAGAAGATTGCTCTGAACGAATGGGGAAGCAGTTTCCCATGTTTACTATTTACTGGTGGTTTGGTTGACAAAATTTCATCCAAATTCACAATGGGTAACATCCGTTCTTGTTGAATGATCTTCATCATGTGATGATATTATATTTTTCATTTCATTAGGTATATGCAGAGTTGTCGAACTTCCTACACATCAGTCTTCATGTTGCTCTACCACGGAGAGGGTGTGCTTAATTCTCTGATCGATAAACTTCCCATCGAATTTCACATTCCAGGCTACAGATTTTGTGGTCCAGGTACCAAACTCGATAAAAGACTTGCAAGAGGAGACACCGGTATCAATCCGTTGGACGACGCGTGTCGAGAACACGATATCGCCTATTCACAAAATTCCTCAATAGAAGACAGGCACAAAGCTGATTGGATATTGGAAAATCGATCGTGGGAGAGAGTCAAGTCGAAGAACGCTAAATTCAAAGAGAAGGCTGCTGCTTGGCTTGTCACCACCGGAATGAAGGTCAAACGAAAACTCGGCATGGGTCTTGTATCACAGCAATCCCTATCCAACATTATCAAATTCATAAAAAATGTACTATCAAAGTCAGATGGTGGTGGTGGTGGTGGTAGTACAACATCTGGAAGTGGTCTGAATAAATCTGCATTGAAAGCACTCCGTGCAGCCAGAATGGCAATCAAGAGGGCTGGCGGTAAAAAAAGAATCAGAGTACCAAGAATCATACCTCTTCCACACAGTGGCGGTATACTACCATTGATACCAATCTTTGCCGCCTTGGGAGCCCTAGGATCTCTAGCTGGAGGAGCCGGAGCAGTCGCAAAGACAGTCATTGATGCGAAAAATGCAAAGAAAAAGCTCGAAGAAGATCAAAGACATAATAAAGCAATGGAGGCTATCGGCAAGCAGGGTTCCGGCCTATTTCTACGCAAAACATCGAGAGGATTCGGACTGTACTTGAAGAAACAATCAAAAAACTCAAAAAACTTCTAGACAAGCTACCCAATAAATAAATGTACGATAAAGATGTGATAAAGTATGCCAAACAGCTGAAAATACCGTATTTTCGAGGTGTTTTTATGCGGGACACTCTACCTTCCACCGGTCCATGGCATCGCGAGTGTGCTGTATTGAATTTGGATACCTCCAATCATGCGGGCACTCATTGGGTGGCTTACATAAAAAATGATAAAAAAGCCTTATATTTCGATAGTTATGGCAATCTGAAACCGCCCAGAGAATTGGCGCAATATTTGGGTGCCAGCACGAAAATCTTGTACAATAACAATCAATACCAAAATTTCAATCAAAGTAATTGTGGACGTCTATGTTTAGAATTCCTTTTTAATGAGACCAAGTAACTCGGTCATTGTGCATCAGTCATGTCTCTGATAGTGACGTTGAAAGGTCGTACATCTACGCTCTCCATAGACTTTTTGACACCACTTCAACTCGATCCAGACTCTGATTACGGACTAGCATTATTGGGATTCCATTCATACAACAGTATACCAAATATCGACAAAGGATCAAAGTTTTATCTGCAAGATAAGACCAAGGCGGGAAAGATCATCGATATTCCCGAAGGTTCATACGACATTGCGGACATTGAGACATTCATACGCAAAGAATTGGGCATCTCAAGTGCAAAGGACGTTGATGATATATTCTCGTTGAAGCCCAACAATAATACACTAAAGTGTGAGATTTCGAGCAAACAGTTTGCCATTGATTTTCGCCCGAAGGATAGCATAGCTCAAGTCTTGGGATTTTCAAATAGATTGTTGAACGCACAACAAGTCCACACTTCCGATTTGCCGGTCAGCATAACCAAAGTGAGAACCATTCACATTGATAGCAACGTTACTGCTGGAGCTCTCTACAACGACAGACCATCACATACGATCTACGAGTTTGCAGTTGCAGTCGATCCTGGTTACGCCATAGACGAGACTCCCAGAAATCTAATCTATCTACCTATAGTCAGCAGGCGGGAATTGCCCAACATTACACTCCAGATTCTAGACCAAGATTTCAGGCAGGTGAATTTTAGAGGTGAAGAAATCATCATAAGATTGGAATTGAAGAAACTCACAAGATGGTACTAGTGTTTGATTACTCCTATAAATCAGATAATATACCATCATCAGCAACATCATCAGCACCAGTTCTCTCGACACCGTACACCAAAGCAGTCGTGTCTTCGAAGAGCAGCAGCAGCAGCAGCAACAGAAAAACATTGACATTATCCAGTGTCCTGTTTCTGAAATCACTCAAAGACTACAATGTTGTTAGCACCCGTGTTCGACGTTTTCCGCAAACCCAGACTCGACGAAAGCATCACTAAAGTGGAATGGCGTACCTATTATCCATATGTGAAATCATTCGAGAACAATGATGTCATCGATATAACGGTTAATCAAGCAGATTCGTGGTTGGCCATGTTTGAAGGCATCATTACCATCAAGGGTAAATTGAAGGTGACCGGTGGTGGTACTGGTACATTAACCCACAATGCTGGAGCTTATCTCTTTGATTCCTGCACCTATGAATTGTGTAATAAAGAATTGGACACTGTCAGATATCCTGGAATAACGAGTACTGTGCGAGGATACTTGTGTTATACACCTGAAGACTCACGTCATCTAGCCATAGCAGGCTGGAACTATCCCAATGCTCCGATCCTCAACACCGATGGTACGTTTAGCATGAACATTCCACTGAAACATTTGTTTTCCATCTTCAATGATCATCAAGTGGCAACGTGGGGCAAGCAGTCAATCCGTTTAGTGAGAGCTCGCAATGATGCCAATAGTGTGAAGGTTGTCGAGAGAGCGAATACTGCTTTGCAAGGATCTCCTCAGACTCAGAGTATTGCTAAAATAACGATAGAAAGCATCAATTTGAAAGTGCCACATCTCACACCCAACGATGACATAAAGTTGCAGTTGTTGACACGTATCAAAGCAGATGAGTCTATGATGATACCGTTTCGCAGATGGGAATTGCACGAGCTACCAGCACTCACACAAGGATCTACCATAGAAATCTGGTCCGTCAAGACATGTTCTGCATTGGACAGTCCAAGATATGTTATAGTATTTTTCCAAACGAAAAAAGCCGATAATTTGCATGAAGACGTCACCTTGTTCGATAATGCCAACATCAAATCCATACGATTGGCTCTGAATAGCGACTATTATCCGCAAGAACGAATGCTATTGGACTTTTCCCGAGACCAATATGCTGACGCTCACTTCAACTATACAGAGTTCAACAAGAGCTACCATAACTGTCAAGAAAAGCGCTCTCTAGTAAACTTTGCCGAATTCAAATCCCGACCAATGTTTGTTATCGATTGCTCGAGGCGCCATCTGGGTCTAAAGTCGTCCACAGTTGACATAAAGTTGGACATTGAAGCGACTACAGGCTTCCCTCCCGACACCAAAGCCTATTGCATCATCATTCACGATCAAATCATGGAACATCTCCCACTCAGCGAAATTGTTCGAAATATTGCCTAGGTGGGTGTTGCTGCATCAGTCAGACGTCAGTTTGCTTCGAAGAGTCATGGAGATCGCACTGGTTGACATTCAAGGGTTCATGGTTGATGGCGAATTCATTCCAAAGGAAATGACCATTCGCATTGGCAAAAAGACGAGTCATTTTCTATTCAAGCCATCTGTAGAATTTTCGAGTTTGAGCAGAGAAGATAAAAAGATGGCAAATCATGTGGAGCGTTACGTTCATGGTTTAAAATATTCCAGTGGTTATGTGGATTTAAATGAGTTGGATCAAATACTACGAGATAACCTGCAGCAAACAAACATCATCTACGTTAGAGGACACCAAAAGATTCAGTTCTTGCAGCGAAAATGTGCAGAGTTGGAGATGACCAATCACATTGTGAATTTAGAAGATTTTGACAATTCTTGGTGGCAACCAATAACGTTTCAACAATCCATTCCACCTTGCATGCATCATTTCCATGGAGGAAGGTTCCAGTGCAGTCTCCACAATGTCGATACTTTATATAATTGGTTATGTAATTTATTGCCAAAATAAAAAACTTTATAATAATTTCATAGTTTTTATTCATCACATCCCTTATTTCTCAGTATAATGAAAATAACATGTGAGATTAAAATGAGTGAACATATTAGTGTACAACAAAGTGTCAAAATTGCAATGATATTGACGGAATCTTGATCATCATCTAATTTTGCGGGCGATTTCTTCAATGTAAATGTCTGCCAGTCCCCAGTTTCGCCGTCACTGCCATCAGAAAACGATAATTTCAATTTGTAGTCGATGCTGCTTTCATTAACATGTTGTGGCATGTCGATTGAATATACAGGTAGTTTGTTATCATTGACATACATTCTAGTCATCATCTTCCAATCACATTGTTGTGTACGATTCACATCAAAACATACGGCTACATTCCTTGTATTGTACGGTATGTTTGTGTAGAAGACGTTGTTGCTCAGAGCTGTCAATAGGATGAAGCTTGCTTTCAGTATCGCCATCTAGTAGCTGTGTTGGTTGAATTCTTCTTCTTCTCGATGTAGGTGTAGCTGTGCGTCTCGGTTCTGTGAACACCTTGTCCCAAATACTCAATTGCTCGAAATCTTTGAACAAACAAACTTTCTGCTCATACAATTGGATGTCTGCACTGAGCTTTCTAACTTTCAACCCAAATTCTTCTAGTGCACGTCTGTATTCGTCAGAAGACATGATACAACTGTTTTTTACATCCATACTTTCAACCCACATCTTATTACATCTCTTTCTCTCTCTCTCTCTCTCTCTCTCTCTCTCTCTCTATCTCCCTTTCTCAGTTTCGCTGTATCAAGCTACATTATAGCAGCCCTGCAGGTTGCCGATTGGTATAATTTGCTAACGATTGACCAACGTACATTTCAGGTAAGTGTCTTTCAAGGAATAACTAATGAAAAACCTAAAATTCAAACTCCCACCCTAACGATGTCTATTAGATGAATCATTCTCGATTTTAACCAGTAATAAAACCTACTGATCAACTTCAACACCCTCTATCGCGAAAACTAAAATCAAAGATCATTCCTTGATGTAATAGCCTGATGAAGAATCACTCTATTGAAATAGAAACATAGTTTTCTCAAGTTTGCCTGCAAATAACATATTACCTCCAAATGAAGAGAAATCTGTAGCACCAATGTTTCCACGCCATTCTAGACATTTTTCGATTGAGCAGTTGGTACTATTGAAATTATAATAGCGCGCCAATTTAGTGATGTGCGTGACTGTCTTTAACATAGTGTATCAAACATATAGGCAAAGGATATTTCAAGGGCGAGTGAAAATTATTCTTTTTAAATTTATGAATTCATATTGATTTTGTATGTGTGACAAATAGTCTTAATTTGCATTAAGATCATTTGAAACTGATGTTTACTGAAATTTCAAAGTGAAAAGTCGGTGGCCGGTTACTAGATATTTATTTTTATTAAATTCCAGTAGCCGGACAAGTGTCCGACTACTGGCAAAGAAGAACACAACTTGTTGTTTCTTTTTGGCTTATTGATAATATGATCTATTGAGCATTTCTTTCATGCATCACATAATATGATTCTTTTGTAAAACTCAGTCCACTGTCCGACTACTGACTGATTCACCCTATACATTGAGAGGCTTAATATGAAAAATAGTCTTCATGTGTGCATATTATATTCAAGCATTGTTATGCATTTTATCTGCCACTGAATCCGCCGAATATTTCAAAATCTGATACTCTTACAATAGATGAACTATAGACAACAATTAACGAGTTAGTGTAAAGGACATACACGGGTTCTCTTATCGTTTTTTCACGAAATCAACGAACTACCGAAATCAAACAGCTGTTCAAGTTGGAGTGTTCAAACAGGATGCCGTTATCTTGGTTGTTCTATATTTGGCGTATACAGAAAATCATATTCTTTCAAAGCCTAGAAAGATGATTAAATCAGCTGAGTTATAGACTAAAATTAACGGATAATAAAGGAAATAATCCTATTATTATTGATTCTCTTATCGTTCCATATGAGATACAAGGAACTATCGAAATCACACAAAAAACAGCTGTTCAAGCTGAAACAAGAGCTGTTTTTAGTCCTAGACCTAATATTCAATATCCCACACTAAAAAATATTTCTGCTATACAGGGCGGGTCAGCAAGAAATGTCGCTACCTCGTTTTTCATTTTTGTGACTCTTAGAGTGATTATCATCGTAAAAATGTCAGTCGACCAAAGACAGTCAGCAAGTCAACCAAGTTTATGATTTCATCACACTACCTACCAGTCATTATACAGGGTTTTTAAATATATATTTTTGTATGCCAAGTTGAGTAGTCATTGTGAGTCTACTCGCCTACCAGGTGTTGAATAAAAAACGGATAATTTTGACATCATTTATTTTTTAGATATTATACCAACATTTTCAAGTTCAGTAAGAATAAAGCCGATCTCGTTGTTGTTCTTATCTGATTCCATTAAATATCTCAGTCTGTCCACCAAGATATTCGGATCTGTCCATTCATCTAAAATATTGTACTCTTCATTCCCAATACTGGCTTCAGGCTCCACGCTCGACTTTGGACGTTTAGGCTTGGTCTTATTTTTGAAGAGGGGTCTGATAATTTTATCGAATTTCTCCTTATCAGCTTGTCCTCGTAATCGCCCTACTCGATCTCTATGAATAGAGCTGATTTCTAGCATCTGTTTATACATCTGGTGATCCAGAGGCGTGTAATTTCGAGGGTTCTTGGAAAATAATAATTCCAAAAGACCCAGAGTACTTTTAAAATCGACATTATCTACGCCTATGTATTGGTCCTCAAAGCGTAGATTCTTATGTCCAAGTGTCCATCTGCCGTCAACATATTTCGGTCCATAAGCATTATCATAATCTGCACAGTGATATTTATCTAATGCTTGCTCTGATGAATGTGGTTTAGACTCCATGATGTGAACGCTATGGTGTCTGATATACAACTGAAGACTCTTGAATACATCTGAAGACATCTGAATACCTCTGAAGACTTCTGAAGACATCTGAATACATCTGAATACCTCTGAAGGCGCGATCTGAAGACTTCTGAAGACATCTGAAGACTTCTGAATACCTCTGAAGGCGTGATCTGAAGACTTCTGAAGACATCCGAATACCTCTGAATACTTCTATAGGTGTGATCTGAAGACTTCTGAATCCATTAACTGCCATCCGCTAATCAGCTAGGTTATTCGAATTGGTGGCGTCCACTCTATGGGCATTCCTCATATGGTGGTATAGGTTAGTTTTATTCAAGAATTTCCCACATTTCTCACACAATAGCTGATGTCTATTATAGGTGAATTTTCTCTTTTTAAAACTTTCCCAGGTGTAATTGATGTTAAATGGAATCCGCTCTCCACTATTGAGGCATTCTATTATAAAACAATTATTACAAAGTTCTCGTACAGTACACAGCTAATGACAGCGCTCACAAATATTAGCCATGACTACTCTATAAGAGAATATATAGTTGTTTTCGTATCCTTCCACTCCCTACATACATCATATTGCAAACACCATCTGTCATACGTCATATGTCATGTATTACGCAACATCAGATATTTTTTGAAAATCTGACAACACCTCATCGACTTCATAAATAATAATTTCCAACGTCTGGCAACAATGTGACGGTTATCGCAAATATTTCACCATAAATTTATTTCGATGTGATACTTGTGTGTCTTATCTCTAGAACGCATCTCTCGCTTTGCTCTACCTCTACAGATCCGTTGCAAAAATAACCGCGCGCCAGCGATGGATATTATTTTCGACTCGATGAAATCTCCTGCAATGGCTTTGGTGAAATTCACTGAACAAGAATTGCAGTACATTCCAGTAGAATGTCTCATTGAATATGCAGATCCTTATGGGCTATTAAGGGTGTGGCACAAACTTCCTCAAGAATATCGCAGCAACTTTAACCTACAAATCAAACTGCCATGCTTCGTTCATTATAATCGTCCCGATTGGACCACACACTGGGATGGACCGCCATCTTCTCAAGAGGCATGTCATTTTTGTAGAAAAGGATTACTTAAATAAATAGATTATTTATCTTCGTTTTCGTATTCTTTCACCCCCATGGACCGCCCTGTATATATTTTTTTCAATCTTCATCAACTCAAACACCCTGTATATATTTCTTTCAACTCAAACACTCCTTCCATGCTAAAACATGGGACCGCGAACCGTAGGACACTCTGTATATATTTTTTTTTTCAATTTTCAATCAACTCAAACGCCCTGTATATGAAAATTCAATCTTGTTATTGTCATTAAAGTCACAGTTTGAGAAATGGGTATACGAGCGCGCGCTTATCATTCTAAGGGATCTCTCGCTTTGCTAGAACTTCGAACGCCATGAAGGTAACGGCATGACGTCACCCACTTTAAAATAAATAAATAATCCAAGTATTCGTTTCCAATACGAGCGCGCGCTTATCATTCTAAGGGATCTCTCGCTTCACTGGATCTTCGAACGCCATGAAGCGAGACAGCGTTGCCACACACAATAATGTAACAATATTAACATCCAAACACATACGTCCGACAACGTTGCAGCACCGCGCGCTCGAGCCGCCTTACTCTCTACCTCGATAGATCCGTTGCAAAGATAAGCGCGCGCGCCAGCGATGGATATTATTTTCAACTCGAAGTTTCTTATCTCTGGAATGCATCTCTCGCTTCACTGTACCTCGATAGATCCGTTGCAAAGATAAGCGCGCGCGCGCCTGCGATGGATATTATTTTCGACTCGAAGTTTCTTATCTCTGGAATGCATCTCTCGCTTCACTCTACCTCGATGGATCCGTTGCAAAGATAAGCGCGCGCGCCAGCAATGGATATCCCGTTTGAATAGCATTTAAATAATTGAAATATCACGGAGGTCGGAATACCACAGTGCGTATATACGCTGCCTCATAATGCAAAGGTCCCTGGTTCAATTTCCCCCACCGGCGGTGACAGCTTTTTTTAATTTATTTATTTAAAAATTCATCATGATTAAGATGTCATAACCTCACAATTTCAAATTTACCGCCATCAGCGCCGCCGCCATCTGCAAATTTGAACTTCGCGCCACCAGCGACACCAGCGACACCAGCGCCAACGCTAACTAGCGGCATTTTATTGAAGCTCTGGCGACCAAACGGCTTTGTATCACTACTTAAATAGTACTAAGAAACTCAAATACTTGGACATCATAAGCTCCTATGGATTCACTCAAATGATATTTGAACCAACAAGATTGAATAACTGTATTGATAATATCTTCATTAATTTTCATGATCAGCTGAACACTGAAAGTAGCGTATATGACCCGTCACTTTCTGATCATAGGGCAATCGATATAAAAATATCTCACCTATCGGAATTTGAAGCAGTGAATGAAACATTTATGTTCAGACCTTTAACTTCCATGGGAAAAAACATGATGTATGCATTTTTAGAAAATCACAATTATGACTTTATAGCCACAAATATCGATATTAACGATAAATGGAACATATATTATGGAATATTTCTTGAATACATGAAAGTATCATTCCCGGAGGTGAAAAAGAGTATCCGAAAGAATAATTGCAATACAATTGAGTGGTTTACTGATGACATTAGAAAAATGAGGGATGAGATGAAACGACTCAGTGATTTATATGCTACTTTCAAGTGTGACGAACTAGCAAAGAGAATCAAAACCCACAGATATAAGTACAGGCAAGCTATTGATAGGGCAAAACGGACGGCAAATAATGAATTCATTGAACAATCCGACAATATTGCAAGAGCCTCTTGGAAAGTCATTAACACAAAAAGGACTAGAAAGAAAGATAAAGATGTAACAGATATAACTCCTAATCAATTCAATAACTTTTTTTCTGAAGTAGCCACTAACATTTTAGTTAGCCTAGAAGAACCACAAATAACATAT
This sequence comes from Phaedon cochleariae, assembly GCA_918026855.4. Lineage (NCBI taxonomy): Eukaryota > Metazoa > Arthropoda > Insecta > Coleoptera > Chrysomelidae > Phaedon > Phaedon cochleariae. Next base: position 41,363,242 of record OU896709.1, on the reverse strand, counting down.
GAACAATATTTACAAAGAGCACCATCTCCAAATCCAAATCTTACGTTCTCGTTCAGGGAGGTTACATTCATAGAGGTTAGAGATGCAATACAAAAATTAAAACCAAAGCACAGCAAAGATATATACGATATGAACATAATATTAATCAAGGAGCTGAAAGATGTATTGATTATTCCTCTAACCAAACTTTATAATGAATGCATCAGAAATGGAGTATATCCAACTAAATTTAAGCTTGTTAAAATCATTCCAGTCTTCAAGAAAGGTAATAAAATGGATACTCACAATTATAGACCCATAGCGATTATTCCAGTTTTATCCAAGATATTGGAATTACTATTGAAAAATCAGCTACAGGAATTCTTTGAGGAAAACGACCTATTGATAAAAGAACAATTTGGCTTCAGAATTGGTAAATCAACTGCATTAGCAGTCAATGATTTATGTGAAATCATAATAGCAGGTCTTGAGAACAGTCAAATTGTGGGATCTACTTTCTGTGACCTGTCAAAGGCGTTCGACTGTGTATCACATGATGTCTTATTGAAAAAACTCAAATTCTATGGCCTTGATAGTAACAGTTTGGATCTAATATCAAATTACTTAGAAAATAGAAGACAAGTTACATCTTGTGAAGGACTTCTCTCAGACGAAAGAATCAACAGGCATGGTGTGCCCCAAGGTTCAATTCTGGGACCACTAATGTTCCTAATTTATATAAATGATATTAAATATGCTTTAAATCATAGTTCTTTAGTTCTTTATGCTGATGACACAACTTTCACCAACTCTGAGGGAGATTTTGATTCTTTAAAAGCTAGTATGGCCATCACAATGTCAAAAGCTTCAGACTGGTTCACCTCGGAACGATTGGATCTGAATCAAAGCAAAACTGAATCCATGATCTTCTCCACATACCAGAATGATATATATGAAAACCCAGAATCGGTAAAATTTTTGGGAGTATACCTAGATCCTACATTGAAGTTCGACTGTCATGTAAATCATATAGTAAGTAAAGTGAGTAGTAGTATTTACCTTTTGAAAAATCTTAGATCAGTAGTGGACCAGAATGTGTGTTTAATGACTTTCCATGCTCTCATTCAGTCAGTCTGTACGTATGCGATAATAGTATGGGGACACTCCACTCATGCGTCCAGAGTATTTGGCATTCAAAGAAGAGCAGTGCGTGTACTTAGTAACTTGGGATACCGTGCTGATTTCAAACAAAAATTTATTGATCTCAAGATCTTGACCATTCCGTCAAGGTACATATATGAATGCATTGTCTATATGCGAGAAAATATTAGTCAGTACAAAACTCATAGCAACATACATAATCACTATACAAGAAAAAGAGACAATATTAGGATGAACAATCTCAGACTTAATAAATCTAGAAATGGTTCACTCTATTATGCTCCAGAATTTTATAATAAACTACCACATCATATTAGGGATTTCACAATAACTAAACTCAAAATTGTATTGAAAGATTACTTGATTAAGAAAGCCTTCTACAGCTATGATGAATTCCTTAACAGCAGAATCGAGATGTAATGTACTTTTTGGAATGCTATAGGACATTGAAATTTTCAATTAGTTATTTGTTGTTAATGTGTGACACCTATATTTTATCTATTTTATCTATTTTATCTATTTTATCTATTTTATCTATTTTATAAGTATATTTGTGTTGTTGACCTGTGTAAAACTTAATGTTTACTAACACCAAATAAAATATTCTATTCTAAACTACTTACCAGATGAAGTGGGACAGCCGAAAAATTGACTAATTTTGATAAGCTATAACTCGCACATTTCTTGGCCGATGTTGGATTTCCCACCAAAGGTAGAAAGCGTCATCCTTGGGCTATGCGTCATTGGCGTCGGGTTTTTATTTTTGCGATTCGTTCTCTTTGTACAGAGTAAGAATTAGGAGCCGGAAAAATTTCAAATTTTTGACTAATAATTTGGGAAATATGAGGGACCCTAGAATTCTGTTTCAGTCGTTGAGTGAATGGTTGGTCCGATACCTCGAGACGTCTTTGGAATTTTTTTGATAAATTGCGTTGCTATGGAAATATCGCCATTTTTTGAAATTCCATTTTTATTTCAGAATGTGACCTCTTTTAGTTGAACAATAACAGCCAACATCTAAACTGCAACGAGGGATATTTCTACTGAAAATTATCAACACCAGTGGCGCGCAAAAAGGGGTTCATGATATTTAGAAACGAAAAATCCGTTATTATCGAAAAAATTCAACAGTCTTATTGATCTTATGAAGAGGTGTCATACCCTTAATTAGCATGATTTTGACAAATTCAGAGGCGTGTAAAAAAAGGGCTTATGATATTTATAAACAAAAAAAAAAACGTTTTTATTGAGAAAACATCAGTTTTATTGATCGTTACAGTAAAAAAGTTGCCATGCATTTGTTTAGCATGATGTTGACGAATTCAGAGGCGTGCAAAAGGTGATTCTGTAATGTGGACAAATTAAAATTCCAGTCTTTATTCAAGGTGACCATCCAAGTAATCCATTGGTGTATTTTGAAGAGGATCGATCATTCAATACGATTCAAAAAGTTCGATTATGGATTATTTTCAATAATTTTATCAAGTGTTGTTATTTGAAATTCAGGAACGTAACTCTTGCTCCTGATGTTTCTCGAGCCGTACAATTTGATAATTTTGTCAAAAAAAGTTTCAAAAAATCTTCAATTTTTGCCCCCCAAAAAAATTTTAGTATTTTTTCTTCATTAATTTTCTCGTCCTCTTTCTGATAGAGCATTTTCCAGATGAATATTGTTTTATTTTTACTACTCGGACCCATACATGGCCAGGGATACGAGGTTCATCAAAAATACCCATGATCAAGAAATTTTTCACTGGACGAACAGAGAACAACATAGCAATTAATTTCGAGCATGCCAAGTCGGTGCCAGGCAGTTATTCAGGCTAGAGGAGGGCCAACGCCTTACTAAAATAGGATTCAAATTTTTTTTATGAATATTCAGTTATCTAAGGTTTCTTTTTAGTTTCTTGAAAAACGTTCTTTTATGTAGGTAAGCTTATGTTTTTTTTTTGTACGCCGATGAATTCATTAAAAAAGAACTAATAATATGTATGCACCTCGTAAATAAATGAGAATAAAATGAATGATGAAACTGGAATTTCAATCTGTATACATTACAGAATCACCTTTTTTCATTATAACGATCAATAAAACTGTTGTTTTTTTTTTCTCAATAAAAACGTTTTTTTTTGCCTCTAAATATCATAAGTCCCTTTTTACACGCCTCTGAATTTGTCAAAATCATGCTAATTAAAGGTATTACACCTCTTCAACTGTTAAGATCAATAAAACTGTTGAATTTTTTCGATAATAACGAATTTTTCGTTTCTAAATATCATAAACCCCTTTTTGCGCGCCCCTGGTGTTGATAATCTTCAGTAGAAATATTTCTCGTTGCAGTTTAGATGTTGGCTGTTATTGTTCAACTAAAAGAGGTCACATTCTGAAATAAAAATGGAATTTCATAAAATGGCGATATTTCTATAGCAACGCAATTTATCAAAAAAATTCCAAAGATGTCTCGAGGTATCGGACCAACCATTCACTCAACGACTAAAACAGAATTCTAGGGTCCCTCATATTTCCCAAATTATTAGTCAAAAATTTGAAATTTTTCCGGCTCTTAATTCACACTCTGTACAAAGAGAACGAATCGCAAAAATAAAAACCCGACGCCAATGACGCATAGCCCAAGGATGACGCTTTCTACCTTCGGTTGGAATTCCAACATCGGCCAAGAAATGTGCGAGTTATAGCTGATCAAAAGTAGTCAATTTTTTGGCTGTCCCACTTCATCTGGTAAGTAGTTTATTCTATTCTATTCTATTCTATTCTATTTTATTCTATTCTATTCAGACAGACAGACAGACAGACAGACAGACAGACAGACAGACAGACAGACAGACAGACAGACAGACAGACAGACAGACAGACAGACAGACAGACAGACAGACAGACAGACAGACAGACAGACAGACAGACAGACAGACAGACAGACAGACAGACAGACAGACAGACAGACAGACAGACAGACAGACAGACAGACAGACAGACAGACAGACAGACAGACAGACAGACAGACAGACAGACAGACAGACAGACAGACAGACAGACAGACAGACAGACAGACAGACAGACAGACAGACAGACAGACAGACAGACAGACAGACAGACAGACAGACAGACAGACAGACAGACAGACAGACAGACAGACAGACAGACAGACAGACAGACAGACAGACAGACAGACAGACAGACAGACAGACAGACAGACAGACAGACAGACAGACAGACAGACAGACAGACAGACAGACAGACAGACAGACAGACAGACAGACAGACAGACAGACAGACAGACAGACAGACAGACAGACAGACAGACAGACAGACAGACAGACAGACAGACAGACAGACAGACAGACAGACAGACAGACAGACAGACAGACAGACAGACAGACAGACAGACAGACAGACAGACAGACAGACAGACAGACAGACAGACAGACAGACAGACAGACAGACAGACAGACAGACAGACAGACAGACAGACAGACAGACAGACAGACAGACAGACAGACAGACAGACAGACAGACAGACAGACAGACAGACAGACAGACAGACAGACAGACAGACAGACAGACAGACAGACAGACAGACAGACAGACAGACAGACAGACAGACAGACAGACAGACAGACAGACAGACAGACAGACAGACAGACAGACAGACAGACAGACAGACAGACAGACAGACAGACAGACAGACAGACAGACAGACAGACAGACAGACAGACAGACAGACAGACAGACAGACAGACAGACAGACAGACAGACAGACAGACAGACAGACAGACAGACAGACAGACAGAGAGTAACTATACCTCTATCTCGCTTAGTTTCCGAGATAGCGTTTTTGGCAAGGCCGTAGTATACTCCACTATGTATAGCGTCGTATAACAACTTATTATTGGTCGAAGATGCGCTCGGACGTTGCTTGATATGTGAAGAGGTGTCGTGTCTGTATTGCAAATGAAGCTGAACCCCGACCTCGACCAGGTTTAATGGGTCGTAGGCCTTAGGTGTTATCCTCCTATGTGGCTGACGATCACCGATCATGGGACAAAGTGTTGTCCAAAGGTGCTCGTGCAAAGATAGAGAATAGTGTCCTCTCCTATTCAGTAACAATCATTCCCAAAACCTATTTTGAAAAACTTAATAACAAACTTTCCTGACCAATGAGCACGAAGATATTTCCGAACGATGCCGAATTACCCGTAAGTACACGAATACTTTTGACGATGACTTCTCTGTCTGAAAGATGGAAATAACCAAACTGATGACCGCGAGCTACAGGTGATTTTCGTGCGTTTCGTGAGTTGCTATATCTTTATAGGCGCTGACGCAGGGAAGAACATGGCTGATACCAGCTGATCGGCTATAGCTGTAAAGTTGCAGCATGACATGGAACGGATGAATAAGACAGAGATGAATAGCTGCTACCAGCTGATCCGCAAGGTTATGACTGAGATGTTATGACTTTTGGTTAATTATTTCGTAAACAAACTAAATAAACATTTGTTCCAACAAAATTGAATCATAGATGATGGAAATCGATATGGAAATCAGGTGAAATGTTCTTGATATTATATTAATTTCCATATTTTATTCATAGTCTTCAAATTATAATCAGATCAAACATAAATTGTACAGCGATTCTGATATGTATCTTGTTTATTCTAGGATCCACCGAGAGATCAACCCCCTTACGCAACGGAAACCACTGCCACCTACCCCAAAGGAAATCTGGAAGTTCAGCCCAAGAACAAACCATGGAAATGTACAGTAGAACAATGTTGAGTGGCATAACTATCATTATGTTTGAAATAAAAATATCAAGTGCTTCTTTATCCGACCAGTGTATATCACAGGGATTTTGAGGATGGTTCATATAGGGTCATATCGCAGGTTATTGTTCTCATTAATTGACGACTTGTGCAATGAATTATAGGGTTAATCACTAAAACTATTGAAACTACCTAAGATATCAAATTTGAACGTTACACTGTATGGTATATTTTTCTCCAGTGTTTGATTTGGGAATTTGTCATCATCTACCAATTGATGAGTTGATAGACTGGTATATTGAAAATATATATGATCATATTATTCACCTTTCTGATTGAATATAGATGTAAATTCCGTGAAACCTAGATATAATAGCAATCGGTATCATCGAGTATTGATATTTCACGTTATAATTATTCTGATCGAATTCATAGGTTCTAACCCAACTTTTTCTATGCTTCACTCTTATGATCGGTTGTTCGCTGTTGTCACGGCACTTTGCTGAGTTATGGTTAGGAACCTGAAGGTGGGTCTCGGCCATGGCTGTGAAAAATATGACTCTCCGGATTTGACAGGTTATAATTATTTCCTAATCAACAGTTATTTACCAGCTTTCACTGACTGGAATATAGATAGATAGATGATAGTTTTATTGTATTATAAAAAATTACATTTTTATCACAAGGGCTCGGTATGCAAACATGATTCCACATGGATCATAAGTTGAGTAACTAATGTAGGTACAGGGTGATTGACTATGGCTTTCTAGACTTCAACAGCTGATATCTCGAAAACGAAAAAAGATATTTGAAATTTGGAAAAAGGTACTTGAATGAGATGTCATTTCCTTCTGGAAAATGTGTTCTCTGCTTGATTTTATCATTTCATATACAGGGTATGTAAAAAAAATTTTTTTTCAAATGGAACCCCCTGTATATTATCGCATATTTCGAAAGAGCTATCTTTCCTGATTTTGAAAATATATACTTCACATATATTTTATTGAGTGCTTGACGAAATATCAGCAAAATTAAATATTAATATTTGGTCCAAGTTGGCTATGGTTGAAATAGAATGAGATGATGAATAAGTGAATTGACATTTGGTCAACATTTCAGTGACATAAGTGCGCAAAATTTCGACAATTTTTTCACGATGCCATATCCACTGGAACAAAGAAGAGATATTTTGGAGTGGTATTTTTCAGTAAATAAAAATCTTGCTGAAACACTTTATAAGTTTATCAGGAGTTATCCAGGCAGGAGATTACCAAGTAAGAATTATGTAAAGTATTTGGCTGCTAAATTTGACAGAACTTCCAGTTTGTCGAATATCAAGAGAATAGTGAGAAGGCAAGACAACGAAGACGAGGAACTTCTTGTAATCCAGTATTTTGTTGAGGATCCTTCACGGTCAATAAGAAATGCAGTGAGAGAGTTTGGTTTCAGCTATTATTTTGTTCAACATACCTTAAGGAAATATAAATATAGGAATTTCAGAATTAGACCATGCCACAAACTCAATTATGATGATAATGAGAAACGGATTGAATTTCGTCTTGTCATATCTGAAAGATTAAATTTAAGTAAGTATAAGTGTAAGGGTTCCATTTGAAGAAAAAAATTTTTTTCACGAACCCTGTATATGAAATGATAAAATCAAGCAGAAAACACATTTTCTAGAAGGAAATGACATCTCATTCATGTACCTTTTTCCAAATCTCAAATATCTTTTTTCGTTTTCGAGATATCAGCTGTTGAAGTCGAGAAATCCATAGTCAATCACCCTGTACATTACACATTACAGAGTTATACAAGTTCCTAAGTATACCTAATAGCCACAATTTTAACAGTTATTCATTCCACTGACTGGAATATTCAATCGGGGATAGGAAATTCAGGATATCATATGTGGTGGCATAATCATTTGCATTTGGTAATTATGTGTTTTGAGGTCAGTCCAGCCAGACATAAAACTTATGGAATTGACTTGTCTGTCACTGTCAGCAGAAATTTGTCACTAAGAAATTTTTGATTCATTTTGTCTCTGTCGAAGTAGAGCTCTCTCTCTTTCTGGGCACGCCGAGCAATTTACTACACAGCAGGATTTTTCTCTGAATTTCAAAAAGAATTATTCATGGCATAATCGAAGATACAAAAACTGAAATTTGGTTCGACATGCAAATTGTTTTCTGACAATAAAATTCTCAATTTCGGCTGGTGAAATACATCTTACTTGTGTTTTTGGAAGCCTCCAACATCAATGAGGTAAAATGTTCGACGGACCATTTTGTAGTACATGTTCCAATTTTTTTTCAGGCTTTTAATAATACCTTCCAAGTGATCTAAATTCTGATCCAAATTTGAGTCAATGAAGATTTATTTTGGATTTTGATTATGGATACACATGTCTGATAGTTCCTGAGTTCCTGACCTGATATCTGGTATCTTTGGATAATTATCTGAAGGTTTTCATCTATATCAATATCGGGATGTGCAGCAGCAAGCAGTTCACTCCATGAAATAAGGTTAGATCATTCCAATGTGAATCTGACAAGAGTCAAGTGCTAGACGATATCATCTTTTCGTCATCTAGTTCCTACGGGTGAACTAGCTTATTATTGTCGGATTCATGATAGTTTTCACACTGTGAGACTTTGAGTATGGCCATACCCAAGGGGGTGACTTACATATAGATCTTGTGCAGATGTTCCTATGATAATCGTAACTGGTACCTTGACTGAGTCAAAAATATGATATCATTCGTTAAATACAGACCGTATTAATCAGGCTATCAATGTCTCTCAAATTGCTGAAGTCGAACTAGAATTGAAACCAGAATTAGCGTCAGAATCAGGGGATATATTGGTAAATTTTATTTTAAGGCACTTATTCTTCCCAGATAGCACACATTCGCCTAAGGTTATCCTCAACAAGTCGCTCATAGCGTAGAGAGGATATCCTATTTTCCATATCCTCAGAACGTCATTAGGCTGAAGATTTGCGCTATAATGGTTCCAGATTAGTCTCTGCAGCAACATCCTGAGGATGTCCAGGATCATAAGCCAATAGATGTATTCAGTTAATATTCCGAGGCATTTTATTAGTTTTGCAAAAATTGAGACATTTCTTTGTCTAATTGTTTATTTGGAATGTGATCCTGAATGTGGAATATCAATACCTACCAACCCTCATAGTTCAAATTTTCTAATCCATTGTGAATATTGAGGAATATAGTATGAAATCTATGTGATTTCGAGTGATAATCTTTTTGTGATTCTGAAATATAATACTTCATGAACCCATTTGCTCCTTCCTGTGTGCAATGGTGCAAGACCTTTGGTGCAAGCATGTTTTATGTACCTGATCTGATGAGATGTTTAGAAAAAGATAGAGGACCCACACTAGAGCCCCTACTCCCTAAAGTGCTTGAATGCTAGTTTGTGATATCATCATTATTGTGTCTTCACTGCATCCTGCTTGTTGTGACATATCGGGCCAAATCATACCACATACGATCATAGACAAAAAAGTGTGGTTTATCTATGCATGAGGTTGATTCCAATAATTCCATCATTCGATCAAACAATATATCGTAATAATATAAGGAAGGAATAACAATAACAGTTCCAATAATAAGTCTATTATGATTTATGTGATTGCATCCAGCATAAAAAGTAATGTTTAACTCGACACTTCGCGGCTATATAAACAAACTGAATAAAATTCAATTCGCGATAGAAAATGAGCGGAGTTCTTAAAAAAACTGTAAAAGCGGCCTGGTTACTTTGTTTTCATTGGTTCTCATTTGTTTTTTGTTTGGGCTTATTGGTCATGTCATCAAAACAAACCGCTCAGAAGTGTTCAAGTTGTTGTCGTCAGGTGGGGCGACATGTTATTTTCTATCGCAAATTGTTTGAGTCTGAAGGACACGATGCATAAAATGTAATAGTTTCTAGATAAAATGTAGGAGAGCAACTCGAATTACTCATTGAAATCTTTTTCATGCGAATGTGTCACATTTTAGATTTTACACAATTCGTTTTTCAATTATGCGTTTTCATCCTGAAACCGATCCATTTTTTATATCGTGTCACAAGTCGCGGAGACCTGCTGGCGTTATCATCTGACATCAAAATCATAAAATCGTACAAAAAGTTTTGTACCAACGCCATTAATCATTGTGAGGAATGTTCCCAAATAAAAACCTGGCTAGTCCTTGTGAATACCTAACCTAAATAATTGCCCAGCCAGCAGGGTGACGTCAATTCTCGTCGAATCGACGTGGAAAATAGATGGCAATTGGTCGTCATCAAGATTCGACCAATAAATGACGTGATTTTGACGTGTTCCAAGAACGTATCTGATACGTCATTGAGACGTAACATCTGCACCAATCATGTTGTTTTATTTCGAAGAAATTACTCCATGAACTAAATATCCAGGACTCATGATTGAAAGCTTATCAAAATAAAATAGGTACCTACCTTAGTAAAGGATTCACGTATACCCGACATGGATAAACCTAAGTGGTGAAATATGTAGAACAAATAATAATAAAAAACACCCTGATAGAGACAACTTGGAAACAGATACGAAAGATTCAAGGACTTATTAAATGTATACAAATATGGTTATACCAGGTGCCTATACATATTAAATATTGGCGCGCCACGTCAAGACATACATATGCTTATGATTGGTCAATCCGTGCTCCGTGGCTTCGTGTGTCTTCGTTTCGTACTATGCCATCGCTTCGCTACCCATATCGGCCATCGTTGTAGCACAGTTTGTCGTAGTCATGCGCATGCGTGATCAAGTTCATCGAATGTTGTGATGGCGGATTCGTGATTTTGGGTCATTGAAAACAAGGATACTATGGAAAAGTGGGGTTCAGCAAAATATATTGCAGTTCGCTGGTTATTTTATCAATTCCAGGCAGTAGAAATGTTTGTGGGAATACAATATTCCGAGGAAAGGCATTGCTCTCGTTCAGTAGAAGTGGTTGACCCCATGACGCCTCGTAAGGCTGCGAAGTGTAGTGGCCGCCTATCAAACAGCAAGACTTTTTCAACAGGTCAATAATCAAGAAAGCGAAATCTACAAATGAAACTTATTGGAAGTTGTTCGATGTAGTGAGGTCGTTATTTGACGAAGGTAATCTATAAATACCTCAAATCGTAGGTACAAAAATAATTTGAGGTTATTAGGTTAAGATTCCTCTGAAACTTGACATCTTGGTTAATGTCTACATATACTATGAAATATAGTGAATTTTATGCTTATCAGTTTTGTTCAGATGAAGAAATCCTATGTATAGTTATGTAAACAAATACAAAATTTCCACAACTATTGTAACTAGATCATTTGAACTGTTTTGCCAACCATCAAGGAATAGGATCATCTAAAAGTGATTTCGAGTTTCACAGTTTCTTGGTGATGTTGAAACCTGGACCTGATGCTTGGTAACTATTCGACGTGTAGACGACGTCGCTTAATGACGTCGTTTTGATGTGACATATTGACGTCACATTTACGTCTCTTTCACGTCGATAATTTGGTGATTTCGACTTGATTGGTGACGTGTATATGACGTGAAATTGACGTGTGAATACTAGCTGGGTGGTCTATATCACTGCTTTCGTAAATCCAGACACATTTATAAATTGTCGTCCGTCATTTATAATGTCCTTTGTCATTTGTCAATTGTCGTGCGTGGTAGCCTGGTGGCGTCGTTTTTTCATTTGTCTCCAATGACTCCATTTTGTTTCTCCATTGTGTGGTTTGAAATGCTTGTATAGACGCATCATAAATCATAATTTTCCTATTTGATTATAGGCATTTTACATTTTAAACAATTCGAAAATCGTGTGATTCGTGTGATCGTGTGATCAGTGGTGTGGTGAACTCAAGTAAAGGTGAATAGAAGCCCAACAAGGTGAATATACTTTATATTATATTTCTGAAAATTTCAAAATGAAACGGGCACCGCCTGCTAAAAAGGTGCTTTTAATGAACGTTAGTCGAGCAATGAATAGATTGAACGAACCGTGTTCGAGTAGTAGTGATAGAGCACTAGTGATATTTCCCCGCCTTCTGAATCATCTGAATTTGATCTTGATCCTGATATGGTCTACTCGGAAAGTGAGTTAACCCAGGAATCAGCAACGTTCTTCGAGATGTAAAACTTACCAGTAATTAGAAATACTCAGATTCAAAGTAATCATGAGATTAATGACCAGCTTTGTCAGTGGTCTATCACCAATAATATTCCGCATTCTGCACTTCTCTCAACTCCAAGACATACAATTCCTATAAAAAATATTGCACCTGGTAATATATCATCACCTGGGTTTAGAGAAGTGTCTTCTTTATTTGGTGAAGATGAGTGAAGTACAAGAGTCAGTATGTGAAATTTTAGGCAATGTTGACATACTGCCACTCAGCAAGAGTTCCAGTAGTGAGCTTCATCCTATTCTAGTATCTTTGCATAAGTATCCTAATATGGTAGGTTTGGTTGGCCTATAACATGGATACAAAAAGCCAGAGGATCCCAATTTATTCTTGGAAGATTTTGTAGAAGAAGTTTCTCGCTTAGTTAACACTGAATTTTTTATGAATAATGTTCAATATTCTGTAGAACTCAAAGGTTTTTAATGTGATGTTCCAGCAAAAGCATTTATGAAGAATATTAAGTACCATACTGGCTCATTTTCATGCACAAAGTGTGAACAAGAAGGGGAATTTATTAATAATAGAATGTGTTTTCCTGATATATGTTCTATAGTTTGAAGAGATGATTCTTTCTTAACCAGAAGAAATGAAGAACATCACAGGGGAAATAGTATATTGGAGAACATTCCTGGATTTGGTATGATAAGTGGATTCCCCTTGGACTATATGCATCTGGTTTGTTTGGGTGTTGTGAAAAAACTTATAGCAGGATTATGGTGCAATGGTCCCCCTCCACATAAGTTATCATCACATCAAGTACAACAATTATCAGAATCATTGGTTCCTCAGTCCAAAAATATTCCTATGGAGTTTCCTAGAAGGCCTAGGAGTATCAATGAATGTAAACGCTGGGAAGCCACAGAATTTCGGCAATTTTTGTTTTATACTGGTCCTGTTGTCCTCAATGCCCACTTGCCTTATGACAATTATCTGAATTTTTTGTCTTTACACATTGCACTTTCTATCCTAGCAAATTTCAAGTCTTCTGTCCAAAAAATTGATTATGCTCACTCTTTGTTAATCTATTTTGTACAAACGTTCATGATTCTTCATAGTAGACATCTAGTATCACACATAATATCATACATAATTTGATTCATCTCACAAGTGATGTCAAACTTTTTGGGAATTTGGAATCATTTGGTGCTTTTCAATTTGAGAATTTCATGCAGGTATTTCTAAAATACACAAGAAAACCAGATAATCCAATCTCTCAGATTGTAAAGCGTTTTCAAGAAACTATGAATGCCAATGAGAATGTACTTACATCTAAAATAATAGTTCATGGGCCTGCAAAGGAACACTCTGCAGGTCCTAGCTCTTACTGAACATTGTAATGCTCCACAATACAGTGAGTACAGATTCCCATCATTTTGTATAACAATCACACATCCCAATAATTGTTTGGGAATGAAAGATGGATCTATCATTGAAGTCAGAAATGAAGCAACGAAAAATGATAGTCTAATGGTGATTGGGCAGAAATACAAAAATTTTCGAGATTTTTATGTGCAACCATGTCCCTCGTCTTATGTAGGAATATTTGAAATTTCAGATAAGGGTAAACTTGAATGTTGGCCATTAGAAGATGTATCTGTCAAATATGTCAAATTAAATTCATCTGCTTCTCATGTTGTTATACCCCTTTTACACAGTGAACAATAATTTTATTATGTTAGATCGCTGTTCACTGGATTTGACTGTTTGAAAGAAATAGTCTTAAATAATGATCTTGATGTGGTTGTGATTACAGAATCATGGTTAACGAATGTATCGGATGAAACTGATGTCTGTGATGTACAGAATGATATAATCTAAATAATAGGTTACGACTTGGTAAGGAAGGACCGCCCTAGCAGAGGTGGAGGTATTGTTATTTATTATAAGGCCCATATTGCTTTAGAAACCATTGATATACATGCTACAGATGATAGTCCTTTTGAGCAACTCTGGGTCATTTTGAAAATGGATAATGAACGTGTGGGACTCGGAGGAGTCTATAGACCACCGCATACAAGAATTTCAGATTTTATTTCTAGTCTAGAAAATAGTATTTCTCAAATATTATCACAATAGAAGAGTTGGTTAGTTCATCATATCGATTTATAAGGGGTAAGCTTGGCTTGATAGCTTGCGAGAGGTAATATTTAAATAGGCACTAATAGTTTAGGGGTATCTGGAAGTATGAGATTATATTCAAACATAACAATATTTATTATAGCAAGAAACATTATGGGTGAAGTGATGACAAATATGAATAAACAACAATAAATATAAAGACCTTATAACAACTTACATTATAACGACTATCACGACGAGCTCTTGTCAAGTCAAGAGTAGCCCCAGACCAGACTAACTTCGGAACCCTCACATCCTATATTCATATACATCATTTTATTCAGTTTCTCATGAGAGTTCCTTGGTCAGTTTTTATAATTCAATGTCAACGGATGATTTGATTAACTTTATGTTTATAAAACCCTCATGGTTCGAAATTACTAATATACCGTATGTTCTACTCGTGACATGACCCCTCTCTCCGAGAAAACTGGACCCCAGTTTTTAAATTACTACCTACCTAAATCATCGAGGAGAACACTTAAAATTCATTAACATGTAGAAAAAGTTTCAGAAAAAAATATCTACAAATATTCAAAGTTTAGTGTCTACAATGCACACTCACACCTTAACTTAGTCCGGCACTGGCTATTCAACTGACGTATTTAATCAGAGTCTTCTCGGTGGGACTTCTGGCAGCTCGGGAGTAGGAAATGACGATTGGGCATGGCATTCTCCAATCGTCATGGGGATTCCGGCAGGATCCTTTTGGGCTCGAAGGTATCCTTGTCCTGGGCATCGGGATGAAATCTTTTGGGCTTCAAGATTTCCTAGACTGTGTTTCGAGGTAGTTGGCAGCTGAACGAAGGGAACTGCTGGTTTCTTGGGGTATCGAATGACGACTGGTGGGCATCCTTCAATCGTCGTGGGAATTTTGGCGGGATCCTTTTTAGGCTCGAAAGGTATCCTCGTCCTGGACATGATGACGGCACAAAATCTTGGTCTATTCGTCTCAAAGTCATCTCAATGAAGCTAGTTGACTGTGGCGCCATGGGAGGCAACGACGAATTTCTGTCATATGAGAGATTGGTCGGGCATCTCATGGAACGAATTTCGTGGTGTTCCAACGTCAAACTTCTAGCAGCTGTCCACAACTTGTTCCCACTTGTCTCCTCTTCGTTCCTCCTCGTTCCAGCAACTACCATCGAATCACGCTGTATAGTCAAACGGTCCTTGGTTTGTCCATGTTTGGCCATTTGGCTGCGTGGCTGCATCCCCCTGGGTGTCTGATATGTTGATGCGTGCTGTTTTCCAGTGCTCATTGTGGGTGCATTGTTTTGTGTGGTTTCGTTGAAACATGTGAAAAAGAAAATATTCCCAGTAGATAACTATTCGCAATGGGCTGAGTAGTCCTTACATAGGCCTATATATTATCGTACGAATAACTTGAGGTGTTTCGCACAGTAAATGAAAATTGTTCTATATAACTCAATAAATGTTTAACATATGCTGGGATCCGCTGTCTACTTCTTTCAAACAACATGAATTTCCTTATTCATTCGTTTAAGTATACCATCAATTCCTGATGATTCCAAATTTACAGACTATAGTTCTAGAGTTCCTGGTACTGGTACTGGTGGGGGACGTTTCCACGTCAGCAACTAGTCCCCAATGGGACCTTTTTGCCAACCCCAAGTGTTTTCAATGACTGATGTGGTTCGCTCAAGAGAGCTGGCTAACATCCTTTTCAGGCACCGCCCATCACCTCTCTTTTCAGAGTTTTTCAGCTGTGTTTTGTAGGCTAGTAATGTACTTTACTACCATATGCGCAGTGGCAGGCATGCTAACTATCATCGTTAACCCCCGAGACCGAGGTCTACTTAAGCAGCTGGCCCGCTCTCACGCTCAGCTGGTAGTTTTCCACACCCACCTACATACACGTAGGCTAGTAATGTACTCACTACCATATGCGCAGTGGCAGGCCTGCTAACTATCATCGTTAACCCCCGAGACCGAGGTCTACTTAAGCAGCTGGCCCGCTCTCACGCTCAGCTGGTAGTTTTCCACACCCACCTACATACACCGTCCTACTTCTTCTCTGATGCTTACAACCACATCATCATATCTTTCTGCGTGTTCTGTGTAGGCTTTGTTACTAACTCCATGCGCCACTTTAGGAGCAGCACTGTTAATTGGAACGCAACAGCGAATCGTGCAGGACTATCCCCAGTTCTAGAGTTAATTATTACTTATTAATTATGAATGTTATTGGGAAAAATTATTATACTATTCAATTTCTTGAAATTATTATTATTCCATTTAATTGTAAAAACATATCAACTTGCTTTCTCGAGTTTCTCATGGCATGATTAAAATTAACAATATTATACTAACTAACACAAAGTAACGTGAACGAAGTGTCAATTTCATGATTATATCATCATCATAATAAAGAGTTTGTTTTCACTAATGAGCAATATCAAAATGTATAAGTATTGCAAAAAAGTTATCATCAATTTTAGGGAAATTTCAACGTCGTCTTCCATTTCGAAAAAAAAAATATTGCAAATAGTTTCTCAAGTGAAAAAAAAAAATAGTCGATTGAATAAATGACGACACAAGAAAAATAATGAGTTATCTACATATATACTTGAATATTTATATATGTGTGCCAAATTATGAAAAATTTCCCGATAGGTTCCCATTCCATTCAATGAGTCAATGGATTCGAAAGCATTTTCTGTAAAAAGTAATATATCTCGAGATCGAGATTGAAGTGAATTGCCAATATTGCCTATTGATATTCATTTATATAAACAGGTTAATTGAAATTATGGTTAAAAAATAATTAGAGTCATGTGAACAAACCAACGTGCCTTTTCGTTGAAAGATTTCAATTAAACAAAAATTACCTACCTATATGATAAATGAATAATCGAAACTGTTACCATGTTATTTCATACCTACATATTGATCATTATTGCCATTCCAGGTCCAATCCGTAGAATTCAAAAGGATATTCATCTGACAACTCATTATTGGCAGCTTGAATAAACTGATGAAACGTCCCAGAATTGGTCCTTTCATATACTTTATGAGCAATATTTTGACACATGGGCCCATGTGATTATTTTTTCTTCAATATGAAGTATTATCAGAATTTTATTCGATTTATTTATTTATCTTTAGTGTAACCGGTTACACAATGGATTGGCGTTTATTCAATTGAAAACAAAATCTTCATTTACGTTGTTTCGATGAATTCGAGTAGTAGATAGTTCATTATAATGAAATTTGTGATATTTCATCCCTTACACATTATTGATCTGATTGAAAATACTCCTGTTAAATACCGCATGCTCATTCCTCCAATTTTGTCAGAACTTGACCGTACATTTCTTTGTCTAACAACTCGCAAATATTTTCCATTTTTGGAAAATCTTCCCCGGGGGTAAATATTATTATAATCATCTTCATAATTCATAAATATACATAATCATCATATACGAGCTCATTACTTCACATAAAATCATCATTTCATGTCCTATCAATTCGAGGACAAAATATCTTCAGTAAGGTTAATCCTTCATGCCTTAGTGTGGCACATTTTCCAGGATTCCCTCCTATTTTATACCGTTATAGTGCACACTTCCAACTATAACACTTCGTACTTTTCAGAATATCAACCAAACAGCTACTTCTCTGAATGTGGTTTGGCTAGGACCACGAGATATGCTGAATAAGGTGATAATTATTCTGAACGAAAACGGTTAACACTTGTAACCAAGTAACAATCTCTTTATTGAGAGTTTACATACACTTCATTATTCTTGAGCTCAATTAATTCATTTCATATCATATTTCCATAACATAATAATATCATATGCGCGTACAATTCATTTCAGGAGAAATGACAAAAAATGGTAAACGATACAAATGTTCAAGAGTATTTTCAATATTTGAAAGGTCATATATATACTGACTAAGACATTTCGAATCGAAACATTCTCAACTATCACTTGAATTATAAATTATTTGCTTTCGCACCAGTATTGAAATTTTTTAGGATTAATATCGAGCATGTCGAGAATTTGTTATTATTGTTTTCATTTTGTATTGTTATGAAACTATAGGCACGTTGTGAATTACTTATTATATTCTCAATTGATATAGGTGTTCATGGCATTGGCATTGCAGTTCTTGAATGACTTTATCAACTATAAATAAAAATATTCGAAATTATCTTGATATGAGAAATAAAAATCTGGCAAGAATGAGATATAGGAAAAACTTGTTCACAAATTCAAATAGAAAATTACGAGTAGAGAAAAAAAATAACAAAGTTCAGAGATAAGCTCCAAACTTTGTGAGTCTGGTCCGGTGCATTATATCATGTCTTTGAATAGAAATGGAATGATTGTTATTCAACTTTTCAAGCTTAATCGTATTTGAAATATTGAAAAAATTTTGTATTTCTAATTTAAATGACTTTCTTACTTTGTTATCACCCATAATTCATGCTGCTATACTTAATTACTTTCAAATAACCCTTTTTACTAGTGCCTTTGTATGAAATATAGAATATAGAAAAAAAATATTGATGAGTCCATTATGAGGAATGAGACTCAAGGAAAGAAGCTTAGGCGCCTCCACCATGTCACAATATAATAGTTGGCGAGAGGTAATATTCGAATAGGCACTAATAGTTTAGGGGTATCTGGAAGTATGAGATTATATTCAAACATAACAATATTTATTATAGCAAGAAACATTATGGGTGAAGTGATGACGAATTTGAATGAACAACAATGAATATAAAGACCTTATAACAACTTACATTATAACGACTATCACGACGAGCTCTTGTCAAGTCAAGAGTAGCCCCAGACCAGACTAACTTCGGAACCCTCACATCCTATATTTATATACATCATTTCATTTGATATGCACGTTTCTCATGAGAGTTCCTTGGTCAGTTTTTATAATTCAATGTCAACGGATGATTTGATTAACTTTATGTTTATAAAACCCTCATGGTTCGAAATTACTAATATACCGTATGTTCTACTCGTGACAATATTTCCAACTGTTGATGATTTTATTTTAGCAGGTGACATCAATGTGAACATCATCAATTCAGGTAACAAGAATGCAGTTCAACTCTTGGATTCACTTGAGGCATTCGGTTTATCAATTATCAACAATGAGCCAACCAGAGTTACGGAAAAAACAGTAAGTTGATTGATATCATTGCTATAAGCAATAAAGCTTTGTTAGTTAACACGTAAACACTCAATGCAGATTCGATTTCAGATCATTCTTTAGTTTATTGTCAACTCGAGTATGAAAGCACTAAACCTCAACAACATTTCAGGACATATAGAGACTATAAAAATTTCAATTATGAAGACTTATGTCAGGACCTGGAGTTGATGTCACGGTTTGATATTTATCTCACAAATGATGTAAATGAAGTTGTTAATTTGTTCAATACCTATTTACTTTCTGTTTTCGACGTACATGCACCGATATAATTCAATGTTCGTCGTGGCATATAGCCAGGAAAGTAGTTGTTTTCTATTGAATTACCTGAAAAAGAGTAAATATTCTCATCACATAGAGAATGCGAATTCTCAATGTATTGCTTTATATAAATATATATCCTTTTTTGTATGTTCATAATTCATCTGAGAATATTCCTTTAAAACAGTAAGGG
This sequence comes from Phaedon cochleariae, assembly GCA_918026855.4. NCBI lineage: Eukaryota > Metazoa > Arthropoda > Insecta > Coleoptera > Chrysomelidae > Phaedon > Phaedon cochleariae. The sequence continues at coordinate 41,343,310 of OU896709.1, read as the reverse complement.
TTAGCAAACAAAAAGCTCCATGGTTAACCGACATTCTTAAGATAATGATAAAAAATTGAAGTTGTGCTTTTACAAAATATAAGAAATCAAAAAAGAAACAGGATTGGGATTATTATAAAAATCTAAGAAACATTACAACTACTGCTATAAGAACGAAAAAAGAGGATATTTGACTTTTGTGCAAAACCAACGAAACAGTAAAAAATTATGGAATACATTAAATTTGTTAGATGTTGTTACAAAAAAAAATAAAAGCACAATTCCAGAGAATCTAAGCGATCCAAATGAAATAAATAATAACTTCATTAACTCGGTCAATCAGCTGAGTTCTCAACCACCGATCTCAACTCTGACATATTATAATACCGAATATCTTCATGAAAATGAGAAGTTCGATTACCATAACATTACTAATAGTGATTTAGAACGTATTGTTAGTCAAATAAAATCAAACGCAACTGGCACTGATCAAATCTCCATAAAAATGATAAAAATTTGTATTCCTTTTTTGACACCGATTCTAACTTATATTGTTAATATATGTCTGGGAGAAGGTAACTTTCCAGAAATATGGAAAAGGCTTTGATATTTCCAATCAATAAAATTCCCAAGCCATCAACATTGAATGATCTGAGGTCGATTAACATTTTATCAGCCATGTCGAAAATAGTTGAAAAAGTTGCTCATGAACAAATTACCCAGGTAACACGGAACTCTCCGCAATATCTCTAAGTAGTTATCTTCAGGATCAAAATGCGAAATCCTCCTGCGAGGTGCCAAAGATCACTATAGGCTCTCACCATGGGAAATACTCTCTGGTGTCGTCCGAAAGAAATCGCGGAGATCTCGCCTCAGATTTGATATATTCCTCATAATAGCGAATTCTTGAGGTTATCTATAACAGGAAATGAATAGGCATTTCTTTCTGCGAGCACCAAAGGATATCCTGGACGTAACAAGATCGAGAATTTCTCATTGCGAGCTCCTAAAATAATCACAAACATAACCTGAATAATTAATGAATATTCCTACAAAAATATTGAGTTGTTTTTTTCAATAGCCTTCATAATTCAAATACTGGGTGTCCCAAGTGATCGTTTACAGGCAATATCTCGCCTATTTGTCAAAATATCAAATGCATTAAAAAACTGCATTAAATGGCATTGAATAACCTTTCTAATGGCTTAAGAAGAATGTGATATATTTGGTAGCCCCCGGATGGTAGATACTGATCAGTTTTTATTTTCTAGTAGCATATTGTCTCTGAAAATTGCGTGTCAATCTATTTGGAATACAACGATATAGCACATACTTGGTGTTTTGTACTTGATAACAAAAAAAACAAACATGTTGAAAAGGAATATTCTTAGATGAATTATGAACATACAAAAATGGATATATATTTATATAAAGCAATACATTGAGAATTCGCATTCTCTATGTGATGAGAATATTTACTCTTTCTCAGTTGATTCAATAGAAAACAACTACTTTCCTGGCTATATGCCACGACGAACATTGAATTATATCTATCGAACACACACGATAAGAGTTTGAAAATAAAATATAAAAACTTCTGAAATTGAGAATTTGCATTCTCCTTCAGATAAAAATATGTATATGCACACATCATTCTGAATATCCAACAGAAAACAACTACTTTCCTGGCTATTTGCCTCGTCGAACATTGAATCATATCTGATGAATGTTCGACGAGGCAAATAGCCAGGAAAGTAGTTGTTTTCTGTTGGATATTCAGAATGATGCATATACATATTTTTATCTGAAGGAGAATGCAAATTCTCAATTTCAGAAGTTTTTATATTTTATTTTCAAACTCTTATCGTGTGTGTTCGATAGATATAATTCAATGTTCGTCGTGGCATATAGCCAGGAAAGTAGTTGTTTCTATTGAATCAACTGAGAAAGAGTAAATATTCCCATCACATAGAGAATGCGAATTCTCAATGTATTGCTTTATATAAATATATATCCATTTTTGTATGTTCATAATTTATCTGAGAATATTCCTTTTCAACACTTTCATACCCAATCAGGGGGTTCAAACTTGAACGATGGAAACTTGTGATTTTTATAGACTTCTAATCGCAGATTCGTGATAGAGTCTCAATTCAGAATTTCTTTCCACGCCCTGTATGATGAATGTCAATTTATCATACACCTAAAAGCAAAAACAAACATTTTGTGACTTTTTTACGTTACTCAAATGACAAATTGCTTTCACCCATGTGTTCAAGAAGTTCACGAATAAGAAGTATGGATTGCATTTTTGTTTCAAAATATTAATGACAGATATTCCATTTTGAACTGCAGAACATCAATCATTGCAGACGGTGTTACAACCACAAAATGAATCATAGTTCTGTAGGGCAAATTTCTGGTTCTATATCAAGATAAACAATGAAAAATTGAAAAAGATTACTCACAGTTTATTCAAGAATTCCTCACAAAGATTCAGCGCACCAAATCACGACTGTATCACCTTGAAAAATACACACACACTGAAACGAGAGAAGCTAGTAGTCGATTGATTATCATTCTATTTTCTATAATTCGGTCAGCTGCTCTCATAGTCTGGATCTATTGATGATCAACATCTTTGTCAGAGGAAGCTCTCTAGTTTTCCTTGGAGATCATCACAGTATATTTACGTGAAAATCCTCGCTTTCCTTAGAGATTTTCTCCGATGTAGATGTGTTGAATCGAACCTGAAAATGAAGCAGGAGCTGTATCGAGGAAGTCAACTACGGGAAAAAATAATACTCACCACATCATCGGTCGTTTCCAGTCCTCTCGAAATCGCCGTATGATTGATCTACTAGGTAATTTCAGAAATTTGATATTGTTTTGATCCGCGGATAAATTAGGTTAGGTTGATGACGGCTCGGTTGACGGACTGTCCTGCTCGACACATGACGTCTGACAGGCAATCGGTACATTATGCCGACTGGACATTTGACCGAACACTTGAAGTTGGCCATTGACCGTCGAGAGTACGAGCAATAACATTGACGAGGGCTGGAACTACTCTAGTCAGTAGCGGTGCAGGGTGATTAATTATCGGATTCTTTGATTTCTTGATTATGGGACCCTTCAAAAAATTATTTAAATGTATTTCTGGAAGTATGGAGATATAGTTTCAAATTACTACGTGGAATTCATCATGGGGCAATACATTTTGGCAACCTTTCCCCTATACTACTTCTATGTCCTTCAGAACTTTCTGGATGGTTTCGAGCGCCTTCCCACTCCGAGGTACTAACACTACTAACAGGTGCCGCCACAGGTGGGACTAGTCTGGGAAAAAAAAAATGGTGCGTGCTGTGTGATATCACTCGAGAATTTCAAAGCCATTCTTTTGAAGAAATTGTCCTTGTTTGAGGGATTGAAGCTCGTGAGATATATTATAAGGTGTTGAGTATTGTTGGAGACTACGGCGTTGAGTGTTCAGCCGATACGTTCGAGTATATTTGCACCTACGCCTAGTGCGGATTCAACTTGCAGACCGGCCATTTTCGTGTAGCGTTCCCAGTTCCAGCCTGTCGAATAAACAGCATCTTCAAAGCCTCCCACCATCCACGTAAGTAATATCCTTGTAATGTCTTAGAGAGTTGTGGGATTTGCTATTCCCAATGTCATCTTCATTGATAGGGCTTTCACCTTCCGGTTTGACCTTCCACCTGGGATATTCTTGTCTCCCCTGTATGGAGTCCTCCTGTTGGACACCACTATCACCTTCAATTCCTGCATGGCTGATTGGGATATCATCAAAGGTGTTTTGGACTTCCGACCCGAGTTCCAACTCAAGTGGACATTCATCATGCTTGAGAAACAGCCCCTACTGCACGAGATACCAGCTGCCAGGGTTGGGGCTGCTAAATGACAGGGGCCTATCCAGGACACCTTGGCCACCACTTCTTCCTGATTGGGGCCTTAAGCAAGGCCTACAGCAACCAGCTAAGTGGCCCTATTGTTAATGTTCTTTTCTTTTTTTTTTCAATGACTATCATTATTATTTTCTTTTGCACTGAACGGTTCACCTAATATTTCACTGGAGATTGTTAAATGAGCAAACCCATGTTACCTAAGTGTTGAGGTCACCTATTGGCGGTATCAATATGATTGAAGGGTTAATTTTGTAGGCCCAAGAGAGATCTCCCTTGCGCACAGGCTATCCTTCCCTGGTTAATTTAATTTTTGGTTTGGAATTATATTCAAGATTTGTCCTTGATAGTTGCAAATAAAAGGGTAATTGTTATGGGTAGGTTATATGGGAAAAATACTCCCCTGATACCACTATACTGATATTGTATTATGTTCAAAACTGCATTGCTAAAACCATGATCAATCCATTAAATATTTAGGTTCAGCCGAATTGTTGTTTTATTGGGGGACCCAAGAGCTATCATATAGAGAACCCACGGAGCTAGTCAGGCCGTGTGCTAATAATTCTCTAGTCACTGGACAAGCCTAGTGCACGTTAAATAAATTTCTTGTTGGATTCCTTGGTCAGATTTTTGAACAGAAGTCTGTGTAATAAAATCAGAACCCACCATTTTTACGTAAAGTACTTACATCTGTAGATGATTAGGGGTTATAAAATCCCCACTTATTCCTGTGGGAAAAAAAATATTCTAACAAGTGGCGCCCAAACATTTTTTTTTTCTGATGGTTCTTGGGTTTTCTGATAGGAAACATTTTTTTTTCAATAGACAATTTCTTGAGGGTCGACCTAATAATACAGCCTGTTTGTGTTTTCAATGCTGCCAGTGAATAATTATGGAATCTGAATTAATTTAAAAGGAAAAAAAATCCACTACCTAAAGGGGAAACAGAATCATTTTTGTCAACTATTGCCAGCTGGGTATTGGCATTATTTTATTGAGCATAAAGTTTTTTTTATACTAGTATTTTGAGTCTACAGGGTAAAATAGTAGGTATACATTATTTTCAAAATCTTTATTTCTTTTTTTCATTTTTTTTCATTTTTTTTTGTGCTCATCCTATTTGTTGAGATTATATAGAGTCTGTGATGTCCTCATTCAAGAATTGTGGTGCGGGGTGTCCCTGAAGGAATTCCTCTTTGTTGCTTCATTGCCTAGTTGAAAAATCTACCAGGTGGAACAATTTATTTTTAATGTCAATGAGTTAGAAATTTGACAGTAGTGGTATAATTAGTTATATGCTTTTGACAAATTCTTGGTTCATTTCAGATTGCGGGTGTAGTTTTGGGTTTTTCCTTTCTTTTTCCTTTCCCGGGAAAACGTGGGGTCTTCATTAAAGTATTTTTTTTTTCACTTTCACTTCATAGAGATTATAGAAAATGGAAGTTAATCGACTATTATCTGACGAACTCTCTTATGAGTTGACTATAAGAGGAGCAGTTACAGAGGGAACAGTGGAGGATAAACGCAAGAGATTAAGGTTATTTTTGAAATTAGAGAAGTTGGGTATTGTTGCAGGAGTTAGTCTGGACCCAAATGAGGAAATACAGATCTGTAAAGCAAAGATAACGGAGATAGAGGAACTTTTGAATAACTTTGATAGTGATAATGCAGTTAATGAACACAAAAGAGTTGAAACGCGGTTATTGCACATAATAGGCAGGTTAAATAGGATCACTTCGGAAGATCACAAGTTAGAGAGAACCCAGTTAGTCACTTACTGTGCTGAGATCATGGATACAGCAGAGCAATTATTACGGAATAGCACTTCCGGGAATAAGGTCAACTCAGAAAATCCTTCGCCCAGTGAAGTTAGAAATGACATTGAAAATCTATCGCTGTTGGATCTACCAAATCCAGTTTTACAACCAACACCATTTCAAAGCAATTTAGATGTGCTATCTCAATTGTATGGTCCAGCCCCACTTCCGAGTACTTCTAGAAAATAATCTGAATAATTCTTGTCCCCTGTTCACTGCTCACCATGCGGGAAGGTCCATGGAACAAGTACATCATTCTCTCCCTACGGGCGTGGGGAATATTAACATCCCGCGAAATCCTAATAATGCGACTCCTATTCCGGATCATAATATACCGGATGTCCCGATTAGAACTGATGTACCAAATCCTAGTGATAATTTCCACGGTCATAATATACCGGATGTCCCGATTAGAACTGATGTACCAAATCCTAGAGATAATTTCCACGGTCATAATATACCGGATGTCCCGATTAGAACTGATGTACCAAATCCTAGAGATAATTTCCACGGTCATAATATACCGGATGTCCCGATTAGAACTGATGTACCAAATCCTAGAGATAATTTCCACGGTCATGATATACCGGATGTCCCTATTAGAACTGATGTACCAAATCTTAGAGATAATTTCCACCGTCATAATATACCGGATGTCCCTATTAGAACTGATGTACCAAATCCTAGAGATAATTTCCACGGTCATAATATACCGGATGTCCCTATCAGAACTGATGTACCAAATCTTAGAGATAATTTCCACGGTCATAATATACCGGATGTTCCGATTAGAACTGACGTCCCGAATAACAATGTAGATAATTTACACAGTCAAGAAATACCAGGTGTTCTGCGCAACTTTTTGGGTCGTAGGGCATTCAATACCGATTCTCAACCTCCAATAGTGGGCCGATCAATGAGTGAAGACTTACATTCCACATTTGCTGTTGATCCCCAGTTACGTCAATTGAGAGTGACTAATCCGCCCAGTCAATCCTTGCCCACCCGCCAAGCGGTTACTGTGCGTAGTGATAATTTTTCGAACGATTATTCTCGAAGTTTCGTCACCATTTCGAAGTGGAATATTCATTTTAATGGACACAGTAGCGTCACAAGTTTTCTGGAGAGGGTTGAGGAACTTCGTTATGCATGTGGGGTAACAGAGGAACAACTCGTACAGAGTGCTGTCATCTTATTTTCGGGAACAGCTCTATCGTGGTATCGGGCCGTACGCGATTCTATTAGTACTTGGGGTGAATTGAAAAATAAACTTCGCTCTACCTACCTATCTTCGGAATATGAAGAAGATGTATGGTGTGACATTCGGAGTCGTACACAAGGCACTGAAGAGAAAACAATCATATTCTGTTCACAAATGCGGAATCTGTTTCGGAAGCTTGCTGAACCCCCCAGTGAAGCTGTACAACTACGTATTATTCGTCGTAATCTACTACCTGCTATACAACAACAGTTGGCACTACAACCTGTTAGTTCTGTAGCTGAATTCGAACGGGCTGCGCAGGCGATCGAAGAAGTACAAGTTCGTGCTCAGCGCATGCGTCCTCCTCCGACAAATCCAAATTTGGTAACTGAACCGGAACTGATGTATCAGAGATCCCGGAGGGCACAAATTAATGCTGTAGAGACTATCCCTAATCACAGTTTTCGGACTCGTGGAACAACTCCGGATCGGCCATCAATCGTTTGTTGGAACTGTAGGTAATGTAACCGATCGGAAAACTCCCCTCCGACTCACTAAATGGTCGAAATGTGTGTTCGGAAATTATCTCGACCATTCAGGTTGCCCCAGGAATTTCAGATATTAAACCGGTTTTATCTTATATTTTTGCCCAATGTGATGGCGATAATCGCCCTTACTTAAATTTAACGATATTCGATATTGAATTTATGGGTCTTCTGGATTCAGGAGCCAATTCGACTTTCATGAATCTTCAGGGATGGGAAATATTAAGGGAGTTAGGTTTAGAGTTATTACCCAGTTCCACTGATAAGTGTATAGTTGCAAATAATCAGTCGTGCTCAATTTTAGGGTCCGTTTGTGTCCCAGTAAATTTACAAGGGAAAGTATGTATTGTAGATATATTAATAGTACCTAGTTTATCACATATATTAGTATTAGGAATCGATTTTTGGATCAAGATAAGCTTGATTCCAGATCTTAGGAAAAGTTGTTAGTCATTTCAAAAAAATTGTCTCAACATTTCAACTATTGAGGCTTTAGTTTCTCAGGACGTTTCAACCGCCAGTCAGAGAACAGCTCTAGAGGAGTTGACAAACAAATATTTCACTTCAATGGGCGATAAAATTGGTTGTACGAGTTTGGTGGACCACAAAATAGTAACTGAGGGAGAGCCAATTAGGCTGCGACCTTATTGTTATTCTCCAATAGTATAAAAGCGTATTGATGATGAGATAGAAGTCATGTTGAAGGAAGACATTATTGAACATTCCGATTCTTCCTGGTCCTCACCGGTGCTATTGGTGCCTAAAGGCAACGATAAATGGCGTTTTTGCGTAGATTACCGTGCCCTCAATTGAGTGACAAAAAAAGACGCGTACCCTATTCCATTCATTGCCACCATTCTCGATAAGTTGCGTAATGCCAAGTACTTGAGTTCTCTTGATATCCGATCCGCGTATTGGCAAGTCCCTGTTTCTCCCGAATCGCGTGATAAAACAGCCTTTACAGTCCCCGGACGCGGACTCTACCAATTCAAGAAGATGCCTTTTGGGCTGACCAATGCGCCCGCCACTTGGCAACGTTTAGTCGATCGGTTGCTTGGCGCGGAGATGGAGCCCAACTCATTTGTGTATCTAGACGATATCATTGTGGTCACGGAAACCTTCGACAAGCATGTCGAGGTTCTGGAAAGTATTTTTAAAAGATTATTATCCGCCGGTCTTACTCTATCGCCCGACAAGTGTAAATTTTGCCGAAGTGAACTAAAATATCTCGACTACGTAGTCGATAAGTATGGCCCACACGTCGACCCGGAGAAGGTTAGTGCCATATTAAACATCAAACCACCTGTCAACACTACTGAGGTCCGCCGAGTTATCGGTATGGCATCGTGGTATCGTCGCTTTTTACCCAATTTTTCGACCATCATCGCACCACTCACGGCATTATTGTGTAAACATAAAAGGTGGGTTTGGACCGAGGATTGCGAGAAGGCTTTTCAGTCCATTAAAAATTATTTGGCATCCGCTCCCGTGCTAGTTTGCCCCGATTTCACTAGTTCTTTTATCGTTCAGACAGATGCTTCAGCTTACGGCATAGGCGCGGTTCTGTCCCAAGAGTATGATGACGGAGAACACGTTATCTGCTACATTTCTCGTTCCCTTTCCAAGACTGAGAAAAACTATTCGACGACCGAGCGCGAACTTCTTGCAGTTCTTTATGCGTGCGAAAAGCTGAGAGCTTATTTGGAAGGTTACTCATTCAAGGTCATTACCGACCACTATAGTCTGGTGTGGCTTCATAACTTGAAGGAACCTACGGGTCGTTTAGCCCGTTGGGTGTTGAGGCTCCAACAGTTTAATTTAGAGGTTATTCACCGGAAAGCGCGCCATCTCGTTGTACCTGATATGCTCAGCAGATCGGTCCCGGAAGTTTTGGCCGTCGACGATCGGAACCCTGAACCACGCATTGCTCCGTCGGACAAATGGTATCAATCGCTCATTAGTAAAATTGAAGTCAACCCTCTCCAGTACCCTCAGTGACGCTATGAAAAAGGAGTTCTCTATAAATATGTTGAGTGTTCCTACCCCGGCCTACGAGACGAGTCAGAATCGTGGAAGATTGTTGTACCGAAATAGCAACGTCGTGAAATCCTCACTAAGAATCATGACGATATTGCAGCGGGACATGTTGGTGTCTTCAAGACTTACCAACGTTTGAGAAGTAGGTATTTTTGGCCAAAAATGAGGGCCGACGTGGCCCGTTACATACGCCATTGTCACATCTGTCTTGCGAACAAATCTGTGTTGCGACCGCCGGCAGGAATGTTAGGTAAGCCACCGGAAGTAATCACACCATGGGCCACAATCAGCGTTGATCTTTTCGGACCGTCACCGCGATCCACGCAGGGTTATAGATTTGTCCTTGTCGTGCTCGACACGTTCAGTAAATTTACCCTGTTTTACCCCCTCCGTTCAGCCACTGCTGCCGCTGTGAGCAGAGTGATCGAAGAACAGATATTTTTGGTATTCGGTTGTCCTCAATTCGTCCTTTGCGACAATGGAGTCCAGTTCCGGAGTCATCTTTTCACTACTTTGTGTCGCTCATATGATGTGCAAATCAGGTTCAGCCCTGCCTATCATCCTCAAGCGAACCCCGTGGAACGCGTGAACGGTGTATTGAAGACCATGCTCAGCTGTTATTTATATAGAGGATAACCATAAGAACTGGGACCGTCTCCTTCCAAAGGTTGGTTGCGCAATCCGCTCTTCGGTTCATGAAGTCACCGGACTCACACCATATTTTGTCAATTTCTCAAGGGATTACGTCGGAGCCGGCAACTTACATAGCTCTCCTGATTTTGCCAGTTTCTCCCCTCAGGATCTTGTCGCGCGATCAGAGCAAATCCAAAAAGTCTACCAGGAGGTACAGGAGCGAATACGTGAGGCTCATGTTGCTTCAAAGAATCGTTATAATTTGAGACGTCGACACGATCACTATGCCATAGGTGACCAAGTTTATCGGAAAAACCACGTGCTTTCTGACGCAGCTAACAATTTCACAGCGAAATTGGCGGGCAAGTTTGTAGGACCATTTGTCGTCAAAAACAAGTTGTCTCCGACCACCTATGAGCTTGTCGACGAGCAGGACCGTCCCAAAGGGATATGGCATATTAAAGACCTCAAGGCGAAACCGCCAGACTCTGACTCCGGATCGGAAACCGATTGAGAATTCTTGGCGAATCGACCGTTCACTTTTGGATTGTAAATTTTGTATATGTATATGTTGAGAAAGAGATGTGTGTTGTCCTTAGCGCTCGGAGTACGTGAGTTCTACACATAATTCGTATGTTATTTTGGGAAGTGCATTATTTTCGTGGATTATAAGTATGACAGCTTAGTCTATCTTTCCCATTGCGGTACGGTTCTGATGTCGCCTGATGGCGGATTAATATTCACTCTTTGTCGCGCATAAGGAAGATTAGTTTAGGTACCAACCAATTTCTAGGTGGTAATATTTGTGTATGGATGTTTTGTCTTTATCGAGAATTGCGATATAATTCTTTTGGGAGTAAGGGGTCTACTGTTGATAGTCTCGGATATAACTCACTCAGAAGAGGTTTACAGGTAAACCTCTTGGAGGTTGAGGGGGAGTTGTTACAACCACAAAATGAATCATAGTTCTGTAGGGCAAATTTCTGGTTCTATATCAAGATAAACAATGAAAAATTGAAAAAGATTACTCACAGTTTATTCAAGAATTCCTCACAAAGATTCAGCGCACCAAATCACTGTATCACCTTGAAAAATACACACACACTGAAACGAGAGAAGCTAGTAGTCGATTGATTATCATTCTATTTTCTATAATTCGGTCAGCTGCTCTCATAGTCTGGATCTATTGATGATCAACATCTTTGTCAGAGGAAACTCTCTAGTTTTCCTTGGAGATCATCACAGTATATTCACGTGAAAATCCTCGCTTTTCTTAGAGATTTTCTCCGATGTAGATGTGTTGAATCGAACCTGAAAATGAAGCAGGAGCTGTATCGAGGAAGTCAACTACGGGACAAAATAATACTCACCACATCATCGGTCGTTTCCAGTCCTCTCGAAATCGCCGTATGATTGATCTACTAGGTAATTTCAAAAATTTGATATCGTTTTGATCCGCGGATGAATTAGGTTAGGTTGATGACGGCTCGGTTGACGGACTGTCCTGCTCGACACATGACGTCTGACAGGCAATCGGTACATTATGCCGACTGGACATTTGACCGAACACTTGAAGTTGGCCATTGACCGTCGTGAGTACGAGCAATAACATTGACGAGGGCTGGAACTACTCTAGTCAGTAGCGGTGCAGGGTGATTAATTATCGGATTCTTTGATTTCTTGATCATGGGACCCTTCAAAAAATTATTTAAATGTATTTCTGGAAGTATGGAGATATAGTTTCGAATTACTACGTGGAATTCATCCTGGGGCAATACATTTTGGCAACCTTTCCCCTATACTACTTCTATGTCCTTCAGAACTTTCTGGATGGTTTCGAGCGCCTTCCCACTCCGAGGTACTAACACTACTAACAGGTGCTGCCACAGGTGGGACTGGTCTGGGAAAAAAAATGGTGCGTGCTGTGTGATATCACTCGAGAATTTCAAAGCAATTCTTTTGAAGAAATTGTCCTTATTTGAGGGATTGAAGCTCGTGAGATATATTATAAGGTGTTGAGTATTGTTGGAGACTACGGCGTTGAGTGTTCAGCCGATACGTTCGAGTATATTTGCACCTACGCCTAGTGCGGATTCAACTTGCAGACCGGCCATTTTCGTGTAGCGTTCCCAGTTCCAGCCTGTCGAATAGACAGCATCTTCAAAGCCTCCCACCACCCACGTAAGTAATATCCTTGTAATGTCTCAGGGAGTTGTGGGATTTGCTATTCCCAATGTCATCTTCATTGATAGGGCTTTCACCTTCGGGTTTGACCTTCCACCTGGGATATTCTTGTCTCCCCTGTATGGAGTCCTCCTGTTGGACACCACTATCACCTTTAATTCCTGCGTGGCTGATTGGGATATCATCAAAGGTGTTTCTTACATATTTCTAGTTTGAATGCTCACAGTATACACCTTTCAAATAAAACTCAGGTAGTGGGTGCATATGAGAAACAATAACTTTATTGTTAACTAGTGAGGGAGTTGTTTCAGTTCGCGGATGGATGGAGTAAGTGGTGCCCCAAGAGGAGTACCACTCAAGGAGAATTACTAATCACTTGCATATGTACTTTGCTCACAAATCTCAGGAGGTTTAGCTGCCAACTTACCCTGAGGTATCGATACCAGAAGTGAACAAATGGCAAGCTATAGAATATCTATACTAAATTTAGGTAAGATAGAGGAAGCAAGTATGCAATGTTCAGAATAAGAGGAACTACAAAATAGAAAGCGATACAGCTCACTTGGTCTAATCTCCACTCTGCAGAGATGGCTGTTGACAGAACTCTCTAGAGGTAGGGGTCCCAGGTCTCTAACTTGGGTGATCCACCTCTCAGTAACTTACTAGGTTGCGGGTGAGTCTCAAGCAGCATAAGGCATATAGCAAGCAGTAAAAGCACTACACAGGCAAGCCAAGCATACCAGCCAGCAGTAAAAGTAGTGTGCCAGTAAATAGTCTGAAGCGAAGGCAACAGTGGTTGCAAGTGGTGAAAAGCAACTAATAAGGTACTACAAGTACAAATAAAAAAAGGCCCTGCAAATAATGATAATACCTTGTAGAAAATTGTAGGATTTACAGAAATATGGAGAGATTGGCAGGAATATGGTTTGATATATAAGACATACCTTGAAATCTGGTGGCCGGAGGTAGCAATTACGGTGAGTTGGGAAATATGATATACATATAATCAAATTTTACCAGAAATAATATCCATCTATATGTAGTAGCCAGTGGACCATCCTTTGACTACTATAATTTCGGTTAATTTTGATTATTGAAATGAAAATCCGCTAAAATGCGAGGACACGTTTTCTATACCTTCCTAGGTTACAAAAAAGTCCCTTATCCCTTCTCTCTCATATTCTCGCGGTATTTTTGGCGGAATACCAAGGTTATCTTATTTTTAGGTTATTCTTTAAGAGTACCTACATAGAGAAGAATACAGAAGAAGACTATATGTCAAGCCAATAGTTCTGTAACCTCAATCCTGAATTCAATGTTATTGTCCTCTTGTTCAAGTTCCTACAAGGTGATTATTTATTCACTTTATGAATTCCTAACTAATCTAGTTTATTTTACAGCTGGTAACGACATATATCAAGTGGAGTTGGAAACTCAAGGGAATCTGTTATTGGCTGGGTAAGTAATTGTGTGATCATATTATAAAATACCATTATCAATCCATAACTCATTTTTTTAGGTATCAGGAGAATCGTTTAGCAGTCCTGCAACTTGTACATGAAAACCAAGCATACTTTATGGAATGATTATGAATATTATAAATGCTAAATAAATGAATTTTCATCGACTCTCCCTATAGGAGTCACTTTCAAGGAATACTTATGATTCAAAAAAATTGAAACCGTAACATGTTTTCGACCCGAGTTCCAACTTAAGTGGACATTCATCATGCTTGAGAAACAGCCCCTACTGCACGATATACCAGCTGCCAGGGTTGAGGCTGCTAACTGACAGGGGCCTATCCAGGACACCTTGCCCACCACTTCTTCCTGATTGGGGCCTTAAGGCTACAGCAACCAGCTAAGTGGCCCTATTGTTGATGTTCTTTTTTTTTTTTTTCAATGACTATCATTATTATTTTCTTTTGCACTGAACGGTTCACCTAATATTTCACTGGAGATTGTTAAATGAGCAAACCCATGTTATCTAAGTGTTGAGGTCACCTATTGGCGGTATCAATATGATTGAAGGGTTAATTTTGTAGGCCCAAGAGAGATCTCCCTTGCGCACAGGCTATCCTTCCCTGGTTAATTTAATTTTTGGTTTGGAATTATATTCAAGATTTGTCCTTGATAGTTGCAAATAAAAGGGTAATTGTTATGGGTAGGTTATATGAGAAAAATACTCCCTTGATACCACTATACTGATATTGTATTATGTTCAAAACTGCATTACTAAAACCATGATCAATCCATTAAATATTTAGGTTCAGCCGAATTGTTGTTTTATTGGGGGACCCAAGAGCTATCATACAGAGAACCCACGAAGCTAGTCAGGCCGTGTGCTAATAATTCTCTAGTCACTGGACAAGCCTAGTGCACGTTAAATAAATTTCTTGTTGGATTCCTTGGTCAGATTTTTGAACAGAAATCTGTGTAATAAAATCAGAACCCACCATTTTTACGTAAAGTACTTACATCTGTAGTTGATTAGGGGTTATAAAATCCCCACTTATTCCTGTGGGAAAAAAAATATTCTAACAACGGTACCTAACTAGTGTAATAAATAATCTAATTTCATTGTGAAACATTTTTACGAACATGGGAGGAGGCAATCTTCAATCGATGTAACGTAAATGAGGTCAAAAAATTGTATTGTTAATGTTGTTTTTAATGAACAAAATACAAAGTACCGATGTGCTATCGTTTATTCCCGAAATAGGATGATTGGCAATTTTCAATGACAATATACAGGGAGTCCATTAGATAAGAATTGAGGAGTTGCTACCAGGTGGCTGTCCAATCTAATACACTTTTTTTTTAGTCATAAAGAAAGTTCTCTGATGTCATTTGAAGCATTTTTACTATTTTTTGTTCATCTTGTCGAGTAAGCAAGTTTTTGCCGGTAACTCCCAGGTAGCAGAGTGACGTCCAATTGACGTCATTTTTTGGTCATGAAATGACGAAGTGGACGTCCAAAAATGACGTCTGAGAGTCCCTATAATGACGTCAAAATGTCACAGCCTTATGACGTCATACTTAGACGTCATAATGACGTTGCAGAATGACCAAGAAAGGACGAAATAAAAAAAATTAGGAGGTTTATATATATTCGGTATTATTGGTACATGATAATTAATACACCACAAACCTTTGCTGACATTCATTTTGTAACTATATATACGTTGTGGTAGTAACTTCGTTGATGGTCCTCCCGGGCAGTCCTGTTGAATCCTAGCGCTATCGCTACTACCTATGAATCTCTATATGACAATATCGTCAGCTACTCGTATTTGTACCTAAAATTATGTAGCGAGCGTCGGCGAGATGTAAGCTGAATAAACTTATTTTTAGCTAAACTATCCATTTCTGACAAATCCTCTGCAGCAGGTCGATTTTATTTCCGATTTGCCAAATTTGAAAGTGAGAATCATATATATATATACAGGGTGATCCACGTTTGAGTTAAGACGTCCGCGGCAATATTTTCGATTCATGGAAATCTGAATTTGAAAATATATTACACATAGGGTTTGTATACAGTGTCCGTTGAATTGAGTCATCTCGCGTGGAAAAAATTGAATATACAGGGTGATTCAAGTTTGAGTTACAACGTCCGCGACCATTTTTTCAAAGGAACACCCTATAAATTATTCGATTTTTGGAGTCTCTATGGAAAGTTGGATTCAAAAATATATGAGTTTGTATACAGTGCATTCGTTGAATTAAGTTCTCTTGCGAAGTTGCGAATAAATTTGTTGAAAATTAAAAAAATATTATTTTGTCAGAGAATAATACGAAGGCGTAGAGGGGCCACCGCAATTATTTTTCATAATTCCGACTAAGTATCTCGGAATTATGTAATTCCGACTCATTATGTCGGAATTCCGTCTTAGTATCTCGGAATTATATAATTCCGACTTATTATGTCGGAATTTCGACTTAGTATCTCGGAATTATGTAATTCCGACTTATTATGTCGGAATTTCGACTTAATATCTCGGAATTATATAATTCCGACTTATTATGTTGGAATTCTGACTTTTCATCTCGGAATTAGGACATTACGGTGTTGTGACCCTCGTTGTGACTATACCCAGACAGCACAGAATATTCTATGAATATTCTGATAACGTTCAGATATACTTATTTCAGAATATACTGAAATTCTCATTCTGTTACGAATATTCTATGAACGTTCAATTTGACATATTCTTTTTGAATATTCTATAAACATTCAATTCGACATATTCTCAAGATTTTCTTCTCGAATATTCTGGAAATATATAGAAATGATCGTATCAAAATATGATATTGATGTTATTCTTGTATGTATATTAATAATGTTTCTCCTGACCCAAAACCTATTATTCTCTACCCTCAATACTAATTATTCTACTAATAATGTGTTGACATCTTGCTATTTATATCATTCATCACTATGGTTCGTAGCGCACTGAAAAACGTTTCAAGTTTGTAAATATTCGATGACAAGAAAGTTGGTTCGTATCTCCACCGGATCAAGTTTTTTTCACTTTCCTTTCTTCTCCTATGATATGCTAGGAATATTCTTAGAATGTTTGAGAAAGTTCAGAACGTCCCTGAAATATTTGTATCATATTGTGAGAATACTCTGAGAATATTCAAATATTCTCGGAGAATATTCGATGGATGACATTGTGCTATCTAGGATCCTTCGAGCACGGTGGTTAATTTAGGGAAGTAATGAATTCGTGCTTATTCGGGCTTCGGGCTATCCTTAACTCTAGTCTATTCTCATAATCTTGGAAACAGAAACAGCTCCCTATAGCTACGGTTTTTTATGGAGAATGGAGCTGTTACCAGCGGCCGTCATTCGATTTTGAATCATCTTTGAAGAGGATATGCGATGATAGTTGTCACTAAAACGTTTTTCTATAGCGAAAATTGATCTTCAAAAACAGTGGCGGATCCATTGTATCGTTTAGGGGGGGAAGACGATGAATATAAAAAGTATAATATATACGAATATATTTTCTATTATCCAGAGGAATGCCCAAAAATCAGCGAGTGCTGTTACCTCTGAATTATACGAGGTCGGATTTTGATATTTACCGGGTAACAAGTATATCAAATTGCCGTTTATTGACAGAACATTCATTTATTATATCACTGCTGGTTCAACCGGAAGTTACCCCAACTATTTATTCTCCCCTATATATCTCGACATTTTGATGAAAAAGTCTCTAATATGTGTAAAACGAATAAAACGATCCCTTGGATCCATATATTGAAAAATATGGGTACAGAGGATGACCTATTTAAAAATCAAGTTGGGGTTGCTTCCGGTTGAACCGGGAGGGATAGAAAGAAAATCAAGTTGTCCATGAATAATCAATTTGATAAAATTGCTACCCACCAGATTTCAATATCCTATCTCGAATGATTCACAAGATATATAGGACTGAATGTTTTTTTGTGCACATCTCTGTATATGAAATAACACAAGAGGTAACTATCGATATTTCGGCGAGGCTTGGATTGGATTAAAACCCCCTCCACCACTCTCTGGATCACTGTGGATCACCACTGGTTAGAAACTAGAGGAATATCAATGACGCGGTCGCCTAACCACTTCAGGGCCGCTAGAGATAACAGCACCGTTTTTCCAGAAAATTGTATAGTTTATTTAGAGCAATGAATTTTATACTATTCGTACAGTCTAGCATTCTTTCATCGATTTCGAGCTCCTACCAGGGTTGTTTCTCGAATTAATTTCATCACGCTATAGATTATCATTAATAAATGTATTAGGTATATGGATTATTCACAATTAGCTATTCGGGAGTCGTCCTTACAGTATAGGTACATACATGTACATACATAGGTATGTAACACTCAACTATATGGTCACAACACCGTAATGTCCTAATTCCGAGATAATAAGTCGGAAATATATAATTCCGAAATACTAAGTCGGAATTCCGACATAATAAGTCGGAATTACATGATTCCGAGATACTAAGTCGAAATTTCGACATAATAAGTCGGAATTATATAATTCCGAGATACTAAGTCGAAATTCCGACATACTAAGTCAGAATTATAAAAATTAATCGCGGTGGCCCCTCTACGCTTTCGTAGAATAATGCTCGAAGCCGTATAATTTTATTTCCATTCAAGCTTTATCTCATATTAGATCAATATATACAGAATGATTCGTGTAGGAGAAATTATTTCATCTTTATATTTTAATGGCGATCCAATTTTACGAGAGAACTCTGAATTTAACAAACGCCCTGTATACAAACCCTTTGTGTGATATACATTTGATTACGAAAATTCAATAATATATATGCGTTTGAAAAATGCGTCGTGTACGTCATAATAAAATCGTGTATCTTCCTGTATATTTGATGATTCCTCCGTATAAATGTCGAATTAGAAATAAAAGCCCCTCCTGTTTTCTCAGAAATATATAAGATAGATAGATATTGGATAATAATGAATTTATCCACTACTTATTCACGAGAGCATCTAAATCATTGGAGGCACTTACCTATACAATCCACATGATTGTGTTGAACATTTTCGAATTCCGCTTCCCATGGTTATTCCAAAGATTGAGTAATATATATTAGGTGCTCTATTCAAAAAAATTGTCCATATGGTCATAACTCAAACGTTGATCACCATGTATGTATATTCAATTTTTCTCATGAATATATGGCAAATTGAAAATGAAAATCGACCGTTTTCAGCAGATTCCTCAAAAATGCATAATTTGACTGAAAATAAATTTGTTCATCAGTACTCACGAGAACACTGTATATACAAACACAAATTTAGTACGTACAATTAACAAACGATGAAAAAGTGAGAAAGCGACTGATTTTTCTGATTTGGTCGAATATACGACTTTGTAGGGACGTCATTAAGACGTCCAATATTGAACGTCAATAAGGCGTCATGAAATATGACGTCATTTTCAGGTCCCTCTGAAGTCGAGGACGTCATTGACCAATAAGGACCTGAAAAAGACGTCATTATGACGTCATTCCACTAACCTGTGCTACCTGGGCTTCAAGATAACTCGGGACACCCAGTATTAACATGAAATGGGAGTCATTAATCTATGATAATGATAATTGTATACTAGATACTAGATTTTCTTACTGTCTCAGAGAATGTGTTCAACAGGTCATATTATTATCTCTCCGCCATTATGGAAGATTATTTCAAATTTTGTAGTGAATTAATGATAATTAATTATCTGCTCTGACGAAAAAGACAAAAATGTTCTAATTCAGGTGGGATCGAGAATCAAATATCTACCTCAAATTCGTGGGTAGATATCGGACGACCTTTTTTTTTAAGGATATACCCGGCCAACTCCTCGGAGATTTTTTCAAGTGATAAAGTTTACTTGATCAATATCTTGCTATAGAATAATATATAATTAAAGCTCATTACGTTGATCTAACTCTAAGTTTGATAACTATATCTTTTTTGCTGAAACAAATATCCAGTAAATTTAAATCCACCCCAAACAATATAGCTGGCGCTAGTTAGACTTCGCCGACAGGAGACTGCTGATAACCAATGACTTCTCAAAAATTGAACACCTCACCATATTATTGGCGATCATGTGGCGATTGATGCAAATATCGCTCTTAAAGGCCTCGTTATAAGGTGATGTGCACGGATTCTTGCACAATTCATAGTTGCGAGCACTGCAAGAGTTCGCTATTAGTAATTGATGCGAATTTCCCAAAGTTCTCTTCACAAGGCGATGCGTGCGAAAATCTCAAACAGCTCGTAGTCGCGAGCACTTAAAGACCTCGCCAGAATCAATTGATGCGAATCTCCCAAAGTCCTCGTCACAAAGCAATGTATGCGAATTTCTCAAACAGCGCATTATTGCGAGCACTTTCAGTTATCGCCAGTGGCGATGGAAGCGTATATCTCAAAGTGCGCGCCTGAGGGCATTGTATGAGAATTTCTGCGTGCGATATCTTCAACACCTCGCTGAGCTCAGCCTAGGTGGCGGACATTTGGCCTAGATATAGCACTCTCGGCGATCTCTCAAAGAAATTACAAAAGGCATCACAATTTCCTAAAAGGATTTCTTTAAGATATCTTTAGGACCTCTTTGTGCTGGCTGGGTAATGAATATGTAATTGCTAACGGTATCCTACCTGAACATCAATCTGGCTTTCGACAAAATCATAGTACGACCAGTGCGTTACTCAAAATGACAGATGATATTATCCATGCTACTGACAGGAATGAGGCAACAATCTTTCTTTCTTTGGACTATAGCAAAGCATTCGACACGATGAATCATGCCTTATTAATCTCCAAGTTGAATCATTATGGCTTCTCACAGAATTCAATGAAATTCATTCAGTCCTTCTTAACTGATAGAACACAATGTGTAAAAGTGAAAAACAGAATATCGAATTATGTGAATATGTCTCATGGTGCTCCACAAGGATCTGTTCTTTCTCCTCTGCTTTTCATTCTCTACACAGCCGATTTCAATAAACTATTTCGTAACTTTAAAATGCACGCATATGCTGACGATACGAATCTTTATTACTCAGCAAAAGTTGATCAACTCTTAAATCAAGAAGCCGAACTCAATGTAGAAATAGAAGACTTGATTGCAATCTCAAACAAACATTGTCTGAATATCAACCCTGCTAAATCAACGTTTATAATTTTCGGTAGTAAAAAGGATCAACAAAAACTAACTGAAAATCTGCGGATAAAAGTCGAAAACCATACAATTCATTACACTAAAAAAATTAAATGCTTGGGTCTATGGATCGATAGTAACATGAAATTCACAAATCATGTGAACAGTCTTGTTCAACGTGCTTATCTATCAATGAAAAATCTTTATGCTAGTAGACACTTTCTTGGCAGACCCCTGAAAAAAATGCTATGTGACTCTCTAGTCCTGTCTATCTTCAACTATTGTGACATAGTCTATGGTCCTTGCTTGGATCTAATTACTTCAGCACGAATACAAAAAGTTCAAAACGCCTGTACCTACTAGGTTTATTTTTTGTCTGAATTATAGAGAACATGTGTCTTCTTACATTAACCATGTTGAATGGCTGAAAATGCATAATAGAAAAGAGCTACACTTTGCAATATTCATTTACAAATCAATCTCAAAGCAAACGCCCTCCTACCTCCTAAATACAATTCTACATCGACGTGAGGTTCACACGATAAATCTCCGTAACATGGAAGAATTAACTATGCCCCTACATAGAACCACTTTCTCTGAGCGGTCTTTTACTTATCAGGCAGTAACCTTATACAATTCTTTTAGTCAAGATCTGAAACAGTTGTCTTTACCCACCTTGAAGAATAAACTCGAACAGTCACTTCTGGATGAGCAGCGAAATACATAATAAAAATATACTTGTACTCATATAACTTATATACATAGAATTTAGAGTTATTATCATCTTGTTTATGTACCTATAAATCACCATATCTAAATTGTATACCAACTTTGTACAAAAACCTTGGTTGAGTGGAAGAATAGCTCTGCTAAACTCCGCCAAGTAAAATAAAGGCCATTTATTATTATTATTATTATTATTATTATATACACAGGATGGTCCACTTTATAGTAGCACAATATCGACAATTGATAGAAGACCCTAATTTGAGAAGAAAAAGTTTTCATAAACATTGGTCGTTGGACACTTCGTTTTCGGGATACAGGGCGTAAAAGTTGAGAGAAAAAGTAGATTTTCCTTCAATTACTAGAAAACCGCTTAACAAAAATACGAGATATTCTGGTGGCCTACTAGGTATCTGTGAGCAAATATATTCATAGTAATTTTCAACTTATATGAATACCAGTGACGTCTTTACGACAATATCACACGGAGAAAAAAAATCATTAACCCTAAGTGAATATTTGATAGTAGCAAGTAAAAACTTGTATACTATATGGAACAAGCAAACAAGTTAATAACCACAAGAATATTTGTGTTCCTGAAACTGTACACCTACCACTATTGACCTGTTTCATTAAATTTCAGAGTGATAACGGTTAGTGAACACATCACTTGTCATCAGTGACCTATTCAATTGTCATTAGTGACTCATTCACTTTTCATTAGTGACTTGTTCACTAGTCATTGGTGGCCTAATTACATGTCATAAGTGACTTATCTACTAGTCATCAGTGACTTATTTACTTGTCAATAGTGACTTATTCACTTGTCATTAGCTAGTATGAAAAAATACATCCATCGTTCTCTGAAAAATGTTAAAACCTTGGTAATAAGACAAAAACACATGCATTCTAAACATTTTATTATATGGGTATGATGAATCCAGAAAATACAAAAAAGGTAAAGCTGACGACAAATATTGAGATACTAGATACCGCGTATATCAGCATCATGCACCAAGAAAAACGGTACTCTCACTCACTGCACTGCACTCTGGTTCACTATCTTTTTCCTTCCAGCATTGAAGATGAATCAACATTGATACTTTTTAAACGTCACTTTCTTCCACTTCGAGTATCATAGGAAGTGGAAAAAATTCTGTATATATGTAGAAACAATTATGTACTGTTCTAGAAGAGTTTTGTATTTTATTATCTCCTTCAAGAGAACAGATCAAGAACTCAACACCCCACAGCTCAGAGCACCGCCACAGAGCACGGCACACAAACAGAGAATTATCATACGAATATGATATATTTAGTAGTTGTTCGAAAGGGCACTTGCATGACTTGGAATTTCAATGTTACTAGCGGGAACGCAAGTATACTAGCTTCACGAATGCTGAGATCGAAATGACGCCGTGGACACTGGACAGTGATCGCGTTGGGCGTGGGAACTCGAATAATATCGGAGATGTCCGAACGGAAAAGAGATCTATAACTACAGGTGAGATGTCACCTGCAACAATCGACTTGATAGATTGTCTTTATTGATGAGTTCGCTCAGAGCAAGTGAGCTTATGTCAGAAAAATAATTTAATAATAGTGAGTATTCGTTAACTTAGCACTAGTTTAGTGTTCACTTAGAATTAGCGAACTCTAAGTACATATCGACTTGGTTGATACCAACAAGTGTTTTGATCACTTACAGCAGAAACTTCGTTTCAGAAATATAGTATTGCCTATACTGCAAGTACCATATTTTCTTACCGTTGGTGAAAATGTTCTTGTCACAATCGACTTTTTTTCAAGAAAACAATTTACTTGGCCGAGTTTTCTCAGTGCAATGTTTTTATCGCGAATTAAAATAGGTATCAATGAAACATTTTCAAATTTCAATATAAAATGTCCAGTTAATAGAATAAATGCCTTCTTGATATAACTTGATGAAACACATCGGTTTCGAGTGAAAACGAATACATCAAATTCAATCACAATTGTTGATGTAGGTGTTGAATAGTTCATTCAAGAAAACTGCTCTGATTACTGGATAACCAGGAGTGATATAATTTTGGAATGTTGGCACCATTCAAGTCACTTGATAGACTGAGTTTTGCCATAAAAATAACTCATACACGATGTTTATAAAAATAATTGTAAGTTGATTCTCAATTTCAACGCTGTCTATTTTGAAAACTAAGCTTCTTATGACTTGGTTCTTCAAATAAGATCTTTTGATTGTCAAAGTTTTGCTACGATGAAGTGGATCACCCTGTAGATATATATTTATATTTGAAGATCTATGAGCTGACATATACAGGGTGTTTTTCAACTATGGTACAAAGCTCCATAGGGTGTTTTTCAACTATGGTACAAACCTCCATAGGGTGGTTCGTTTGGTCGTTTCAAGAAAAAAGTTCCTATGAACACATGTCCGGAGTTGCTTCGTTTTCGAGAAACAGGGCGTTTAAGTTGAAAAAATGTATTTTCATAAAATATGAATATCCTTGAATCGATTTGGCTGAAATTTGAATAATATTGAGAACAAAAAGTACATCACTGACTTTTTTGTTGTTTTTCATTTTTTTTTCCAGATTAACCAACTAAATATTCAGCTTTTTGGTCTCTTGTGTTTTCTTCATATCTAGTTTCTTTTTGGAGATGGAAAATTGATTTTTTTATCAATATCTGAAAAACGTCTGGCCCATTTGATTCAAACTTTGCTCCTTTTATTTCGAGTGTGTAATTAAATTTGACTTGATCAATACATTTCAGGGTAGTTTTTTTTAATTTCAACATCCTGTATCTCTGAAGCAAAGCAACTTCGGACATATGATCATAGGAACTTTATTTCTCAAAACGGCCTAACAAATCACCCTCTGGAGTTTTGTACCGTAGTTAGGAAACACCCTGTATTTGCCTTTAATGTGGCACCATTTTGGGAGTAGAAAAGTGTATTATAATAATATATAGTATAATCAGCCCGTATGAAGCACATTCGAATCTCCCAATATACGACAAGAAAACAGGATTGTCATTATGACACATTGACGTTGTAGCGTTGAGTCAAAAAGCGTTGTGCTGGTTCTGATAGATTTCTTGTTGAATATACCCAGTTTGGTCTTTCCCGATAACGAATCGTTCATTCGAAGCTTACGAGTTAATCATAGTTTACAGTTCAGGTGCGGAGTTAGACCTGTGCGCCAAAAATGCGGTCGACTGATAGTAGTGATGGCACAGTGGAGAGCTTCTCTCTATACTGTGGTGATGGTGATACTGGTAGCGCAGCTTCAACTATCGATTGCGGGAGTAGTACTCCAGATAGTGAAAGCGAAGAAAGGTATCGGAAGAGAGGTCATAGCCTTAACCGTTCAAGTAGGAGACGGGAACCATACAGGGTGTCTGATGATACGTCATTAGCAAGTAGATCTAGGGATTTAGGTAGGAGAAAACGTCTCTTATCTCGAAGTCCTAGTCAACGACGGAAACGTTCGTCACTATGTGCTCTCAATGAACCATCATCCAGTGCAGATGAAAGAATAAGGAAACTGGAATCTTTGGTGAAAACCTTGACGAAGAAAGGAAACGTACCGGATAACAAAATTCAAACCTCTAGACCGAAACTAACAGTTTTTGATGACTGTGTATTCCAGAGTTTTCTATGGGCAATGAAAATTTGACAGCGTCATATTGGCTACATAAAATCGATCAGATGAAAATGATCAACAACTGATTCAATCACAATCCACTTTATGCAGTCACGTTTAACTGGAAATGCGAAGAAGTGGTATCACGGTTTGCCATCTTATGATTATTCATGGGAGGAATGGAAAACTTTGATAACAAAAACATTTCCTGATCATGTAGATTTTGCTACAGCTTCAACAAAAATGATGCGAAAAAAGAAAATATCAGAAAGCATGACAAACTATTATTTCTAAAAAATGGAGTTACTGAAAAACTGGCAAAAATGCAGTTTCATGTCTGATTGACGGCATTTTGGATAAGACCTTGCAAAACAGTGCTCGCGCGGGTCGTTATCCCACTCCTCAGTCCTAATATGAAGAATATTTTTCAACATTGAAGGATGAATCTCTTTCGAAATACCTAGTAGAGATAGGCGGCCAGTAGAAAGAAGTGAATTCAAGAAAACAAATAATATCAAAAGAGAAAATCTCAACAATATTGGTGCTTTCAACAAAAACTGTTACAACTGCGGCCAGAAAGGACACCGTCAATCATCTTGTCCGAAGAAAAGGATTGAATGTACCAGATGTCATCTTCTGGGACATGATGCTGACAACTGTCGAAACAAACAATCAACTTCCAAGAAGATCTCAGCTTCATGTGCTGAAGTAGGTAAGTCAGCACCAATTTTGAATTTCACGACCAATAAATATCTGAACACTTGTTATTTCATCGACTGCGTGATAAACGGATGGGCCTTGAGGGGATACGTTGATTCTGGGAGCAGTGCAATAACCATCCGTGAATCAAATGTTAGGGCAATAGGCCTACAATGCCAACATACATAGATACGACTGTGCGGTTACGGTGGTGGGTCCATACATGTACATTCTCAGGTTTCTGTTGATTTGGAAGTCGATTCAGCTTCCGCTCGAGTGAACGTTCTAGTTGTTGCTGATGAAGCCCAGCAAGTATCGATAATCATCGGGCAACCTTTCATCAATAACAAAAATGTTGTCGTGGTTGTACGTAGCAACCAAGTTCGTCTTATCAACAAAGATATTTTACCACTCCAAGAAATCGACACTTTACCCCCCAAAAAAGTTAATTTGTGGGCAAAGGAAGCAGCGGTGATTCCTCCCCACCACATTGGTCACATATTTCTGGAACGTGAAGAAAATGTAGAGAATGTGTACATTGAATTGCAGTATCGTATCTGGCCGAATAATTTTCATGTAATTTCACGATGTATAACAAACATTAAAAATGGAGGTATTATTTCTGTCATGAGTATGTCAGACAAATCTGTCGAGTACAGTATATGAAAGTAGAGTAATTGCTAGAGGATACGCATGCATTGAGAGTGATATCAAAACTTCGAATTGTTTATCTACAGAGTGCTGCGAAATTTCTGATTTCACATTGGATGACGTTAAAAAACAGTTCGATCCCGTACTCAAACTTGAGGTTCGAAAGAAACTATTGGATCATCAATAAATATCGGCATTGTTTCGCGAATAAACTGAGCGAGTTGGGTAGAACTGATATTTCAAAAATATCAATTGATTTACTTGATGACAAACTTATTGGCCATATCGCCTAGCACACTCAGAAAGAGAGAAAGTCAGGGAAATTGTTCAAGATTTGTTAGATAATGATATCATTCAAGAAGCACACTAGCCATACTCTAGTCCCATTTCACTTGTCAAAAAAGAGAAATGGCGAAGAAAGAATGTGTATCGATTATCGTGCTCTGAATCGAAAAACAAGGATGAATATCCGTTACCTCTCGTATCGATGATTTCTTAGATGGATTGAAGGACAACAAATATTTCACGAGTTTAGACCTTTCTTCTGGATACCATCAGATAGCAGTTGCCAAAGAATCTATTCCAAAAACAGCATTCATAACACAAGATGGCCACTACGAATATTTGAGGATGCCATTCGGGATAGTAAACGGTCCTGCGGTCTTTCAAAGAACTATGAATGAAATACTGGGGTCTTTACGATTTACTACCGCAATGGTTTATCTCGATGATGTTCCCATTCCTTGTCCGACTATTGAAACTGGAATAGAAAAGCTGGAAACAATTTTGAAATTATTTGAAGAGGCTGAAATGAAAATTGAAGCAGTGTCTGTTTTTTCGAAGCCTTCAAATGTTCACGACGTTCGAAGATTTCTTGGCTTAACCAGCTATTTCAGAAAATTCATTGAAGACTTTGCTCTTATAGCAGAGCCACTTTTTGATCTGACTCGAAAAGATGTAGAATTCAGATGGGATATTGAACAACAGGTTGGTTGCGAAGAACTCAGAAATAAACTCACTACGCGTCCATAGATACCTAATCTATGACAGAGCAGCACCAACTGAAGTTCATACAGATGCTAGCAAGTTAGGTGTTGGTGGTATTCTACTTCAACAAACGGATGGTTCCTTCAAACCAATTCAATATTTCAGTCGTTCGACTACGAAGGATGGACAAAAATATCACTCTTATGAATTGGAAACGCTTGGTGTTGTGAATTCATTGAAGGAATTTAGAGTTTACTTAATCGGATCTCTGGTAGAAGTCCATGTTTGCTCAAAGTGGAGTGGAATTTTTAAAGGAGGAAGGAAAGCTCAAAGTCATCTCCACAACTTTAATATGAAGTTTATTCAACGGGACATGTTTCGAACTTATAAAAGTCCATCTTCAGCCGTATTTAAGAAATTACTAAAAGTAAAGACATTTGAAAATATACAAAATGTTATAAAAATTGTTTTTTGACTTACATGGAGGTGAAACATTGTTTGTTTTAACAATGATGTCGATGTCTCTCATCATAATGTCATTGATGAAGAATAAATAAATTGAGGAATGAACGGGTTTTCATTAAAAATGAAGGGCCCCGTGCCCTGAGAACGCGCACTTATGAATCAATCAAAAGTCAAGTCCCAGAAGGGAAACTTGACGAACACACAAGGTGCTCAAAGTAACCATATTGGTGTATTACAGGAAAGGGTCCCGTACCCTTGAGAGAGCGCACTTAAAAAAAAGGCACTTTATTGAATTTGCTGGAAATTTTTGAAATAAATTCTGCTTTGAACAATAATTTGGTCACATCCCTTAATGAACAGGTCAACTATGACTGTGTGAAATTTTTCAATTCCTTAGATTTCACCAATAACCAAATTTAGTTTTATGTTGTTTGGCACCTGCTTTGGTCTCTTTCAATTATCATCATTCATTTAATTTCAGATTTGCGACTAACCATCTTGTTGGAATGTTCCTCCTCCCTCTCCCTTTCAAATCTTCTCATTGTCATTTCTGATTGAGTATTGTTAACTGTACTATCTTTAGTGGAATTCACATTCATCCCATTGTTTGCTTTGATTCTGTGTCCTATGTCACTGGTCATAATGTCATGTTATTAAGACTTTGACTTATGTCAAGTTCTTGCAATTAATTAATTCTGTGTTTCTAACCTTAGGTTGGATGTAACACGTTTTTGGCTTTTGGCCCCATCAATTCTAAATTGATTTTTGGTTTTTTAAGTGCGCTCTCTCAAGGGTACGGGACCCTTTCCTGTAATACACCAATATGGTTACTTTGAGCACCTTGTGTGTTCGTCAAGTTTCCCTTCTGGGACTTGACTTTTGATTGATTCATAAGTGCGCGTTCTCAGGGCACGGGGCCCTTCATTTTTAATGAAAACCCGTTCATTCCTCAATTTATTTATTCTTCATCAATGACATTATGATGAGAGACATCGACATCATTGTTAAAACAAACAATGTTTCACCTCCATGTAAGTCAAAAAACAATTTTTATAACATTTTGTATATTTTCAAATGTCTTTACTTTTAGTAATTTCTTAAATACGGCTGAAGATGGACTTTTATAAGTTCGAAACATGTCCCGTTGAATAAACTTCATATTAAAGTTGTGGAGATGACTTTGAGCTTTCCTTCCTCCTTTACTTAATCGGTATCAATTTCAAGGTAGTCACAGCTTGTAATCCATTATGCACGACCCTCACTAAAAGGGACTTGATTCCTCGTATCGGCAGATGGTGGCTAACAACTCAAGAATATGACTTTTTTATCGAATATCGTATGGGGACAAAGATGAATCATGTGGATGCTCTCAGTAGAAGTCCTCTAGATGAGACTGGTACTATTGAAAGTATATTGCATGTGAATGTCAACGAAGATGATTGGGTACTATCGGCCCAACTACAGGATGAGCGCTGTGAGGAATTACACGAAGTTTTGTATGAAGATCCTTCAAATGGCGAGGAGAGGAATATTCACAAAGAGTTTTGCCTCAAGAAAAACAGAGTTTCTATTTCTCTGTTGATAAAACTTTGGAATCGCTTACTCAAAATTACTGGTTTTCATCCATGAGGAACTATGTGAAAAATTACATCACTTTCTGTTTGGGATGCATTTATAATAAAAATCAAGCTGGTAGTCTCAACAGCATATAAAAGGAAGAAATCCCTATGGATACTCTCCATCTGGACCATCTGGGTCCATTCGTCAAGAGTAGAAAAAGGAACAGCTATTTGATAATAGCAGGGGATGGATTCACTCAGTCAAGTTCGTTTTTATGTCCAGAATACCAAAACAAGTCCTGTAATCCAATTTCTCAATGAGACCATGGATACTTTTGGAGTTCCCAGAAGATTGATTTGTGATAGAGGATCTGCCTTCACTAGCGAACAGTTTACTAAATTCTGTACGGATTTAGGTATCAAACGAGTTTTAGTGGCTACGGTTACGCCAAGAGCTAATGGACAGGTGGAAAGGATGAATCGCACGATTCTATCATCTTTAGAAGCAAGTACCGACGATGAAACTCATTGGGACGAAGCAATCAAGAAAGTTAAATGGGGTATCAATTCAACGGTCAGTTCGGTTACTGGAAAGTCACCTTATGAAGTTTTCTCCGGTCATCGTCCCCGAGGAAAGAATGATGCTTTTCTTACTGCGGAAGTAAGTGATGAAGTTTCTACTCGACCTGATTTCCTAGAGCTCAGATGAAACGTGGCACATTCGATTCAGAATAAATAGCAAATCCAGAAAATGGCATACAATGCAAGGCATTCCAAGCCTCGTACATTCACTGTTGGTCAACACGTTGTGGTAAGACAGACATCAATCGCAAATGACGGACAGAGCAAGAAATTAGAACCTGCTTTCAAAGGGCCTTCTGTTATTACAAAAGTTTTAGATAATGATCGATATGTTATTGAGGACATACCTGGTACTACTCGAAATTAGCGTCTGCGGAGGGCCGCAAGTAATAACTCCGTGGTGGGAGAACGTTATAGTGGGCAGTAGATGCGACTGGCGTTATGCAGCGCCGACTGAATGACTTCATCATACTTCGTCTCGTAAGCAACTGGTTGGCTCAGTAAGCAGAGCATCGGCATGCCAAGCCGGTGAGCCGGGGTTCGAATCCGTGGGGGATTTTTTAATTTTTTCGTTCTCAAGTGATTTCTAAAAAATATTCTCTATGGGAAATAGGTTCATTTAGGGATTTTCTATGTTTACGCCAGAGGTGAGGTTCGGTTAGGTTAGGTTAGAATAGAATAGAATATTTTATTTGGTGTTAATAAACATTAAGTTTTACACAGGTCAACGAAACAACTACAGATATACTCATAAAATAGATAGGTTAGGTTTTCTCATTTTTTATGCAGAAACAATATTTTCTTTCCTCAAGAAAAATTCTCCTTCTTCAAGAAAAAAGGTTCATCTAGGTCGATTGATTGTTAAAAAAAAAATCCTTCCTTATATTAGACTCGACACAAGTTAACTAACGTTCCCCTACCACGGAGTTATTACTTGCGGCCGTCCGCAGACGCTAGTCTACTCGAACACGTCGAACTTATAAAGGTATACGACCTTCGGATCAGTTGAAACTCTTTGTAACAAGTGTTTCCCCTGTTTCGAGTGATACTGAAGGTATCGAAGATCAATGCATGGTATTTAGTATTGTGCAATAATATTGCATACCACACACACAGTGAGGTATGACTTACTCTTAACGGAAGGGATGCGTTGTGTAATCACGTTTACACATAGGTATATCATGTAAATACGTTACAATAGTAGGCACTACCCTTGTCTATAGAAAACGTCTATAATAAGGTGAGTGCAATAGGTAGATGTATTCAATGATGGAAATACGTTCCTGTTGGATTATGTTGTGCAGTGTTCAACGAAGAAATACGTTTCTTTGACGGTTGTTATGCACATCAAAATATGACTATTAAGGGTGAAGACGACGCACCAACAAAAATCACTGATCTGAAAAATGTTTCAGGGCAGGATGAATAGTGAAAAATACGTTTCACGGTCCTATGCCTTCGAAAAGGCGAAGTTTCATTGATAACTTACTAACTAGTATATTTTCTTGTTTAGGTGCAAGGGGACCAAAGTTGTGAACTGATGCTTCCCGAGGGCGTGAAGCGGAGGTTGGCCGAAACACCCCGCATGAAGCACATTCGGATCTCCCAGGATATGACAAGAAAACAGGATTGTCATTATGACACATTGACGTTGTAGCGTTGAGTCAAAAAGCGTTGTGCTGGTTCTGATAGAGTTCTTGTTAAATATACCCAGTTTGGTCTTTCCCGATGATAAATCGTTCATTCAAAGCCTACGAGTTAATCATAGTTTACATTAGTGTTACAATTGAACTTTTGAAGCATTTTTTATCAGGAATATCAGGATTGTTGATGAATGGAAATGGCATAATTGACTAATTTTTTGGATTAGGAGTGTATGTTAAGTGAGTGCATAATGTCCAAAGATTTGATTTGATATTGCCTTACCTTCTATTTTAGGAAATTAGGTGCAGATATATACAGTGTGTGGAACAGTTGAATATCTCCTGAACCAATAGGAATTTTCGAAATATTATAATTCCACATCATATCGCATCATGAGTGCTAACTTCAGGAATGACTAAATTTTATACGAGGGTGCAAGAAAGGCTCACAAAATCGAACATCAATTTCTTCAAATGGAACACCCCATATATTTCAACATATCTGAATTCTCATCCCTCTAGGCTGATCATCAGTTTTTTATTTTTGAAAATCCGACAAGGCGTTGCCAAGTGTTTCATGAAATGCAGAAATTTTTTTAGACAAACCCATCATTCATACTACTGAGAATTTATGGAATCATTTGAGACTGTTGGTAGTCGGTAGCATATCCTATCATATGAAATACTCCTCTTCTTCGAAAGTTATACAGGGTGGTCAGAAATATTATATGATTTTCACGAAATTCAAACTTTCTTCACATCAATTTCTCAAATAGTGCACCCTGAAATATTGTTACGTAATTCGGGTGCAGAAGCGAACACGACACTATTTATTTTCGAACTGATTTATTTGAACTGAAGAAACACTAATTTATATCGAATTTAACTACTATTAAAAAATAAAAAATAAATTGAATATAAATTTATGTAAAACGATTTATATCACGCGGTATATAACTGTCTCTCTGACATTTGCTGCTCGACTGACTGACTCAGTTGTTCGGCCGTCTTATATATGAAAACACATGGCAGGCTTTGGTTCGAGAACGTTCTCGAATGATCTTTCGTCTCCTTCTTTTTGTTCTAGAAGCTTCTCAGAAGAAAACTTCTCTCTCTAATTGTTCCATCGATTGTATCATTACACTGCCCCCTCCTTAAAACGAATTCCTCCTGGAATGCACTCTGATCGTTATGAAAATAGGGACAACTGGTTTTATTTTTACAACGTGCAGTATGGTACAAATAGCATAGCACTGTCTTTTCTCTTAGAGTTCCTTTGGAGTTCCAGCAGCATACCAGAATTTCAACTCCGGTGAATCTAAATAAAACCTCTAGCATGTTCCTTACAACTCTCCAATTCGAGCCATCCAGTCCACACCCCAGCTTTGGAACAGCTATCTTCTGTATGTCCTTCTCGAATATGGTGCTTCGCAAGTCGACTAGCGTCTCCCAGAGGTCCTTGTGAGTGGGTTTCTCAGAAGATCTTCCTTTCGTTATAAAATAAAACAGAGACCTTTTTCTTTTCATTGCAACGATCTGTTCACTTCACACTAGTGTACTATTTCTGTATATACAGAATAATAAATATTAATGAAGATTGACTTTCTCAAAATTCTTTATTTTGTTGACTGCTACTATCTTGTTATTGTTTTCTGTTCCTAAGGAACCTGTACATGCTAGATATATATTACATCCTCCCCCTTAAGTCTATATCCAATAATTTTCAATATATTACATAATATACACTATATTACATCCTACCCCTCAATTGTATCTTTGATAATCTTTAAATTTGATTGGGGCTTTCACCTGTCGACCAAATCTGGTCTGACCATGTTCCCGGATATTTTTATGTCTCACTAATACACTATCACCTACATTCAATATTGGAAGTTCTCTTTTTGCATGCAAGTTATAAAAGCTCGCACTAACATTTTGCTTCCTAGCTAACTTATCTGCAACACCACCCTGAATTTGAGGTTTCAAAAGGTTCGTGCAAACAGGTAACTTCGTCTTGCAAACTCTACTCATCAATAATTGACTGGGAGAAGCATTCATATATTTGAGAGGAGTGTTTCTATACTGCATCAGAGCAATATAAACATCACCAATATCCTCTTTTGATTCAATTAATATTTTTTTTGCAATATTTACCGCTTTCTCTGCCAGTCCGTTAGACTGTGGATAATTTGGACTACGTGTAGATATTTCTAATCCCCAACTATTTGCAAATGAACGCAATAAATTTCCACCAGAAGGTATATTATCACAAACTAGCTCATCCGGAATTCCAAATCTTGAAAATATCATCTTCAGTTGCTTTATAACTTCATTGGATGATTTATCTCTCAAATATAATAGCTCAATCCAATTAGAGTATGAATCGAAAATCACCAAGTAACTCTGACTGCCATATGTAAATATGTCAGTTGATATTCTTTGCCATGGTCTCTCTGGAATAGGAAATGACTGAAGCGGTTCCTTGTGATTATTATTGGAATATTTCTGGCACGTATCACAGTGTTTTATGAAGTATTTTATATCCCTATTCAAATACGGCCAATACAATGCAGTTCTTGCTCTATTTTTACATTTTTCTATTCCAAGATGACCTTCATGCAATAAATGAAGCATTTCTTGCTGGAGACTCTTAGGAACAATAACTTTGTCTCCCAAGATTAACAGACCATCTTCAACTTGAATTCCATTTTTCAATTTGAGAAAATGTCTCACGCCTTCCGCTACTTTTTTTTTATTTGACGGCCAACCCTCAGTTCAAAACTCAGATATCTGCGATAAGACTGGATCTTCTCTTGTTTTGTTTTTGAAATCTTGTTTTTTTTAATTCAGACATCGGTAACGACTTCGATAATGAATGAATTGCATAATCTAACTCAGTATTTTCAGCATTATCTAATGCGGCTCTCGATAACGTATCTGCAATGTATAACAACTTACCTGGCATATATGTAACATTGAGATTATAAGCTAATGTCTTTATCAACAACCTTTGAAGTCGAGATGACACTTTATTCAAATCTTTTTTGAAAATCGCTTCCAGGGGCTTATGATCCGATTTTACTGCGATTGAAAAATGAAATTTTTCACGTGCAAACACAATAGCTAAGAGCTCCTTTTCAATTTGTGCATATCGCTTTTCAGTTGCCGTTAGGCTCCTCGAAGCGCATGCCACTAAATGACCATCTTGTAATATAAGCATGCTCCTAATCCATTTTGAGATGCATCACACTGTATTTCAGTATTTTTCTTCAAACCAAAATACTGTAGTATCGCTGCTTGAACTAGGGCATGTTTCAAGTTTTTTAGTGACAAATCATGCTGATCTGTCCAATGCCAAGGAACATTTTCTTTCGTTTACTCTCTCAGCGGAGTTGTTATCTCTGACATATGCGGCAGAAATTTAGCTAAAAATTTGGCCATTCCTAGTATTCTTAATAATTCAGTTTTATTTTCAGGAGTTTTTATATCAACAATAGCTTTGACATAGTTATTGTCCGGGACAATGCCATTTTCACCAAAAATTTGACCCATGAATTTATCAGTTTTTTGTTTGAATTGAATTTTTGTTTCATTAAATTTAATATTATAAAGAACCGCTCTATCTAAAACCGTTTTCAAATTCTCATCATGTTCTTTTTCATCTTTGCCTCCAATGATAATGTCATCAAAATAGATCCTAGTACCCGGACAATCTGCAAAGAATTCAAAGTTTTTCTTTTGAAATATTTCTGGAGCTGAACAAATGCCAAATGGCAATCTCAAAAATTTGAATCTCCCAAAGGGTGTACTAAATGCGCACAAATCCGCACTCTCTTCATCCAAGGGAACCTGAAAATATCCATCTTTCATATCTATCACTGAAAATACTTTACAGCCATTCAATTTGAAAGTGATATCTTCAAGGGTAGGAATCAGAAAATATTCCCGTTTGATTACTTCATTTAGGAATTGAGGGTTAAGACATAAACGCAGTTTTCAATTTTTTTTTGACAATCACTAATTGACTAAGCCACTCTGTCGGTTTTTCAAGTTTGGAAATTATATTTTTCTCCTCTAACTCTTTCAATTTTGCTCTTAATCTCTCATGCAACATTAATGGAACCCGTTTTATTGGCTGAATTACAGGGATTGCATCTTTTTCAACTTCAATATGATATTTGAACGGAACTGGTACTGGTACTGGTGGGGGACGTTTCCACGTCAGCAACTAGTCCCCAATGGGACCTTTTTGCCAACCCCAAGTGTTTTCAATGACTGATGTGGTTCGCTCAAGAGAGCTGGCTAACATCCTTTTCAGGCACCGCCCCTCAGCTCTCTTTCCAGAGTTTTTCAGCTGTGTTTTGTAGGCTAGTAATGTACTCACTACCATATGCGCAGTGGCAGGCCTGCTAACTATCATCGTTAACCCCCGAGACCGAGGTCTACTTAAGCAGCTGGCCCGCTCTCACGCTCAGCTGGTAGTTTTCTACACCCACCTACATACACCGTCCTACTTCTTCTCTGATGCTCACAACAACATCATCATTTCTTTCTGCGTGTTCTGTGTAGGCTTTGTTACTAACTCCATGCGCCACTTTAGAAGCAGCACTGTTAATTGGAACGCAACAGCGAATCGTGCAGGATTATCCCCAGCCGATGCTCCGAAACTTTACAATATTTGAACGGAAACTCTCCAAATCCATTAAAAACACTTTTGTACATCGATAATAAATCATCTTTATTCCATGAACCTACAGAAACATCATCAATACGTTTTATCAAGTTCAGCTTCAAACAATCACCTAGCCCTAATAACGGAATTTGATTATCCACATCAAGGATTATGAACTTTATAATAGAACATTTATGTTTAACCTCGCACAAAAGTTCTACTTCCCCTATAGGACTTAGCTTGGAATTCCCATAGAAAAACAATGATATATTGGACCTTTTCACGTCCGACTGATTTATATTCAATTCTTCGGCAATTTTTGATGGCAAGATACTAACTTCCGCCCCAGAATCAATTTTGAATATTACCATTTTGTTTTTTATCAACAGTGTCTGCTTCCACAACTTCTCTCCACCCTGTGCAACGGAACTGATGTTTCGGCATCTGGGGTGACACCAATCCCAGCTGAAGTTTCCTCTGCTACTGCCACTTCATTTATATCTTTCTTCATTGATGGCCCTTTCAGTTTCTTACAAACAGCCGAGAAGTGATTTCTTTCATTGCAGTTGGTGCAAATTTTTTCAAATGCAGGACATTTACCATAAAAATGACTTCCTCCACAGAAAATGCATCTATCGAAAAACTTAGTTTTCGATGTACTTGCTTGGCTAACTGCATTGATGTCTGGATTTCCCTGCATTGCTTCAACTTGAGTCTTGCTGGTTTCCGCTAGCCTGCAAGTGTTGACTGCATCAATCAGCGTCAGTTTTGGATCTCTCAAAAGTCTTCCTTGAACACATTTGTCTAATATTCCCAATATCACCCGATCTCTCAATAACTCTTCTTCAAAGTTTCCATAATTACACGTTTTTACTGCTTTCTTTAATTCTGTCACAAAACTGTCAGATGACTGACCTGTCTGCTGAGTTATAGATCCAAACAAGAACCTTTGGAACACTACATTTCTTTTTGGAGCACAATAGTTTTCAAATTGCCATAACACCTTGTCAAATTGTTTACTTTCCCCTTCAGTAAAGGTGAACGTATTATATAAGGCAATACCATCATCACCTATTAGATTCAATCGGACTGCAATCTTGAATTCGTCGTTCTGTTTATCCACCCCCGTTACTTGCATGAAAATTCGTAGCTTTTGGTTGAAATTCCTCCAATTGTCAGCTACATTGTCATTCAGAATTGATTCGCCTGGAGGCTTGAAGACATTGCTTATCGAATCCATGTCAGCCAATACTTCAATACAAAATCACACCTGACACCATGTACTATTTCTGTGTATACAGAATAATAAATATCAATAAAGAATTTGTAACGTTTCATTTTTCAATTGTATTTTTATCATAATATTTAGCACTACCTGGTCATTCTTGTTTTGGATAATTGAAAACACAGTTTTATTCTAGTATTTGTGAAATATTACTTACATATGAAATAAAGAACAGGGTACGTTCTCGATGCATTTATTCCAAATTCGCACTGGATAACACAACACTAATTTTATTCCACTGCACTTGACACAATTCATTGATGACTTCCTATTCCGAAGTGCTGGTGAACCTGTTGCTCGTCTGCAGGAGAGATCGTACCTGAAATGAAGATATGTTTATTAATATAGAGGAATAATAGTTAAATGATAGTTTAGTATAATAAGACACGGTTAATGTTCAGTAAATATAATAATGTAGTAATAATAGTTCACTTACCAATTAGTTAGTTTCCACGATTGCTTGATTGTTTCGTTTTGTTCATGAAGAAATCTGGTAGCGTCGCTTGGCTGATAAACTGAGACGCGAAGTCACCTGACTTAGTCTCTTCAACTTCTCGATTATTTTGCCCGTAGCAGGTCCCTAGCTAATGTTGGCATGTGAAATTTAATATACGTATCTTCGTTTGATATATTTATCTGAGGAAGATCACTGCTGATCATCGACTCCGAGTATGAGGAACAGGTTAAGAGTCGACTAGGGTCGTAGGACTTCGTTCAGGCTCGAGGAAGGTCTGCCGTGTCCGGAATCTCAACACCTTCCAGGTTTGTCGAAAAGACATGTGTACAGATACTTGTTCATGGGTGCGAGAGAGATTTTTGAAGGATAGCGATATAGTTTCCTTGGTGACTCGTCCACGTGATGAGAGAGTAAAAGAACATGTCGGATTGCTGAAGGGTAGTGCTTGTGTGATATTATTTTCGTGGTATTCGGAAATTTTCACCCTAGTGTGGATATATTAGCACTATCTTGCCAATCATTTCATCACATATCGTTTGTTATCACTCTGGAGTGATTTAAGTGATGGAATTATCTTCATTATGAAGGATCTTTGCAAACCGGCATGAGGCTCGATTCGAACCTTCAATTTTAGTTCGAAACTTCAAAATCACCCTCAACCAACTAAGGAGGTGATAATTTTCAAAATTGGTGAGTCAAATAACTTTCTATAGCAAATAATCATTTTAGGGTACTTGTACCAGCTCTTAATCAACCGCCTGTATAACCAGCATCGTAACCCTGACGTCATCAAGCTTTGATGCATGACGCCACATTTTCTGCATGCTGTATCAAATCTGCTGCTCTGCTTATTTCTCTGATCTCTCTATGATATCCTGCTGTGCCAAGTTACTTCAATTCCCGAGTTATGTAATGCTGGATAGAAGGACTGCGAACTTGGTGATGTTACATAATTATGCTGAATGCTGACCTGCCAAGCTCGAACCAGATAAGATGCATGCTTTTCTTTATTTTTATTTCAGTCTTTATTAGTTTATAAGTTCGATAAGTTGTTCGATTGAGTCTATAAGTCATAGACTATTGTTTTGTTTAAGACTGGCGTTAACGAATAATCATCAATGCTTTCCGTGTGCTGGTATAATCATCATCATCTAATATTGCTAACATAACATCGATAAAAGTTACACAGTGTACACTCAACGTGATCACGTAGGGGTTAACAGGACTATGTAATTTTGAACTACCAAACACTAAGTTATTCCTGCTATTCGAGAGCATTAGCTTGCTTTTCATGCAGATGGTACCTATACATACATATATAAGATGATATGCAGGTTATGCATCCTGTGAACCTTCGAATATCAGCCGTTGCACTTTCATTTTTTTTGTCCAGTCTTGAATAAATCGTTATTCTGGGAACTATTGATTTTGTTCATTCTTCTCAAGGTTTATATAGCGCAACTTGTCAAATTGTTTACTTTCCCCTTCAGTAAAGGTGAACGTATTATATAAGGCAATACCATCATCACCTATTAGATTCAATCGGACTGCAATCTTGAATTCGTCGTTCTGTTTATCCACCCCCGTTACTTGCATGAAAATTCGTAGCTTTTGGTTGAAATTCCTCCAATTGTCAGCTACATTGTCATTCAGAATTGATTCGCCTGGAGGCTTGAAGACATTGCTTATCGAATCCATGTCAGCCAATACTTCAATACAAAATCACACCTGACACCATGTACTATTTCTGTGTATACAGAATAATAAATATCAATAAAGAATTTGTAACGTTTCATTTTTCAATTGTATTTTTATCATAATATTTAGCACTACCTGGTCATTCTTGTTTTGGATAATTGAAAACACAGTTTTATTCTAGTATTTGTGAAATATTACTTACATATGAAATAAAGAACAGGGTACGTTCTCGATGCATTTATTCCAAATTCGCACTGGATAACACAACACTAATTTTATTCCACTGCACTTGACACAATTCATTGATGACTTCCTATTCCGAAGTGCTGGTGAACCTGTTGCTCGTCTGCAGGAGAGATCGTACCTGAAATGAAGATATGTTTATTAATATAGAGGAATAATAGTTAAATGATAGTTTAGTATAATAAGACACGGTTAATGTTCAGTAAATATAATAATGTAGTTCATGTATTCTGGGAACTATTGATTTTGTTCATTCTTCTCAAGGTTTATATAGCGCAACTTGGAGATTTGATTATTTTTATTCATGATAGGTAAGCCCTATCATAAAAAAGTTGGAATTTTTGGTAAGTCAGCACTTGAGTATAGTATTTTTTTTTGCTATATCATTTACATCATTGAGGTTCCCTTATTTTGCTGAAAACAGAACCTAAAAGAACTTGGGGAGTTTTCCAACTTAAACTCGCAATTTTGTAAGTTGGTGGCGCCCATTATTTTCATAATTTTTAATATACGGTGTGTTTCGGTTCAACCCACCCTATACCCGACTGAGCTTCGGAGCGATCCTGCTCGTGCATGTAGCATCTGTTTTCCAGGGAATTCTCAAAGAAGGCACGTGGCAATTGACTTTCTCAAAATTTTTTATTTTGTTGACTGCTACTATCTTTTTATTGTTTTCTGTTCCTAAGGAACCTGTACATGCTAGATATATATTACACTGGAATATCCCACACTTCTGACACCAATTGTTACGTTATTCGGGTGCAGAAGCGAACACGACACTGATTTATTTGAACTAAAGAAACACTAATTTATATCGAACTTATAACTACTATTCATGTAAAACGATTTATATCACGCGGTATATAACTGTCTCTCTGACACTCGCTGCTAGACTGACTGACTCAGTTGTTCGGCCGCCTTATATATGAGAACACATGGCAGGCTTTGAATCGAGAACGTTCTCGAATGATCTTCCGTCTCCTTCTTTTTGTTCTAGAAGCTTCTTAGAACAAAACCTCTCTCTCTAATTGTTCCATCGATTGTTTCCAGAACATTCCAGAATCTTCTGTGACGTTATTTGTCACTGCGCTATATATTGAGTGTTCGAAAATATGCTGGTGTATGTAGGAATCGTTGAGAGGTTGGAGAGCAATCTGGGATGCGTGATACAGGATGATCGTTGTACTCCTGCCTTCTGGCTGATGTTTTTGAAGCCCTTCTAAGGGGAATATCATTACAATATGTATAATTTTATATCTCATTGGTGGTTTGATTGCTTATGGTCAATAGTTGTGAAAGAGAGATGTGAATTTCATCATCAGCAAATACCAAAAAAAATCATCAAACTACGTATTCTAGTGTAATTAACCACGTGAGAGTCCCTACAAGAAACTATCTTCTTTTCGAATACCTAGGCACGATAATATCAAGCACTCTGGGGTGGCTCTGGACAATTGGAGTCATGTCAGTTATAGTACATTTGCTGAGAAAATGAAAATACATTATTGCATAAATAATTATTGTGTTCATCAAGATCATATCCAATACCGTAGTTTGATTGTTCAAAGCTCCTCAAGACGGGTTTAGTTTGTTCCCCGTTATTTGTGGAAGAATATTATTCTCACCAGATGAATATGTTGACATGTTGCTCATATTTGGCGGAGCAAGAAAAAAATCCCACAGAGCTTGTGTATTGTACAGTCAACGTTACCCAGATCGAAGACAACCAGGAAAAACGACATTCATTAGACTTGATGCTAAACTGCGAAACGATCAGAAATTACCATCGAACAAACAACCAGGACATTCTTAGTCAATCGTGAATGATTATATGTCGGTTAATATTTTAGCGTACATACACAAAACTCCCCATTCATCGGTACGAGGAGTTGCTGAGGAATCAGGTATTTCGAAGAGTTCCGTACTTAGGATTTTGAAGACCCACAAGCAACATACATTTGAATTGAATTTAGTTCAAGCTTTGAAACCAACTGACTATGATAGGCGGATAGATTTCATTTCTGAGATGATAGTAAGAATCCATGATGATGGTGATTTTGTGTCAAAAATTATGTGGTCTGATGAATCCCGCTTTCACAATAATAGGAAAGTAAATCGTCATAATGTATATTACTGGGCTGCAGAAAATCCTCACTGGGTTCGAGAAACCAATTTTCAGGAGGTTTGAGGAGTAAATGTTTGGTGTGGAATCCTCAAGAATAATTTTATTGGACCATATTTTTATCAGGGTACTCTAAATAGTGGAAGATACCTTCGTTTCCTTCAAAATGAGTTCAGTTATCATCTTGATGAGGTCCCCCTTGAACACCTCAGAGAAATGTTCTTTCAGCAGGATGGAGCGCCGCCTCATAACGCTGGGATCGTGACAGACCAATTGAACGCTCTTTTTCATCGAAGATGGCTCGGAACAAACGGACGAATAAAATGGCCAGCTCGTTCGCCAGACTTGACCCCCTTAGACTTTTTCCTATAGGGGTATCTGAAATCAGAGGTCTATTCTACTCAACAATCGAATCGAAGAGAGCTTCTTCAGCGTCCTATGAAGTATTCAACTTTCCTTTTGGGGGATTGGGCTTTTTGCCTTCCTCCCAATTCCTCATACATCCATTTTATCAAATTTAAATAATAAATAATGATTTAGTAATAACAAAATAATTTTTTCGCCTTCATGATGCATTGAAGTATTTCCACATGCACTTTGTTGTATTCTTTTGACTGAAGATGGCCATTTGAATGGCCGAAACATGTATCTACCAATGAAACAGGATTGACTGCTAGATTATAAATTAAATATTGTGGAGACGACTTTGGGTT
Source organism: Phaedon cochleariae (assembly GCA_918026855.4). NCBI lineage: Eukaryota > Metazoa > Arthropoda > Insecta > Coleoptera > Chrysomelidae > Phaedon > Phaedon cochleariae. Next base: position 41,300,160 of record OU896709.1, on the reverse strand, counting down.
TCTTTCTCTATTGATATCATTCCACTCCACTTTGAGCATGGACTACTACAGAAGATTCGAATCTGGAGGATTTGCAAAATCGAATTTTGAGGGTTCGTCAAAGTATAACACCGAGAATGTTGGAGAACGTTACAAGAAATCATGTAATGAAAAATTTTGAAATGTGCCTTGCAGCAAACGGAAGGCAATTCGAACATTTATATCCAGTCAGTTTTTTCTTGTTGGGACTGCTTTTTTAGTAGTTGAGTACAGTTGAATAAATAGTTTACTGCATTTTTTTTATTTGCATTTGCTGATGATGAAATTCACATCTCTTTTCCACAACTATTGACCATAAGCAATCAAACCACCAATGGGATATAAAATCATACATATTGTAGGGTGCACTATTTGAAAAATTGATGTGAAGAAAGTTTGAATTTCGTGAAAATCATATCATATTTCTGACCACCCTGTATAACTTTCGAAGAAGATGAGTATTTCATATGATAGAATATGCCACCGACTACCAACAGTCTTGAATGATTCCATAAATTCTTAGTAGTATGAATAATGGGTTTGTCTATAAAAAAAATGTCTGCATTTCATGAAATACTGGTATAACTTGGCAACGCCTTGTCGGATTTTCAAAAATAAAAAACTGATGATTAGCCTAAAGGAATGAAAATTCAGATATATTGAAATATATGGGGTGTCCCATTTGAAAAAATGGATGTTAGATTTTGTGAGCCGTTCTTGCGCCCCTCGTATGAAATTTAGTCATTCCTGAAGTTAGCACTCATGATGCGATATGATGTGGAATTATAATATTTTGAAAATTCCTATTGGTTCAGGAGATATTCAACTGTCCCACTGGTCCAGGGACACACTACATATATGTATATAAAAGGACAATCATGTGGACTGTTGTGATATTCATTGAAAAAAATTCTATTGAAACCATTCCTCTGAAGTGGCTCTTAGGGGGTGATGGAAATTTGGCCTATTGGCCCGCAGTGAAGGGACTGAAGTTGAATTCGATGATAGTAAATTGTGCTGAACCTACTACAAACTGGGAGATATTTGAAATCAGATTTCCCAATAATACGAAGAAGATATTTTTTTTTTATTTACACTACTCAACAGATATACATCCAATTACAGAGTAGGGATAATGAGTACATAATATTCAACAATATAACAAGTACAAATGTTTGAGATGAAATATTGATGACGATACAAAGTTGAGAGTTATCAAGAATTTGAAAATTTTATCCAAAATTTAACTTTTTTATTGATGCCACACTACAGGAGAATATGTCTATTTGATGCGATACATGCTCGTCATGTATCTTGCATATGGTATGCAGTGGTGAAAATTTCATCGTATTCAAGCGCGGAATCGGTAGATGGAATGAAATATGTTGTCTACTTGTCAGCCTGGGAATGTGAAAATCAAGCATGTGAAGAATATTTGCACAATCAGTGTGCCCATGGAGTATTTTCCACAGAAACACCTGTTGTGCAATCATTCTGCGATTTACTAAAAGGTTAATATCAAACCTCCGAGTGAGTTTAACCTCAGGATATCCATTGTGAGGATAAGCCCCATCTTCTTTAGAAGCAAGAAACTTCAGAAATCGCCTTTGAACTTTCTCCAATGTTTCTATATGAGTGATATGATGCGAAGACCAAACAACAGAGGCATATTCTAATTTTGACCTAACATATGATAGAAAAAGTTGTTTATATGTACTGATATCTCTGAAGTTAGCTGAATTTCGAATAACAAATCCTAATGCCTTGAATGACTCCTTCGTGATTCGTCGGATATGATCTGCAAAAGATAATTTCTGGTCAAATGTTACACCAAGGTCACGTATAGTAGAGGTTCTGGGTAAAGCAGTGTTGTTGATATTGTAATCGAAGTGCGTAACAGTGCGTTTCAGGGAAAATGAATTGATGCAACATTTAGAAACATTCAGTAGCAGGCGATTTCGTGTACACCAGTCCTTAATTTTTGTCAGGTCTTCCTGAAGAGAAAGACAATCATTATGTTCTGTGATTCTGGTGAATAATTTCAGATCATCTGCATATATCAGGCAATCCGCATTGATGTCATGTATTATATCATTGACGAATATGATGAAAAGTAATGGCCCTAATACGGATCCCTGAGGGACTCCCGAAGTGGGTGAAAACTCCACAGACTTATGTCCACTGCAGTCAACAAATTGGTATCGGTTAATTAAATAGGATGATAAAAAATCAAGTACATCAAGCGACAGCTGAAATTTATGTAATTTACTAAGAAGAAGAAAATGATCAAGTTTGTCGAAAGCCTTAGAGAAGTCTGTGTAGATAACATCCACTTGTGCATCCTCATCAAATGCATTACATATACTTTGTGCTAAGCAGAATAAATTTGTTGAAGTTGATCTTCCTCTCATGAAACCATGTTGAGATTCTGTAATTTGGTTCTTAACATGATAGAAAATTGGCTGGTGAATCACTATTTCGAACACTTTCGAGAAATTGTTTATTATTGTGATAGGTCTGTAATTTAGGACATCGTGTTTATCTCCCTTTTTATGCACTGGTACAAGTTTTGCTTATTTTAATGACATTGGAAAAGTCTTGGAAGAGAGTGACAGATTGAAAAGCTTTGTTAAAGGTTCCGCAAGAACTGTAGCACAATCGCGTAGCAAAAATGCAGGAATTTTATCAGGGCCCATTGTATTTCTTGGTTTCAGCTTCTTTAAAGCGAATGCCACTCCTTTTTCAGAGAGGTTTTTGATTCTGAGGCAATCATCACCTAGATCTTGCTGCGCAAAGGAATTATTTGCATTAACAGGAGAATATGAGCCTTGAAAGAAGTCTGTAAATGCATTCGCAATGCTTTTCGGATCATCACAGTTTCCATTCTCATAGTTCATTGCATTGGGTAATGAATAACAAGTCCTTTTATTTTTAACGTACTGCCAGAATTTTTTCGGGTCATTGCTTATATTTCTCTCAATCTCTCGACAATACTGTGTGTGATTTATTTCGATATCATATTTCAAGCGCCTTCTCAATGATGAGAATTCTTCGAGTGCAAGTGGATCATTAGTATTTTTATACTTTTTCCATGCGTTATACTTCAGCCTGATACATTTTATAATATTACTGGTGTACCAAGGGGGGTATGACCTTTGGTTCACCCTCCCTTGCGGAACAACCATATTAATAATGGAATACATTTTCTCGTAGAATTTTTCAAATGCATAATCGACATCAGTAATGGCATTGAGAAAAGACCAATCCACGTTTGCAATATTTTGATAAAGGGCGACCAGGTCGGCTTTCTTATAATTGTAGTAAAAATTATTCACGTTGACTTTGTTGAGTTTTTCTCTGCATACATCAAAGAAAATGAGCAGAGAGGGATGATGTGTGTCTTCCTTCAAAAGAACATCAGGGGCAGACTGTACTGTGCATTTGAAATTAGCAAAGACTAGGTCAAGGATACGGTCGTTTGCATTTTTTACTAGGTTGTATTGATCAAGGTTGATAAAGCTACAAAAATTCAAAATAGTTGAGATAAGCGCATTTTTTTGACCACTAATCAGATAATCAGAGTATGCACTTATGTTGAAATCTCCAATAATCATAACATTGCCGCTGTGAATAAAATCAAGAGTACTCAATATCTCAAAGAGATGATCATAAATATCTGGTGATGTACTAGGTGGGATATATAAGACGATGACATGATATGTTCGAAATCCAATTGACAGTTTTACCCCCAAAATATCTATTATATGCAGATCGCTAATGTCTGACGATGCTTTCAGATTCAAGTCAATCGACTTGACAGTCGAATCTATAGCCAATGCGACTCCACCACCTCTAGAACGGTCGGTATTGGCAAAATCGCGATCACAACGAAAAACTGTGAAACGATTCAAGTCGAATAATTCCGCGCTACTTACGCTCGGTTCAAGCCAAGTTTCGGTAATTGCTATGCAGCTGTAATTGCTCGCTGTACTAGAGTTTAAAAGATCTGTAGTTTTGGTTCTCAGTCCGCGCATATTTTAATAATATAGAGAAAAATTGGAGATAAGGGGTGTGGCAGAAATAGAATATATATTCGATAAGGATAGTGAACTATCCGTTGGTTGCTATTTACAGGTTGGACCGAAAAGATCATTCCTCAATTTTTCCACTGCTTTTTTATAGGCAGAACAATTATTATAATCCCAAACTGCATGATTTACATTCACCTTAGAGCCAGCATCCTGGTTTTTATTGAGATTTATGCAATTGATGCATTGATGAGGAGTATCTTTCTGACAATCTTTCAGGTCGTGTGCGCACAACAAATTTCATTTCTACAAGATTTTGAGTTATGAAAGAATGAGTTACATTTGAAACAACGAGGAACATGTGTAGCATCGAATACCGAACAACTATCAAATCCAATGAGAATGTGACCTTGATTGATCAGTTTTTTATAGGATGACATATCTACCTGCAATGTAGCTTGCAAAATTGCTTTGTTCTTATTGGTTGCTCCAGTGCGAACAACTTTACAATCAGAATTTGTTCCGAAAATTGTATCATTTTGCTTCAGTATGTACTGTAGTAAACTTTCTTCATCAAGGTTCTCCGTATAACCAACAACTCTGATTTGAGGATGCAGACTTTTCAGGATATGCACATTATAGTTATAAGACAGTTTTTCATGCATAACTTTTTCCAGCTTGGATGCTTCGGCAGATTGGCTGCATTGGAATAACATTCCACCATCTTTTATATGCCTTACTTCCTCGAATTTAATGACATGATCAACTGGATTAACGGAAGTAAGAAGGTCTTGTTTGGTACGGGAAGTTTCCTGCGGATTTTTGGGCTTCACAATTATTTTTTGCTTTGGTCCATGAATCACCTTTTCAGCAAATGTTGGTGTAGTTGAGGCATTATTTTCTTCAGAAGTAGTGGGGAAGTCGGAAATTTTTTCCAAAGCAGAATTGAGAAATTCAGTCTTTAGAGATTCAAATTTAACTGAGAAATCTTCGAACAAAGCAGCACACCGTTTGTCGAAGATATCTTGCAATTTCTTGTCATCGAACTTATTTTCAATGGTTCTGCAAATAGAGCAATACCATCTCAATCCCTGAACGGCGAGCAGATGCGTAGGTAACTCACTGGGTACATCCACACAACCAGCGTGGAAGCATTTTTTACACGGCCTACTGCAAAACACTGATTGCTTTCTTTGCACAGAAGTCTCACAAGAACCGCACCGTGACATTGTTTTTCTTAGCACTTATTCACTAGAATAGATATTATGCATTGTTTCTTAGTCAATTGGAACACAAAATTATATCTATAATGGAAAACTGATTATTTCAGAAATAAGTATGCCATGGATCAAAAATTGAAAATTTTCGAGCCACTAGAACACGATCAAATTGATAATAAACAGGAGCTCTACAATCAGTTGTGCCGGATCTAGATATGATCTATATATATATATGATATATGGTAAGATACTTATCTTTCATTCTCAATACACACAGAAAATAATTATACAATTACACAATTACAAATTACTTGAATTATAGCAATTATATCCTGAATAACTTTATACTGTGAATAACACCTTGTAGATCATTTTCTCAAAGCCAGAATGGCTTGTAATAGAAAGACTGAAGGGTCAGATGTGCTTTCTGAAGGAGATTATTCTTCGAAGAGATCAAGAAAAAAAAAATGGAAAGTAGTGACGAGGAAGAAGTTTGTTTCCTAAGTCGACTACCAAATCCACCACCGTTGCCTAAGTATTGTAAGTAAACAATATTCTATGGAATGTTTCGTGGACATTCTATTTGACTAGACTGTAACTTTCAGCTTTACTTTCACCAGTGGCTACCAAATCAGTGTAGCAACTAAAATCATCAAGCACTGATGAAAATACTTTGTATGAAGATATTCATTCTCCATCATCTTCAAATAGCACTCCCAGAGTTGATATAATTGGTATGTGTTTATATAAATTTTAATTATAAATAAACCATGAAATTGGCAATCATTTCAATAATCATTTTTTTTTTACTATATAATGTCACGAGTGGCTCTAACGCCCACTATCGCAACTCGGACTTACTCGCTTGCAAGAGGTTTTTTTTTGAAAATGATAACTAAATAAATTAACTCCACTTCACAAGTTTATTCATTCTGAATACAAACAATTAGGGCAGGAAATAAATTGACCATTAATTATCCAGCAAGATACATCCACTCAAATCGAAACAAAACAGGAAAACTAAAACTAGTAATACTTAAAAAAGGTACTTACAGAAGGGCTCGCTTTTCGTTGGAGGATTGGAACTGCCACTCACGAAGTTTAGACATGATGCAAAGTTTGAGATTTACTTTCTATTAGAATATTTGAAAAGACTTTACGGTCCACTGTCCGAACCACAACTGCCGGTTTTTTCTCTAATACTTTTTCATCTTGGTTTTGGTAGTGGTAATCGATTCAGCATAAAAACTAGTGTATTCACCTCGATTAGGAAAAATCCAAAACCAGCAGTTTCTGCACGTCAGCGACTCTACTTGTATAATAATAAAATTGAAATCCGAACTTTAATTTCCTTTGAATATCGTAATTCTCTACTGATATCCTGTAAGCTAAATAATTCTAAGAATATGATCTAGACTAGGTTATTGTACTGTTCTTGAATGAAATGAGAATTTCAAATATTCTCAATAAAATTATAGTTTTTATCCATTCTTGACACATTTCCTCCACCTCTGAAAGCGGGCCCCTCGCTTTATGAAAACCTAGGAATCTTAAAATCCCCATTCATACCTAGAAGTGAAAGATAAAAAAACTTATGATCAGTAAAACATAGTGGTCAAGTTTAAGAAACAAAGTATGTATCTACTATCCTGAAGAAAACTTATCATTGAAAAAAAAAATTAATAACAAATTAAAATCAAATTTACTAGAATACCACTGATGAATCTAAAATATAATGAAGAAAATTATTCAGAAAACATGGAACTCATAGAAATTAAAGTTCTAATGTCCAACTAAGATTGAGTCCAACACAACATTTGGCAAAAACTTTGTCACTGGCACTAATAATTCATTATCCCGAATACGGTCCTGTTCACTATCAACCTGGGTTTTCCATCAATATGACGAGCAACTATAGGGCTTGCTCTCACGGTGTCGTCAGGTGTCGTCGTGTAGTCTGCTGGGTAGAGTATACACTAGAATCTGTGACACTAGTATACAGGAAACGCTCACGGCCTGGCCACCACCGACCACAGGGATGGTGGTTAGAAGTCTTGGTTAAGGAGTAGTTTCATAGAGAATTCCTGAATCATACCTGGATATCCTTGTGATACCCAGCTGAATAATGCACTGCTTGGTCCAGAATATAAATTTTCGTTGAATTTTGGACGCGGTACAGTCAATGACGGCACTCTATATATGGCAATCGCACGTCCATTGAGTATTTCTTCAGTGAGGTCCATATTCAGCCTTAGTTCTGTGGTGCAACAGAATGTCTCAACGAGGATTCTCTAACCGCACCCATGTCTGCAACATTCGTTCTATATATGTGGACTTGTATCCTCAGGTATATCCTCCCATGTAGATCAACAGCAAACCAAATGGCATCTCTTACGAATCCTTCATATCTGCTAATATGAAGCAGCCGGTACTCAGTTCCCAGCTTTTCGTTGGTAGTTGCCTTTCCTGAACCGTCCTCGAAAACCTCGTAAATGTGCAACATGGAACAGTGAACCAGTGGTAGTCCTCCGTATTGCCAGTGAGGGTTGTCGTTTGTTGTGTTGCCTCGCATGAAACAAGAGAAACTTTGTATGAATATACTGTATAGTACTTAGTTAAAATATGAATCTATTTATAAGCCTATATATCTACCTAACTATCTATTCGAAATTCAAACAAAATGAGTTATTGTCTCTATTATATATATTCATATTTTTTACAAATTGCCCTGCATGCTGAATATCCTATCTTATCTTCTAAAAATGACCTACATTGACAGAAAGCTACTCCATTTTGTTTTGTTTTTTTTTTTGTTTTTGAATTTTCGTTTGTTTTGACACTAACAAAATCGTTGAATTTCAGAGCAGTGTTTTAACCGATCCCTCTTTTTTTTTTTTTTTTAATTGGTACCTTATTTATTGTAATGAAAAATTTCGATTTTTGTTTTTTTTTCTTTCCGCAAATCTGTTTCTTAATGACATTTTTTTTTCTTCCTCTGAATAGACTCAATTCACATAATATTTGAAACATGCATTACTGAACAATTCAAGAGTAATTTACGTATGTTCTGTTTCCAGAAAAATTATCTATCTACAAAATTAATCGATCATCATTACATATCTGTACATGCGCATGTCTTCAATCTTTTCATATTTATCTCTTAACATTGCTTTATCATTGTTTCTTGCATTATTATTCTTGACATAATATACTTTTTCTATACTTTGACTGTGTTTAATTGAAATATTCCATGATCATTCTTTATCTTCTTCATATTTTTAATAGTAATTCTTTTCCGTTTTCATCCATTTCTAGGTACCTAGCATCACGCATCCTATACATTTAGATAGGTATTCGTGGAATTCATTACGAAAAGTGATTCAAATAGGCTAGTCCGGGCCCTGGATTCTCGTTGCCAATTTGAATTACCTTGCATTCTTTCTAAATAACTTATTCTTACGTCCATCTTTTTTTTTGTCTAGTCATCATTCTTCATTCATACACTTCAACATTCATCATTACTTTCACTCTCTTCATTGTTTATTTTATGTAAAATGCATTTAACGCTCTCGCCTGGTTTTAATTTCAATGCTTGCGAGTCGAGTTCAATGCTGAATTGGTCCATATTAGACGAAGTGGTTCTGGTTGCGGAATTCGTATGTGAAGTATTATTTTTATTATTTCTTTGATTTCTACGAGCGTTGCACCAATTTTTGAAAAGTTTTATCAGAACATATCCTATGAATAAGCACATAGCGGTAATTAATAATCCAAAAAATAAGTCATGTTGAATCAGGTTATTATTGGTTTCAGCGTTTACTCGGTTGACAACGTTCGGTAGGAGGGCTAATGCATTTTGTCTTCTGAATAGGGAATATGCCAGTAAAATTGAAAATCAAGTCTGTCAAATTATGATTCTGAATTATTTTCATTAGTCATAAGTGAATCTAATTTACAGAAAATTTAATGTCCTTTTTGCCCTGCTACGACCGTTCTCTACTGTAGTAGAATTTTTTTTAAAAACTGAGTACTCCAATTTTCTTCTGAAGATGCAAACTGTGCCATTCTGATTCATATATTAATGGTATCGTAGCCTCTTATTGTCGTTCTGTAGATATACCTACATAACCTATATAAATACTTCATATTCCCACTTTTTGTACATAATTCTACCCTCAAAGTTCTAAACAATTATTATGATTATCGCTTCATACCAATATTTTCAAAAAAATAATCAACAGACTCAATGTTAGTTATATTTGTAGGCTTGCAGCCAATTCAAAATGATTTCAAAGTGAGAAAGTTCAGAGCACTTGTTAATAAGCGAATTCAGTATCTCAGTTTATCGCAAAAATATTATGTACCTACTTTTTTCTAAAAATATATATAAAGAGAGTCGAACTTTACTATACTTACATACTGACGAAAATAAGATTTCGAATCAAAGTTAGTTTCCAAATTCATTCCTGTATGAGTACAGACGGTTTTAGCGTGCCGAACTGTAGCGCACTACCAAACAAGACCTCACATGGTACGAGTCCTATGTAGAAGCATTTCGGTTTTAGCATGCCGAAATGTGAGCTCGTTTTGGCCAGTGCCTCATACAAGAATCCTTTCTCTCTCCTTTTTTTTGTATAATTCCTCGTATAAGTACAGTCGGTTTTAGCATGCCGAACTGTAGCGCACTACCAAACAAGACCTTACATGGGACGAGTCCTATGTAGAAGCATTCCGGTTTTAGCATGCCGAAATGTGAGCTCGTTCTGGCCAGTGCCTCATACGAGAATTCTATGAATCTGCCAAAATTTTTTAGTAGGTAACAATTAAATTTCAATTTCATCTCAAGAAATAAGAGTTGAAATCAAAAATAATATTCAATAGTGTGCGATAACAATCCGAATAAATATTTTTTTCAAAATTGATTTCCGTAATAATTCAACTTTCATTAGTATGAATGATCGGTATGAACATATTGACTATAACCTCTTATATACCGTATGAATTTTGAAATTGATTTATGCAAGTCGCAACATTTCTACACTGTGGTCTCGTTTACAAAGACTGATTTCAAGGAAGGAAGACATATAATAATTATAAAATTGTTATTATGTTTACTACTTTTAGTGCTACTTTATCGATAGATTTGATTTTGGAGAAGGAATAATGAAATATAGGTTTCCAAAAATATTCGGGCTTTTTTTTAAGTACTCATAGAGGATGATACGCAGATTGGCATAGTTTAAAGAAGAATAAATTGCAAATGATATAATACTTTATATTATATAAAATAATGAATTTGTGACAACACGTTATCAGTTTTGTCTAGTAAGCTGCAAAATAAAGTCGTGGAATAAATCCTGGACCTAGCCCAACACTAGGGTTCACTGAAACTAGTATCGCGATAAAATGTATAGGCCACGACGTTATTGCGTTTCGCATTCATTAGAAAACTGTCCAATTACTTGACGGAGAAATATTTCGAATTCTTCGAATATTTCGACCTCAAATTTCCGGATTATATGGATGATTTTTCCAAATAATGGTGAGTACAGCTCCGCAGAATTTGAAGGAATATTCACTTATTCAAATAAATGACGTGTCGTACAAAATATATTGGTGAATTCGGACTAAAATAATTCGGGGTGCACGTGTTTAATCAATATTTTGTCAAATTTAGAGCCAAATTATTTGGAAATGCTTCCTCATTTCCACTGTTTCATTCGACTTCATAAGGCCATCAGAGTTACAAGAGAAATTTCAGGTAATCGCAAAAAATTTTAATCAGAATCAACTAGTGAGTATTCGGTAGAAGAGAAAAAGAAGATATATCTAGAAAGATGCAAAATGTAGGAAAATGCACGTTAAAAAATAAAAACATCATCAAATATACCCCTATAGTTGAATGACCGATGATTCTATTAATCACTTTGCGCCTATATTTGAAATCTGAAAAAATATTTGAGGTCATTCTGTTTCGATTTGGAATTGGTGTGGAGTATCTCGCTGTTGATCAAATTGCAACACATAAAAACTCAATTCAACTAAAATCAGGTTAATTAGGAAGAATTAACATTCAAGAAAGAGCAGGGCGCCTCCACCATAATGTCACGAGTGGCTCTAACGCCCACTATCGCAACTCGGACTTACTCGCTTGCAAGAGGTTTTTTTTTGAAAATGATAACTAAATAAATTAACTCCACTTCACAAAGTTTATTCATTCTGAATACAAACAATTAGGGCAGGAAATAAATTGACCATTAATTATCCAGCAAGATACATCCACTCAAATCGAAACAAAACAGGAAAACTAAAACTAGTAATACTTAAAAAAGGTACTCACAGAAGGGCTCGCTTTTCGTTGGAGGATTGGAACTGCCACTCACGAAGTTTAGACATGATGCAAAGTTTGAGATTTACTTTCTATTAGAATATTTGAAAAGACTTTACGGTCCACTGTCCGAACCACAACTGCCGGTTTTTTCTCTAATACTTTTTCATCTTGGTTTTGGTAGTGGTAATCGATTCAGCATAAAAACTAGTGTATTCACCTCGATTAGGAAAAATCCAAAACCAGCAGTTTCTGCACGTCAGCGACTCTACTTGTATAATAATAAAATTGAAATCCGAATCGTAATTCTCTACTGATATCCTGTAAGCTAAATAATTCTAAGAATATGATCTAGACTAGGTTATTGTACTTGTTAAATGTTTCAGTTATCACCACCCTGTATTGAGATATGTTGATATATCAAGTAGTATAAAATAATAATGAGTTGTCATATGTTATGAGATAAAATACAATTACATTTATGAGCCATAGTTTTTATATAATATTCAATCCAGTCTAATAAACATATAAGCCACATTATAAGACAAACATTGGTGCCGAAACCAGGGAACCTTGAAGAAATACCAGGAAAAGATAACGAAAAATCCGAAAAAGAAAATTTTGATTACGTTTGACAAGTAATTGAAAGTAGCAGTCAGAATTATAAAGGATGACGGAAAATAAATCCAAAAAATCATCAGTAAGTGATTTTCGAGGATTTTCTATGCCAGAAGCCACAAATACTAAGGAAATAGCAATAGACAAACCAGATGCCAAAAGTTTGACGAAAGCTGGATCATGTAGGACTAAGAGTTCCGATGGGAATTCAAGACGAAGTCTGAAAAGTCAGAGAGAAATTGCAAAAATTGAAATAGAATTCCTTGAGAAAAAGTTGCAATTAGAAGAGGAAATAATGCGACAGCGATTGAAATTTTTGAAAATGAATAGTGAAGGTGGGAAAAGTTTGGCCTCAGACGTAACAGTAGATGAAATTCAACATTCTCAAAGTGAAGCTAACATTCAAAAGTGGGTTAATGAGATACCAGATGATTCGAACAAAACACACAAAATGAATAAACCAGAAGATTTATCAGCGAATTCTATGAATGTTCAAAAAATCTTATTCAGACAGTCATCTGGTACCAAAGATTTACCATCTTTTACTGGGGATCCTATGGAATGGCCGACTTTCCTAGCATATTTTCAAGAAACTACAGAAGTTTGTGGATTTTCAAAACGGGAAAATATGTGTCGTCTACAAAAGGCTTTGAGGGGAAAAGCAAAAGAGAGTGTCCAATATTTGTTGAATTTTCCGGAGCAACTTGAAAAGGTGTTAGGAATATTGGAACGAAGATTTGGGAGACCCGAGCATATAATTGAAGAAATAACAAACAAAATAAAACAAATGCCTTATTTAAAAGAATATAACTTTGAGTCTTTGATCGATTATACAGATAAAATCATGAATTTGGTAGCAACAATTGAAAGTTTGGATTCAACGGGCCATCTTATGAATACTCAACTTCTAAATGAGTTGGTCACGAAACTACCTTCAAACATTAAACTACAATGGGGTATATATAGAAATTCCCATGACAATAGTGCAGATTTGAAGACATTTGCATCATGGCTGGAAGAAATAGCTAGTGGAGCAAGTTTTGTCTCAAGACCAAGATTTTATAATGAGAAGCCAGCAAATTTTAGAGGAAAAGGTGAAACAAGCTTAGTAACTGCAGAAAATAAGCCGAGAGAATGCATCTACTGCAAAAACAAAAAGCATAGCCATTCTATAACAAAATGTAAATATTTTTCTGATATATCATTGGATGAGAGATGGAATTGGGTGAAAACAAATAAAGTCTGCTTTGCCTGTCTAAGACCAAATCATCAAATACAGTTTTGTAAGCAAAAACGTGAATGTGGTGAAAATAGTTGCAAGAAATATCATCATCCCATATTACATACAAGTGATCCACTAAAATCAACAGACAATGCAGTCACAAATGTTATAAATAATGAACCCTGCTCATCAGGTACTAGTCAAACTTCAAGAAGGCAAGATCAAGAAACAAACTTTAATGCTACACAGTGGACCAACAAAAAGGTGCTGTTGAGAATTATTCCAGTTATTTTAAGAGGATTTGGTGGAAAACAAGTAGAAATTTATGCGTTGTTGGATGAAGCATCGACAGTAACACTTTTAGATGCAGAAATTGCTAGACAATTGGGTTTAAGTGGACCATTAAAACCATTACATTTGCGATGGACTAATAATATGTCAAATTACATGGACGAATCACAGATAGTATCAGTTGATATATCAGGCATTACACCAGGTTGCAAGAATTTCACTATGCATCAAGTCAGAACGGTGGAAAATCTCTCTTTACCTTCACAAACTATAAATATTGATAAATTATCTGAAAAATGGCCTTATATAAAGAATGTTTCGTTAAATTCAATGACAGATGCTACACCTACGTTACTAATCGGACAAGATAATTGGCCATTGACCATTCCTCGTAGTTATATCCATAAAAGATGGAATGATCCTGTCCTAACTAAGACTTGGTTGGGATGGATAATCCATGGGCAGATATATCCAAACGAGAGTGAAGATACAAAATATTATAGCTGCTTCATTTGCAATCCTGATGAAGATCAAGAAGACAGTTTGTACAATTTAGTTAAAAGGTCATTCGAAATAGAAGATATTGGTTTGACGGACAAGAAAACAGTATCAAGAGAAGATAAATATGCTGAAGAATTGCTAGAAACATCTACCAGAAGAATTAATGACACTGAATGGGAGACAGGACTTTTATGGAAGAATCCATCATTGAAGTTACCACCAAGTAAAGAAAATGCATTGAAAAGATTAGAATACGTAGAAAGGAGAATGAAGAAAGACAAGGAATTCGCAGAAACTTACAAGGAGAAGATAAACGACTATATTTCAAAAGGATACGCCAGAAAATTATCTACAGAGGAAGTTATGCAAAACAATGGTAGAATATGGTACTTACCTCACTTCGCGGTAGTTAATCCAAATAAACCTGGTAAGATAAGAACAGTTTTTGATGCCGCTGCTAAATCATGTGGTATTAGTCTAAATGAGAACTTATTGACCGGACCAGATTTATATAATTCTATACCAAAAATTTTATGGAAATTTAGAGCAAAAAAGATTGCATTTAGTGCAGATATAAAAGAAATGTTTCTGAGAATAAATATTAGACAAGAAGATTTACCAGCACAAAGATTTTTATGGAGAGGACACTCAGAAGAAAAACCGGATACCTACGAGATGACCGTGATGTTATTTGGAGCAGTGTGTTCACCAAGCTCAGCTCAGTACGTTAGGATGAGGAATGCAGAAGAATTCAAGGATGAATTTCCAGAAGCGGCAGATGCTATCATAAATTATCACTACATGGATGACTATCTGGATAGTTGTGAAAATGAAGAGAAGGCAATAAAACAGATCAAAGAAGTAATTGACATTCATTCTAGAGGAAATTTCACCATTTGCAATTGGAGCTGCAACTCACAATTAGTTTTAGACCATATTCCTAGAGAACTACTCTCCAAAGATAGTAAAAACTTGAATATAGAATCAGATATTGCATTCGAACGGGTACTTGGACTTCACTGGAATCCAAAAGAGGACAAATTTTTCTTTAAACTCAAATTTCATAAAGTTAGACAGGAAATTATCGAACAAAATTGTATACCTACAAAAAGAGAACTTTTACAGTTTATAATGTCTATATTTGATCCACTTGGATTTGTGGCAAATATTGTCATTTTTGGAAAAATATTGCTTCAAGATTTATGGAAATTCAAAATTCAATGGGATGAGACATTACCAGAACAATTTCAAAGGAAATGGAGTAAGTTCAAAAGAGTTATTCAGCAGATTGAAAACTTGCAGATAGACAGATGCTTCACGAAAAGGTCTTATGAAAATTTGTCAACACAAATTCATATTTTTTGCGATGCCAGCGATAAGGCATATTCTGCTGTATCATACTTCAGGATACAAGATAATGAATTTGTAGAAACGGCTTTTATCATGGCTAAAGCCAGAGTCGCTCCATTAAAGAACATTTCCATTCCGCGACTAGAATTACTTGCAGCCCTTTTAGCAAGTGAGATGTTGAGATTCATAAAGGAAAATAATACTTTGAAATTTTCTAAAATATTTTTATGGACAGATTCTAGAACTGTTTTACATTGGTTGAAAAATACATCCCTAAAACTCCAACAGTATGTCTCAAACAGAGTAGAGAAAATTCGTGAACTAACGAATACAAATTGGTGGAATTGGATAGATACGAAGAATAATGTAGCTGATGAAGCTACAAAATGGACAGCAGATCCAAAAGTTGATGGACAAAGTAGATGGTTGACAGGCCCAGCATTTTTGAAAAATTCGGAAGCAGAATGGTTGAAATTTGTGGAGGATGAGCAAGAACCTTTGGGAAATTTGGAAGTAAAAGATTTTACATTTATTGTGACGCCTTATGAAAACAACCCAGCACTCCCTTGTATTGAACATTTCTCTTCATGGCTAAAGTTAATCAGAGTTACAGGACAAATATTATATTTTATAGAAATATGCAGAAAGGTGAATAGATCAGATGGTTCAGAAATTGAAAGAGGGTTGAAACCAAAACATTTGAATGCAGCAGAATTTTTATGGTGGAAAGAAGTTCAAAAAACACATTTTTCGGAAGATATCAAGCAGCTGAAGAGACATGGGGATGTAGAGAAGAATAGTAAGCTGTACCAACTAACTCCTTTCATGGACGAAAATGGAGTAATAAGAATGAAAACCAGAATAAATTCAGCACCAGTAGATGGAAATATGAAAAATCCGGTGATATTACATCCGGATCATCGGTTTTGTGAACTATTGGTCAGAAGAAAACACGAGCTTTGTGGCCATCTTGGACAGGAATATGTTCTTCATGAAGTTAAGCAAAATTATTGGATTTTGAATTGCCGAACACTCGTTAAAAAAGTGTTGAAAGCATGTATATTTTGTAAGAAGAAACGAAGCAAGAACACAGAACATCCATTGATGGGGAGTTTACCTGAGGCGAGAGTAGCAGCATTTTATCGGCCGTTTACACATACAGGCATGGATTACTTTGGGCCATTGGAAGTAACAGTGGGAAGACACCGGGAAAAAAGATATGGAGTGATTTTTACGTGCCTAACAACAAGAGCCGTTCATATCGAAGTTGCACAAACACTCAATACCAGTTCAACCATAATGGCAATACAGAGGATGTCTGCGAGAAGAGGAACTCCTGTACATATATATTCTGACAATGGCACTAATCTGAGAGGAGCTGAAACGGAACTGAAGAAAGCGCTAGAAGAACTCGATAGAAAACAGATGAACGATTCACTGACAAACAGAAATATTACATGGCATTTCATACCACCAGCTTCACCGCACATGGGGGGAAGCTGGGAAAGATTGATACGCTCAATCAAGAAAGCATTTTATACAATTTTAAAAGAGAGAGCTCCAAGAGATGAAGTTTTAACGACACTTTTGATTGAAGCTGAGAATATAGTTAACAACAGACCACTCACCCATATCTCTATTGACCCTACAGATATGGAACCACTGACGCCTAATCATTTCCTGATAGGATCCAGTATGAACACTACATTACTAGGAACATTTGAAGATGATTTATGCTCAAAAAAACAATGGAGAGTTGCACAATCATTGACAAACATGTTATGGAAAAGATGGATAAGAGAATACTTGCCGACACTCTGCAAACGAACGAAGTGGCATAATCAAAACACAACAGATTTAGCTATTAACGATGTGGTAATACTGATGAATGACAATACTCCTCGAAATAGTTGGCCGATGGGTTTGATATTGAGAACGTATCCTGGACGAGACGGAAGGGTACGCGTAGTCGATGTAAAGGTCAATTCTCAGATTTATAAAAGACCAGTTACAAAAATTATACCTTTAATCACTGCCGAAAACCAAACAGACAAAACGAAAATACAAGATGAAGAAGAATAGTATAATTATCATTATACGGGGGGGAGAATGTTAAATGTTTCAGTTATCACCACCCTGTATTGAGATATGTTGATATATCAAGTAGTATAAAATAATAATGAGTTGTCATATGTTATGAGATAAAATACAATTACATTTATGAGCCATAGTTTTTATATAATATTCAATCCAGTCTAATAAACATATAAGCCACATTATAAGACAAACAGTACTGTTCTTGAATGAAATGAGAATTTCAAATATTCTCAATAAAATTATAGTTTTTATCCATTCTTGACAATATCTTTCAGCTTTTGAGCCAGCTTTCGAGCCACTATTTAGCTCTTGCTCAGGGCCTGTAAATCATTCAAATAATTATAAAGATTTAGAAACTCCATTTCCATCAACATCAAATAGTATTGAAATTATGGGTATGTCTCCACTATTTCTGTGTTAAACGAAATTTTCAATAGCGCATTCATTTGATTTCAGATTTTATGTCACATGTGGATGCTACAGATGCTATGGAAATGAGAAAAGAGAATTCAGAATCAACACCAAAAAGTAAGACCACCACATCCAAGAGCAAAGTGCATGGAACACCTGGTGAGTTAGGTTCATCTTTTTCTTCAATTTTCACAATATTCAATGAAAAATTGTTGATATCTGGAATGATCTATACCTAATGTAATCATATTTTTCTCAAAATGATCATATAAACAATCATAGAATCATTCGAATTTTTGAAAAATGAATGATATATATGGCCTTTATACCTTCAATAATAAATTGTCCATTCCTGAATTTCAAGTGTAATTCCCAGGACAATTGTGATTTTTCCACTTTGATATCAACATGAATACAGAGTGTTTCTTGAGTACATGTAAAAGATTCAGGAGCATGTTGCTGACTTCAAAATATAAGAAGAAAAGTTCATATAAACACATGTCCGCAAGTTATTCATTTCTCAGATACGGAGTGTCAAATTTTGATTCTTATTTTTGTTTTTTGTGAATAAATTCCGAAATAATCATGATATTCGATACCAGATACCAAATTTCACTGGAATATCAGGATTATTTGGAATTTGTACACATAAAAACAGAAATAAGAATCAAACTTTGACACTCCCTTTGTATCCCAGAAACAAATAACTTGTGGACATGTGTTGAATACGAACTTTTTTTTTCTAATCTGAAGTCAGCGATATGCTCCTGAATTTTTAAGACGTACTTAAGAAACACCATGTATATGTCTTGACAGAAAAACTCATTTTAGATAACCGGATACTTCGACGATTAGATTTGTTGAATCACAAAGTGGACTTGCTAGCAACAGATGTGACGAAAATACTCGATAAAATGACCACTGATGATACATTGGTACTAGAAGATACTGAAATAGAGAATTATTTCCCAGTAAAAAATGATGAGGAGCTCAATAATTTTGAGCTTTTTTTATTTGAAGATAGAAATCACAATGAATTTGTAAGATAATATACTTTATTTTGACGTTTTAACTGCATAATGGGGGCAAACATTTTCAGTCTCGCCAGTTGGCGCTACTAAAACTTGAGGTCAATGTCAAAGTTCAAAATTCCGAAATTTTGCCGGATAACCCTAAAGGCTGTGGCCTGTTGTGGAGAAAATATTCGAAAATAATGCAGTCGAATATTTGAACAAATAGAAATCGTCAAGTTATGGAGAGACTTGAGCAGACTTACGTGTTTTCACTCTCAATGTGGAACTTTGAGACCAATTCTTACATGATGGAGAAGATATTGTAGGAAGAGGCCAGATGACACGAAAATAAGGAGTATATTTATCAGTTCTCTCATGTTTCAGTGGCGCGATTTGGTGGACAAGAAATAATGTTAGCCCTCAATAAAAGATCAAAGAAAGCTGCTGTGGTTAGGTGAGCTGAAGTACTGATATTCAATAGAAAAATAACATAACAAGGACTGTTATACAGTGTGACCAAGATAAGAGGTTGCACAGCATCGGAATCTCGGAAACAGGGGGACATACGGATTTGGTTATATGGGAGAAAAGTTGCGCATTCAGAGGGTCATTCCAACGACTATAAAAAAGTGTCAAAATTATTTTAGTTTTTGAATAGTTTTTAGTTTTTGAAAATACAAAGTTGATGATTTTATGAATACAAAACGTCGCGTAAAGTATTTATAGTTTTTTGTATCTCTAATAATATCAGGGAAAAAGAAATAGATAATCCAAGATTTCACTCTTTTTGATATAACTAAAAAACTAAAGACAATTTTGAAAATTTTCGAAGGCCGTTAAAATGACCCTCTGAATGCGCAACATTTCTCCCATTTAACCGAATTCGTATCTTCTTCCATTTCCGAGATCCACATGCTGTGCAACATTATCTTGGTCACACTGTATATTCATTATGTAAAATTCTTTTCATTTTTGTTCCAGGTGAATCCTCATCACAGCAAGATTAATTTTTATTTCGTACATCTTTCGATATTTTTTGTTCCTGAATTCATGTTTATTTTGTATTTTGTATTTCTTATTATTTTTTTTACCTTAATACATTTCAATTTTTTAATTTTTGTACCTGCATGAATTTTAATTTTTTATTTTTTATTTCTTATTATTTTCTTGTAACTGAATCTATTTCCAATTTGTATTTTGTATTTTTTATCTATTACCTGAATAAATTTTTATTTTGTATTTTTATTTTGTATTTTTATTTTGTATTTTTATACCTGGATAAATTTTAATTTGGTATTTTCTTATTATACAGGGTTGGGCATATGTGTGAAAACACCTAATTTCTGACTGAACCAGAATTAATTAATATTATCTTCTCTTGGGACTCTTAATTTGTTTTTCTACTCAGTGGCCAATGTTGATTTTTGTAGCTATCATATTGTCGTAAATATGACGCAATCAGCAGTTTTCAGCAAGATTCAACATAGGTCCCTGAGTAGAACAGAAAAAAATTGAAGTATTCTTGAAGGAAGAAAAGATGAGTTACTTCTGGATTATCAAAAAATTGATTGTTTCCACACATATGTTCAACCCTGTACATATATTATAAACACATGATGTATTATTTTGAATCTGATATATTTTAAGTCACTTGTTGCTGTTTCATATTACAATACATGTTATATTACTGATCTGTCTTGCCTTATTTATACAGGGTGAGTCACTAGTGTGTGCTCCTTCGATATTAGCCAAACCGTCAGATATAGAGACAAATTCGAGTACAAAAGTAATAGGGTTTCATGAGAACTATCACCTAAAATTCTTTTCATATCTATAGGGTGTTCGGATTCCAAGATATCGGCTGATGATTGCTTTTTTGAATGGAACACCCTGTACATTATTGCATTTTTAGGTTCTTCCTGAGGAGCTGAATTCATCGATGCATCACACTTGGGGTCTAGCGGAAATGATAACAGAGATATGGGGTTTTGAATACAAGTTTTTTCAAGTTCAGTATTTTTTGTGTCAAAACTAGTCATTATTGGTCAAAACGGCTTAGATATCCTTACATTAACTTTTGATTCACTCCTGACATTTATTCGGTACGAATAGAAGGGTGGTTCAAGATTCAGCATTCTGATCACCTTGTTTCTGTTCCAATTGAATATCAGTAGATAGCAAATCAAATGTTGGGACAGGGACATGTGAGCCGTTTCGACCAATAATAAATAATTTCGACTTCGACACAAAAAAATCCTACATTTGAAAAATCTCGATTTTGAACACCCTATATTATTATATTTCTGTTATAATTCCCGCTAGACCTCAAGTGTGATACATTGATGAAATCAGCTTTTCAGGGAGAAAAAATGCAATAATATACAGGGTGTTCCATTCAAAAAATCAATCGTCAGTCTATATCTTGGAATTCGAACATCCTATATAGAGATATAAAAACAATTTTAGGTTCTAGTTCTCATGAAACCCTCTATTACTGTTTTACGTGCATTTTTTCTATATATCTGACGGTTTGGCTAATATCGAAAGAAAACTGTTTGCGATAGATGGTTTTAGTGGACTGTATTTTAATAGACTACTGATTCTGGTAATACACTTTCTAGTATAGGATTTGAAGTATACACACTGAACAAGGCGTAACTTTTGAACAATATGTATATTCGTCGAAATTACACGAAAGGAATAAGAATAATGAATTATAGAATTGTAACATGAAGATTTGCCTTTTCATGTTCCATAGTGTGGATTCTGAAAATAGGTAATAGGGAAGCTTTGTTGAGATGCACTGCGTAACTCAATGATTTCTTTTCTAGGTTTTGAGGTACTTTGTAATTCCATCTTGTTAAATGTTTTCATTTTCAATGTCCATGACTGATAGGTTATTTTAGTCCACTTCTTATCCAACCTCACACACTTGTCAGATGCCCATGAATATTGTTGTTTACATTATAGTCTCTTGCCAGTAGAGGACTGTTTGTCGCGTTTAGTGGCAGTGGCCTGTAGTGGTGCAGGGATAATCGCAATTCTATATCGACTAATGTATCGACTATCGTATCGACTATCGTCATGATCGATATTTAATATTTCTTTCAAGTTGCATTCCTGAATCTGATTTGAATCACATTATTTGGGTGGCTAGATTGACACTGCGCAGAGACGGATTTTGGTTAGTATTATTTTTTTGCAATAGATCAAAAGTGCTCTGATTGACGGAAACTTGTTATTTGAGCAATTTCCGTTTATTCATCCTTCTTGCTGATTCCTTCTCTTGCGAAAAGGTTTCATGTGTTGAAGCAAAATGAAGCCCTTTTTGATTTTGGCTCTCGTGCGATCAGGTCAGGTGGTGGACACCTATTTTTGTGTTAGGCCTTTCCGATAGGAAGGTAAGAAATATTAAATCTCATTTTGTGTGAATGATATTCGATGGGGTATCTACATTCCAGATATCACGGCCTTATACAGGGGAGTACGGGGTACAGATGTGGAAGATATAAACTCCATTTTCTTTTGACCACATGCTATGTTTCTGGACTTGAATTGAATTTGATCAATCAACACTGTTAACTGGATGGATCACTAAATATCGAATCTCATCAACTATGGGCATTTAGAAATCTTGAACTGTTTTCTGGACTTCACTGTTTGGACATCACGTGGACATTTTTTTCAATGGTTGAGGCACCTGAGGGATCTTCGTGCTTTGAAGCCTGAGTCACCAACACACTTGAAGGTGGAAGCAAGACCCTGGTGATTTCTTGTGCATGTCTCTGGGCATCTATAGGACCCGACAGCCTGGAATTTCTGGCAGAATCCTTGCTGCCAACAGTGCAAGACCCTAGCAGCCCTACTATGGTTTAGATAGCCAGTGATCCTGACTTCTGACAGAAGTCCAGGGGAGTCCAGACTCCCGGTACGGTTGATTGATCCTTAATCCCTAGGATTTTGTTACTTTGGAGCCTGAACTCCCAGAGCCCAGTCAGATAGTGAGACGTCCTGGTCCAGCTTGGCTGGTAGGAAGAGCTTGCCCTGGTGGCAGCCTGTGGACCCGTCAGCCAGAGTTGCAGTGCAGAATCCAGTTGCCCTGGGATAGACCAAGTGCCCAGGTCTCCAGGTGGTTGTGAATCCTGTCAACTGTGTGGGGATCCAGTTTTCCTAGCACACCTAACCCCTAACGCCGACTGAGGGAGGAGTGTCTTTGTTTCATCCAGGTAGTGAGATCTAGTGGACCACAGTTGAATATTAATGGTTCAAAATCCAGAACTTGCAGCTAAGGTCAGAATTTTCCATATACATACTTTTTTTTCCCTGTCTGAAGGACATTTAACATATATACTTTTTTCCCTGTCTTGAGGACATTTCACTTGCATATTTTTTCCCTGTCTGAGGACATTTAAATAGTTATTTTTCACTGTCTAATGTCATGAGATATTTAAACACTTGTCAATAACACATAACAGTCTAAGATCGGATTTTACATTTAATAGAATTATTGGGTCTGTTAGAGACTCTGTGAACCCGAAGTATAGGCCTATATGAAGGGAAATCTACCCTTGTACTGAGTATAATCATAGAACATATTTACCACCATTTTGAATACCTATTGTTGGCATGTTAAGGTGAATAAATCAAGTTAACAGTTATTTTGGCTTATATTTATATCTTGGATTTTTTTCTCAGTAATTCAGCTGTGAAAACTGAGTGGCGCCTGACAAAAGGATAACCCCACTAGTGAACAATAAAAAGAACTAACTCACGACCTGCTCCCAAACAAGCGAGCTGCCGTGCCTATAACAAATCAAAATCTCTTTCTTTTCCAAAACATCAAAAGAGTTGTTATAGAATACATTAAAATGAGCAGTCAACTGAAGATCAGAACTCGGCCTAATCCCAATTGGTACTAAAGAATGTCTGGTTTTGGTTTCACAATTTCGTCCCTTTTTCTGCATATGGCTTCAGCTATGTTCACTGTTCCCTGCAGATAAGGTGCATTGTTTCATGTCATCATCACCTCGGTTGACAGGACCACCTCACCACACCGAGTCTATGAATACGGATACTGAAAGTTCGCCAGTGGCGTATCAGCACTAAATTTACGTAACAAAAACACAATAGTGATTCACCCTGTATACGAATAATATTCTCCCATTAATCTTGAATCTCCTTGAAGAATCATAAGAAAATGTCCAGGAGACATTTTCGAATACCGCCTCAAGTTGTTACTATGACGTCCTGACGTTGTCCCAAAAGAATTTATATGGATGTTCTGAGACGTTATTAGTATGTAGAGAATGGTAACAGGAGGACGTCTTGATGATGTCCTCAGGATTGCTCTCGACGTCCTGAGGACATTATTGTGAACGCCTCAGAAGGACCTCAGAAGGTATTTGTGCTATCTGGGTTGTCACTTCGAATACAATCATTAGTACATATTTACTACAGAATACAAGTCTATACATATCTTGATCTCTAAGAACTCCTCATATTGGAATTGTTGGTGAGTACGCAGACCATTGTACTGGGCCTCAAGTTATTTTCATATTGTATTCACCCCTGTCAAATTTGAGTTTCACTCGAGAATTCCTAACTGATTTCAGATCTCATTTCCCACTTTAGTTTGTCAGTTGTATTTAATAAGTTATTTAAGATCTGATTTAACCCCGACCCATCTTCACCAAGTTCAAAGGGCATCCCTAGAAATAACTAGATACCAAAAAGGATTCTCATATTCAACATAGGTTGTACCAGTTCGGGAATCCAAAGATTACTTTGAATAAATTCAATAATTACTACAATACTACAATAATTCTACCTAAGGAAATTTTGCTATTCCATCCCCAAGAACTCTCTGGGCAAAATAGGGTAGTGAAGTTTTTTTTTGTTTTTTGACAAGAAGTAGTGGAAAAGCAGGTATGGAAAAGTGCACGTGTGGTTAACTCCCAGATAGCACAAATTCCTTTTGAGGCCCTTCTGAGGCGTCCACAATCATGTCCTCAGGACGTCGAGAGCGAGCCTGAGGACATTCTCAAGACGTCCTCCTGTTACCATTCTCTACATACTAGTAACATCTCAGAACATCCCTATTAAATCTTTTGAGACAACCTCAGGACATCATGGTAACAACTTGAGGCGGTTTTTGATGATGTTTCAAGGAGGTTCAAGATTTATGGGAGAATATTATTCGTATACAGAATGAGTCACTATAGTGTGTTCTCCTCCGATATTAGCCAAATTGTCAAATATATAGAATGAAAATTCAAGAACAACAGTAATAGGGTTTCATAAGAACAATCACCTAAAGTTGTTTTCATATCTATAGGGTGTTCGAATTCCAAGATATCGGTTGATGATTGTTTTTTTTCAATGGAACACTTTGTATATTATTGCATTTTTGAGTTTTCCCTGGAGAGTTGATTCCATCAATGCATCACACTTGGTGTCTAGTGGGAATTATTACAGAGAAATAGGGTGTTGACAATTGAAATTCTTCAAATGTAGGATTTTTTGTGTCGAAACTATTCATTAATGGTCAAAACGGCTCACATGTTCCTGTCATAACTTTTGATTAGCTATCTACTGATATTTATTTGGAACAGATACAATAAGCTGATCAGTATTCTGAATGTTAACCCACCCTCTATTTGTTCCGATTGAATGTCAGTAGATAGTAAATCGAAAGTTTATAAGGATATGTGAGCCGTTTTGACCAATATTGAATAGTTTCCACAAAAAAAATCCTAAAATAGAAAAATCTTGTTTTTGAACACCCTATATCTCTGTAATCATTCCCGCTAGACCCCAAGTGTGATACATTGATGGAATCAGCTCTTCAGGGAGAACCTAAAAATGCAATCGTATACAGGGTATCATATTCGGAAAAAACAATCATCAGTCAATATATCTTGGAATTCGAACACCCTACAGATATATATGAAAACAATTCAATGTGAAAGTTCTCATGAAACCCTATTACTGTTGTACTTGAATTTTCTCTATTCATCTGATGGTTTGGCTAATATACAGGGATAACATACACTATTGACTCACCTTGTATTATGCAAATGATAATTTCTTCAGAATAACATGGATCTCATGATATTTGCAAAATTTCCCTCTATTTATAATAGGTTCAAATGAAAAACCAAATGAAAAACTTACATTCTATCATTTATAACTTATTCTGAAAAATTTCAATTTCCTTTTCAAAGAAATGTATTTCAGCTTCTTGTTGAGCACTACTAGAAGTTATTGCCTATTGATAGTTATATTTCTCCATGTTGTTTTTGATTTCTGAACTCTGGACATTCCTGATGCAGAATAATCAACTGGAAGTTGAAGCCTTCATGCAATATTTTATAGATTCTGAAGAACCAAAACTATCTTGGAATGAAAATATCATCAGGTTTGTGTTTTGCATAACCTTCTGAAACAAACAATGTATTATTATTTCATGTCCAGTACTTACTATCAATGATATGATTTATGTAGTTATAGGTACCAACCATTATTGAATCTACTGAAAGTTCAAGTCTGCATATGTACAATCTTTCATAATTTCCAAAGAAGCCAAAATATCTTGGAATAAAATATCTCTGCTCTGATGATATCATCATTTTGTGTTATCAATAACCTCCTGAAACAAATAATGTACCTATTAATATTTCAAATGTTCCAGTCCCTACTATATCAATGATTCGATTTAGGTACCTACCTTTATTGAATATACTGAAAGTGCAAACATGCATATGCAATCTCACATAGATTTCGAAGAAGCCAAAATATCTTGGAATGAAACATCTCTGCTCTGATGACATCATCAATCTTGTGTTCTCTATAACTTCATCTGAAACAAATAATTAACCAATTAACATTTCATGTCCAGTACCTACTATATCAATGATTTGATTCAGGTACCTACCTTTATTGAATTCATACTGACAGTTCAAGCTTCCATACAATATTTTATAGATTCCGAAGAAGCAAAGCTATCTTGGAATAAAACATGTTTGCTATGATGATATATCATCAAGTTTGTGTTCTCAATAACCTCCTGAAACAATAAATAATGTATATGAATGTATCAATATTTCATGTCCGGTACTGTCAATGATTCTATTTAGTATTTACTCACCATTGTTTCTTACTACCTGAGAGAAATGTCATCAACAGAGATTATCATCCTTTTGTTATTGTTATCTTTTAATTCTGTGCAATAAGTTCTTCTCGCAATCATTTTGTGAAATAGACATTTGATGAAGGTATTCAATGAATACTCTAATAATTTTGATATAATCATTAATATATTATGATGTATCTTGAACCAATCATGACTATCATGAGACATAACCTCAATTCTAGTTCTTCTTTTTCTTCCTTTTGTCTTCGATGACATGTTATTTCATGAAATGTCATCTGAAGACGTCCGTAGGCACGAAATTCTTTACATCCTCAGGCTGTCACTGAAATAACTCATTTTGGACAATTACAGCGCTAAATTTACGCCTGATGATGTTCTTAGATTGTAGAAAATAGAACGTCCTCTCCAGGCGTTTGGCGACACATTGAGGCCCAGCAAACATGATTTTTGCGGCCCTCTAAAGGTACAATGAAACTTGCCGGCGAGCGGTAACAGCGGTCCTCTATTGTACAACTAAATTGGGCCGGCTCTAGCCCGTGTCCCGGCGGCCGACAGCCGAGCGCCCCTCTAGAGCCATCAGTATGCCGCTTATTACAGTGCAGGGCTTCTGATGGGCAGAAGCAAGTACTCAAATGTACTCATTCATGGCATATCTTCGGCCCGATTAAGACTTTTCAGAGACTGCCATTAATTGTCCGCTTGAGTATTTTTATTCCCCCGATAGAGGAGTTTTTCAGGGCCGTTGGTTAACGGGGTTGAATGAATTCGATATTCATGGTATTCTGTTTTTTGATGTTCCATTTTTCAACTAGGTTTGTCAAAAAATATACAGGGTAATGCATATATCTCAGTGAAAATAGGTTTTTTGATAGGTATCTCAGTTTATATCACTACATGGAAAGCAAGGTATCATATTTTCACTCAGATTTGCATCACTCTCTCTATTTTCAAACTGGTTAAAAAATGTGGAACTTCAAAAAACAGAATTGAGGTTTCCGAGTTTTTTGTGAATCCTCTGGGTATAACAGAAATGTGGAATTCACTTCTTACCTGAAGTTGTTGAATTATTACATAAAAATCTCTGAGATGGCATCCTGATATCACAGTCACTTCCAGGAAACTAGCAGTATAAACACCCCATACAAAAACAATAACTGAAAATATCCATGTGTGTATATTATTTCCATGATCACAACCAATACATATTACAACTATGGAAACATCAAACATCTTATTTCTAGTTCTATGTATCACTCTGTATACTCATTATGAAAAGGTACCTACAATTTCCAATAATAGATATTTGTGTTTCATCATGCAGGATAGATATTTGTTTTTCCACTTGTTTCCAAAAGTTGCTAGCTCTAGGTCAAAAATAACATCACCTATGTACCTACTGAATAACTTGAAAGTTATGTAGGTAATCAAATGCCTATTATATTGATCAAGTTATTGCCAACAATAGAGTTCAATTCACAAGAAAACAATTCCCAGATATGGAGAACCTCACTCTTTATCATATTGATATGAGTGTTGCCTGGAGGTGAGATATCATATAGGATGAAGAAATGTATATCATAGTCTGGATCATCCTGTGATTTCTTCATCAATATCTGTGATTGATGGGCTTCTGGTTGTTAATTTTGTAGCTGAAAGATTGAATGATTTCATTCTCTACTAATCCAGAACATGCAACCTTATACATACCTACAGTAATTCTTGAAATATAACTGTTTCTTTAAGTAGGTCCTCTGTGATTTTCGTTTCAAAAATAGATTCATGATTCATATGTAATAAAAGCTCATGCATCTTCTAAGTCCTCATATATTATTATATTCTTGTGTACCGCTGAACATGTCCAAACTATTATTGCATTTGTCTGTCTAATGGTGTTTGTAAAATTCTTATCTAAAATAGGAGAATTATGTAGGTGTGCAAGTTTGTATATATGTTTGTTCCTCACTCACTCTGTATTTATGTCAATTCCCTTCCATTTTGTATAAAAATCCACTAGAGAACCAAACACGAACTGAACACAGTACTAAAATCTCTGTTGCGAGCATTGAACTATTGAAGCCATTGAAACAACATAAACAAAGAAATTAATATACGCCATACTGAATCACTGTTGCCACTGCAAAATGATCAAAATAAAAACTAACGCGAGCGAGGGATGCCAACGTTGAGTGAGTGATGATGGCACACTCCGTTGAAATTTTGATGGCCCTTGGACTTGGATACATACAGCGAAAGACTATCGGCTGGGAAACAGAGGCCTATCATAAGAATGTGTACATTCTGCCTCCGTCACAAAATCCTTTGAAATTATATGGAGGGCCTTTCGAGGCATGCCGACATCGACATTTGCCCGCCGTTCTCGCCATGGGCCCGGCTTTCTACCGCCTTTCGATGTTTGCTGGGGGATGACCTTAGGCGAGTGTGTGCTATCTGGGCTTATGAATGAGAATACTCTATATCAGTTTACATCGAATTCTGTAATGGATTTGGTCAAAAACCAAGTGAGTTGAACAATCCAAACAGAGAATACCTGTTATCAGTTATCATTAACTTCAGTGATATCCGTCCGCGGTTGTTGTCCATTAAAGCTCTCCGTACACGAAAAGATCCAACAGCAGTAGTATACCTATATATATCTATTATGAACAGAAACGATGAGTTGTTCCAAAAAATGACACATTTCATAAAAGCGAGTAATGAGGAACAAACTGCAACACTAAATGATGAGATTGAGTCACAGGTTCAAAAACTGAGAGATGAAGTTGGACAATTGAAACAAACTGTACAGGAAGAAACAGAAAAGGGGGAAGAGCTTGAAGTGAAACAAAAGAAACAGGAAGAAACAAATGAACAGGTCCAGAGGTCACTCAGGAAAAATAACGTTATAGTGTGGGGATTACAATACGAAGACACTAGTAATTTAATAGAGCTCGTACTGAGTACAATAAATGGTCTATCGGGATTAAATTTAACAGTGTCAGTGTTCAACAATGTTTACCCCTTAGGAAAAAGAGGAACTTCCAGGCCTGTAGTGGTGCAGTTTATAACGTTTTCAACCAAATTGCAGGTGCTTAAAGAATGTAAAAAACTGAAGGGTTCTAAGATTAGTATTCCTGAAGATTTAACCACTGAAGAAAGAGCAGTAAGAAAAACGTTAGTAAGACACATGAAAACTGCATTAAAACAAGGATACAAAGCTCACATCAAAGGAGTTCATCTATATATAAACAGGGAAAGATTCACAGCTGAATCTCTGGAAGAGCCATTGAAACCGGAAAAGGTTGTAGAGCTACCTAAATCAAGCAGCGCACCAGCAACTCCAACATCGACACGTTTCACGGAAGATCAGCACGACTTGTCAAGTAGTGAAACGGACAAAAATTACGAAGTAGTTTTCAAAAGAACAACACAACCCAATCCTGGGGTTGAGAGACTCAAGAAAAATTGTTCCGGATCAACAGCAGTCAAGAGTAGATAAAGTTGAACGATATGTTAACTTCGTCATAGAAAATGGAATCCCAAGGATAATGTCAACAGAAGAGGTATGAGAACACACTAAAGAAGACACAATTTTAGTGAAGCTAATAGAAGCAATGAAATGATTATAAGAATTGGGAACTACCTGAATTAGCAAGTTTCAAGAAAATTAAAGAAGACTTGACATTTGAAAACAATATTGTATTAAGAGGAAGAAGGATTGTGCTGCCACAAACATTGCAAAAGAGAGCCATCACATTAGCACACAGAGGACATCAAGGAGTGGTCAAAACCAAACAGTTGCTGAGAACAAAAGTATGGTTCCCAAACATTGATAAAATGGTTGAAACATGTATAGGCAGTTGTCAATCTTGCCAAGCAGTTGTCCCTGCTAACAAGAGAGATCCTATCATAACAACAACTTTACCAAACCAACCATTTGAATCACTGGACGTTGATTATGCAGGTCCATTCCCTAATCGAAAATATGTATTTATTTTGATAGATGAATACTCAAGGTACCCAATTGTAGAAGTTGTGCCATCTACCAGTTCTTTTCATTTGAAACCAATCCTAGAAAAGACATTTTCCACTTTTGGAATCCCTCAGTCAATCAAATCCGATAATGGCCCTCCCTTTAGCGGACGTGAGATGAAAAACTTTCTTGCAAAATACAACATCAAACACAAAAGAATAACACCTTACTGGCCAGAAGCCAATGGGATGGCAGAAAGATTTGTGGAGACATTAAAGAAATCCTTGAAATGTGCTGATATTGAATCCACCAAATTCGATTCCCAGATCAATCAGTTTCTGTTGAACTACCGTAGCACTCCACATTCAACATCAGGTATATCACCCTTCCAGGCTATTTTTCAACGGGACATTAACAATTTTTTACCAAGTATTGAGGATTGAAAAGAAATTGAACCCACTCAAGATGAGAAGATGAAACAAAAGTTCAAAGAATATGCGGACAAGAGGAGAAACACAAGAAACCACAAGTTCCAGGTAGGAGATCAAGTTTTATGTAAACAGATCCAACAAAACTGTCTTACATCCACCTATGATCCCTATCCATTCATTGTTATAAAGATCAATGGAACCAAGATATCTGCAAGAAGAGGAGAGAAAGTGATCCACAGGAATTCATCACATTTTGAATTATTCAATCATTTGAACGCACGCACACCATCACAAGCAGAAAACTTGCATTCTCCCAATCCAATTCGTACAAACCCCATTCAAACAGTACATATCAGATACAGACAGACACCCATACAACAAGTAAATTCACCAGACGCCTCATTCAGCGAAGAGACATTAGCTAGCCCAGACCCAGAAGCATCTTCTAGTCCATATTCTGAAATGTCGAGTAATTCAGATTTGGCAACATCTGACGGTCCAGAATCCTCGAATACAGACCTAAAGCCATCAGAAGAGGCAAATAGGACAAGCATGACAGCATATCAGCACCCACTCTACGACCAGAGCGGCTGATCCGACGACCATCAAGACCATTCAAGACTATGAATGTATGGACTAATAACTGTTTCAAAACATCCTCCTGTCAAAATCTTCAGTTATTTTATCATTTCAAATTAAAAGTTACTTGTCAACATTTTTTTTATATAATTTGTTTCTAGTTACTATTTTAGTTGTGTTGAATGTAGTTAATGTATTCTTAACCAATCTTCTATTTAAAGTAGAGGAGGGATGTAGTGTCCAATATTATCTTTTCATTTGAATCTCCCGCCTTATGCCTTCTGGAATGTGTCATTAAAGCGGAAACGTTGGTACTTCATCAGTGAGTTCATGATGATGGGAATGTTAACGATACATGTTTCGGTGTTGGATTAAAAACATATCGAAGTTTAACAAACGTGTTTATTTTATAAATCAAAATGTAACAGTACCATCAGCACCTCAAAACACTACACCATTATCATTTGATCATGAATCATTGGATATGGTTGATGTGAATAATGAAGTAGTTGTGGATTCAGTTTTGCCAGTTATTTCAATCAAAAATAATGTTGATAATCTGATAGTCTTTCATCCAGAGTCTGAGCATACAGTTGATATTCATAATCAGTCACTAGTCCAACCTACACAAAATCATGTTTCATTCTGTGATGATTTACGAAAAGTTTTTCTTGAAGAAAATTTGAGCCGTTCTGAAGGGAATAAAATCTTAACCGTTTTGAGGAAACATAGAAATAACACTGAAGAACATTTGCCAATTTGTACTCGTACATTGTTAGGTACACCTAGAAAAATACAATTACATGACTTACCACCTGGTAAATACATACATTTTGATTTGCAAGAAGGTTTGCTGACGTCACTTAGCAAATTTTTCAATTTATCAGATCAGTTTTCATCAGTCATTCATTTAGATTTCAATATTGATGGTTAACCAATAGCAAAGAGCAGTACGAGTCAGTTTTGGCCCATTCTTTCATCTATTTCTAAAACCAACATTTACACAGAGCCTTTTGTAGTTGGCATATACCATGGTCCAGAAAAACCAAAG
The DNA here is from genome assembly GCA_918026855.4 of Phaedon cochleariae. Taxonomy (NCBI): domain Eukaryota; kingdom Metazoa; phylum Arthropoda; class Insecta; order Coleoptera; family Chrysomelidae; genus Phaedon; species Phaedon cochleariae. Next base: position 41,266,880 of record OU896709.1, on the reverse strand, counting down.
AGTCTCACTGATTTTTTGAAACTTTTCATTCAGGATTTGCAATATATGGAAAAAAATTCAATCAGTTTTCAAGGTCAAACATTGAGAGTTAAATATGTGATGCTCCTGCTAGAGCATATTTACTAAATATTAAATCTCATAATGCTAATTCTGCTTGTACAAAGTGTCAAGTGAGTGGTGAGTATTATGAAAAAAGAGTAATTTTTCCAGAAATTGATAGTAATTTGCGAACTGATGAAAGCTGGGTTTCCTCTGGATTACATGCACCTTGTATGCTTGGGAGTAATGAAGGAAATATTGATTTTGTTAGTGAGAGGAAATATTTCTATTAGCTTCACAGTGGAAATGTGGACAAAATAGCAACTGAGCCCTTGAATTCCAAAACTTCAATAACAACAGAGTTCTGCAGTAAACCAAGATCTTTGAATGATTTAGATCGTTGGAAAGCTACAGAATTCCGCCAGTTTTTATTTTATACTGGACCTATTATATTGAAAAATTTTTAAGAGAGAACAGTACAATCATTTTATGGCATTGAGTGTAGCAATTAGAATACTTTGTAATGAAGATGTAAAAGTAAATTCCTATGCACATAATCTGTTGAAATATTTTGTTGAACATTTTGAAATATTTTATGGCAGAGAAAACATCTCCTACAATGTATATGGGTTGATACATTTGCATTCTGATGCATTACGATTTGGATCATTGGATAATTTTAGTGCGTTCAAGTATGAAAACATGGTCTATAAGATCAATAATAAATTGAAACTTTGAGACGTTATCCCCTACAACAAATATCCAATAGAATTCATGAAAGTTTTTTTTAAGCAATACCCTTTCTAGAGTCACATATCCTTATCTACATAATCTTTTGAAATATAACTTCCAGACTGACCACTAAGTGGAAATATTTATTTCGATAAAGAATCTTTATGTGGTAAATTTGACACATCATTTCCCAACATGTTTTTAATCAAATCGAATTCGCATTATTTGGAAACTGTTCTGATAAACGATATACATAAAAAATGCCTCAAATTTCCATCTGGCCCACTACATTTCTCGTTAATCCCTCTAATCCACCAACCTGAGATTCAACACCAAAAAATATAATGCCACAATTGGCTACTCTCACCATTGGGATCTTATAAAATACAGGGTGTTCCTTATAATGACATGCTAATATTCAAGACATCGAATCTTCGACCCATTTCAGGAAAAAACTTTATATTCTTTATGTTCTAACCGTCTCAATTTTTGAGTTACAGGGTGCTAAGGTTTTCAGAAAAATAATGTATTTTACAATAACTGTGATAGTTTTTTGTCAAAATCTTCATAAATTTGGTAAACGCTCTCATGCATCAAGACGCATTTTACCAGTGGCGTGCGGACGGGTTTCTATGAGGAGAAAAATTATTATTGAATTCCTTATTCATTTCTGAGGAAATTTGATGAGTTTATTTTTTTCGCCTGACATGATTCTTGCTTGGAAACCTGAAATACTTTTATTTCACGGTCAATACACTTAAAATTTGTTGCGGTGATTTGAAGAAGATATCCACAATAATATCACAGTTTCAACTTCCAAGCACAGTTTTCATAAGGAAAGATTTTTTTCTAAAAACTATCAACCTGTTACCTAAAAGTTAAGACATTCAGGACATTAGTTCATATGAAGTTTTTTTTTTAAATGGGTTCAAGATCACCTCCTCGAAAGTCATTAAGGAACACCCTGTATAAGTGATGCAAATTTCCGAGTCATATTCAAGACGATTATCTGATCCAACACAAAATCAATCATGCAAAGAATGCTGCTCTTTCTTTTTTGTAGAGAATGAAGTATGCTGTGGTATGCTTCTTAGAAGAATCTAGTTCAAATAATGAAATAGTTCAAGCCATTGAAACAACATAAACAAAGAAATTGATATACGCCATACTGAATCACTGTTGCCACTGCAAAATGATCAAAATAAAAACTAACGCGAGCGAGGGATGCCAACGTTGAGTGAGTGATGATGGCACACTCCGTTGAAATTTTGATGGCCCTTGGACTTGGATACATACAGCGAAAGACTATCGGCTGGGAAACAGAGGCCTATCATAAGAATGTGTACATTCTGCCTCCGTCACAAAATCCTTTGAAATTATATGGAGGGCCCGGCTTTCTACCGCCTTTCGATGTTTGCTGGGGGATGACCTTAGGCGAGTGTGTGCTATCTGGGCTTATGAATGAGAATACTCTATATCAGTTTACATCGAATTCTGTAATGGATTTGGTCAAAAACCAAGTGAGTTGAACAATCCAAACAGAGAATACCTGTTATCAGTTATCATTAACTTCAGTGATATCCGTCCGCGGTTGTTGTCCATTAAAGCTCTCCGTACACGAAAAGATCCAACAGCAGTAGTATACCTATATATATCTATCATGAACAGAAACGATGAGTTGTTCCAAAAAATGACACATTTCATAAAAGCGAGTAATGAGGAACAAACTGCAACACTAAATGATGAGATTGAGTCACAGGTTCAAAAACTGAGAGATGAAGTTGGACAATTGAAACAAACTGTACAGGAAGAAACAGAAAAGGGGGAAGAGCTTGAAGTGAAACAAAAGAAACAGGAAGAAACAAATGAACAGGTCCAGAGGTCACTCAGGAAAAATAACGTTATAGTGTGGGGATTACAATACGAAGACACTAGTAATTTAATAGAGCTCGTACTGAGTACAATAAATGGTCTATCGGGATTAAATTTAACAGTGTCAGTGTTCAACAATGTTTACCCCTTAGGAAAAAGAGGAACTTCCAGGCCTGTAGTGGTGCAGTTTATAACGTTTTCAACCAAATTGCAGGTGCTTAAAGAATGTAAAAAACTGAAGGGTTCTAAGATTAGTATTCCTGAAGATTTAACCACTGAAGAAAGAGCAGTAAGAAAAACGTTAGTAAGACACATGAAAACTGCATTAAAACAAGGATACAAAGCTCACATCAAAGGAGTTCATCTATATATAAACAGGGAAAGATTCACAGCTGAATCTCTGGAAGAGCCATTGAAACCGGAAAAGGTTGTAGAGCTACCTAAATCAAGCAGCGCACCAGCAACTCCAACATCGACACGTTTCACGGAAGATCAGCACGACTTGTCAAGTAGTGAAACGGACAAAAATTACGAAATAGTTTCCAAAAGAACAACACAACCCAATCCTGGGGTTGAGAGCCTCAAAAAAAATTGTTCCGGATCAACAGCAGTCAAGAGTAGATAAAGTTGAACGATATGTTAACTTCGTCATAGAAAATGGAATCCCAAGGATAATGTCAACAGAAGAGGTATGAGAACACACTAAAGAAGACACAATTTTAGTGAAGCTAATAGAAGCAATGAAATGATTATAAGAATTGGGAACTACCTGAATTAGCAAGTTTCAAGAAAATTAAAGAAGACTTGACATTTGAAAACAATATTGTATTAAGAGGAAGAAGGATTGTGCTGCCACAAACATTGCAAAAGAGAGCCATCACATTAGCACACAGAGGACATCAAGGAGTGGTCAAAACCAAACAGTTGCTGAGAACAAAAGTATGGTTCCCAAACATTGATAAAATGGTTGAAACATGTATAGGCAGTTGTCAATCTTGCCAAGCAGTTGTCCCTGCTAACAAGAGAGATCCTATCATAACAACAACTTAACCAAACCAACCATTTGAATCACTGGACGTTGATTATGCAGGTCCATTCCCTAATCGAAAATATGTATTTATTCTGATAGATGAATACTCAAGGTACCCAATTGTAGAAGTTGTGCCATCTACCAGTTCTTTTCATTTGAAACCAATCCTAGAAAAGACATTTTCCACTTTTGGAATCCCTCAGTCAATCAAATCCGATAATGGCCCTCCCTTTAGCGGACGTGAGATGAAAAACTTTCTTGCAAAATACAACATCAAACACAAAAGAATAACACCTTACTGGCCAGAAGCCAATGGGATGGCAGAAAGATTTGTGGAGACATTAAAGAAATCCTTGAAATGTGCTAATATTGAATCCACCAAATTCGATTCCCAGATCAATCAGTTTCTGTTGAACTACCGTAGCACTCCACATTCAACATCAGGTATATCACCCTTCCAGGCTATTTTTCAACGGGACATTAACAATTTTTTACCAAGTATTGAGGATTGAAAGGAAATTGAACCCACTCAAGATGAGAAGATGAAACAAAAGTTCAAAGAATATGCGGACAAGAGGAGAAACACAAGAAACCACAAGTTCCAGGTAGGAGATCAAGTTTTATGTAAACAGATCCAACAAAACTGTCTTACATCCACCTATGATCCCTATCCATTCATTGTTATAAAGATCAATGGAACCAAGATATCTGCAAGAAGAGGAGAAAGTGATCCACAGGAATTCATCACATTTTGAATTATTCAATCATTTGAACGCACGCACACCATCACAAGCAGAAAACTTGCATTCTCCCAATCCAATTCGTACAAACCCCATTCAAACAGTACATATCAGATACAGACAGACACCCATACAACAAGTAAATTCACCAGACGCCTCATTCAGCGAAGAGACATTAGCTAGCCCAGACCCAGAAGCATCTTCTAGTCCATATTCTGAAATGTCGAGTAATTCAGATTTGGCAACATCTGACGGTCCAGAATCCTCGAATACAGACCTAAAGCCATCAGAAGAGGCAAATAGGACAAGCATGACAGCATATCAGCACCCACTCTACGACCAGAGCGGCTGATCCGACGACCATCTTATCTTCAAGACTATGAATGTATGGACTAATAACTGTTTCAAAACATCCTCCTGTCAAAATCTTCAGTTATTTTATCATTTCAAATTAAAAGTTACTTGTCAACATTTTTTTTATATAATTTGTTTCTAGTTACTATTTTAGTTGTGTTGAATGTAGTTAATGTATTCTTAACCAATCTTCTATTTAAAGTAGAGGAGGGATGTAGTGTCCAATATTATCTTTTCATTTGAATCTCCCGCCTTATGCCTTCTGGAATGTGTCATTAAAGCGGAAACGTTGGTACTTCATCAGTGAGTTCATGATGATGGGAATGTTAACGATACATGTTTCGGTGTTGGATTAAAAACATATCGAAGTTTAACAAACGTGTTTATTTTATAAATCAAAATGTAACAGTACCATCAGCACCTCAAAACACTACACCATTATCATTTGATCATGAATCATTGGATATGGTTGATGTGAATAATGAAGTAGTTGTGGATTCAGTTTTGCCAGTTATTTCAATCAAAAATAATGTTGATAATCTGATAGTCTTTCATCCAGAGTCTGAGCATACAGTTGATATTCATAATCAGTCACTAGTCCAACCTACACAAAATCATGTTTCATTCTGTGATGATTTACGAAAAGTTTTTCTTGAAGAAAATTTGAGCCGTTCTGAAGGGAATAAAATCTTAACCGTTTTGAGGAAACATAGAAATAACACTGAAGAACATTTGCCAATTTGTACTCGTACATTGTTAGGTACACCTAGAAAAATACAATTACATGACTTACCACCTGGTAAATACATACATTTTGATTTGCAAGAAGGTTTGCTGACGTCACTTAGCAAATTTTTCAATTTATCAGATCAGTTTTCATCAGTCATTCATTTAGATTTCAATATTGATGGTTAACCAATAGCAAAGAGCAGTACGAGTCAGTTTTGGCCCATTCTTTCATCTATTTCTAAAACCAACATTTACACAGAGCCTTTTGTAGTTGGCATATACCATGGTCCAGAAAAACCAAAGAGTCTCACTGATTTTTTGAAACTTTTCATTCAGGATTTGCAATATATGGAAAAAAATTCAATCAGTTTTCAAGGTCAAACATTGAGAGTTAAATATGTGATGCTCCTGCTAGAGCATATTTACTAAATATTAAATCTCATAATGCTAATTCTGCTTGTACAAAGTGTCAAGTGAGTGGTGAGTATTATGAAAAAAGAGTAATTTTTCCAGAAATTGATAGTAATTTGCGAACTGATGAAAGCTGGGTTTCCTCTGGATTACATGCACCTTGTATGCTTGGGAGTAATGAAGGAAATATTGATTTTGTTAGTGAGAGGAAATATTTCTATTAGCTTCACAGTGGAAATGTGGACAAAATAGCAACTGAGCCCTTGAATTCCAAAACTTCAATAACAACAGAGTTCTGCAGTAAACCAAGATCTTTGAATGATTTAGATCGTTGGAAAGCTACAGAATTCCGCCAGTTTTTATTTTATACTGGACCTATTATATTGAAAAATTTTTAAGAGAGAACAGTACAATCATTTTATGGCATTGAGTGTAGCAATTAGAATACTTTGTAATGAAGATGTAAAAGTAAATTCCTATGCACATAATCTGTTGAAATATTTTGTTGAACATTTTGAAATATTTTATGGCAGAGAAAACATCTCCTACAATGTATATGGGTTGATACATTTGCATTCTGATGCATTACGATTTGGATCATTGGATAATTTTAGTGCGTTCAAGTATGAAAACATGGTCTATAAGATCAATAATAAATTGAAACTTTGAGACGTTATCCCCTACAACAAATATCCAATAGAATTCATGAAAGTTTTTTTTAAGCAATACCCTTTCTAGAGTCACATATCCTTATCTACATAATCTTTTGAAATATAACTTCCAGACTGACCACTAAGTGGAAATATTTATTTCGATAAAGAATCTTTATGTGGTAAATTTGACACATCATTTCCCAACATGTTTTTAATCAAATCGAATTCGCATTATTTGGAAACTGTTCTGATAAACGATATACATAAAAAATGCCTCAAATTTCCATCTGGCCCACTACATTTCTCGTTAATCCCTCTAATCCACCAACCTGAGATTCAACACCAAAAAATATAATGCCACAATTGGCTACTCTCACCATTGGGATCTTATAAAATACAGGGTGTTCCTTATAATGACATGCTAATATTCAAGACATCGAATCTTCGACCCATTTCAGGAAAAAACTTTATATTCTTTATGTTCTAACCGTCTCAATTTTTGAGTTACAGGGTGCTAAGGTTTTCAGAAAAATAATGTATTTTACAATAACTGTGATAGTTTTTTGTCAAAATCTTCATAAATTTGGTAAACGCTCTCATGCATCAAGACGCATTTTACCAGTGGCGTGCGGACGGGTTTCTATGAGGAGAAAAATTATTATTGAATTCCTTATTCATTTCTGAGGAAATTTGATGAGTTTATTTTTTTCGCCTGACATGATTCTTGCTTGGAAACCTGAAATACTTTTATTTCACGGTCAATACACTTAAAATTTGTTGCGGTGATTTGAAGAAGATATCCACAATAATATCACAGTTTCAACTTCCAAGCACAGTTTTCATAAGGAAAGATTTTTTTCTAAAAACTATCAACCTGTTACCTAAAAGTTAAGACATTCAGGACATTAGTTCATATGAAGTTTTTTTTTTAAATGGGTTCAAGATCACCTCCTCGAAAGTCATTAAGGAACACCCTGTATAAGTGATGCAAATTTCCGAGTCATATTCAAGACGATTATCTGATCCAACACAAAATCAATCATGCAAAGAATGCTGCTCTTTCTTTTTTGTAGAGAATGAAGTATGCTGTGGTATGCTTCTTAGAAGAATCTAGTTCAAATAATGAAATAGTTCAAGAAGTACCAGTCATTTGGCTGAGGCATTCCATGTACAGAATGCTACTGAACCAACCGAAGGATGGTTTCAGTATCATGTGAGGTGTGACCGAATATGTGGTGAGTTTTTCAGCTGTAAAAATGAAAAACATTCTTCGAAAATATAAAATATCTGATCTCAGGTATCACTTTTTCACTTATGTATCAAATATTTTCAAATTTGGCACATATAATATCAATAAAGTTCTTTTTCAAACAAGTCACAGACCATTTCCAAGAGGTGAAAGGCATTGAAGACGTCTGATTCATCAGGGATTGAATCATTAGTAAATACTATATTATTTAAGTTTCAAAAATGATTTAGACCTATTATGAGCAAAAGATGACTTGAAACTAGTTGAAACGATGAAATATTTTCCACAGACAGTCTGGCTAAAGCAAGAAAAAAATGCATAGAAATGTCATCTGAAGACGAGTTAGGAAAAAGACTCCGGAGAAAAGTTTACACCAAACATCTGAGTGGTGAGTACATGTAACAAAAAACATACTGAGATTTCTTAATATATTTTTTCAGAATACAACAGATCTTGCCCATCACCCCCATGTTATAATAGTGATTTACTGTATATACCGAACTCAGGTGAGAACAAAGAAGCATCCAAATTCTATAAAATACATTTAGAGACTGCTTACCAAACATTGAAGAAACTCTTGAGCTTGAGGTGAAACTTCTTTGGAATAATGCAATATCAATATTCAGCAATTATTATGTTCACCTACCATTCATTGATTTCGATTCATTCATATGATAACATGAATGCCCATGTAATTTGGAACATGAAAGTTGTTTCCATCTCCATTATGTTCTATAGATTCCAGCAGTCGTTCTTCTCAAGCACAGATAAATGATGAAAGAATGCATAAGATTCCAGAAATTGAAGACCCACCACTTCATGCCCCATGTGTAACGAAAAAGACATACACAGTTTTGGATTGTATTCAAGGAGAAAAAGTTTCAAATAATAAAAATTATTTGACTAAAACCCATCTAAATGATGGTACCTTGGTGGATATCGGTTAGCAAATGTTGTATAATTGATTCATTTAGAATGTACTATAATGGTATCATAATAATTATAATGATAATTTCCACAATATTTCACACAAATACTATGTTTGGATTAATGAAAAATGATACCTATCTGATAGTTTGGAAATAAAATCATGTTTTTTTTTTCAGCTTCAATGAACCATAAATTGGACAAAATAATTGGGATGCAAGCAAGACTTTTGAGCTGCTTAGAAGATTTGAAGATCTCAAACATTGGTCAGCAATCACAACACCCAAATTGATTAGTGGAAATAAGAGAACTATTACCTTTTGAAAACTTTGAGACTTTCAAATTATTTGAGCAACGACTAAAAGATGAGGATGGACTTGGTAAAAAAATGGTAGGTAATACAAATTCGAAATATTCAGAATCAACAAATGAATAATTCTTGATGTATTTGAAATGAGTCATGCAAACAATATGCATTTTCAAGCGTTTGATATATTACACCATGAAAATTATGATAAAATACATCAATTTTGTTGCATTACAGGTTTTTTATTATGAATCAGTTGGCGGACTTTCGGCAAAAGATTTTCATAACCGTAACATGGCGAAACTGATGACAAAATATGAAGATTGAACCCAAATCACCTAGATAAAATCTGTCTCCTGTCTGAGTTACAGGGTGTTTTATTCGAAAATTTTGAAATGTTTTTTGCCCAGTTCTTCAAAATCATTTGACGTATCACTTTCATATTTGGAGGGAAGTGTTGGTATCATACATCCAACTGAATTATTTGAAATTAACTTTTCTAGCAATTACCATTGGCGTACTACAGGGGCAAGTGATTGGTTGATCCTTCCCAAATTCTACGCCATTGGCGGAATTGCAATTTTATCAGAATTTTTCAATTCTTCAATACCTTCTTTGTGAATATAGTACTCTTTCTTCATAGCGATAAAGTCATTATTTTTCAAGATATTTCAAGTTAAACATGAAGCAGCACAATTATTTTGATTTCAATGTGTATCAATAATGTCGATATTTTGGGTCAATGGACTGCATTCATCAATCAAATGAAACTTCAATCCATATTAACATAAAAACATAACAGACGGGAGCTGTTCCAGGGCGTTTTACATTTTTTATTATATTACATAATTAAACACCCTGTTACAGCTCCTGTCTGTTATGTAATCATGTTTTTATTGTTAATATGGATTGAAGTTTCATTTTATTGATGAATACAATTTATTGATCCAAAATATTGACAAAATTAATGCACATTGAAATCAAAATGATTGTGCAGATTTATGTTTAACTTGAAATATGTCGAAAATTAATGACTTTATCGCCATGGAGAAAGAGTACAATATCTACGTCAACATTTTTAGAGAATCGAAAATTTGTGATAGAATTGCAATTTCGCCAGTGGCGTAGAATTTGAAAGGGATCAACCAGTTAATAGCCCCTGTCGTACGCCTCTGGTAATAGCTAGAAAAGTTCATTTCACATAATTCAGTTAGGTGTATGATACGTACACTTCCCTCCAGATATGAAAGTGATACGTCAAATAGTTTTGAAGAACTAGTATTCGATCTTCAACCTCTCATAGTTTATTCAAGAATGTCGTGTTCTACATCTCATGAAATCAATCAATCAAGGTATATTTTGATATAAGTAACCATGAAACAGCATGTAGTGCATAGTCAACAATATTCTGTTTGAAGACCTACATAATTATTCTAATCAATAATGAAATGTGTTATACATATTAATACTCAAATAATAACAATACCTATAAACCTACATCACACCTCCCAAGGAAATTAAAAAAAAACAATGAACTAATTATACAATGGTGTTTTTTTTTTCTTCTAATTTTTCTCATTATACATTTCAATCCTATTTTTGTGAACCTCTATTAAACGTTTCCCTGTGTTCAATATGATATTTGGTGACTTATCATCTACAACTTCATATGGACCTACATACAATGGTTCTACTTTATTCCCTGCATTATTCCTCAATGAAACCTTATCACCTGCTTTATAATACGTAACTTTCATTCTACTATCATAAGATTCTTTCCTTTTATATTTTGAAATCATCAGGTCATTTTGCGCATCTTGGCAAGCCTGTTGTAATCTATATTTAATTTCTAATGGATAGCTTTCAAAATTGTAAAGTGGGTCTTTCTGACTAGTCAAATTAGAAGGTTATCTAGCATTTTTTCCGAATATCAATTCATACGGTGTGTATTTTGTTTCGGTATGTACAGCCGTCTTCAGAGATCATGTCGCACATGGACGGTGTCAGCTCCCTTGATCACCGCTGCAATGAGAGCGCTCATACCGTCCAACCGCGACATGTTTGTTGAAGACGACTGTACATTATTATCATACGCGAAGCACCAATATGGCACCCATGTACTCCAAGTACCTGTGGATATTTTGCCATATACATTCGCAAATATGCCCCTAAGTGTTTGTGGGAATTTTCGAGAGCACCCAGTGTCTCGTGATGATACGCTGTTGAATTGAGTTTTCGAATTTGTAATAATTGACAAATCTCTTTCAAAGTTGATGCTAGAAATTCTGTACCTTGATCTGTTACTATTTCATTTGGGATACCATAACGCAAAACGAAATTATTCACGAACGCCTTAGCGACCGTAGAAGCTTCTTTATTCGGCAATGGGTATGCTTCAATAAATTTACTTAGTTCGCATTGCAAAGTCAAAATGTAACGGTTTTCGTCTTCATCTGCATCTAATGGCCCTACGAGATCTAAATAAATTTTTTGAAATCCGGTCGAAGCTGTAGTTGTAATTGACATTGGTTCCTTTCTTGGTATGGAGTGTTTGTACCGCTGATAATCATCGCATGTTTTTACAAACGTCTCTACATCTTTTCTCAATCCTGTCCAAAAATAATACTTTTTTATATTGTTATGCATGCGGTTTATTCCTGCATGTCCTCCTGTTGGCAATAAATGGAAGTCGTTCAATATAATTAACCTACTATTAACATCAGAAATATTTTCAACTCCTTTCAAAATCGTTATTTTAATATCATGGTTTTTCATTTCATTGAAAATCTTTGACATTTCTTTTATCAACTTCGCGCTTTTTTCATTTTTAATAATAATTATTTCCGGAATATCAAATTTCAAACATATACTTTTCAGGTCTTTCAACGATGTACTTAATGCCAACGTTGATCGAGATTCCTGTTTCATATATATGATACCCAAGTCTTCTTTGTATATAAATTTTCCTAGTACAAAATTGTTATTATTTGCCTTTTTAGTGATTTCGACAAAGTCTTTCTCACTTATTACTTGAAGTTCAATGGCTTGCTTAGGTCGTTTTAGCACTTCCACAACGCCAGGGTGATCAATCCTTTTGTTGTCAATAGTGTCTAAATTTGTATGGGTGTTATTCTGATCATTTTTTGTCTGTGCTCTAGTTACAACATACAATGTTTCACAATATAAGGCAGTGCCCATATCTTTGAGTTCACTTGATTCTATCTCAATTCGGGACAATGCATCTGCAGTTACATTGTCCTTCCCTTTGATATACTTTATAGTGAAATCATATTCCTCAATAACTAATCGGAATTTCGTCAATCTACTAGATGGATTTGTCATTCCAAACAGATGAATTAACGGTCTATGATCTGTGAAAATTGTGAATTTGCGACCAAATAGATAGGGTCGAAAATGTTTCACTGACCAAACGATAGCAAGAAGCTCTTTGTTAATGGTTCCATAATTTTTCTCTGATTTATTGAGAGATCGACTTGCGTATGCAACGGGCTTATCGTCTCCGTTTCATAGAACTGCCCCAATTGCATAGCTCGAAGCGTCTGTCCTCAATATGAAATTATTATCAGGTGAAAAATCTGGATACTGTAAAATAGGTGGATTTTGTAGAGCATGTTTTAATTTTTCGAATGACGCTTGGCATTCTGCCGTCCATTCAAAAGCTACAGATTTTCTTGTCAAGTGATTTGAGGGCGACGCAATATGTGCAAAATTTTTCATAAATTTTCTATAATAATTTGAAAATGCTACAAATCTTTTTGCGTCGTTTGCGTTTTTCGGTACAGGATATTCATTTATCGCTTTTATTTTTGACGGATCTGGAGAAACACCCTGTGATGATATCACGTGTCCTAAGTAAAGAATTTCTTTTCTTAAAAATTCGCATTTATTTGGATTCAGTTTCAAGTTGACATCTTTCAGTCGTTGTAATACTTTCGTGAGATTTTTATTATGATTCACCAAACTGTTCCCGAATACTATCAAATCGTCTAGAAAAATAAAACAACTAGCGTAATTCAAGCCCGTCATTGCGATGGTCATTGCTCTAGAAAATACGCTTGGACTAATTTTCATACCCATAGGAAGCCTGGTCATCTGATACTGTCCTCTGCTTGTAGTAAAAGCTGTACAAGGTCTACTGACTGGATCTAATTCGATTTGATAGTAACTCTGAGACAGATCCAAATGCGAAAAATACATTGCCCCTGATAAAGAATCCAATATTTCAGTTATACAGGGTAATGGAAATTTTTCATCTTCAAGTTTTTTATTCAGAATTTCCGCTGTTGTTAGTCTTTTTGGGAACGATCAATAATGGTGCTGACCACTGTGATCGAGCCTCTTCGATAATGCCATTTTTTAGCATTTCGTCTACTTGCCTATGCACCTCTTCTTGTTGCGCTTGTGGCAAACGATACGGCTTCACATAGACTGGAGTTGCCGAATCTTGTAATCTGATATTATGTTTATATATATTCGTAACTGTTAATAGATCATTATCTAACTGAAAAACATCCGCGTATTTAGCGCATACTTTTTCTATTGAATATTTTTCCTCCTTATTCATACGACCTGTTTTCATTAATTTCATTACTTTTTCTACTCTGTCGACCGACAAATCATTATTTCCGCTGATTTCGCATATTTGAAAATCTTCTAAATTTTTTGTCTTTGGTTTGAAATTTTTTAGCGTTATTGCTTCTTCCCGTACATTGAGAATTTTAACTGGAATCATGTTATTTACAGGAGATGATAAACTTCCTGCAACAAAAACTCTTTCGCATAATTCATCTTGTGCAATAACACAATCATTATTACAATCTACCCTAAAATATGTAATTATTTCACATCTTGCTGGGATTGTAGTATACATTTCTTCTTTGGATTGCATTGGAATAGAAATGTTTTCATGATTTATCCAAAATGAGAATACAAACCTTTCATAGTCAATATTAGCATGATATCGACGAAAAAAATCAGATCCAATCACTCCATGCATTCCATTTCCAAAACATTGCATAAGCACAAACAACTCGTGACACACATTCTTCCCGTTTGTTTGTAATGTGATATTCACAGATCCAGTTGAGAATGTTGACCCCGATACACCATTTATACGTATTCTTTCTGATTCATCAATGATTTCTTGTTTTGATAAATATTTATCGAAAATTACACTAACCGATGCACCAGTGTCAAGTAATAAAATTAATTCATTATTTCTATACCTTCGGAACATCTTCTGAACTATTGCAGGAATTCTCCATGTAATAAGACCTTTCATTACTGTAGTATTTCATACAAATGACTAATGTTCGATATGTTATCATGTGAATGATTAATCTGAATAAATCACCGAATGTGACGTTGGGCCGTTAGGTAACATCAGCACAAGAAGGCAGTTGTGATCGGACGGTCGGGCGGAGTGAAAGGTGTCATTGAGTACAAAAGTGTTTTATTGATATTCACCCTATACCTCATAAGTGACAGACATTACATTGGCGACGAGGATTAAACAATCGGTTAGTGAGTACCTGATAAATATTTGATAAATACTTGAATACAGTGCTGGTATGCAGTAAAAAAACTGAGCAAATTAAATCCAGGGCAGACAGAAAAACAAATAAAGTAAAACTTCGATGTCATAGACACGAAGTCGTGATTCAAAAAATCATGTATAGAAATGAGAAATAAAACAAATTCATAGATGTGATACGAGAATATATTCAGTTTTTAGTTTTTATGTTCGTCATACCTACAGTTGTTATACCATCATATTATTCTGATGTTTGACTCGTATCAAACCTAGAGGAATTTGAAAATCTCAGGCGGCTAAAGTCTGAGTCGTGGTTCGGAGTCCACGTTAATAGGAAGCCCCGTCGGATTCGTTGAAAAGCCCTGGTGACGAAAGACGACGTTAATATCGGTCGATCAGTGAAATCGAATGAACATAAACGAACGAATTTGGGAGAAAAGTCCTCCGTTTGTGCTCTGGTTAGTCTATATATATTCTGTAAGTTGTGATATGATTAATTTTGGTGAACTCAACTTATCGTTGATTTATTCACTAGAACGGATTCTGACAGGTGTTAGAGTAAAATAATTTTGGTAAATTTGATTGGCTAGTGATTGATTAGTCTTTAGATTTCAAATCGATAATATTAGTATTACTATCATCATTACCAGCTATCATAATGGTCACTCTTCTTGAACTATCCTGTATAGTACAATATTCGAATATATCGAGAGATAGTCAGAGTTATATAAATGTAACTGTTGGAGGATGTGAGTCAGATAGCAGAAGTGACACAGTTGCATTCGATACCCTGTTTGAGTGTGGATAAATAGATATTATTTCAAATCATTCGTGTTTCAATAGTCATCCTGACACAGGACATTTCTCTCAAATTAATGAGCAGCGATAACTCAAAGATAATTTTGAATGAACCTGTTTACACAGGAGACCATACGGTGATATGGCGAACATACCAGCACTAGAAAATTTCGATTGTGAAGGAGATCCGAGCTCAGTGTGTCAAAGGTGGGAAAAATGGAAAAGGGCATTCGAAATTTTTGCTCTGGCATCGAATATACAACAACCTCAACAAAAAAGGGCAACTCTTCTTCATGCTGGAGGCATGGGCCTCCAAGAAATATATTACAATATACCAGGTGCACACATTGAGGGTTCGGAGGAAGTTGACGTATTCGCAGTGGCTATTCAGAAATTGAATGAATATTTTTGTCCAAAACAGAGCAGTCTTTACGAAAGATACATTTTCAGACAAATAAGGTAAGAACAAGATGAGAAATTTGACAAATTTCTAGTAAGATGTAATAGGATGAATGATCATTCCTATTCCAGGGTTAATAACTGGGTTGTGAATGTATGGTGACAGACATTCTAGTAATCAACTCAAAGTCAAGTTAGAATCAATCTTCTCTTTATTGGTGGTACCAGGTATATATATATAAATCATAGGAACGTACCCTAAACCTAAACAACCTAATATCATGAATACACCGTGCGTCTTGATAACAACAGTGTTAACAACCCACACGGTGCGTTGTCCTCGCTTAACCTATTATACAGAGTATTCCTACAATATAATATCACCCTATATTATCTTACATACTACACCTCCCCCGAGAAGGAGAAAAAAAAACTTATCTTAATGATATATTTTTTTTTTCTACAATATACCTATATTTACAATGCTACTTAAGCTAACTAAACTAAGACATGTCATAATATGGCTTAACTCTATTTTTATGAACTAGTTGAGGCTTATTATCAATTTTTATAATAACATTAGGACCTTTTTCTTCTACAACTTCATAAGGTCCTTTAAATAAAGGTTCCAATTTGTTAGACGGATTATTTTTTAATAAAATATTATCACCTTGCTTATAATTTACCTCTGACTGAATTTTCCTATCCCATGTGGATTTCCGTTTAACTTTCGATTCTATCAAGTTATTTCTAGCATCTTCCCATGCTTTTTGTAATCTATACCTCAATTCTATTGGATAATCATCAAAGTTATACATTGGGTCTATTCTGTTATTCAAATTTGATGGTATCAAACAGCATTTTCCAAAAACAAGTTCGTAGGGCGTGTATTGAGTCTCTGTATGAACCGTGTTGTTGAATGAAAAACACCAAAAAGGTACCCATGTACTCCACGTATCTGGACTATTTGCAACTTGTATGCGTAAATATGCCCCTAGATGTTTGTGTGTATTTTCGATAGCCCCTAATGTTTCATGATGATACGCTGTTGACTTTCATGATGTAATTCCTAAGAGTTTACAAGTTTGCTGTAGGGTAGCCGCTAAAAATTCTGTTCCTTGATCCGTTACTATCTCCATAGGGCATCCAAACCTAAGAATGAAATTTTCGACAAATGCTTTTGCCACCGTTACAACCTCTTTATTTGCTATTGGATATCCCTCAACAAATTTACTGAGCTCGCACTGTAATGTGAGAATATAACGATTATTGTCGTTGTCTTGGTTCAGAGGACCTACCAGATCGAGATAAACTTTGTTAAAAGCACTCTTAGCTGTAGTGGTGACTGTCAATGGTTCTTTATTTGGCTTCGAATGTTTATATCTTTGACAGTCATCACAATGCATCACGAACCTTTCAACATCATTTTTTATGCCTGACCAGAAATAATATTTCCTTATATTATTATACATTCGCGTTATTCCCGCATGACCTCCTGTGGGTAACATATGAAAATCATTTAATATGAGCTGTCTCATTTCCTTGTCATCTATGACTTGAACACCTTTTATGACAGAAAATTTTATATTTGCCTTTTTAAATTCGTCTATATTTCTTTTAATACTTTCTAACAATACTGTACAGTTTTCTTTTCTTACTATGCATAGTTCTGTAACATTATATTTCTCGCAAATATTTTTCAGATCCCTCAACGACGCTCCGAAGGCAGACGCTGATCGGGAGTTCTGTTTTAAATAAATAATTCCAGCATCAATATTATATTTTACATTGCAACATACAACTTTCTCATCCTGCACGTTCTTAACAACTATTCTGTCAAATTTATCTTCGTAAACTGGTCTCAGTTCTACTGTTCCAAATGGTCTCTTCAATAATTCTACTACACCAGGGTGATCAAGCCTGCTGTGAGCCAAATCATTGCTATTTTGACTATTTTTAGTTCGCATCGATTGTGCCCTAGTTGTGACAAACATATTTTCAATTTTTTCACCCATTGCTTTGAGTTCGTTCGCGTCAATTTGAATACGGGACAAAGCATCTGCTGATACGTTTTCTGATCCTCTTATGTAAGATATTGTGAAATCATATTCTTCCAACGTTAACCTGAATTTAGTTAAACGACTTGACGGATTCGTCATCCCAAATAGATAGACAAGAGGTCTGTGATCTGTGAAAATGTCAAATTTTCTACCAAATAAGTAACTCCTGAAGTGCTTTACTGCCCAAACTATCGCAAGTAGTTCCTTTTCGATAGTGCAGTAATTCAATTCTGCTTTGTTAAGTGACCTACTGGCATATGCCACAGGCCTGTCATTAGAATTTGACAGAACTGCTCCTAAAGCAAATCCTGACGCATCCGTTCTTAAAATAAACCGATTATTTTCTGACAGATCAGGATATTGTAGCACGGGAGGAGTGGAAAGAGCACTTTTTAGTGTCTCAAATGATTGCTGACACTCCTCCGACCATTGAAAGTCACTATTTTTTCTAGTTAGTCTGTTTAATGGATTTACTATTTTAGCAAAATCTCTTATGAATTTCCTGTAATAGTTGGCAAATGCCACAAACCGCTTTGTCCCATTAGCATCTTTGGGAATCGGATATCTCTGGATCGATTTAATTTTTTCTGGATCAGGTGAAATGCCGTCTGACGAAATCACGTGACCTAAGTACAAAATTTCTTTCTTAAGAAATTCGCACTTACTCGGGTTGAGCTTGAGCTCAACATTTCTGAGTCTCTCTAGCACTTTGACAAGGTTTTTGTTATGGCTAGTTAAGTTATTTCCAAAAATGATCAGATCATCTAAATAAATAAAACACGACTCGTAATTCAAACCAGACATAGCCATTGTCATTACTCTGGAGAAAGCATTTGGACTAATTTTCAGCCCCATTGGTAAGCGCTTCATTTGGAACTGACCCCTATCGGTTGTAAATGATGTATATGGTCGACTAGCAGGATCTAACTCTACTTGGTAGTATCCTTGAGACAGATCAAGGTGAGAAAAATAGACTGCGCCTGCTAATGAATCTAAGATTTCTGATATACAGGGCAGTGGAAATTTATCATCCTCTATCTGTTTATTTAACAACCTATAGTCGATCACTACTCTCCATTTTTTGTTACCTTTGCTGTCGCATTTTTTAGGCACTATGAGTAATGGCGAAGACCATTCTGATCTTGCTTCTTCGATAATATCATTCTGCAACATTTGATCTATTTGTTTATGAATCTCCGCTTTCTGTGCATGTGGTAATCTGTAGGGCCTCACGTAAACTGCGCTCGCATTTTGCTTCAATTGGATTTTTTGTTTCGCAACGTTAGTTACCGAAAGTGAATCATCCTCTAAGTGAAAAACATCGGCATATTTCGCACATATTTTCTGGATTGCCGTTATTTCCTCTTTATTCAGCGAATCAACATTTATAAGATCTAACACTCTATCTATTCTTTCAACAGCTAAATCCTTGCTCTCAAATTTACATACATCAAAACTGGCAAGTTTTTCACATTTTGGTCTGAAGTTCCGAAGTTTTACTTCCTTGTCATTAACATTCAATAATCTAACGGGTATCAAATTATTTTTTGGTTTTGCAATCACGCTACCTGCAAACACACCTTCGCTCAATTCATCCCCTAATACAACACATTCATCATCACTATCAATCCAAAAGTACTTGATAATTTCACAACGTGGTGGAATAATCGTATAACAATCGTATTTTGACTGTAAAGGTATGGTTATTTTCCTGTTATTCTTCCATAGAGAAAAACAGAATTTCTCGAAATCAATGGTGGCACAATATTTAGTAAGAAAATCGGATCCTAAGATTCCATGCATCTCATTTGCAAAGTTATCAAGTAATAAAAACTCGTGCTTAATCATCACGTCCTCTATAAACAAAGAAACATTCACTGAACCTTGTGAAATTGTTGATCCGGCTATTCCATTTATTCTTATATGTCTTGAGGTGTCAATTCTTTCACACTTGTCTAAATATTTTGCAAAAAGAACACTAATAGTTGCTCCAGTATCAATCAAAAATATGAGTTCATTTGTTCCATATCTCATTTTCACGAAATTCATCCCATTCATACTTAATATAACAACATCGTTCATAATATTTCCATTTTGTTTAGGAACGAAAAAACCGTTCACTCGCAGAGTTGTTATTGTTTACTTGGTTGTCGACCTCAGTGTTTGAACTTGAACTTTCCGCAAGATAAGCTCTATGATTCTGGCTATTCTGATTTCTATACCGATTTGAACGACGCATATTCACGCTACCGCGTCCACGATTATTATTATATCGCTGATTAGGAAAATTTCTTTGTTGGCTATTTGACTGTCTAAATTCGTTGTTTTGATTGAACCTAATGGAATTATTATTGTTATTTTTATGGAAATACTGATTTCCTCTGATTCCTGAAAAACCGCGTCTAGCTCTTCGATCTCTCATATGGAAACATTGAGAATTTGAAGACCCTATCTTTGACTTATCTTCATCTTTAGCGCCACCTATTGCATCCCTCAGATTATTATAATTCCTTGCTTTAACGATGGTCCGTAACTCAGAATTTCTCAGCCCATTTGCAAAAGCATTAATCGCTATTTTCTCGTTAACTTTTGACAAAATTTTTGCACTATCATCATCTCCATTGGATTGACATAAGGTTAAATTCACTAACAGTTCTTCAATACTTTTTCCGAATTCCTCTATTGATTTATTTTCCTGCTTGACATTATGAATTTCAATTGACAAAGCTGCAGCAGACTTTTTAGTGAATAGATGAACTTTCATGTCCTTTAATAGATTATCGATAGAATTGTAAGTATTTTCTAACCTTAATTTTGCATTTTGAGAGAGCCTAGTTTTTAATACATAGCTGATCAAGAATGTTTTCCCATCTTGATCTAGAAGATCACTATATAACTCAATAGCATCGATAAGCTGTTTAGTCGTATCTTCCGTGTTATCCATAATGGGAATTAAAGCAGAAGCAGTCCTAAGGTCAAATTTTTCGCCCATTTTTGCGATATTTCCTCCTTTTTCTATATTTGATAATCTGTCCTTTAAAATAGAATGTGCTTCAGAAATCAAACTATTTATTTCTTTAGCATAACTTTTGACTTGTGCCGTTTCTTCTAAAGTTTTTTCACTTTTACTATTAAACAACTCCTTAATTTTATTGAAATTGTCTTCTATTTCCCTCAATTCTGAACGTTTCTGATTAACTAATTGCAAATTACCTCGCCTCTGAGAATTATCTCTTGTTAAATTACGTCTAAAAACCCTAATTTCCTCATATATATGCCTAAATTCTATCATTTGTACTACCTAACACTAATTAACTTATCTACCTTATACATATTAATCCTGCGGTCCTCTCTGCGCCTCCTCGAACCTGCTGCAACTCCAACTCGATGCTCATCTATGGGTTGAAGTTCAATTTCTCTCGGCTTCACACAGTCTCCTGGCTCCTGGAAAGTTCTCTCCTAATCTTCCTCTCTAGTGCTTTCTTCGCTCGTCTTCGGATATACAGGATGATTGCTACCAGAACTAAGCAACCAACTACTACGGCCAGTACCTCGAATATGGTGTATTTCTGTTGACTTCCTTCGGCTGCAGTATTATTGATGGCACCTCCGTTGATTCCTGCTTGGCCAATCACGAAGTTTTCCTTTGCTTGCTGGTTCCCCATATCCAGTATTTAGGTATACCAATCGTGTAAATTTTAACAGTACAACGACTGGCAGGATCGCCATGTAATAGGATGAATGATCATTCCTATTCCAGGGTTAATAACTGGGTTGTGAATGTATGGTGACAGACATTCTAGTAATCAACTCAAAGTCAAGTTAGAATCAATCTTCTCTTTATTGGTGGTACCAGGTATATATATATAAATCATAGGAACGTACCCTAAACCTAAACAACCTAATATCATGAATACACCGTGCGTCTTGATAACAACAGTGTTAACAACCCACACGGTGCGTTGTCCTCGCTTAACCTATTATACAGAGTATTCCTACAATATAATATCACCCTATATTATCTTACATACTACAAAGACTTAGAATTCAAGCGAACAAATGTAAATTTACAAATTTAGAAGAACATTTAATAGATCAAATTGTTGAAAAGTGTTATTCTAACGAATTGCGTAAAAAAATTCTTAGTCTAGGGAAAGACGTAAAACTTGATAAAATAATGTGAGAAGCTAACGCTTTAGAAACCGTTAACAGGGAGTTGGACGAATTTGAAGGAAAAAACAAAGGGGTCTTTCAAACAGTTAACAAAATTCAAAGTGTCAAAAACCCTGGTAATTTTACTAATTATCCATGTTCTAGATGTGGTTACGAAGGTCATAAGCCGCATGACGAAAGTTGCCCAGCAAAAAATAAGAGGTGTTTGAAATGTGGCATAATGGGACATTTTGGAAAGTGTTGTAGATCGGGACAAAATAAAAGGGGTCCTCAAACAGAGATGGGTCCACCTCCGAAGAGAAGGAAACAATTCAGTAAAGTTAAACACGAAGAAAGTGTAGATTATGTATTTCATATCGACGATGATTGCTTGATTCATTGTTCCATCGGGGGTATTCAAATTGAAATGATAATTGATTCAGGAAGCAAAAGTAATCTTTTGGATGAACAAACCTGGGAAATGTTGAAACAAAACAAAATTACAGTTTGGGATCAAGTAAAGAGACCTGACTAAACGTTTATGGCATACGCAAGTAGAGATCCGCTCGAGGTTTTAGGTTCTTTCAAGGCAAATATTTCGGTAGGCAAGTCTACAGAGTGCGCTACTTTTTATGTGATTAAAAAAGGAACAAAAAATCTTCTGGGTAGATCGACAGCGATAGCATTAGGAATTTTAAGAATAGGGGTAGAAGTAAACTCAATCGATCAGTTTCCCAAATTCAAAGACGTCGTAGTTGACATACCTATTGATGAAACAGTGAAACCAGTATGTCAGCCTTACAGAAGAGTTCCCATTCCTCTTGGAAAAAAAAAATTGATGATAAACTCAAGGAGTTGGTGGAATCGGATATAATCGAACCTGTAAATGAACCATCGAGATGGGTTTCAGCAATAGTTCCAATTTTGAAAGAGAACGGTGATTTCCGAATTTGCATCGATATGAGATGTGCAAATAGGGCTATCATTCGTGAAAATCACCCACTGCCCACTATGGACACCTAGCTTCCTAGATTCAGAAATGCTAAAATATTTTCCAGGCTAGACATTGAAAATGCTTTCCATCAAATAGAAATATCACCCAATTCTCGTTTCATAACCACTTTCATTAGTAACCGAGGCTTATTTCGCCACATTTTCGCTACAAACGCCTAATGTTTGGAATCACATGTGCCCCAGATATATTTCAGAAGACTATGGAGAGAATAATTTTACCTTGTGAAGGATCAGTTAATTTTATTGATGAAAAATGATATACGCAAATGCGTATTCAAAATAAAAGTGATAACATTTCTGAGACACATGTTATCTTCAATAGGGGTTGAACCTTTGAAAGAATATATCGACAGTATCAAATCCATGAGATGGCCTGGAACGGTGGAAGAAATTCAAAGCTTTCTCGGGTTGATAAACTACGTAGGTGAATGGATAGCTAGCTTGGCTTCGATTGCTGAACCATTTAGGGCAATATTGCGTTCAAAATTATGCAAGCATGCGAATATCCATAGGCTGTGGTCAGCGGACCAAGAGAATGCTTTCAAAAAGTTGAAAGCATCGATGCAAAATATAAAATGATAAGGATTCTACGATCCCAATGACAAAACACAAGTAATAGCTGATGCGAGTCCTGTCGGACTAGGATCAGTTTTGATACAAATCAATGAAAATGGTCCGCGAATCATAGCCTATGGCAACAAAAGTTTATCTGATTGCGAAAAACGATACTGCCAAACTGAAAAGGAAGCATTAGCGTTAGTTTGGGCAGTGGAACACTTCCACATTTATCTGTATGGCAAAGAATTTGAATTAATCACTGATCATAAGCCATTGGGGGTGATATTTGGACCAAAGTCTAAACCATGTGCCAGAATTGAACGTTGGGTACTTCGCTTACAATCTTTCAAATTCAAAATCGTGTATCGACCTGGCAAAAGTAATATAGCTAGAGTTTGCTAGAGTTGGATTCCCTACTTCCATCACATCAGATAATGGAAAACAGTTCGTTGCTACTGAAATGACAAATTTTTGTAAGGAATGTGACTGGAAACA
Source organism: Phaedon cochleariae (assembly GCA_918026855.4). Lineage (NCBI taxonomy): Eukaryota > Metazoa > Arthropoda > Insecta > Coleoptera > Chrysomelidae > Phaedon > Phaedon cochleariae. The sequence continues at coordinate 41,242,807 of OU896709.1, read as the reverse complement.
AGAATTGCTTGATTATTTAATTATGTATAATAGTACCCCGCATTCTAGTACAGGTATATCACCTTCACAATGTTTCTTTGGGCGAAAGTTTAGGGACAAAATTCCAAATCTAGAAAAATGTAGAACATAAAGTAACCAACGGAGAGCTCAGAGATAAAGATAGAAATGAAAAGATGAAGGGAAAAGAATACGGTGACCTCAAGAGGAAGGCACAGGAAAATGATTTAGTATGTGGCGAAAAAGTGTACAAAAAACATCTCACGAAAGAAAATAAATTGACCGCTAATTTCGATCCAACTCCCCACACAGTAATAGAAAAACATGGATGAGATGTAGTAGTATAAGTAATGACATAACAAAGGAAAATATAGAAGAAATATTGTTCATCTTAAAAAAGTAGAAGGCGAATGGCAAATCGCAAAGAGAAATAGTACTGAAGAGCAAACAGAAAATAATATCTAAAAATAATATAGTTTTAGTTTAGTTAGTATTTTGTATACTCAATCTTAAATACCTGTTCTTGTGACTATAATATGATATCAGTATATCCTTTATAGATGATCGTTATAGGTATCAGATTGAGATTTATAAAAATTGGTTTGTTTATTTATTCGATGCATACTTACATTATTAAGAGGTTGATGATAACAATATAAGATATATTTCGTATTGTAGAATTCCCATTTTCATGAAAAGGAAGAGATGTAGTATTTCATACAAATGACTAATGTTCGATATGTTATCATGTGAATGATTAATCTGAATAAATCACCGAATGTGACGTTGGGCCGTTAGGTAACATCAGCACAAGAAGGCAGTTGTGATCGGACGGTCGGGCGGAGTGAAAGGTGTCATTGAGTACAAAAGTGTTTTATTGATATTCACCCTATACCTCATAAGTGACAGACATTACAATTACGATTCCTGAAATTACTTCTCAAATTATTATTTCTGAAATAGCTAGCATTATTTGTCGGACTACCCCTTTTATTACCACTATAGTTTCCTCTAAAATTACCTCTGTAACCTCTATACTGATTACCCCTTAAGTTATTATGAAATTGTCCATATCTAACTCTATTTTGGTTTGCGTGGCCTCCCGAGTGAAAAGTACCGCGAGGATTAGCTCTGTTGTAGTGTTTTTGACCCGCTATATGAAAAACTTTCTGATATTCTCTAATTGTTAACTCCTCATCTTGAGCACCTCTTATAGCATCACGTAATTTCGAATAATTCCTAGCCTTAATAATTGTCCTCAAATCATGATTCCGAAGCCCACTTGCAAATGTATTTATGGCAATTTTTTCATTTACTGGTCTCAAAACTCGAATTGCGTCCTCATCACCTTCTGATTGAGTAATCGTCAGATCTACTAGCAATTCCTCAACTGATTTTCCGAACTCTTCAGCTGATTTATTTCCTTGCGTTGCCTTATTTAGTTGCATTGACAGCGCTGATGCTGCTTTTTTTGTCAAAAAATGTTGCTTTAGGTCACGAATTAACTCTGCAGTTGTGGTGTAATCAGCATTCAATCTTATTTTCGCACTCTGGGACAATCTTGTTTTGAGAATATATGTGATCAATAATCTTTTACCATTAGCGTCTAGTAAACTATCATATAATTCTATGGAATCTATTAATTGTTTCGTAGTCGTTTCATTACCATCCATAGCAGGCAACAAACTTGCTGCTGTTCTCAAATCAAATTTTTCTGCCATGATGCTTACAAAGTTACTATTTGAAATTATAGGTATGTTTTCTTCAACTGTAGCTGATACTCTCTCGTTCAAAACAACCTGAATGGCTTCAAAATACTTATTGATCTGATATAAGTATGCCCTAATTTCTCCTAACTGATTTTGATCTAACTTATGCCTATCAACTGAGTTTTTCAATCCTAAACATTCTGCCTTCAACCTATCTAAATTACTTAACTCACGTTGTGTTACATTCGCATCCTTACGTCTGTCACTGTTGTCTTTCCCGAGATTTCGATGGAACACTCTCAATTCCTCGAGAAGGTACCGGAACTCGTTGATCCTAGGCATGACATTTTTTTGTTATCCATAGTTCGACAGATCACCATTCAAGTCACTGCTCAATACACTGTCCAATACACTGTCCAATTCAGTGTCCATTTTACTGTCCATTCACTGTCCAATTTTCTGTCCAAATCACTGTCTAATTCACTGTCCATTCACTGTCCCATTCTCTGTCCAATTTTGTCCCGATTTTAACAATTTTGTTCTATTCAAACTTCTTCTCTGCTCCTGGACATTTCTTCTCTGATTTTCCTCTCTAACATTTTCTTGCATCTGGTCACGCAGACAAATGAAATGAGTACTATTGCCAGTACAAAGACTACAACATACAACAACATACAATTGATGTATTTTTTTTTAACATGTAATTTTTTTATGTCTCATCTGGGTGAATGAATACAAATACGATACAAATACAATATGATACACAGTATGTCTTTTGTTGAAAACGACGACCAACCCGTGCTATTAGTCGAGCCACCACTATCACCAGCCTGTGCGATAATCACTTCAGTTAGACATACAGTTGCTGAATCATTGATATCTATAATAGATCGTTGTCTTTCCATCAATGACTCTATGGCTTGGTTATATTTACTATCATTCCCTTATAAAACATTGTGCTCACCAAGATTTGGAACAAGGAATATATCGCTTTCGACTTTGATACGGAAGAATCTTTCAACTCTCGATACCTCGACTTCAGATATCATATCTAAAACACCTAAAATATACAAGAACAATCTCAAATCATTGGTGGAAAGGAAGATGATAGATGGAGATGTTCGTGGCGCAGTTAGAATTTCATCATCAGATGATTCTGTAGTTTTTCCTTCTGAAGAAATTTATCATATTTTGAAATCCAAACATCCGGATGCACTTAAAGATGCCATTTTTCCAAATGATCCTGAATTGACCCAACACGATTTTGATGCAGTTACAGGAAAAGAAATCTTGAATGCAATAAAGTCCTTTCCCAATGGTTCTGCTGGAGGATTAGATGGTTTGCGACCTCAACATCTGAAAGACATGACATCAAAATATCTTGGTGTGACTGCTGAGAAATTATGTGATCGCTTAGCATCTTTGGTGAATACTATGTTGAAAGGCGATGTACCTCAGGACATATCCAATATTCTTTATGGTGCCAAGTTGATTGCTCTGAAGAAGGAAGATGGTGGTATTCGCCCTATAGCAGTTGGAAATACTTTGCGTAGACTTGCCGGGAAAGTTGTGAGTAGCCGCGTTTACGAATCAATGGGTGATTTATTAAGACCTACACAAATGGGATATGCCTCCAAAGGTGGAATTGAAGCTGCTGTTCACGCCACTCGTTCTTTTATTTCGATGGCGAAAAATACGCAAGTATCATTGAAGCTGGATTTCAAGAATGCCTTCAATTCTGTTTACCGAGAGAAGCTCCTTCAAAATGTCCAAAAATATCTGCCACAATATTATAAATTCATTTGGAACTTATATCGTGACCCTACATCACTGAATTTTGGAGATTTTTCACTAAATTCTCATCGTGGAATTCAACAAGGCGACCCTCTAGGCCCTTTATTATTTTGTCTTGCAACAGAGGATTTAGTCAATTCAGTAAAATCTCCTCTCAACGTTTGGTATCTTGATGATGGAACAATAGCTGAAAATGTCAATTCTGTTCGAGATGATTTTGGGAATATTCTTAGAATGGGCAAAGAAATTGGTTTGGAATTGAATATATCTAAATGTGAAGGCTTCATTTATGATGGTGATGATTTTTCGAAGAAAAAAGTACTCATGGCTGTTGAACAATTTGCCCCTGGTATTAGATTCCCCACGCATGATAAATCAAAAATTTCATCAAAGTTTACCTCAACTCAGTTCACATCATGCTCTTTTCATCCTTGAAAATTGCCTGGGAGCTTCAAAAATTCTGCATTTGATGAGATGTTCTCAAACATGGACGAGAAAAAAAGAACTATCTGATCTCGATGACATCCTGCGTTCTTGTCTGGTATCCATCACCAACACTAATTTGGATGATCAAGCTTGGACTCAAGCAAGTTTTCCAGTGAATAAAGGTGGTCTCGGAATACGTCGTACAGAGGAACTAGCTCTCCCAGCCTATTTGACTTCGGTTCACTCTGTTGCCGGTCTGGTTACCAGTATTATTCCTGAGTTCGTGGTCGAGAATGAAGCTTCCTCACCAATTAGAGAGTGGTGCAGATTAACTGGGTTACCTTCACCTTCTACTTCAGTTCAAAAACTTTGGGATAGTCCACTAGTAAATAAAGCTTGGGACAGAATCATATCTTCCGCCTCCGTCCGTGATAAAGCTAGACTTCAGGCAGTTTCATTGAAAGAGTCTGGATCATGGCTCAATGCATTCCCAATACCTAGCCTTGGTAATTTCCTCGATGACAACTGTCTGAGAATTTCTGTTGCATTACGTCTGGGTGCAGCCTTATGATGTTCATATAAATGCATTTGCGGTACTGAAGTTGATGTATATGGTCATCATGGATTGAGCTGCAATAAGAGTTCAGGAAGATACATGCGTCATTCAGCAATCAACGATGTGATTAAACGAGCTCTCATCTCTGGAAACGTTCAAAGTATCCTAGAACCACCTGGATTGTGCCGTGATGATGATAAACGACCTGATGGAATGTCATTGATACCTTGGAAGCGTGGAAAAGCACTGATTTGGGATGTCACCTGTGTAGATTCTTTAGCAGATTCCAATATAGTTTCATCTATCAAAGCTGCTGGAACCCCTGCATGTGAGGCTGAGAAAAGAAAGTGCGGAAAATATAAATGTTTGGAAGACAAGTTCATCTTCATACCATTAGGGTTCGAAACTTTTGGACCTTGGGGACCTTCAGCCACAGAAATGATTTCAACTATTGGCCATTTGATTTATTCTCAAAGCAGTGAAGCTAGATCTACTGAATACCTTCGCCAAAGAATTTCAATTGAGATTCAGAGAGGCAATGCTGCTTGCATTCTCAATACTATACCATCGAGCAAAGGTCTCGAAGAAATCTTCTATATACTGGGTGATGCATTTCCAATAAGAACCCGGACTTGTGCAAGCAGATCTACACAAGAAAATCCATGTAAACTCGTTAAACCCATCCATGCTGTTGATCTCCCACCCACGCCAAGTGTCGTTGAGTCATATTCGAGTAACCTGTCAACCTATTCAAAACCATCTGGTCAACCATCTGAAAATCAAAATTCAACATCGATATATCTCCGATCCAGCGATGAAAATTGTGAATACTGGTTCAATGACTGTCCAATTTCCTGGAAGAAATTTGGTCTTAACGGCTTGAGGAACACTGGGAACACGTGTTTCATGAACAGTATCATTCAGTGCATGTCTCACACTAAGTGGTTGTTGGAGTATTTGATGATGGACTTATATAACAGAGATATCAACACAAGCATATCCAGCACGAAGGGATATTTGATGAAGGCTTTTGCAGAAGTCATGAAAGAACTGTGGTCGGAAGATTCGACTGACCAAGGTGTCAATATGAACTCTTTGAAGTGCACAATCCAAAAATTTGCGCCGTGCTTCATCGGTAATGCACAGCAAGACGCACAAGAGTTCATGCGCTCTCTGCTCTTGAGTTTGCACGAGGATATCAATAAGGTCATCGAGAAGTCCGATTCTGAGTTCACAGATATCGTAGAAATTGTGGATGTCAACGAAAAGGCTTTGGAATCGTGGTCGAGATTCTTGAAAGTGGAGAATTCGGAGATAGTCAATAATTTCGTTGGTCTGCTTAAGTCTTCATTGAAATGCACGTATTGCGGCTATTCCTCAGTGACGTTTGATCCCTTTTAGAATTTGTCATTGCCAATACCACAGCGAACGCGCCAACTAAGTTTGTTCCAGTGCTTGGACTCATTTACCAGAGAGGAGTCATTGGATGGCGAAGACAAGCCTACTTGCTCCAAATGCAAGGAAAGGCGAAAGTGTACAAAGTCATTATCTATCCAGAGGTTTCCTGAAATTCTTGTCTTCCATCTGAAACGTTTCTCGCTGGATCTGTTCGTAGAAAAACTGAACGTCACAGTTGATTTCCCTTTAGAAAAACTGGATATGAGCTATTACGCAGCTGATGGAAGTGTACCGTTCCACTACGATCTATATGCTATTTCAAACCATAGCGGTACCATCAACAGTGGTCACTATACGGCCTACTGCAAACATTCTCACTCGAGCATCTGGCACGAATTTAACGATTGTCGTGTTTCTTCAATTTCATCAGATTCGATCATCAGTAACAAAGCGTATTTACTATTTTATCAGAAAAATACCCAAGTTGTAACAGCCACCACTTCCACAAGCAAAGGCTGCTCTTCGAGCACCAAACCCGATCAATTCTCAAATATCACCCAGTCGCAAGACAACACCAAGTTTATCCTTGATGATTCCAGGAAAAGTTTTGCTTCGGATCTAGGTATCAACCAACCTAGTTCGAAAGATGGGCATGTGGGATCTTCAAATTTAGTCTCATCTACTGAGTCAAAACCTAGGAGGAGAGGAAGGCCCAAAAAAAAGCCTTTTAAAGATGAACTAGAACTCTTGGTGAATAGGCCAGCACATTATGAATCAGGCAGGCCGAAACGCACCTGTGTTGGTCAATCTACTCAGCATGAAATCGCCGGCCAGCACTCTGAAGATTCACAAGAATCGAGGACCTATAGTTGTCGAGGCTCTTGTTAGCATGAACCTGGGGCAACTATATATTTGGAACTTCAAATTTTTCTTTCAACTTCATGAAATGTACTTATACAATTTATTTTCCTCGTCATTTATCAATTTCCGGTGGATCCGACACTGTTCATAGTGTGAAATCTACTCCGTACTATTATATTTAGAGAAATAAAAAAAAAGCACAAAAAAAAAGAATGTCGTGTTCTACATCTCATGAAATCAATCAATCAAGGTATATTTTGATATAAGTAACCATGAAACAGCATGTAGTGCATAGTCAACAATATTCTGTTTGAAGACCTACATAATTATTCTAATCAATAATGAAATGTGTTATACATATTAATTCTCAAATAATAACAATAGGTACCTATAAACCTACATCACACTTCAAATGTCCGCAGCCGGGATTTTCTCAACGAGGTTTAAGCGATATCCCACGAAGAAATTCACATGCAATACCTTCAGGCGAGTTCTTAGGGAAATTCGCATACAGAACCTCGTTCCGAGATCTTTAAGAGATTCGCATCAATTTCCACTGGTGCAAACTCCAAGTATTCACAGAACCGAATTATTCGAGATATTCGCACACATAGCCTTGTGGCGAGTACTTCAGGACATTCGCATCAATTACTACTGACGAGGTTTGTTAGTGTGCGCAACTTGGATTTATTTAAGATATTCCCACCCTAGACTTGCGGTGAGAAATTCGGGAGATTTGCGTCAATTTACTCGCAACTACGTGTGAACCAAGGAATGCACGAAAATTGCTCCTGTCGAGGCCTCTGAGAGTTCGCATCACGACATTCTCATGAGTATCATTTTGCGAGTTCCTCGAGATATCCGTGTTTATATTCAAGTTACCAAGGATTTTTGTAGTATTCATAGGTTACCAGCAGTCGGCTGTCGCCATAGTGTAACTAGCGCCAGCTGTTTTGAATCCAGCTAGGAAGAATTCACCATTTTGTTCCAGCCAGGTAACTCCGTGAGTTGAAGCTCACGGGCTCTTGCGCTTATGAAATGGAAGCATAGAGCATAGTTGATAGGTATATGATGGTGATTGATCAAATATGCAAGGTAAGGTATCAAAACAGATTATTCATTTTCAGAAACAATTCTGAAATGAAAAGTCATGACTGAAATGTTTCTGCATTATTCATGAAATCATTCTCCTCAAACTGTTTGAATCACGGTTCTTCACCCTGTACTTGATTGTTACATCATTATCATCTTGTACACTGACTATGTTAAACAAGTTGATCAATTTTTTTCCGGAAAAGTGGGGGATATAGGTCTTTCAGAAATATTGAAATCATACTAGTTTGTACCACAGTTTAGAGAATATTTATTCTCTAAACTGTGTTTTTACCTACCCTTATGAGTATATATGGTTGAGAGGAAGTTACAGAGCGTTAAGGTTCATCAGGTCGAAAGGTAAATTTTTTACGCAATATCTCAGTTTGTATATGACGAAGTATATTTTTCTCTTTCGAACTCCTCACATCTGATTATGGAAAAGGATCATATACCAGGTGAGTCAATAGTGTGTTCTCCATCGATATTAGCCAAACTGTCAGATATATAGGAAAAAATAAAAAACAACATGGTTTCATGAGAACTATCACCTTAAATTTTGTTCATATATATAGGGTGTTCGAATTCCAAGATATCGGCATATGATGTTTTTTTAATGGGACATCCTGTATATTATCGCGTTTATAGGTTCTGCCTGGAGAGCCGATTCCATCAATGCATCACACTCGTGGTCTAGGGAAAATGTATACAGAGCTATAGGGTGATCAAAAACAAAAAAAATCAATTTAGGAATTTTTTTGTGTCGAAACTATCATTATCGGTCAGAACGGCTCACATGTCCCTTTCTAAACTTTTGATATACTATCTACTGACATTGAATTGGAAATAAATCCAGGGTGGCTCAGGATTCAGAATTCTGATCACCCTGTATTTGTAATGATGGTGGAAGTCTTTTTTGAAATTTTAGAAACATGTATGTTGATATTTTGCTTTCGCTCATTTTGAACGTTCGGGATATATTTAGGAACTCGCATCAAGAATTTCTCGTATGTGATACCTTCGGGATGACTTGAAAAACTCACAATGAGAATATTTGACTCAGATTACGTTCGTGTCAACTGAACGAACTCGCAGTGAGAATATCTCGTTTACGTTACATACCTGATAGCTTCAGAAACTCGCAACAAGAATTTCTTGTTCACTTGTTCAGGTTACGTTCCAGCTAGCTTAAGGAACTCGCAGTAAGAATTTCTGATTCAGGTTAATTTCGTAATAACTCTGGGAATTTGTTGTGGAAATGAAATCGATAACTGGAAGGTGAGGTTTGAAAAATTTCTACATGGGACTTCAGGAAGAAATTCGCTTAGTTACAACACATAGCGATCTTTACTACCTCACGATAGGAGTTCGCATATGATCCTGATGTTGATCTCTATGAGATCTCGCTGGGTATTATAACAGTAAGCGAAATACATATATAATCGACTATTTTTTTAGCATTTCAGAAGTTATTCCATCAAGTCCTGGGGCTTTATTACCCTTCAAATCATGATATATCATATTTTTGACTTTCTTTTTTGCGGTTTGATATAAAAATATGGAATGAAAACGTATTGTCCTCTTTTCTTTGTAGTTCTGGGGTTTATTGATTTTGTTAGCTAGATTCTTACCCACGTTAATGAAATAGTTATTGAATATGTTTGCCATTTGCTTCCCGTCACTGACCAATTCGTCACCATTTTTGATATTTTGTAATCTGTCACCTTCATTTCTAGAAATGACGTCATTGACCAATTTCCACAATTTTCTTGATGAATTTTTTTCTTTTTGTACTTTTTTATTATAATTACTCCTCCGAGCATTTCTTATCAATATTTCTGTTTCTTTTTCACAACATAAATATTCTTTTTTCAACGTTTCATCTTCAGGATTTTTTTTCAATTCAATGTATAAATCATTTTTTTCATTTACGTGTTTGATCAGTGGAGGGGTGATACATATTTTTCGTTTCCTTTCATCATGTTTCATCTTCGAGTATATTGTTGATCTTTGCATTAAATCCTGTATCATATTTATCAATTTATTTATTTTCGGTATCAGATTCCAATAGTACTTCATTCCAATTGGAAATTTTAACATTTTGCATTAACTTTTTTCTATTGCTGTACCCACTTAATATATCGATTATTGTTATTTTTATTTTCATTTATTTTTATATTGTTATTCAAGTACATTAAAAGTTTTCACGTCTGATCGATCTTCACACTCATGTTAATGGAGGTCATTTCAAACAATAATCAAGTATTTGAATTTTATGATGATTGAATTCACTTTCAAAACAACATCATTTCCCAATTGATTAAAAAAATAATCCATACTCAAATTCTTTCAGCAGAACTCACTGTAAATAACCCAAGAGAAAAATCCCTTGCTGCTGAAATTCAACTGATAGGTGAAATTCTTAAGATACGCAAAATGTTAACATTTGCATAGTCTGATGTTGCAAAAAACATTCCTAAACCTGTTCACCGAACAGGTTACAAATACGAGGATTTTTGAATGTGATACTTAAGTACACTCCAAAACTGTATTTTGAAAAAAAAACCTGAACTACTCATTCACTGACCAAAATACAGATAACAGTATAACATTTTTTTTTTTTGAAAAGTTCTATTATTCCGATGCGTCATCGAACATTAAAAACCGAAATATCTCGAAAATGGCTTACATCAACGGATTTTCACGAGAGTATATTTTTTGCTTAAACGCGTGCATAAAATTACTTCCGCAACAAAAAAAGTTGAAGACTACATTGATAGAGTCTCAATTCAGAATTTTTTTCCACGCCCTGTATGATGAATGTCAATTTATCATACACCCAAAATTTATGACTATTCTTAACCATGAGAAGTGCATTAGGAGTGAGCGCCCTCTAATGGCCATTGTGAAAAGATGTCTGTATTCGGGTTTCGCATCTCAAAAAACCCCAGACTGTTGATTTTCAAAGTTATCCGTGGAAAAACGTCCATGTATTTCGAAAAGATCGAATTTAATTTCTCGACTTTACCACACTGTATCTCGGAAACGGAGCGAATTCAAACTGAGGTAAGTAAGGTAAGGTGAAATATCTGAAGATAAAATAATATCACAATATTTCTTCTTGTTGGGGATGCTGTAAAAGTTTTGGCCTCAAATGAGAACTCTTCGTTACATAGTCGAGCTTTCGTAAATAATTATTTCCTCCATCAAGACATCTATAAAAAATGGTATAAATAAAACACTTGTGGAATGAACAGGTGACGAAATACTTACTAACATGAGATTGGTGTGATCAATACATAACAGGTACATCATTAGATTCTTTTCAACTTTGCTGGCGAGGCATTCATTATTTTCACAAATATAAATAAAACACTTGTGGAATGAACAGGTGACGAAATACTTACTAACATGAGATTGGTGTGATCAATACATAACAGGTACATCATTAGATTCTTTTCAACTTTGCTGGCGAGGCATTCATTATTTTCACAAAGCAGTATTACTGTCTATTTGGGCAAAAAACAAAGGTCACTCTGATTTCACAACAACAACTGAAGATCAAAATTGATGGTTGACGGTTGAGTTTGTTTTTTCAAAGCTTCTAGTCGCACGATATACGAAGATATCCGATTCGGATCTACGGTCATTGTCGTATACAGAAGACAAAGCGGCGGTTGAAATTAAAATGTTAATTGGGTGAAAAGACACAGGTAACTCTGATTTTACAACAACAACTGGAAATCAAATGTTTTAATATTCAATGATAATTTTTATAAACAAATTTTTGGTACCCCTATGGGTTCATCTATTTCTCCTATTCTTGTGAATTACGTTTCAGACGATCTGGTTAAGGATGTTCTGGGTATTATTCCTTATCAAATTCATTTCGTTGAAAGTTATGTAGATGACCTGATACTTGCTTTTTCTGACGACTGGGTAGATCAAACTTCGATATATTTCAACTCCTATAATTCGAACTTACAGTTCACTTTCGAACTAGAAGTTGACCGATGTCTACCTTTTCTGGATATGACAGTCTGCAGAGACAACAACCAGTACCTTCGCACCAAATAGTACAGAAAACCTATGTGCAGCAATAGGTTTATGAGTTTCCACTCATACCACCCAATGAATATGAAGTTGAACCTAATCCAGGCCTTAAAGAATGAGGTGATTGGGTTATCACATCCGTCTCGTGAAAATAATAGTTTAAATTAATTAAAACAATTATTGCTCGAAAAATCTTATCCACTTAAAATAATTAATTCCATCCTCCACAATTCAGAAATTCAAATTCAGCAAAGAGTCAAAATGTGGAATTACCGAAATAAAGATCTCTACCTTACATAGAAGAACGCACTCCAAGACTTTCTAGTATGCTTGAGAATGAAAATATTATCATTGCAAAAAAGACCATCGAAGCTGTATCTTCACTCTTTTCAAAAACTGAAACTCCGTTTCGAACACTGGAAGAAACGAATGTTATATATCAATTGTGACTTGATTTACATTGGTCAAACTTCGAGGAATTTATCAGGCCGTCTTACCTCTCATAAAAGTGATTGCAAATGTAACAAAAAAAGATGTGCACTAGCAGAACATGTCATTGAATCTGATCATCACATGAATTTTAGTAATGTCCAAATTTTAGCTAATGAAAATAATTATGTCAAATGCAATTTTTTGGAAATGGTTTTCATCAACAATGAACACTCCAGAATGAACAAGAGATCTGACATTGGCAATCACAGTTCTATTCACAATAACTTATCGAAAATTGAACAAAATAATTCTATTCCACATAATCCTCTTACATTTTCTCAAATTTAAAATTTCAATTTTACTGTTCACTACCCGATTAACATTTGAAATTCACCCGTCGCTTTGTCTTCTGTATTCGACAATGACCGTAAATCCGAATCGGATATCTTCGTATATCGTGCGATATAAATATTTTAAGAACTTGAAAGATCATGAATGAGTAATCTCAGGAATTCAAACCGTGATGTTTCCAATGAAGTCAAGTTATGTTTTTTTGATATGTGATGAACATGTCAATCATCAGCTAGATTATAATCCATGGTCAATTGGACACTATCTTCATAGTGTTATGATTCAGACATTTCGAAAGGAGGACAACTTTCATTAATACATGCTGACTAATTGCGGGCATCTGATTGCACGTGTATGAGATGTAAAACGTGACTAGTTTTGCCAAATTAATGTGCACCGGTCTATTCAGGGGGATTAGCTGTCTACTGTCGGTTTAAATTGCTCCGCGGCGAAGCCACAATGTCGTGTTACGGCATACGAGGCGCACATTAATAACTATGCCTATTCTAATGAGAGTTTCTAATTAAACCAGAATGGTAAATATGGTGGCCGTTCGATCAATTGAATTACAGTGAAAGCTCGATTAGACAAATATTATAATGAGTTTGTTCGGCATCTCATACTCAGCTAAACTATATTCACTTGATACACTATATCTGTCTAACAACGTCAGCACTTGGGGAAATTATGAATCATCAGTGATGATCAGTGACGATTGTTGACAATAAAGATTTGACTTCGAAAGCTTTACAAAAGTTTTCGATATTGCCTACGGTAATTCTTTTCATGAACGTCGGCAAGAACTTACCAGATGAAATGAAAAAACCAAATACTCCCTCTAAAGAAAGAAATATCCTTAAAACCCAGTAACGCCTAACGGTCCCATATGGAACCAATAAAAATGTGTTGATTTGAAAGGGTGAGGATGTGACATTTTGTGATTTGTCGCCAGTTGATGGTCAAGTCGTTCATCAGTGAGGTTCAACGAGAGCGTGAGAACTGTGGTATTGTTTATGTGTTATATTTAGGTGTATTTATCGGTGCTTGAAAAGTCGATCTGTGTAGTATACCTGTAATGAATTACCTCTAGAAATAAGGCTTTAATCAACAAGATTCCAACATGACATTAATAAGAATTCATGACATTCATGACACTAACATTATCATCTATCACAATACAGGGAGATGAACATTTCATTACATTCTCCCCAGGTTTAATTTACAAAACATAATCTGTCAGATATTTTGGCAGATTTCTAGTACGAGAAGAACGCTTTTCATTTTTTTCTGTTTCTTGTGAACAGCTTGGGATTTCTCCATTGGTGGGTTCATGGTAATCGTTTGGAGTATTCACGTGATCATCATTAGAGGCCTCTGCATTATCAATGGAGATGTGGTTGTCTTCTGAAACGTTTGTATCATTATTATGATCTTCTTTCCCAGCAGCGTCTTCGCAGCTCTCTTTTGTATCCATATTTCCTGGAGGTGCTAAATGTTTCAGAGAAACATTTGTTTCTCGTCCGTCAGCATGACGTACTAGTGCGTATTCTGGATTGGCTTCTAATAATTGCACTTCTTCCACAAGAGGATCATATTTACTTTGCCTCACATGTTTTTTCATCAGAATTGTTCCCGGTTTGGTAAGCCACGTGGGCAGAGCTGTTCCATTAGAAGATTTTCTCTTGTGGATAAACATTCTTTCATGTGGTGTACAATTTGTTGCTGTACACAAAAGAGATCGAATGGAGTGCAGAGCGTCTTCCAATACTAACTCCCAGTTTTGAGTCTTCAGACCTCGTGTCTTTGTAGCTAGCATTAGAGTCTTCCAAATGATCCCATTGTATCGTTCTGTCTGCCCATTGCCTTCTGGATTGTATGGGGTTGTTCTACTAGTAGCTATTCCCCGAGAGTGTAAATAGGACGTTAATTCGGAAGACATAAAAGAAGTTCCTCGATCAGAGTGAATGTAAGAAGGCATGCCAAATGTAGAGAAAAGGTTACTAAGACAGTGGATGACTGTTCCAGAAGTCATATCAGCACATGGGTAGGCAAAAGGAAATCTCGAATATTCATCGATAATTACAAGTAAATATTTGTTCCTGGAAACAGATGGAAGAGGACCTTTGAAGTCGATATTGAGCCTTTCGAAAGAAGAAGTAGCTTTTATGAGTGTCCCACTGTTTCTGAAGAATCGTGGCTTCAACTCAGCGCAAACGTTGCATGATGCAGTAATTTTCCGTACGTCTTCTATTGAAAAGGGCATATTCCGAGAACGTACCCAGTGAAACATTCGTGTAATACCTGGATGGCATAGTGCTTGATGTAATTCGAATAACTGCTCAAGCTTTCGTTCAGTAGTTCCACAAATTCTAGAGAAAGTATCAGCCACAGTATTCTCTCTTCCTGGTCTATACACTATGTCATAGCTGTAGCAAGCAAGTTCCAGTCTCCATCTGAGTATTTTCTCATTCTTGATTTTACTCGTTTGTTTATTGTTGAACATGTAGGAAACAGATTTCTGATCAGTAATGAGTTTGAAATGTTTTCCCACCAAGAAATGGCGCCATTTCTTAAGAGCTTCGACAATAGCGTAAGCTTCTTTTTCTATCGGTGTGTGTCTCTGTTCGCTGCTCGTCAACATTCTAGAATAAAACGCTACTGGTCGTCCTGATTGGCTCAATATCGCAGCTATAGAATGTTCTGAGGCATCAGTTTCTACCACGAAAGCTATAGAGTGATCAATGGTAGTAACAGCTGATTTGATGATTTCTTTCTTCAAATTCTCGAAGTCTTGGAGAAGTTGGTCCGTGAGAGGAAAATAATTACAATTTGCAAGCCCATGAATTTTTCCAGAAAAATTGAATATCCATTTTGAATAATGGGCAAACATCCCAACCACTCGTCGCAATGACGGTAAATCTGTAGGGGGTGGGAAATGAATAAGTTTTTCAAGCCTATCCGGATCCGGTTTTATTGTTCTATTTTCTATGAGATAGCCTAGTAGTCTTATACTTCGTTGGGAAAAGGAACTTTTACTTTCATTTATTGTGAGATTATATTTCTCAACAACAGACATAAATTGCTCTAGATTTTTGTTGTGTTGTTCTTGTGTGCGGCCACATATAGTAATATCATCAAGATAGGCATAGGCTCCTGACAATTTTTCGATTTTGATGATATTATCAAGTATACGTTGGAAACAGGCTACGCCATTTGTTACGCCGAATGGAATTCTGGTGAACTGATATAGGTTGCCATCAGCTTCGAAGGCAGTGTATTGTTTCTCATCTTCTCTTATCAATATTTGATGGTATGCACTCTTTAGATCAATAGTACTAAAGAATGAATATTCAGAAATATTTCGCACAATATTCTCAATATTTGGTAGAGGATATGCATCTAAATGAGTGAAACGATTTATTGTTTGGGAGTAATCCACTACCATCCTTTTTTTATGATTATCATTCTTAGTCACCAATACCTGAGCACGCCATGGAGACTTACTTTCTTCTATAATACCTTCGGAAAGTAATTTTTGTATCTCTGTTGATATAAATTTTGCATCTTCATTGGAAAATATTCTTGATTTGGTTGTGACAGGCCTACAGTTGGGAGTGAGATTTGCAAATAGTGTTGGTGGATCTACTTTGACGTAAGCTAGGCTACACAATTTCAAAGCTGATTTTGATCCTCCGAAGTTAACTTCAATCGAAGAATGTTGTTTCAATATATCGTGGCCAATAATTATATCCGCGCAGAGGTCTTGTATTACAGACAACTTGACATTTGAATATTGATGTCCCAAAATGTTCAGATTGACAAAGCAGTGTCCAACAATTTCAGAATGCAAAGTGGTAGATGCCATGGAAATATAACCACTACTAGGAAACAATGGGATTTGGGCCACCAGAAGGAAACTTTTATTTATATACGTTTCAGAACTACCAGTATCAACTAGAGCATCAGCAGTATGATTGTTAATCTGGACTTTGGTCAATGATTTGGATAAGCTTCTGGGGGCAGCAGCAATGAGATCAGTAGTTGGTGCAACGAACGCAGTTGTAGGTTTACCTGTAGTTTTCCTACTTTGACATACTTTTGAGAAATGTCCCAGTTTCCCACAATTTTGGCAAATGGAGTTAAGAGCTGGACATACTTTTCTGTCGTGTCTCTTGTTCCCGCAGAAGTAACATTTTGACCACTTATTGATAGTAGAAGCAGTAACAGTTGTTTGTTCATCGAGTTCTGGGAGATCATTTTTACTTGAAGAAGGTGTTGCATTTACAAATGAAGTTGGACTAACATAGGCCTCTGAATGTTTTTGAGCAGATTCAAGAGACTGTGCTTGACTGATAGCCTCATGAAGTGTTAGAGTATTATTCTCTAAAAGTCGTTGTCGTATCTGAACTGAACTGAGTCCACTTATGAAAGAATCTCGTATGTAATCGTCTCGATTTTCATCGGCACTAACAGGCTTGAAGTTACAGTCCTTGCCTAATTGTCTCAGTGCATGGATAAAATGATCGATAGTTTCCCCTGGCTGTTGTCTTCTTGAAGTGAGACAGTATCTTGCGAACATTTCATTCTTCGGTTTCACAAACATCTCATTCAGTAACTTCTTAGCTTCAGAATAAGTCTTGCAGTCCACAATGTTTTCATATACGGAATAGCCAACATAGTTAATGAGAAGCTTCAATTTTCCTTCTTCATTAGCTTCTTCAACCGAGGATATGAAGTTTTCAAATGTGGTTATCCAGTGCGTCCATTCCTTAGCAATTTTCGGAGAATCGCATTGAGGATCGAATCTTTCAGGTCTCAGGAGTTTATTCATCTTGTTGATTAAATTGTAATGAATTACCTCGAGAAATAAGGCTTTAATCAACAAGATTCCAACATGACATTAATAAGAATTCATGACATTCATGACACTAACATTATCATCTATCACAATACAGGGAGATGAACCTGAAGTTGATGTAAGTATCACTATAACGATATTTTCATTTTCAATGCCTCATGAAGTTTGGCTTTGTTTTACTGATATTTAAGGACAACTTCCGATGACTACAGATTCGTATTATCATATCTGTGTCCTCCAGAATTCCATTTTGTAAACATTGATGTTTCCATATGGGCTTGTCAGGCGTTACCTCAGCTACGGTATGTTGACTAACTAATACATTTCTTTCAGCGGAATTACACTCCAAGAAGCTTTGAAAATCGCGTACGATGATGAGGATATATATATATATATAAACTAGGGAATATTGGGGACTGCAGCAAAGTCAAAAGAGTACTCTTTAAAGTTGGTCCAAGCTTTCGAAAATCTTTTTTTCATCATCAGGGAGTCTGTAAAGTGATTATTCATGAGTATCATGTAGTTAAAGTGATGAAATCTTTGTGTACTCACAACTTTGTTGAGGATGGCTGACATGATGTTCATGTATAATTTCTTTATGTGTCTTGGTAACATAACATGAATAAGCCCAAAAGTCATCGATAAAAATACATTACATTGAATAACACACGTTAAAACATTATAAAACTAAGTTAAAAGTCACATCTTCCACCACATGGTTGGAATTGTTGGCAGATAAGGTTATTGCAAATGGTGCCGGGAAATGAGTTTTTTTGAAAAATGAATATGACTGACATATGACAGTGTGTGTGAAGACAATTGTCATGTCAAAAATGCACAAAACAGTGGTACCAACAGACAATGCGTACCAACGTTGAAAACTGAAATTTGAATTGATTATGAGTTATCTAAAGACAGTAAAAAGCAATAAATCTCACTCAAATGATTAATATCTGTTTTTTTATTTATGCAATTATTGCATTGTGATACTGTCTTTAGATAACTCATAATCAATTCAAATTTCAGTTTTCAACGTTGGTACGCATTGTCTGTTGGTACCACTGTTTTGTGCATTTTTGACATGACAATTGTCTTCACACACACTGTCATATGTCAGTCATATTCATTTTTCAAAAAAACTCATTTCCCGGCACCATTTGCAATAACCTTATCTGCCAACAATTCCAACCATGTGGTGGAAGATGTGACTTTTAACTTAGTTTTATAATGTTTTGGATATGATTCGATTAGAAGTAGAATATTGGAAGAAATATGTTAAGAAGGTATAATCCCAATAACTCATTTGATAAATAGAATATCCGAAACAGGTTTTTGTCCGAAGGAATTCAAATTAACTGTGGTGAAACCAGTGCACAGAAAGGCGATAAAACGAAAACAGAAGATTACAGACCCATTTCACTCATAACTAGTTTAACTAAAATATTTGGAGAATCTCTGGAACATAGACTATCCGGATACCTTGTGAAACACAAACTCATATCAGAAAAACAATTCGGCTTTCGCCAAGGGAAGTCTATGCAGGATGCGAATACGAACTTGACTGCCGAATTATATAAAATCATTAAAGAAGGCGGAAGTGCTATATGTATTTTCCTCGATTTCTCCATGGCTTTCGACATGGTTAGTCATAAGCTAATGTTGGAAGCCTTAGAAGATATAGAAAAACGAGGTCTGCCTTCGAAATTATTCGAAAGTTCTTCATAACAGGAAGCAATATACTAACGTAAACGAAAAAAGTAGTTCACAAAAGGATATTTATTACGGTGTACCACAAGGGACCGATTCAGGGCCTATCTTATTATTCATCTCAATAATGTTCTTAACCTTCGAAGCCAAGGAGAAATATATAGTGTTGCAGTTGATACTATTGTTCTTTACAAAGATGAGTCCTGGAAAGACCTTGTTACGACCTAAATGGTCGCAATCAATGGACCCCAGGTTCTATAAGGATTTTGCCCTGGAGAGTTGGTGCTAATAACACAAAATACACACACTCAAGTCATTTATTATGATTACCCACAAAAATCCTGTTACATGGAGATAGCCAGGTACCTGTGTAAGTAAAGGTGGATTCAATAGTATGTTACTCACAATACTTTAACGAGTAAATCAAAATGGCGATAATAACTAGCCCATACAATTAATTGCTGAAGAGAATGTTATCAACTTCTTTCAAAACTCTAGATAATAATTATTTAGTAAATAAATGCAATATGTATATAGCTGGTACAATAATTAATTGAGGAAGATAATGTACTCAACTTCTTTCGAAACCCCTGTCTATCCTTCACCCACCAGGACTGACACTCTGCTTCGGCCTCCAAGGAGATATGCTTCTGATGAGTACTCTGCAAAGAGGCATGAAACGAGCGGCTGCCAGACTTCGTTGGGTAAGATAGAAGGGTTAGGTTAGAACTACAGAAAACAGCTGGAGCTGAACCAAACTTTCTTCTAAAATTTAATCGTTAAGGGCATCGGGGTTCGGCCCGCGTAACAACCCGTAATGGTTCTGCAATGAAGGCCCATCATTAATTTGGCTTTGAATTTCGACCAACACGTGGGGCAAGAGGTTACAAAAAAAAAAGTTAAACTTACCGGATAAATCTCTGAACTTCACCACCAAAATTAAATCCGTAATTAAACGAAGGGAATAAGGCTTCCAAAAGCCTATTCAATATTTGAAATATAGTTTCCTTTATAATCCGACATATAAGTCGAGCACTCCAATCCAAATGTGCTTAATCAAAAAAAAACAACTTCGATTAGTGGTGAATTCGACGAAAGCTATCGCTTGACAAGACCCCTTTCAGGAGTGTTCTCTGATTAAAAATCTTTGCCTCCACTGTTGCCATATGACGAGCATGAATATTATAATTTTCAACTGACCATGAATTTAACACATTACTGAGCCACGAAACTGAAACCCCGGGGGGGGGGGGTTAGTATTTACACCCATATCACCTTATAGTGGTGTATCCACAACCATTGTATCCCATCTGTATCCATAACTGGTCCAACAACCCTCAGTCAAGCACAATCAGCAAAAATACCAGTAACCACCAAATGAATATCACCTGCACTACACTTCGCAGCGGAATAAACATTCAGTGTCCACTCACCTTACCAGTAGAAAAGCCTAATTCATGCGAACGCCAAATGACAATCATGGATATGGATCATCGTAGATCAAGCCCGTTTGGGGTAGTGTCTCATAAAGAAAATGTTTGCACGAGATAGAATGGACTGTCTACGTCTCTAGCAGAGAGTAGAGTGCAGAGAAGAATAGGGTACAGGATAACTACACTGTTATTAATTGGTTACATATTTATATCATTTTCAAAAACGAATGTAAGAAAATCACTCAAATTCTAATCAGGGTGTAACAACTCCACCCTCCCAAAAAAAAAAAAAAAAAATGTATATAGAGAGAGCCTATATATATATTTTTTTTTTGTTCAGAAATGTTTGCTTTGGCGGCTTTAGCTGGTATTAGGTGAGTAGTAAGTGACAAGGGGCAAATGACTGAGAAAATCGTTGGAGTTAGATATCAATGAACAACCTTTACCAAATTCAATGGACCAAAATTATCAAACCTTGTGTATTGAATAAACGTTGATAACTTGCATAAATGACCAGAGTGTGAAACAAAAAAAAAAGGAAAAAAAATTCTCGAAAGTATGTTCAATAAAAAAACATACCACATGATGCTTTTGATATTAAAATTAAATTATAGGTGATGATAAAGGAAATTCAAATCCGAATTCTTTTTAACAAAACCAAAAGTGGTACCTATAATTCTATAGAATGTTAAGCCAAATTGAACTGAAGACTGAAACTTACTGGAGACCACATACTAGGTTAAGATCACTCAGGGTAGCCTCCCTTTAACTATCAGACCAACTCGTACCACAGGCCAGATGTATCAGTGAAGGGGTTCTGGTTTGCTAAGTGATTACCTCCAACCATAACAACCGGAGAGCCTCACATCCAACGTCCCATTCACCCCACCATCACACCTCAATCCCAACGTTACAGGTTACAGGTTACAGGACACAATGTTAATTGAAGTTCTCTCGGCTATACCAAAACCCTAATGAAAAATCAACAATCCAATTCGTCCAACTGAGTTGAAAAGTTACGAGTATATGTTGCTGTGTCACTATTTGAAATGAGGGGCTTAGTGGATACATAATTTGAGGAGCAGATGTTCGTCCAACTAAATCACAAGATGTTAGGTGATGACTACTACCTTACATGTACCCATAGAGGAAGTAGTGAATTTATAAGTGACCCACCCAGGAACGAAAAAGAAAGTAGGTTCCTATCATCCCGAAAATCCAAAAAAACTAAACTAAGTCCTCATCCAAGGTATGATCAGGTTTTAAGTCTTTAACATGCCAAGTACCAAGGGATTTATTTTTGTCATTGACCAATTCATAAGTATTTATTCCTGTTTCCTTTTTAACCCTGTAAGGACCACTAAACTTCGGGGCCAATTTGGCGGTAAACTGTTTAGAAGCGTCCGACAAGACATAAGCTCTTTTCCAAACAAAATCTCCAACCTGAAAACTAACAGGGCGTTTTCTAAGATCATATCTAGCTTTGGTGTTTTCGTAAGCTTTCTGTAATTTGATTTTTACGTCCTGATGAAGTATACGCAGTCCTTCACCTTTCCATTCAACCTTGCCAGACTCATTCTTGATTGAGTCAGAAGCAAAATTTGTTTTGTCCCTCAGCCACCTATATTCCTGTCCGTTAACTACCATTTCATTACCAAATAAAGTGAAAAATGGAGTATGCCTAGTGGTTTCATGCTTGGCAGTTCTTACAGCACAAGCAAGTTTAGCTAAATTATTGCTCCAAGTTTTGTGATTTTCCTTCGTATAGGAAGCCAAAACAGTTTTCAAGACTCGGTTTACCCGTTCAGTTGGATTTTGGTGGGGAGTATAAACTGCGTTAAATAATGGGGTCACCCCATAGGATTTTAAGAATTCTTTAAAATCATTACTCCTCCCAAACTGAGTTCCATTATCTACTATCATGAATTCACAGACTCCAAAAATAAGAAAAACTTGTTCTTCTATAGCCTTAATAACATTTTTAGCGGTGGCTTTCCTCAATGGAATGAAAAATGAAAATTTACTGAAATAGTCAGTTACAACAAGAATATATTCGTATGCATTAGATATTGGTAGGGGGCCAAACAAATCAGCACTAACCATTTGCCAACGATGATTGATTTCAGGACGTTTTCCCATTACTCCAGCAGGTAATTTTTGTAGTGGTTTATGACTACAACAAGTGGGACATCGTTTGACATACCGATAAAGGTCCGCTTTCATACGAGGCCAGAAATACGCCACCAGAATCCTATTATAGGTCTTGTAGACACCTAAGTGCCCCCCAGTTAACATATCATCGTGATACTTTTCCAAAATACTCTTTCTTTCTGGCTTCGATACTACTCGCTTCCAAGTATCCACATCCACTCTCAAATCTGGAAAACCAGTCACCACCTTTTTATACAACACACCATCAGAGACACGCCAACGATCATACTTCAAGGGATTAGTTCTCACATTGTGGGTCATTTTGTCATACCAAGGATCCCTGGAGCTCACTAGTTCCTTCGCAACCTCAACAGACTGCAAAGTGGGTACGACAGCTCGTGAAAGCAGGTCAGCCATCTTATTGTCCACACCCTTACGATGTTGAACGTCAAAATCATAAGCTTGTAGCCTTAGACACCATCGTCCTAATCTACCGTGAGGATCTTGGAGATTATTCAACCATTTAAGTGCATAACAATCGGTTTTAACGGTGAACTTCGTCCCTTCAATATAACCTCTCAATTTTTCAATTGCCCAAATGACTGCAAGACATTCTAACTGCGTTGCCCCATACTTCGACTCTGTCTGAGTTAAGGACCTGGAAATGTATGCCACAACATGCTCCTTATCATCATAATACTGAGTCAACACGCATCCCAGACCCACGGAGCTAGCATCGGTGTTCAAAATATAAGGATAATTCACATTTGGACAAGCTAAAATGGGACTGCTGATTAAAATACTTTTGACTTTCTTGAAAGCATCGTCACACTCTTTTGTCCATCCCCACTTCACTCTCTTCCTAGTTAACTTGGTTAGAGGTGCCACAATAGTGGCAAAATCTTTACAAAATCTCCGATAAAAACTCAGCGCTCCAACAACACGTCTAACTTCACGGGCATTCTTTGGCACTGGCATATCAACAATTCCTCTAATTTTTTCAGGATTCACCCCAAGTCCATTCCTTGTTACTTTATACCCCAAATATTCTAACTCCTCCCTACAGAATTTACATCTCTCTTGTTTCAAAGTGAGACCCGCTAATGTCAACCTCTTAAAGAATTCTCTTAATACATTAATATGAGATTCAAAATCCGGTGTGCAAATGATTAAATCGTCTAAGTAAGCAAATACAAAAGGTTTTAAACCCCCACACATCTTATCTACTAGAGCCTGGAAGGTTCCAGGAGCACCATGAAGACCAAAAGCTAACCGCTTGAATTGAAAATGTCCTCTGCCAGGAACTGAAAATGCGGTATATTTTTTACTTCCCTCTTCCAGAGGGACTTGCCAATATGCGGAGCGAACATCCAAACTTGATAAGTATTTTGCTTGCCCTAATTGATCTAATATCTCATGTATAAAGGGAAGTGGGTACGCCGGTCTTTTAGACAGCATTTACCTTCCTGAAATCAACCACAAACCTCCACGATCCATCCGGTTTGGACACCATCAGGATTGGGGAACTCCATTCACTCTGACTAGGTTCAATAACACCAAGACTAAGCATTTGATCAAGTTCCTCATGGATTTTGTTTTGCATTACATGGCTCACCCGGTAATATTTTTGTCTAATTGGCGAAACCCCTTCATCTACCTCAATTTTATGGCTAATCAAATCTGTACAACCCAAGGGAATATCCTTGATACTATCGAAATAGCCCTTCACAACTTCACCCAATTGTTCTCGCTGTGTCATGGTTAAATCATCAGTGGTTTCAAGTATTGGTTTTTCCGACAAACTATTGCACAATGGTTGGCTTGAAAAATACCATTCCCCTTTTCTCAAGTCAGGCACCACACCCATCTGAACCCAAAAATTTGTTCCCAAAACTAAAGTGTGTCTCAGCTCAGGAACAATTAAAACATCAAAAATATCCGTTTTATGTTTCAACTTAATTGGAACAGTCAGTTTCCCAATGCAAGTGACTTCGGTGTCATTAGCAACTGTACAACTGGAGATGTTAACCCGTTCCAACTTGAAACCCAAATTTTCCAAAATACCTAACCCATGGTGATTCATAAAAATACTGTTGGCCCCACTATCTAACAATCCATGTAGTTCAACATCATAAATAGAAACTTTGACATAAGGACATTCGTTACTTCCTCCCAGAGACAAAATATAATTTAAAATCGTTCTAACCTTTTCGGATGAAACAGATTCGGTGGTCGAAATGCTCCCAGAGTCTAGACTTCGACCAAGTTCTAAACTCCTGCTGAGTTTTTTGAAATAGAACATTTTGGACAGGTTTTAGTTGTGTAACCAAGTTGTCCACATTTAAAGCATTTGACAATTGTAGAAGTACACTGCCTAGCCAAATGTTGAGTGCTATTACAACAGTAACAAGTCTTGACTTTACAATCTTCATTAGAGTGACTACGTCCGTGACAATTAGAACATGAGATTGAGGAAACAGATCCTCTCAGATTACTTGGATTTCTATCCCTACTTGGATTTCTATCACTACTTGGATTTCTCTCCCTACTGGGATTTCTCTCCCTACTGGGATTTCGATCCCAACTATGATTTCTACCTCTACTGTGATTTCTAGCTCTACTCTGAATTCTATTTCTACTTTGATTTCTGACTCTGCTATCATTTCTATCCCTGCTATGATTTCTGTCCCTAAATTGAGGATTATCCTTAGAGAATCTAGGTTGGTACCTATCACTACTAGGAGCGCGACTCGTATTGGCATTTGAATAATTATTCCAAGGTTGATAGAGAGAGGGGGAACTTGACCTACCTGTCCAGTCCCTCTCATTTCCGCTAGTATCAACTATGGTAGCTTCATCCAAAAAGGTACTGGATCTACTTCCCCGGAAAGAAACTTCCCTCCTACTAGGCCGATGGTACGTTAAATCCCTCTCTACTGCACTTCTATCTGTCGAAGGTGGAACAAAATTCAACGTGGAGGTTCTAGCATCTTCTAATTTTCTA
This sequence comes from Phaedon cochleariae, assembly GCA_918026855.4. NCBI lineage: Eukaryota > Metazoa > Arthropoda > Insecta > Coleoptera > Chrysomelidae > Phaedon > Phaedon cochleariae. The sequence goes on along the minus strand of OU896709.1, from coordinate 41,216,985 downwards.
CACAGTGTTATTAGATGTTGTTGGGATTGAACATCCACCAAAACTAATCTTTCTTGGAAAAAGGGCAACAAATTTTTCATAATTATTTTCAGACGTTTAGTTTCATCGACTGGAGTGGTTAATCGATTGAACAAATTATTCATGAAGGCTATAAAAATCCCTATAGATTCCGTTTCCCCTTGAGTTCGATGTTTGATTTGTTCCCATAATTTTTCATTATAATCCCTAGGAAGGAACTCATCTCTAAGCATAGTGCACAGAGCATGCCAGTCATTCACTCTAGATTTCACACTTCGATACCATATGAGTGCTGCCCCATCAAATAATTCAATGGCACTACGAAACACCTGCTCATAAGTAACCGACCTAGCAACACATAGTTCATTTATTCTTTCTATGAAAGCATTCACTCCTATACCATCAGTCTCTCCAGTAAATTTAACATTCCATTTGTTTATACAGGATGATTCACCAAAATTTGTGCATAACCGCTCAAATGCACTAGTCACATCAGTTGGTTGAGGTGCTGATACTGAGGGTGTTGTTCTGATGGGAGTAGATGTTAATCTACTCTCTCCAGGAGTAGAAGGGTCAGAAGGACATGTATTGCCTGACTTGAATTTTTCAGCTAATTTCTTGAAATCAGCCACCAGGCCCAATGTATAAGTTAAAAGTGTATTTCGTTTAACTGAATCATCTTTTTCTTGAGGAGAAATATTTTCCAATCTATTTAAAATATGACATAGTTTGGTCTCTACCTTTTTGAGCCAACTTTGATTGACTTCCTCAGTAAATAGTGACGCCACAAATTTCAGTTTCTCATCACAAATTTTGATCTCATCCTGTATAACGATTTCCTAATCAGACCTGAAACTTTTCCCTTCTTTTTCCAAAGCAATTAATTCCCGAAGAATTTTTATCAAATCTTTAAGAGTTAGAGATTCTTCAACATGGGCACCTCTAATTTTTAATTCAAATACCACCTCATCTTTCAATAACCTATCAATATGTAGGGTCAACATGGTAAAGGTTGTTCAAAAAAAAAGTTTCTAAATAATCAACTTAATTCAACAGATAACAGATAGGATACAAAAGTTGTCTCACCAATATTCGAAATTTTGTTATAAAATTTTTCTTTTTTCACTCCAGCTGTTTTCCTGTCTGTCCAGGTTTTTGGAAGTAGTTCTATCAGCAACTCCTCTCCTGTCCTCACGCAGGTGCAACTCCAATCTCCTTGACACCCCAGAAACAAAGCGTCCGTCCTGCCCGGTGAATTCAAGAAGTACAAAGTCCAGCCTAAAATAATCAGTACAAATTGGTGGAGTATAGATTCAGGGTGCTACCCTCACCAACCCCTGAACAAAATCCTGGTCACGGCACCAAAATAGTTGTTACGACCTAAATGGTCGCAATCAATGGACCCCAGGTTCTATAAGGATTTTGCCCTGGAGAGTTGGTGCTAATAACACAAAATACACACACTCAAGTCATTTATTATGATTACCCACAAAAATCCTGTTACATGGAGATAGACAGGTACCTGTGTAAGTAAAGGTGGATTCAATAGTATGTTACTCACAATACTTTAACGAGTAAATCAAAATGGCGATAATAACTAGCCCATACAATTAATTGCTGAAGAGAATGTTATCAACTTCTTTCAAAACTCTAGATAATAATTATTTAGTAAATAAATGCAATATGTATATAGCTGGTACAATAATTAATTGAGGAAGATAATGTACTCAACTTCTTTCGAAACCCCTGTCTATCCTTCACCCACCAGGACTGACACTCTGCTTCGGCCTCCAAGGAGATATGCTTCTGATGAGTACTCTGCAAAGAGGCAGGAAACGAGCGGCTGCCAGACTTCGTTGGGTAAGATAGAAGGGTTAGGTTAGAACTACAGAAAACAGCTGGAGCTGAACCAAACTTTCTTCTAAAATTTAATCGTTAAGGGCATCGGGGTTCGGCCCGCGTAACAACCCGTAATGGTTCTGCAATGAAGGCCCATCATTAATTTGGCTTTGAATTTCGACCAACACGTGGGGCGAGAGGTTACAAAAAAAAAAGTTAAACTTACCGGATAAATCTCTGAACTTCACCACCAAAATTAAATCCGTAATTAAACGAAGGGAATAAGGCTTCCAAAAGCCTATTCAATATTTGAAATATAGTTTCCTTCCCACTGTGCAAAAATTCATACTATTAACGTTATTTCATTGTAACCAAGATACGTTGTTACGTTGTGAATTTGGTGCTATTGACATCTTAAAGATTATCTCAGAGTCGTTATATGTCCACCAACAGTACAATATCGCAGGACGTCGCAAGAACGTTGAGTAAGAGTTGAAACTGATACGTGTCATGAAACAGCTTTGTTACAGTGGAAGTACATTCTCAAATAGTATTTGCGATAACGCATTTACGTACCATGTCTTCATTTCGGAATGTAAAAAGTACATATCCCTGGACGATTTCATAACATACCTGTTTCATTATTGTTGACTCTCTTGTAACATTACTAGGATCTTTCGAAATATACAGGGTGATACTCCAAACATGTTCACCCTTGTAACTTGGTTATTTCTAGACCAATATTCGTGAATTCTGAAAACTAATACTGGTATAATCACGTAGCTAGATTTTATCACACTGGGTTTTTCATCATATGTGGGACGCGTCCTCTCATTTCTCCCACTACAGAGAACGATAAATAGGTATAATGAAGCAAGCTTGGTTCAATCATCTCAAATGTATCGGAAGGAATAAAAAATGGTAGGTATTTTTAACAACTTGAAAACAAAAGAGTTCTGGTCAATTCTTTGAAGGATCATTTATTATTGTTTTGAGCTGCCCTATCACATCTTGATGTGCGTCCCATATATTTTGAAACACCCAGTATACATTTTCTGGCTAAAAAATATACCAAATAGTTTTTGAATTCTGCGATCGGTCCAGAAATGACTAAATTTACAAGAGGGAACATTTATGTTGGATCACCCTGATATTTACTATAGTCAGCTCCATTGCTGAATACCCACTTATCAGAGGAGAAAAATAAATTCAGAAATGTATTCAATCAATGTATGTAAGGTAGAAGTACAATTGGAAATAAATGGATATTTGATTGACTATAATTATATCCTTCCACGTATGTCACTTCAGTTAGTTCAGTTTTATGATTCTATGGGCGAATCTATTTCAAGGCTGAGGATTTCATGAAATGCACCTGAAACACCAAATAATTGTTATACACAATATCAGCATCAAATATTCATATCATCCTACCTTGATTCTGCCTCGATTAGTTCCCTTTCTGATGGTGTGTTCTTGATTCTCGAAACTTTCACCCTCCTCTGTGGCAGTGGGTGGATTTTAGAGTGTTCTAGCCCAATGTAAGAGTTGATTTTCATGTTGTCATCATTTTTTCATACGCCTTTCAAGAATAAAGGACTTACTAATTCTTGTGTCCCCCAAATTCCTCTATTTTTGATTGAATGAAATCCCAGATACTTGGATTCTGAAATATATACCATACCTAAGTAATAAATTTACATTACCTACTATATGCATTTCACTTTTTCATACCTGAACTTCCCAGGCAAACAGCAGATGTGTATTCCATCATTTCTACTAAAGTAGGTCAGAGCAGGGTAGGTTTGTCCAGAGCTCACGCATGTTCTAGTAATGTAGGTATCCATCAGGTTCCGAGGAAACTTCATAAGTACTGACCTGTAAACAATGTAGTACTTGAAGACATTGATATATTCCAATGAAAGCTTCCGTGAATGACATGAATCAAACTATTTTGAGGGAGCCTGTTGGTCACTGATATACCTATATAGCTATTTGGTGATACATTTTTCTATATTGCGTATGACCTAACCCCAAAAATCAAATAATATTACTGAGTTCATTTGAAACAAAGAGAGGAACAATAATAGAGGACTTGTGTGCTTGTAGTTATATTTTATCACATAATTATATATTCACTGAGGAAGATACCCGACAATAAATTATGACTGAAGCCATTATGAATCAGACAACTGTGTGCTGATACATAAACAGAAAATTATGATTTTGGTAATTCAACTCACCTATCTCACCATGTTTTCCAAAAAACGCACTTCCACTTGATTTTCTTGACTATTAGTCTACCTCAAAAGTCAAAATTCACACTTTATTGTGAGACACATCAAACACAACACAACACAAACCACGCCGTCCGTCATAACCACGACAGCATCATCTCTCAAAATGGCGAATATTAGCAAAATAGCACAAAGTGAGAAAGATACGTGTCTGATTCGAATCAAGTTCGTGATAATAGTCCCACGGAAAATGATAAAAGTACGTCACATAAAATGTTCTGTGGATGAAATAAGAATACTTTGGAGAAGGCGTTGGAATATTGACTCAAATAAGATCACATAGACGTGCATACGTCAGTTTACTGTTACGAAACAGCGATGTGTATCTGGGGATGTAGCAGAGTCAGCCCAAATAAGAGACGAATTAAAACGTCCCAGAAATATGTTATTATCACTTATAAAAGATGTAATCTCAAAAAGGTCACCAAAGGTACAAGAAATTAACGTTACCAAACATCCCCGGGATGTTCCTTGCTCAGTGGGTTTATAATCCGACATATAAGTCGAGCACTCCAATCCAAATGTGCTTAATCAAAAAAAAACAACTTCGATTAGTGGTGAATTCGACGAAAGCTATCGCTTGACAAGACCCCTTTCAGGAGTGTTCTCTGATTAAAAATCTTTGCCTCCACTGTTGCCATATGACGAGCATGAATATTATAATTTTCAACTGACCATGAATTTAACACATTACTGAGCCACGAAACTGAAACCCCGGGGGGGGGGGGTTAGTATTTACACCCATATCACCTTATAGTGGTGTATCCACAACCATTGTATCCCATCTGTATCCATAACTGGTCCAACAACCCTCAGTCAAGCACAATCAGCAAAAATACCAGTAACCACCAAATGTATATCACCTGCACTACACTTCGCAGCGGAATAAACATTCAGTGTCCACTCACCTTACCAGTAGAAAAGCCTAATTCATGCGAACGCCAAATGACAATCATGGATATGGATCCTCGTAGATCAAGCCCGTTTGGGGTAGTGTCTCATAAAGAAAATTTTTGCACGAGATAGAATGGACTGTCTACGTCTCTAGCAGAGAGTAGAGTGCAGAGAAGAATAGGGTACAGGATAACTACACTGTTATTAATTGGTTACATATTTATATCATTTTCAAAAACGAATGTAAGAAAATCACTCAAATTCTAATCAGGGTGTAACAACCTGAAGAACAAAATAGGAGCAGATTTTGGGAATATATTAAATTAGTTCAACCATAAAGTTCTTACTGTCAACCATGAAAGGACTAGATATCTGCCTTTTACTGTGTTTTAGTGTTAGTGTTCCCATCAGCTCCTCGACTATCTTTGTTAGATATGGCAACAGTGCCTACGTCACATATGACACGGGAGTCGGGTCTGTGGCCCACGACAGATTTTAATAATTCATTCACTACCTGACAGTCGTAGAGTTATCACTCTCCATCCCCTCACCTCTCCTCCTGACCTCACACGACAACACATGGCGCTGCGGACATAGAAATAAAAATCGGAAATCATCGTAAAAGTTACATGAGGTTTTCTGGTTTTTCCGTTGTATTGTGAGAAGTAATAGTACAGCAAATAAATTGAAATGGATTTTAGAGGTGTTCCGCCGATGAATATGTCTGGAAATTTGGCCGAAGCATGGAAGTTCTGGAAGCAACGTTTTCTCACATACCTTCAAGCAACAGAAATTACGAGGAAAGAAGAAAAAACTCAGTGTGCACAACTATTGACACTGATAGGGGATGAAGGTATGCGAATATTTAATACGTTTACTTACCAAGAAGCTGAAGTAGATAAACTTGCTCCTTTATTGGCTAAATTCGATGCACATTTTAATCCCAAAAGAAATCTGACTTACTTAAGGCATAAATTCCTTACGTATAAGCAATCAGAAGCTGAGTCTGTGGAACAATATATAACAGAACTCAAAAATCTTGCCCTCTCATGTGAACTAGGTAATCTCAAGGATGGTCTCATCAAAGATGTACTAATTTGTGGCATAAAATCCACTGAAGTCAGAGAAAAATTACTCCAAGCAGATGTTGAAACACTAGATCAAGCCATAACTATTTGCATTAACACACAAAAATGTAAAGAAAACTGCAGGGAAATCACCAATGGTAGCCACAACTCGAATTCCTCAGTAGATATGATCAGAAGAAGACCTACGACCAGAAGTTCCTGTAGAAAATGTGGATCACAGCATGGTTTTGGTAAATGCCGAGCTTTTGGCAAACACTGTGGTTCCTGTGGAGGAATGAATCACTTTGAAGCACTCTGCTCTGCTGGAAGACAACCAATGGGAGGACATAGAGCAAATTATTCTGAAGGTAGCAAAAAAGCCCAAGTAGGTAGACAACCAAATGTTAATCATAATGTAAGGAAAAATCATTGTAATAGATACAGTAATAATCAGAAAAATTCTTATAAAAAGAATAAATTCCATGTAAACTCTGTTGTGGATGAATATGTGTCTGTAGAGGATGGAGATAATAATTGTCTTTGTGTTGATTGTGTAAATGTCACTTCAACGTTATCCCAAAATGCAGATAGCAGAAACTCTGATAACTTTCTGTTTATAGGTAGTATCGAGGACCAGGAAGTCAACGAGATTCATGGGGGCTCATGGACCACGCCAATGAGGATCAATGGACAAACGGTTCACCTTACATTGGACACAGGTGCCATGGCCAACATCATGCCTGTAGAAAATCTAGAGGTAATAGGTATTGATTTAAAAGAAATCGAGAAAACTGATATTGTTTTAACTTCTTATACTAAGAATAGTTTACCTGTATTAGGAAAATGCACCCTTGACTGTTTTATAAAAAATAAAATGGCGAGAATTTCATTCTTTGTGGTTGACCAAAAAGGCAAAGCAATTCTTGGTCTAAAATCTTGTCTTGAATTGAATTTAATCAAAAAAATTGATTCTATAAATAATGATAATCATTATTCTTTGCAGTCATTGCTAGAAAAGTATGACTTTTTGTTTCAAGGTGTAGGAAAACTCGATAAAACATATCATATAGAACTCAAAGAAAATTATAGACCTGTAGTGGTACCACCTAGAAAAGTACCTTTTGCGCTAGAAAATAAATTGAAATTTGCTTTGTCTCAATTAGAAAAAGATGAGATTATTGAAAAAACTTCAGAAAGCTCAGAATGGTTGAATCCAGTAGTGGTCGTTAAAAAAAGTGATGACTCTTTAAGAATCTGTTTAGATCCAAAAGATTTAAATATAGCAATCAAGAAAAATTTTTGTCATATACCAACAGTTGAAGAATTAACATCAAAGTTGAGTAATTGTGAATATTTCACTACTTTAGATGCTACACAAGGTTTTTCTATGATCCAGTTAGATAAAGAAAGTTCAAAGTTGTGTACTTTTAGTGTGGGAAATCTGGGAAAATATAGATATTTGAGAATGCCATTTGGTCTTTCTTGTGCACCAGAAGTTTTTCAGGAGCGCATGATAAGCATTTTTTCTGACATTGTGGGTTGTAGTATATATTTTGATGACATACTCATTTATAGTAAAACCATAGAATCTCATTTTGAAACCTTGGAAAATGTTTTTAGAAGAGCAAAAGAACATAATGTTCGCTTCAATAAAAAAAAGTGTAAATTTTGCTTGAGAGAAGTAATATACTTAGGACATAAAATTTCAGCACAGGGTATGTCGCCAGATGCAGACAAAGTAGATGCCATAAAAAATATGCCTAGTCCGACTGACATACAAGGTGTTCAACGCTTTCTTGGTCTTGTGACATATCTTGGTAGATTTGTTGAAAACCTATCAGAAAAAGTCGCACCACTTAGAACCCTGTTGAAGAAAAATGTAAATTTTGTCTGGGAACACATTCATGAAAAAACTTTTCAAAGTTTAAAAATCATTTTATGTCAGGCACCTTGCCTTAGATTTTTTGATGTGAATAAGCCTGTTGTAATATCTGTAGATTCATCTAAAGATGGTATGGGAGCATCACTCCTTCAGGAAGGAGCTGCATGTGCTCATGCCTCCAGAGCTCTGACTGAAACTCAAAAGAGGTATTCACAAATAGAAAAAGAATGTTTGGCAGTATGGTTTGGGTGTGAAAGATTTTACCAATATATATTCGGACTTAAAGATTTTATAGTTGAAACTGATCACTCCCCATTAATTCAAATATTCAAAAAACCTATAAGTTCCTGTCCACCTAGACTGCAGAGAATGATTTTGCAGTTGAGGAAATTCAATTTAACTTTAGTTTATAAACCAGGGAAAAAGCTAGTAGTCGCAGATACCCTGAGTAGGGCCTATGAATCGAAACACTTTAATGAGAATAGAGATTTAGAAATTGAGGCTCAGGTTTGTTTGGTATCAACATTTTTGAATGCGACAGATGAAAAAGTGGAAGAACTGATAAAACAGACAGATTCAGACACAGAATTGCAATGCTTAAAAGGCTTTATACTTGATGGTTGGCCAGGTAAAATGAAGGACGTTCCAGAAAATGTCAGAATTTATTATAAATTTCGATCAGAATTATCATTTATAAATAATCTAATTTATAAAGGTCAAAAATTAGTTGTTCCTAGATCATTAAGGCATGAAATTCTCGACAAACTTCATTCAACTTCTCACCTAGGCGTCAAAAAATGCATTGACAAAGCTAACTTGTCATTTTATTGGCCGTTTATGAACAAGCAAGTACAGGACATGGTGTTGAGCTGCGGAACCTGTCAGAAATTCAGTAAAAACAATCAGGCCGAGCCATTGATACCCCATGAAATCTCCAAAATTCCTTGGTACAAGATAGCTTGTGATATTTTTCATCTATATGGAGAATCCTTCTTGATGGTAGTGGATTATTATTCAAAATTTGTAGAATTGGCATGTCTAGGTAGGGATCTCTCAAGTGAAAATATAATTTTGCATTTAAAATCTATCTTTTCCAGACATGGCATACCAAATATTGTATGTTCAGATGGGGGCCCTGAATTTTCTAGTCATAAATTTAAGCTGTTTTCAAATAACTGGAATTTCTCTCATATAAAATCATCCCCAAGGTACCCCCAATCTAATGGTCAGGTAGAAAGAACAATTCAAACTATTAAAAATATATTGAAAAAGTGTAAACATGAAAATAGAGATCCTTATTTGGCCATTCTAGACTATAGAAATACTCCATTGAATAGTGAATCTTCCCCAGCTAATATATTGATGGGTAGAAACCTTAGGGATTGTTTACCAAAGCCTTTAAATGTGACAACTTGCAGAAGCAAGGCAAGATATGATCAATATGTTGATAAGTGTAGAGACAACCAAAAATATTATTTTGATGAAAAAGGTGTGAAAGAACTGCCAGATTTGAATAAGGATGACAATATTTTGTATAAATTAGATAAATCAAATTCATGGAATAAAGCCATTGTGTTAGAATAAGTTGGAATTCGTTCCTACAAAATTTTGACTGAAGATGGATCAACACTGGTGAGAAATCGCAAATTTTTGAAAAAATTCAACAGCAAGATTAATTGCAAGAATTTTACTAAACAGTTTGAAAAACCCCCGGTAAATGACAATTTTCAATTTGAAAAAAATAACTGTAAATTAAATAACTACTATGTATATTTAGGATTAAGTGATGAAACAGTGTCAAATGACAATAATAGATTTTTAGAAACTGAGTTAAACCAAGACACAAGTGATGAGTCAACAGATTCGTTGAAGATTGAAAATGATGAAAATAATCATACATCTAGTGATGAAAATTCACCACTGATGAACCAAGAAAGCTCTGATACATCTAGTAATAATAGTAACAGTACTTCATCCAATGGCTGTAGGGAAAATACACATTTTCTCCCATCTTTGACCAAATCCGGCAGGTCTATCAAAAAGCCTCAAAAATATAATGATTATTTATATTTCGATTGAATCTAAAGAATTACTCTACAATCACATGAGGAAATAGGTACCTAGTCATTAGATATTAACTACATAGTTTTTATTGTGTTACGTTTTCATGTCTTTGTATTCATCAGTGTACCTATACAGTTTTTATATAGTTTGTGCCACACATGTGATATAGTTTGTATATTTTTTTTTGTTTTTGTCCACAAGAGAAAAAGGAGGGGTTATTATTATTATATTATATAAACTGTGATTTAATTATGTTTTGTGTTGTAATGATTGAGACTGAAAATGTGTACACAAAATTAATTAAGAATATTTTATCAGTTGTGACATTTGTGATTCAGGAAAACTTGCTTGTACAAAACAAAAAATATTGTGAACCAAAAAGGAGGATGTTAGATGTGGCAACAGTGCCTACGTCACATATGACACGGGAGTCGGGTCTGTGGCCCACGACAGATTTTAATAATTCATTCACTACCTGACAGTCGTAGAGTTATCACTCTCCATCCCCTCACCTCTCCTCCTGACCTCACACGACAACACAATCTTCATTGGTGAATGCTTCAGATTTTTGCATTGGAGTAGTCGTTCAACAGGAGACAGATGGTGTTTGTCAACCTCTCAGTTTTCACTCCAAAAAACTTCCATCTGCACAAATGAAGTAAAGTACTCAAAATAGGGAAATGTTGGCCATTCATGAACTCCAGGTGTATGCTTCAAGGGAGGGAGTTTGTTATTAACAGAGATCACAAACCCCTAGTTGTCGCATTCAATATGAAGCCTGGGTCAGCAACTCTGGGACAGACCAGATACTCAGACTACAATAGTCAGTTTTCTACAGATATCAGTTACATCCCAGGAAGAAGAAACAGTGCAGCGGATGCACTTTCAAGAATTTTCAGTAATGAGTTCGATGACATATTTTAACGAATAAATTACCTCCTTATAGAATAACGTTCGTATTCAAGAAAATGCTCAATGGTGATTATTTCCTCAAATTGAAAGAATCTGAAATTTCTGGTCAGATTTTCTGTGATGTCTCTAAAGGCAAAGTCCGTCCTTTTGTTTGGTTCAGTTTCAGAGAACAGATATTCGATAAATTACATTGTTTATCACATCCAGGAATCAAAGGTACTGTGAAAATCATGAAGAAAAGATATGTTCGTTCAAATGTGAAATCAGATATCAAGAAATGGACCAGAACATGCTCCAACTATCAGAAGTTATAGTAGTCATGTGATCAGTCCAATTCAGAACTTTGAAACAACTGAATCTTGATTCGAAAATGTACATATGGACATTATCGAACCACTTTCTTCTTCATATAGATATACATACTGTTTAACATGTGGTGACAGATTTTTCAGATGGTCTGAAATATAAACTATCAGAGATATCACAACAGAATCCATGGCGAATGAAGTCTATAAAGGTTGGATAGCAAGATTAGGAATTCCGAATAGAATTACGACAGACCAGGGCAGACAGTTTGAATCCAGCTTGTTAAGAGGATTGTCGAGATTGTTTGAATTTAACCACAACAGGACCACACCATACCATCCTTCTTGTAATGGTTTGATCGAGAGGTTTATAAGGACGATATAAGCATCTATTATGTGCCACGCTACACAAAAATGGAGAAAAGTCCCTCCCACCATTCTGTGAGGTATCCGCGTCAGTCGAAAAAGATATAGGGATGTCAAGTGCAGAATTGATTTATGGTGAGAGTGGAAATTCCTAGACAAATTCATTTATTCATATTTTCCAAGAACTCCTTCCTGTAGTCATGTTTCTGTTGGAAATGATTTCGTTAGGAAATCGTTTCAAGCATCGTATTCTGGCCCATTATAGAGTACTACATAGGTCAGAGGAATATTTTACTCTCTCAATCAATGGCAAAGACATAAATATTTAACGAACGAGCCATGTTTTCTTGAGGGAGAGCGATTCAAAAATGGAAAATAAAATTCAGAAGAAAATATTCATCGCAAAAAAGAAAAATGTCATCTAGGGAAGAAGTGATATGGTGATTAGTTATGTTATATATTTTGAATATAATGATTCGATAGTCCGACATTGATGTGAAATTTTCAAAATATAATTACCACTCAGTCTTATGATTTGTATCAACTGTATCCACAGATTCATGCGGTTTTTTAGGCACTTCTTGAGAGATATCAATGAATGCAAATTCGATGCGTGAGCGCCTCGATCTCCTAGAAGGACTTCCAAATCCGCCGTGAATAATATTTCATCGTAAAACCATCTACTCAATGGAATAAGTATAGCTGAAATAATTCAAAAACAGGGAGAATAACCAGTCGCCTCATGTTTCGCGGTATTGATAGTGTGCGCCACAAAGGCATTCAATAGCTCAAATGTGGTAAAAGAAAAATGAATTGTTTCTAATCAAAGGCGCAAAACTAACTTTCAAATTGTGGTATGATATAGCGAGGAGTCAAAACAGCTTACCATAGACGATCAGTGGTATCTTCTTTAGTGAAATCCAAGAAAGCTGGATTTGTCACTTCTCGGGAGCTCCCTGGATGCCGGTATTCTTCAAAGTGTAGCACCTGTTCTTATAACGTAGCAAAAGCAGCAATGTATTGCTCATGCGAAGATCACTGTTGCATTTTATTGAATTAGCGAAATAATAATTTATAAGCGGAAATAGCGAAAAAAGCGAAGTAGCGAAATTCGTATCGAACGAACGAGAATAGCAAGTCCGGCGGTCAAGCCAATACTGAATAGTCGGTGAATCGAGGCACAAATTTGTCGCTGAAGACTTTTTGCGATCTGCTTTAGGTTCACTGTTTTTACCTCCATTTTCGCGCAAGACCACATTCAAAAATGAAACTTTAATATTTTTCGTTCCAAAACCTAACATTGCCGGCCGCCAAAAATGCGATTTGACAATTAGCATTTTTTTAACTCAAAGAAAAAAAATATTTGGAAAGACTCATTCCATATCAAAACAAAAAAAAACTATATAGAAATATAAAGTATATCTAATCGAAAAAAAAAAAAAACGGACACTATATACACAGATGTTCGACAGCCATTCAATTAATTTGTTTCAAGTGGTAGAGGGCACAACTTGACTAAAGGACGATGAAGGATTCCTTTAGTGGTTTTTACAGTGGCTATTCGGGCAACTTTATCTCCACCAGGGTTTAAGGCGCAAATACGTCCGAGCGACCACTGAAGAGGAGGAAGGGACTCATTTTTGATAAGAACAAGTGTTCCAAGTTCTACAGGGGTCTCCGGGGCCAACCACTTGCTTCGTTGTTGCAGCGTATGGAGATACTCTTTATGCCAGCGGCGCCAAAAATCCTGGTGGAGTCGCTGTAAAAATTGCCAGCGAGTTAGCCGATTGATTGGGGTAGAACTAAAATCGGGAGTAGGAATCGCGGATAACGGTTCGAGCGTAAGAAAATGTCCCGGTGTGAGCGGTGAACAATCATTCGGATCAGAACTCATAGGTGTCAACGGTCGAGAATTGAGCATGGCTTCGATTGATATCAACACCGTATTGAGTTCCTCATAGGTTAGAATTTGCTGACCTTTAACGCGATTCAAGTGAGTTTTCACAGATTTTATGCCCGCTTCCCATAATCCCCCGAAATGGGGAGCTGAAGGAATGTTATGTTTAAATTCGATTGATTCGTTATGAGCTGCGGATTTCATGAGTTCGATTAATTTCCGATTTGCTCCGACAAAATTAGTGCCTTGGTCACTATACAAAAAATTACAGCGGCCACGTCGAGCGATGAAGCGTTGTAACGCAGCAAGAAAAATATCAGTAGAGAGGTCACTAGCGAGCTCTAAGTGTAGAGCCTTAGTAGCAAAACATATAAAAAGGCACAAATATGCCTTGGACGACCTGACTCCGCGATGCCTACCCATTGTTACGAAGAAAGATCCCCCGAAATCAACCCCAACATGAGAAAACGGTTTAACTTCTGAAATACGAGAAAGAGGTAAATTCCCCATGGGCGGCTGAAAGGCCTTAGGTTGAGTGCGAAAGCATCGAACGCATTTTGTTAATCGAGATCGTATAGCGCGCCTTGGCGAAAGAATCCAAAAATGTTGCGACAACAAGAATTGTACAGTACGTAGACCGGCATGAAAATATCGTTTGTGATAACAATCGATGAGCAAATCAGTGAGTCGTGACTTTCGTGGTAATAGAGCGGGATGTTTTTTGTCATAAGACATATGCGAATAAGTAAGCCTACCACCAACTCGTAAAATTCCTTTATCATCTATAAAAAACATTAAGTTTTCTCAAAGGTTTAGAAAAATTTGAATTCTCCAATTCATCATGAAAAGCGACCTGTTGAGAGCGTTTGATCAGGAGCAATAATGATTCTGAAAGTTCAGCCTGGGAAAGAATCCCATTTCGTTTAGGTACAGCCTGCGAACATCTACTATTAAAAATAAATCTTAAAATATAGGCTAGAATATTTTGATTATTCCAAATTTTTTGGGATTTTCTCTCCTCGTTTCTATAAAATAAAAATATTTTTCTTTTAGGCTCTCTGATAGGAAAATTCTTTAAACGCAGTGACATTTTGGGGCAAATCATCTGATTTGTCCTTACTACACGTATATTGAAATAATATTCATATTTTTATTTTATAGAAACGAGGAGAGAAAATCCCAAAAAATTTGGAATAATGAATATACCACCTCCTCGATTAACCTACAGACAGTATTTAGAATATTTTGGACTGAATTGAATGAAGAAATATTATGAAGTAGTGCATCAATAAAGTTTGATTCTGATATTGTTGTGAGAACGATTTTACGTTCTTCTTGATCTATAGAAGTTAACTCAGTTACGGAAGGTTCGGCAAAATTTTTGATTTCCGGATCGTTCAAGAATGAAGGACCTTGAAACCATAATGGATGCGATAAAAGTTTAGAAGGAAGCATTTATGCTAAATACACTACAGTGGTTTTCAGTACAAGACAGGCTGTACAAAGCAGCAATGATATTTGTTTTTAAAACTATTAATGATATGCTGCCATCATATTTTAATGAATTCATTATATTTCGAAATAGTACTCATAATTATGTTACAAGACAGATCAATGATCTTCATTTGCCAAGATGTAGTTTATCTAACTCAATGAAAGTATTATTTTATAAAGGGTTAAATCAATTCAATAAGTTACCTCAGGATATTAAAGACAGCAAAAGCTTGTATATATTTAAAGCCAAACTTAATGATTATATAAAATTGAATAATATATTACAATGATTACTCTGTATTTATATCTATAGTTATTTATTATGTATCAATGCTAGTTTTCCAAAATGTTAGTAAATAAGTAGTTTTTTAGTGTATAATATCTATGTAATACTTAAATTTCATGTGTATTGAAGTATTGTTTGTATATTAGGATTTCCTTCCTATTCAATAAACATTCATTCATTCAATTCCACGTGACGCTACATCTGCGGGATTTTTTTGAGACGGGACATAAAACCAATTTGAAGCGGCGATTCTATCTTGAATAAATGATACTCGGTTAGAAACGAATGTTTTCCAACGATGCGGAGATGCTCTGATCCATTTTAAAACGATCTGGGAATCAGACCAGGCATATATGCGTTGAAAATCGATTTTTCCTTCATAAGTCTTTGTGATCAATGATAATAATTTTGCCAAAAGAACGGCAGCACAAAGTTCTAGGCGGGGAATACTTGTACTTTGGATAGGGGCCACTTTGGACTTTGCACAAACGAAAGAAGTGTTGTAAGTTTTGGAATCTTTCGATATTCGCACATATATTACAGCAGCATAGCCCTTTTCGCTACTGTCAGCTAAACCATGTAGTTCACATGTTACATAATCAATTAGCAGGATGAATCTGGGAATTTTGATATGAGAGAGTGACTGAATTTCATGTTTATATTGATTCCAAACTCTTTGTACATCTGGAGGGGGAGATACGTCCCACACAATTTTCAAAGTCCATAATCTTTGTATTAAATATTTTGTGAAGAACGTTACGGGCGATAAAAAACCTATAGGGTCAAAGACCTTTGACAGTTCGGACAATATATGACGTTTAGTACACAGGCTGTCAATGGGGTTAGCAGAAAAAGAAAAGCAATCAGTTGTGGGATTCCATTTCAAGCCTAGAACTTTAATTGTCACATCTGATTCGTCGTTGAATGAGGCAGGATTATTAGTGACACTGGATTCAGGAAGATTGTTTGATAATGAAGGTTCATTACTTGACCATTTGTGTAACTGAAATCCTCCCAAGGCTAGGAGTTTAATCAGCTCAGATTGAAGTTTATGAGCCTGCTCTAAAGATGAATGTCCATGAACAATATCATCGACATATGTATAATTACGCAGAGCATCAGAAGCCAAGGGTAATCTTTCCCTTCGATGTCCACCAAGTGCAATAAAGTTCGGAGAGCTAGGTAAGGTGCTGATGACAAGCCATAAGTTACTCGAGAGAGCACATAATCTTGAACGGGCTTCTCAACAGAAAATCTCCAGATAATTCTTTGATAGTTACAATGTTCCGGATTTACTATAATCATGCGATACATTTTTTGTATGTCGGTTATAAAAACATATCGATGTAAACGAAAATTCAAAAGAATATTCATAATATCCTATTGTAATTTCTGACCAACATACAATTTATCATTTGAGGAGGGTTGATTCGGAAGATGGGCGGAGGCGTTGAACACCACACGTAGTTTAGTGGTTAAACTGTCCGGCTTGAGAACGCAATGATGTGGTATGTAATAACTCTCGAGCGGGACATCATTACAAGAAACGGCCTTCATATGATTAATGTAAAGAAACTCTTGCATAAATTGACTATATGCCTCGTAGAGAGAAAGGTTTTTGAGAAGTCGTTTCTCTAGCGACAAAAATCTGGAAAGAGCGAGAGAGCGAATATTCGGGAAAATAGGAAATGGATCACGGAAAGGAAGTGAGACACAAAATCTTCCCGTTTCGTCTCTACAAATGGTTTCAGTGAAGATTTGTTCGCATTTCTCATCTTCGGGTGATATATGATGAAGTTGAGGAACTTCTTCAAGTTCCCAGAAGTTTTTCAAGGTCGTGGTCAAAGCCGAATGTTCTATATCTGAAGAAAGCGTTGAGCAAAGTAAAGAGGTGATCGTTTGGGGTTTTGATTGACTTATTTTTCCCATGAGAACATATCCGAAAGCGGTATTGATTGCCGTAGGCTTCCCTGGGCACTCTATAATTTGACCAGGGTTAACAATTTGAGGAAAGATATCGGCTCCCAACAACATATCTATAGAAGCGGGGGTGTTGAAATAGGGATCAGCTAATTTTAAATCTGCAATATGTGGCCAATCAGTAGTATCAAACATAGATATAGGCAAGTTATCACAGATTGTGGGTAAAATAACGGCATCTACAAGAAAGATAGGCGACATTTCGTTCACAGGACGAATTTGTAAAGAAACACGGCCATGATTGACTGTAGTCTTCATATCGTCAAGGCCATGGATGTCAAGTGAAAATTTATTTTTGCGTAGCCCTAATTTGTGAACGCTTGCCTTTGTTATGAACGAGGTCATCGACCCACTATCGAGAAGGCACTTGAGTTTATGATAATTTCCAAAATGGTCAAGTACTTCTAGTACCAAAGTTCCCAATAAAACACTATGCGTTTTTGAAAGGAGGCCCGCTCCACTAATAGTGACATTTGTGTCGGATTGCGGTACAGTTGAGGTGGTTGGAGGCCCTAAAAAGGGGGGTGCATTTGATGTAGAAGGGGCGCTTGTATTTCGAGAATCAGTATATTGATGAATGTGAAGACTACTGTGATGTCTCTTTCCACAATAGCGGCACGAAGAGAGGGATTTGCAAGATTTTATATCATGTAAACTGCTCAAACAATTAAAACACAAATGTTTGCTTTTACAAGAATCATTGCGTTCAGCGGGAGATTTAGTTAAAAATCGTTGACAATAATAAAGTACATGATTGTCATTACACATTTTGCAAGATAGAGTATTGGGTTTTGTATTCGGTTTAGCAAAACATGTAGTGGTTCTACCATAAACCGGTTTCGATTTCTGATTCAACGATTTTTTTGTATGAATTTCTGGCGGCGAAAATGTTAAATTATCCAAAGCAATACAATGTTTATCCAAAAAATTTAGTAACATCTCAAAGTCAGGGACTTCAGACGAACCATGCTCTAACTCGAACCGTGTCACTGTTGAGGTATCTAATCTTTTCAACAGCATATGTACTAAAATTAAGTTCCAATGCTCAATGGGGAAACCTAAATTTTTGAGAGCTGCCAAATTTTCAGAAAATGTGTCAATTAATTTTCGAACGGCATGAGGATTTTCTGAAGTCAACTTTGTTGAATTCTCTATCTCACTCCAGTGTGCAGTAGCTCGTAGTCGTTTGTTCAAATAACGTTTTACTAAAGAATCGTAAGCAATTTCATAATTGTCGGAGGTCAGAGGTAAGGTTCGAACAAGCGACAGAGGAGGACCCTCCAGTGAGGACATCAGATAATTGAATTTCTCTATCAAACTAAGGGACTCGTTTGTATGTACTAATGCGTTGAAGTGATCTAAATACGTGTTAAACAACTTGTAGTCACCGTTGAACTTTATTAAATCAATCTTAGGTAAGCGTATATGCGAATGGTTTTGGTTCCAAGAAACGTTTTGTATTGAATCAGCGCGGGGTGCTTCGCACAGTTTCAAATGTAAGGCGCGTACTGCCCAATAATCGTTCATGAAAGCTTCTCGTATGGTGTCTTCGTGTCTTCGTGTCTTCGTGCTTCATTTTGTAATAGAATAGCAAGAATATTCGAAGTTTGTTTTTCGAAGTTATCGCGAATTTGTTCGATTTCCTCGTATCGAACTCGAAACATTGCAATATAGGTTTTTTCCTGTTCAGCTCGTTGGCCAATTGAATATAAAGTATGAATATCCGACACACAATTATTTCTAAGCAATACATATCTTTTCATATCATCTGCCATTCTGTTTATAAATTTTCGAAGAGCGTATCAAAATATAGGTGAAGTCAAACAGCTGACGGAATTCCAATGATTATTTTGAGTTCAACGGCCAAGCGCAAAAACACGAATGAACAGAAGATAGAAAAACGCGACCGGAGACCCCAGACTTTTTGTGGCAATAAAGCAAAAAACACGTTGAATGGCTAGCGAAGAACAGCGCATATAGCGAACGTATATATATTTTATGGATGTGCGTACTTAGAGAAAATAAATAATTATCGACGAAAATTATAATTTTCAGAAGTCAACTAAATTTTGAAAAATACAATTATTATAGAGGATTCAAGTCGACAATTAAATAGTTAGAGAAATACTAATGATCAAAGTTGATACTTTTGAAGCTATTTTGAAATTTTGAAAATATGAAAATCATGGAAATTCCGGAAAATTTGATTGATATCCGGCTCGAAGGACCAAATGTGCGCCACAAAGGCATTCAATAGCTCAAATGTGGTAAAAGAAAAATGAATTGTTTCTAATCAAAGGCGCAAAACTAACTTTCAAATTGTGGTATGATATAGCGAGGAGTCAAAACAGCTTACCATAGACGATCAGTGGTATCTTCTTTAGTGAAATCCAAGAAAGCTGGATTTGTCACTTCTCGGGAGCTCCCTGGATGCTGGTATTCTTCAAAGTGTAGCACCTGTTCTTATAACGTAGCAAAAGCAGCAATGTATTGCTCATGCGAAGATCACTGTTGCATTTTATTGAATTAGCGAAATAATAATTTATAAGCGGAAATAGCGAAAAAAGCGAAGTAGCGAAATTCGTATCGAACGAACGAAAATAGCAAGTCCGGCGGTCACGCCAATACTGAATAGTCGGTGAATCGAGGCACAAATTTGTCGCTGAAGACTTTTTGCGATCTGCTTTAGGTTCACTGTTTTCACCTCCATTTTCGCGCAAGACCACATTCAAAAATGAAACTTTAATATTTTTCGTTCCAAAACCTAACAGATAGCATAAACAATTTTGGGTAAATTCTGGTGTCAATCTCTGTATTTTTCTACATAACATCTGATAGTGGTACCGATTCTTGTGTTTATACCTTCTACACAATGATCTTGCGGATGATAGCACGCGTTATATCATATTTTTCGCACCTGAGATATCTCACACAGTTTTTTGAAAGTCGTCCCAGCAAATAATGATCTCGTTATCCATTATAACATTCTGTGGTATGCAAGATCGTGGAAACGATCTCATCACATCTACAGCAATAACTTGCCAGGGAAAATCAACCGAATTTTCGGTAGGTACGTATTGGACTGAACCAAAACAGCGTTCTGTGAAAACCAAAATCTCATAGATGACATAATTGTCACCAACAATTTCCATTCCTTGATATTCGAACGTAGGCGGAGTTGCGAAGAGACAAACTTGTGAATCTTTCCATCTTCAGTTTTCCACTGAGGCAAAATTTCTGGATCTCATAATGTTTTCTTCCATGGTAGTAGACCAGGCATCTACTTCAACAAGACGTACATCTATCTCAATTAACGTAATCTCTATAGATTCAGGTAGTTTCGGATTTATCCGAGAGAGGGCGTCTGGAAATACATAAGCGGAACCTTTTCTGTGTTGGAGATCAAGAGAGTACTGCCGCAGTTTCACCGTCCATCTGAGTTGGTTGACAGTTGGGTTATTTATTTTGTCCAATCACAGTAACCAGTGGTGGTTAGGAATCTTCGTAAAACTTGTCGTTTCAACATATGAACGAAAATTTTTGAAACATAACATCACTGCCATGAGCTCACAACTGTCCAGTTTTTTTCCAAACGTGGAAATAAACGGCTGACATAGGCGATGACCTCTCTTTCAAAACCAATATTTTGAGTAAGAACTTCTTTCACTCCAGTATCACTAGCATCGCACTGAATCATGAACGGTCTGCTGGAATCCGCACTACAAAGAATTGGCACCGACACCAATGGTTCTTTTATTTTGTCAATGGCATTATCAGCCTCTTCAGATCATAAATTCGGCTGACATTTCTTCCTAATAGTGAATTAATTGGTGAGACTGGTGTCGAAAATGTGTCGATGAATCTGCTTTACCATGAACAAAGCCCTATAAAACGTACTTCCGTAGCCAAGTGGGCCTGGGATAATTTATCATTGTGGAAACTTCTGCTGAATCAGTTTTAATCCCATTTTCATCGATGACAAAACCTAGATACTCGAAAGTTTGTGTAAGAAATTCACATTTATAAATATTCACCTTGAGGTCAGCCTTTTCCAATTTACTACCCACTTCATCCAGTAACTTGAGAGGTTGTTTCGAAGTAGATTATGGAACAATGATGTCTCCAATACGTGGATACGATTTTGGTTCAAATATTGCGACAATCAGGCATATTCTGTTCGTATCTTGCCATAAACATTGTCGTATTAACAATATTGCTAATCGTCTAACTCACAGCAATATGAACAAGTCCTTTCGTATTCTGTTTCGTACCTCATAGCAAGAATGGTTGACATTTTTGTTTCTAGCAATGTTGTTACCATGAATTGATTTTTACAATTGGAAACACCGTATAATCAAATGAGAAGAAGATTCACTGATTATTTGGCCAATTTTCTGAAAGGAAGAAGTCAACAAACAATGAAGATAACCTGTTTATATATGTTTTTGTTGTGCGTTTTTTGATATCCAAAATCCCAAAATAATCTCAGAGGAGTCAAATGTCTCGAAGTCGAAAAACTAACAAGACTCAGATGGAGCTATCAATCAACTTCTTGGAAAAAACCGAATAATGGTAACCGGAAAAATTCACCCTCTACACAGATGAACTGGATAGAGAAGTGGGTTGAACTGATTAAACTTTGTGTTCTGGCTGTCTCGAGTTCAGTGCCCTAGAAATGAAAACCCAGAGATTTGAAGTGATGCAGACTAGCCTTATTTATTTCCACAATAAATGTGAAATTTGACTGGTATCAGTACCTTGGTATAATATGTGTCTTATACTAAATAATGACTAAATAATAAAATTTGAAACACATTAAAAAATTAAAGGTACTGTCAATTCTTCCACATGGTGAACAGATATTCCTATTCACCTACCTGAAATTTGACCAGGCGACAACACAAAGAATTTTGGTGTTAAACAAACCCGAAAGGTTCAAAAACCAAATAAATAAGGCTAGTCTTCATCACTTCAGATCTCTGGGTTTTCAGTTCTTGGGCACTGAACTCGAGACAGCCAGAACACAAAGTTCAATCAGTACAACCCACTTCTCTATCCAGTTCATCTGTGTAGAGTGTGAATTTTTTCGGTTACCATTATTCGTTTTTTTTTTCAAGAAGTTGATTAATAGCTCCATCTGAGTCTTGTTAGTTTTTCAACTTTGAGACATTTGACTCCTTTGAGGATTTTGGAATTTTGGATATTAAAAATCGCACAACAAAAACATATATGAACAGGTAATCTTTTTTGTTTGTTGGCTTCTTCCTTTCAGAAAATTGGCCAAATCATCAGTGAATCTTCTTCTCATTTGATTATACGGTGTTTCCAATTGTAAAAATCAATGCATGGTAACAACATTGCTAGAAACAAAAATGTCAAACATTCTTGCTATCTGGTACGAAACAGAATACGAAAGAACTTGTTTTTTTGATTGTTTTGTGTTTGATTATTATTCAATGTTCATGAAAAACGCCTGGCTCACGATCTAGGGGGTAAACTCAGATGGTGGAGATTTAATAAATAAGATCTTGGATAAAAATGGAACATGTTTATTCAACAATTGATAAATCGCCTTCAACAAGAATGTATGAGTTACAAATAAAATATTGAAATTACACTTACCGGAGATTCATTTTTAGAGAGGTGGTCGAGGTGTGGTCTCGTTCGCAGCTAGGTATGATCTGATTATTCCGCTCCCAAAGGTAAATTCATTGGAAGTCGCGAATAATATCCAATTCAGCAAAATTATTTGATGATTATTGCAATTTCTTATATTTGGATATCTGAATAAGTTATTCGTTATAGTCTAGTGAATAGACACAATATGGAATTTAGAAATAATGTAGTATAGAGTATAGTATAGTAAATGAAAATAATAAAATTCGGAAATATTGATGTGTTTGACTTGAAGGGAATATTGATTTGACATTTGACAATATTGCTGTGAGTTAGACGATTAGCAATACAGTGTGTTCCAGATTCGCTTCTCTATACAGGGATCTCGGCTCCTATTATACCTACAGCAGAGGTCGAATGGGGAAAGTTCTAGAGGAATCTTAGTGCATTCGATAACCGGCTTCAGATTTACGATCGGACAATTGGTTTTGGAAATATCGTCGAAAAACCGAAAATGACGGATTTCGTTTTTCGCCAGTAAATCCTAAACGGTTAATTTGACAGCTGTCAAAATGTCACATTATTCGGACACTTTTTTAAGACGAATAAGATAGCATGTATGACATGTCACGATCGTATTTTGTTATCCCGCCAGCCACCTCAACTTTCATTTTTGTAATGGCCGCCATATTGGAATTTTCAATTTTTGAAACGAGCGTAAAATTTCCAGTCTATTGATGTCTCACAAGTGCATAAAAGTTTTGAGTTTCATAGAAATATCACACTTCGTGAAGTTAGGTCTTGATTCTTTCTAAGGAGGCCATGATTTACTTGACAGAAAATAACACGCATAAAAAAACTCATAGACGCATTGAGATTTCGATAGAACATGAACGTAAATAGCGACTTCTCAACAAGTAAGATATTTTGGGACAAATTCCCAACTATTGGTGTTTAAAAAAAAGTCAGGAAAATCATCGTCATTAATTAACAATTGAACCTTTGAACAACCTACAATTAGATACAAATTGAAAATGAAAATCGCAACAGAAATATTTTACAAGTTGTAATGTGATGTCATGTAAAGTAAAATCTAATTATGTTCCTAACTGCTCTTTTGATGAGTGTTAATTTACAAATTTGCAAAATGACGTCCATTTGCATCGAGACATTTTTGACAATTGGTGACTTTTCTTACAACCCTAGCAAGTGTATTCCCGTTGATATTTCCGAATGTGTCCAGAACTCTTTGTTTCAGGATTTCTATGGTCGCGGGAGGATCAAATCCATAGACCTCATTCTTTCTGTGACCCCAGAGGTAGAAATCCAAAGGTGAGATGTCAGGGGATCTCGGGGGCCAAGATATTGGACAATTCAAAGAAATAATTCTTTCGTCAAATTGCTCTCTTAAGAAGTTCCTGACTTGAATGGTGTTGTGAGCCGGACATCCATCCTGTTGAAACCAGGTTATTCTAAACTCATCTTCGGTTATAGTAGCTCGTAAAGCCGGCTGGTTTCGCAAAAGCTCTAGGTACCTTTGTCCGTTTAGGTTGTATTCAAACACAAATGGTCCTATAAGTCGATTTCCTGAAATGATTAATAATAATTTATAACAGGTGCCCAATTGAAAAAGCTAAGTCAGATCAAATTACCAATGACCCCACACCAAAAGTTACTTCCAAATCTAGTCTGTAGACGTCTCTCTGCCACTTCGTGAGGGTTCTATGGTAATCATGAGCCAACAGTATTTTGTTTACCTGAACATCAATAATATCTACTATTTTTGTTCTCAACAGAAAGGAACAACCAAAATAAATGGCATATGAGTAAGAGAAATCATCTCAAGAACGATATGAATCAGTTCGACATGAGCAATACCTCCATAAATCGATGAAAATTTGTTGCAGAGCACGTAAACAATAATAATTGGATCTGTATTCAGGTAGTATTTTCGTATTGGCCAGAACGAAGTGTAACAGCTCCGTGTTTACTGGGCTTTCCTAACCTCACTTTTTCGTGGATTTTCAAGAAATTCGGTAACGAAACGGAATTAGCAGCATAAAAGGATACCTCCTTTACAAAACAAAACTAATGTTTTTGTTATTTCACTAAATGACCAGAACAACAATGATCTGTCATTCACCAAAATCACCAAGATGACTCTTGTTTCATTGGGACTAAGCATCTCAATTGGGACATTGAAATGAATTTCATTCCAAGTAAGCCACTTGTGTGATTCGAAGCCCTCTGCTGATGTAGGTAGTCATCAGTACCACCGTATACTTCTATACGGTGTCAGTACCTACCAAGGTAAGTAAGTTTTAGATATGATTTGCCTACCTTTGCAGTTTGCACACCATCATGTCTATAGGTGGAATTCATTTCAATTGTATAACAATTGAATTTATAATCATTGAATAATCATTCATAACTGACCACATGAAATAGATATCTGCAAATAGATGATAATGTTTTGGTTCTTTATTCTAGCTAGGTTTGAGGCTATTTTTCAGTTTTTAAGTACTTGTGATTCTTTGTATCCAACAAGGAAATTCAACTCTGCAATTTTAGTGACAATATTTGTAAATGTACCTTGTGTTTTGTGTCATATTTTTATTATTATTATAGGTATGCTACTAGTTTGTAGTTTGAAATTGAATTTTTATTCCAGCTGGACTTCAAGAGAGGAAAATCATCAATTTTGATTTCAGAAAGCATACTATAGGTACAAAAATATACTAAAGAGACCAGGTTTTGATTCCCGTGTAGCGAAGACCAGCTGGTTAGGCCAATCTGAGAGTTTTCGCAATAATGACAGGTGAACACTTGTTTTGTATACTTTTATTTGCACTGAAATATTATTTATTCTAGTTGTAGTCAGCTCGACTAAAGATTTTGATCTCGATTTTGATGGAAAAATGGTTGGAGAGAACAGTAAAAACAAAACAATGATCTCCCATGAAAATGAATGATAACTTTTCTATGCATCACTTTCGAGAGATGGGATCTGCAGGTAAAAAGGGAATGAATGAAGGAATTATAGAAGAAAACCATGCTGTGACCATCATGATATAACTGGGAACGCCCTGTGTAGATATATATTATATTTCATATTTTTATTTCACATATATTTCGAGGTTTGTTTAGTAATTTGTCAATGGATTGAAATAAAGTTTGCATTTTTACTCCTTTTGTTTCACTGTTTTGAATGCCACTCCATGTGTTTGGGGGGTATA
This sequence comes from Phaedon cochleariae, assembly GCA_918026855.4. Lineage (NCBI taxonomy): Eukaryota > Metazoa > Arthropoda > Insecta > Coleoptera > Chrysomelidae > Phaedon > Phaedon cochleariae. The sequence goes on along the minus strand of OU896709.1, from coordinate 41,190,832 downwards.
TTCATGGATTTTTCGATTTCAACATCTGAAAATCCAAGAATATATCCTAAACATTATGGTGTTGCATTCGAAACTGATTCAAATACTGGTGGAACCAGTATAAATTTATGGATGATTTGAGATGGAGCTAATGCAGAGCACAGATTTATCAGAAACGTCTCTGGCATGCTCATGGAGAGAGCTATGTAGATACATAGTCATCACTGTGATCTCACAGGAGCATATCTTATTCAATTCTGATGTTGCCTCACTGATATAAGTCTGTGATTTATTTGAGGCGGAAATTCATCTATGCTATATCTCTGATGGGAACATCTCTGTGATGAAACATGGAACATTTGAAATGCAGCAGGGATAAAGCTGCGGCATTTTTTGGTCGACTGGGTGGTGTAATAATAATTATGTACCAATAATACTGTATGTATATAAACCTCCTAATTTTTTTAATTTCGTCCTTTATTGGTCCAGTCATATGGCTGTGACATTTTGACGTCATTATAGGGTCTCTTAGACGTCATTTTTGGACGTCCACTTCGTCATTTTATGACCAAGAAATGACGTCAATTGGACGTCACTCTGCTACCTGGGCAAATCCCCTGGACTTAATTCTGAAAAAAACCCTCCTAGATTATTCACACGTCTATGCGCGGCTTTACCATCTAAAGTTTCCCGAGCGATGATTAATTTATCATTGGGAACAATGAAGTCAGGATTTGGCGGACGAAAACGAGGTTTTCTCGCCGATTTACGAACTGGAGTTTGTTTGGTGAGAACCCAGTTGATTCGTGTGTTACGTTGTTCAAGGAATTACCAAATTCAACAACGGCAAATGCCCAACGAGTGTGCTTTTCATGGCAGTATACACAAAACAGTCTTCCCAATTCTCTCATGACATGCTCGCTAGGGTTTGCTATATGTATGCTTATGTCATAAGCATTTAACGCTTTCTTCCAATTTGAGTGAGAAAATTGTGTTCCCCGATACGCCAAGATTTTTTTAGGGATATTACAATTTGGAAAATAGTCCACGGTTAGACGGTTCAAGCAAGAACGCGTCGTGGCTGCTTTAGGAGGATATAACGCAACGTGTTTTGTAAAAACATCCAAGTCCACTAAAATATAGTAGGCACATGCGCGGCTGCGGGGAAGTGGGAAGTGGCCCAAATGAATCGAGCGCAACAAGATTTCCCTTTGATTCAGCTAAAATTGGGTGTTGCAGCGGTTTTGGAAAAATTGAATTATTTTTCGTTTTTTAACAGATTTCACACGCTTGGATTACGCGATTGACGTCGCGAGAAAGGTTGGTACCAGCCCTTGTAGGTACCAAAATATTCTAACGCAACGTGGAAAGCTTCAATGAATGTATCTATAAGCACCGTTGGGGATACAAAGTCAACTATTTTTTTCATCACTTCTACGGTGGTGAAGATATCATTGTGCAAAACAGATTTGGAGGATAAAGAATCACCCGCTTGGAGGCATTTCCAGATGCTAGACAGTTTAGGATCCTCAAATTGATATTGCTCGATTTGCTTCAAAATTGACATACACTTTTCAGGTGATTTGAGACTAAAAATTTGAGAAGTTTTGTCGTTTGGAGTAGGAGCTCTTGTACAAGCATATCACCGTAACGCCGTTCTCTCTTCAGTAGAAGCCTACTTGCTCAAGCTACAGCTTCGCGTTCACCTCCAATGATCTGAAATAATTGCGCCGCGATACCTATATCATTGGTGTCGGTTTCGACTTGAAACGTGACTTCAGGGTCGAGAAAATATAATAAAGTTGCAGATTCGTATTTTTATATCATTGAATGAGTACTCTTGAGTTAAGAACCATTTCCAGGGAGTTTTTTACGTAATAAGGAAGTCAGAGGTTCACTAATTTGAGAAAAATTCGGACAAAAAGATCAATCGAACTGGTAGAGACCTAAAACTTTCTGGAGTTCTGTAACATTTCCAGGGGCTTTATAATCAACAATCGCCTGTATTCGGTTGGGATCGGGTAGAAAACCTTGTTCATCCAGAACATAACCTGAAATGTTATTTTTTTTTACAAAAGAAATGGCACTTGTTCAGCTTGAGAGTCAAGCCGTTCTTCTTCAAACGTTCAAAAACTAATTTCAGGTGTAATAAATGGTCCTCAAAAGTATCGCTCACTATCAATAGTTCATCTACATATGCAATGAGAAAATCGAAAAATTCGACGCCGGAAATTTCGTCAATGCACCGAGTGTAGGCCAAAACAACATTCACCAAGCCAAACGGGAGAACATTGAAATTATAGCTTCGGTTTCCGAAAAAAAAATCCAGTATACTTACGACATTTGGGGCGGAGGGAAATTTGCTAGTAAGTCCAATATGGTCTTGTACTTGAACCCTTTCATCGTCCTCATAATTTCATCTATTCTATGTGGAAGTTCATGATCTTTTTCTGTGATTTTATTCAATTTACACGCATCGAGACAAATTCTCACCGGACCGACTTTCTTCAGGGTAACCATGAGCGGCAAAACAAAATGGGTGGCACCCCGCGAAATTACCCCCTACTCTTCCATCCGATCAATGGTCTGTTGCACTGCTTCCCGATGAGCTATAGGTACCGAATATGGTATAATGAAAAATCCACTGTCATCAGTCAGTCTAATATCGTGAAAATATGATTCGGTCAATCCAGGTTCCTTCGTTAACACGGAATAATATTTTTTCATCAGCTGAAAAAGAATTTGCAAACTATTTTTTTCATTTCCAAACAGGCTTTCTACGAATACTTTTTTTTCTGAAATGGTTCTTATATTTGGAGAATCAGGAGGACATGTCTCGTGAAAAACCGGGATATCTGGTAAGCACAATCGCTCATTATGAATGGTTAAAAAGCATCGTTCTTCATTCAGCTTCAACTCCGCGTTGATGGACCTTAAGAAATTAACAACTAGTATTACTGGATAAATCAATTGAGGAATCATTAAAAATTCGAAAGTGACGTTTTTTCTTCAGAAAAGGGAAAGTTAACTGTACCAGCAAGTTTACTTTTTGTTGAATAGCCTTGAAAGCGCCGGAAATTCTCACACCCGTACATGAAAAATGGGGTATAATATCGTAGAAACTAGAGAGTTCAAATAGTATCTGATTAACAACAAACTTGACTGCCTATCAGCGCTGGAAAACTGAAATTGTTGATTTTTATAACAACTAGGGGCGATTTGTCGTTCAATAAGTTATGATCAAAATCACAATCATCTACAAACAAATCATCACGCGGATTATTATTATTTACAAAAGTATCGGCCTTTAGGAGCACCCCAGTTACATCAGGTCGTTTTGGTTACTGTCCAGCTCGTTTCCCGGCTCCTCGTTTTCTTCCACTGTTACCATAGAAACTTTTTTTTGAAGAGGTTCCGATTTTTGGACAAGTATTAGGTTTGTTTTGCTCATATCACTCATATTTTCTCCTTTTTTATCAACTTGAAATGCTAGGATAGATAACATGTCGGGGGGTTTCTATTTGATTACTTGTTTTGACTGGCCATTGGTGGCGAGAAGAGGGTGGTGAACTAGGGTATTCAATTAGCTCCCATGACCTGGAACTTATTTTTTTTTATGTTCTGGTTCCCAGGAAAAGGGATATCCTGTAATGTTCAGAGAACATCGTGAAAACCAAGGGAAATAAAGTAGAAATTGGTGTTCTTCTTGAAATTCTGGAGGTTATATGCTGGAAGATCTGTGTTCCTATTGATTTTTTTATTCATCCCAAGTTGTGGAGGAATGCTGAGAGTGACGGGCGGTACTGTCCAAAATATTTTACTTATTTCAACCTTCGGTTTTTCTGTATTAACTGTGCTTGTGACACTATCAAAATTATCACTAGAGCAGATAATAACTAGCTCTTGCTTCATATTGATGATAAACTTCTTAAAATCTTTAAAAAAGCCCATTACAAACTTCATGGGAATACACACATTGAATAATCCTTTCGAATCGATCAAGATCTTTTCGGTAGGTAACGACTTGACGAATCCGGCATTTTGTAAAGAGCTGCATTCATTAGTGTTATATGATAAGTATGCTTTCAAGGTGGAAATTAGGCCTACATTTCTGACAGAGTCCACAACGATACTACCCAATTCATGTCATTTCTCGAAACAGAAATGAAATTCCATTACTTATGAATTTTATTTCATCAACAGGGTTGTTGTTCTCTCGAGTCAAATTACCCTCAATGTATAAATAACTATTACAAGGCGCTGAATAATTGTCAAGCTCCTGAATTGGGATACGGAGTTCATCATTTTGGTTGAAATTGAATTACTTGCTACCTACGGTCGATATGTGTAGAATTGATAGTTTTCTATCGTTGGGTCATTGAAAGGTCTACCAGTTACATTTAACAGCTCCATTATACCAATACTCTGAATCCAAGAGATTTGAGAAACAATCGGTTTTTATATGTTAAAATTTTTGCGTTCTTTCTAGAACTAACATGTCCATTGGTAGTAATCTTCCTTTTATACACTTTGCGGGGTGTGTTCACTGGAGAGTCCTTATTAAATCTGAGCACCATAATTAGAAATTCTTCTCAAGTGTAGCGTTATTGTTATTGTTTCTTCTTGGGAGTCTATTCTATTTTCGTCTTGATCAAAAACACGTAAAGTTATGTTACTTATCGTCTTGACTGTTACAGGCAAATACAGTATATTCTCTGGTGTTTCCCGTATTTTATACCCATACGACATAGTTGAAAAAAACTAATGAATAAATATGACCGGGTTTGTCATTCAAATTAGATCCATTAGCTATATCACAATCTATGCATATAGATTGAATATCTGAACTAAATCCAATGCTTCATGTCTACCTGGGTCTAGAATTCTTTGGCTGAATCCTAATACAAACCCTATTGCGTTTGGTTTTGAGAAATCGATTTTTGTATTTGTTTCTACTTCAATTTTTGAAGTATGATAATTCAAAGTGAATTTCATCTTCACTCCAGGTTTGACAATAATTTTCAGTATGTCAGTCAATTCATAAGAACCAACTAAAATTCCTAATTGATCATTATCATCAAAGTGAAACTGATTATTTGTGAGATCAATATTATTAATTTGAATGAACGTTTCGAAACTCTTCATACCAACTTCATGATTCACGTTATCTTCGAGATATAGAGGTACATCTAAGTTAGCTGATAGAACTGAAGACTTGCCTGATAACGTGAAAGTAAAAGACATGTTGACAGTAAAAAAGTGTACTCACAAATAGCTCAACATTTAATTTCATACTGCTTATATAGAAAAATCAAACATAACTATCCGCATTGATATGAATCATGATCCTGGAACCGATCATTATTGTAGTTTACATTGTTCAAGCCACCATCACTCCGGAAACCCAGTAAACATGATACATAACGAAAATATTTTTTATAGGTAATAATTGTGATATTATCGAATTCACATTACATTAACGTCACTCTGAAGTATCCATATTAATAATTTCAACCATATGTTTATGTAACGTTATGATAATGTAATTATTAATATTTATCAAATTAGCTATATAATATTGAATAAACATTACTCAAGTATTTCTCAGACAGAGTTGTTATGTTATTCATTCAATGTTTCTGTTCAACCACCTCGAAACGTAATTTAAATGTATACGATGATATAAACAATCTATATTATTTTCAAGCATTCCTTTGATGTATGATTCAGGTTGTCACCAAATGATCAATGTAATATCACAATGTAGCGCTTCAAAATAACATATCGTTGATATTGAAAAAGAAACTCAAAAGCCAAGTATAACTCGAAGATATGGAGCTAACATTGATATCCACATTCAACCAATATTTCCGGTGACTACGAAATAAACATCGTCACGTTTCATCATTTTCGAATTTCGCGGGGCAACGAAATATTCGTTTGAAGTCGATTTCGAGCCTTCCAGCCAAAAGAGTTTTGCCGATGCCGAGAGCTCTGTGGCAGTTTGTTTATTTACGCTGAATTTACGCCACGCCATAACCGAACCTCACCTCTGGCCTAAACATAGAAAACCCCTAAATGAACCTATTTCCCATAGAGAATATTTTTTAGAAATCACGTGAGAAAAAAATAAAAAAAAGATGAGCCTCGCACGGATTCGAACCCCGTGCCCGCCGGCTTGGCATGCCGATGCTCTGTTTACTGAGCCAACCAGTTGCTTACGAGACGAAGTATGATGAAGTCATTCAGTCGGCGCCGCATAACGCCAGTCGCATCTACTGCCCACTATAACGTTCTCCCACCACGGAGTTATTACTTGCGGCCTCCTTGCGGCCGTCCACAGACGCTAATTCGAAAACCGAAGCCAGTGGCACTTGGCAGCCATTTTGTTGTTTGTTGTTTTGGAGTGCTGGTTGAGTTTTATTTTTGGTTTTTGTGAATTTTTGACTGTGATTTTGAGTTGAATTAAGGTGTAAAGCACACTTGAAACTTGAAGTGTCCTAAAGTTGATTTGTATTGCCACAATGGAAAATAGTGGAAATGAAGAAAAGGTGCGTATACTAAAACCTATTATCAAAATTGTATAGTGTTATATCAAAGCCTAAAATGAAATCTATCCTGGCAAACAATAATTAGGTATACGGGAATAATTATGACATCACTGTTTTTCATGAAAGCATAATTTTCTACAAAAATTACGGACGGATAATGAAATGTTTACATGCCAATACACTGAATTGGTAGATTAGATGTTGATAATAATAACACAGTAGGTATATAGGCCCTTACGGAAAAATATGCAAATCCAGTCTCAATACAGGCTGATTTTAAAATGAGTGCATATATTCAAGACATATATATGAGAGAGTCTAACAAAATTTACTAAAATATTTGATTTTTCCTAAGTCTTCACATTAACGAGAAATTTCATTTTGAAAATTGAACATAGAATGCTTCGAAATTCGAGTACGCCACTGGGAAGCAAGTGAAATCTGCGGAATCCTAGGGAATCCACAATTCGTCATTCACTAAAGTCAAAACAAGACAGTGATGCCAGATTGTTTCAGAGACGAATATCCTGATAAAAATTTGTCACAGAATGAACATGAATTGAAATAGGTTATGGAAACTAATAGAGGTGAATGTAATATGTACAGGAGCCTTATTTTTTAAAGTTTACTGAGAGAACTGTGGGGTGATTATCTCCATGGATCACGAGAGACGGAGAGAAATATGAGGGGAATGATAGAACGTCCCCCTTCCTTCAATTCGAAAATAAGGCCCCAGCGGGTAGATACAAAATTAGCAGACAATAAATAGGTACACAACATACACAAAGTTGAAAATCGACTCACCTAGTAGATTTTCTCATACCTGCTCGAACAGCAAAACTCCCGAGAGCAAACAAATACTAATATCGAGTCCATTCCAGACTAATATCGTCCTGTGTTCTTGTTGGTTCATATTCGCACTTAAACCATCGAAAACGACTCGACGACGACATATCCTTCCTGGCAATCTCACATTGAAAACACGACCACGACCATATCACGATTATCATGACACAAGACACAACATCCAATTATTTTATTTTTTATTTTACGTTTACAATTATTTCACAAACCAGCAACCACACAAACAAAACTAGTATCATATGATCTGTCAACATCATTTCTCAGAACAGTAGTATCTGTGACCATAGATTTCCTCTTTGCTGTGACCTTTGACAGTACTAACTAGGATTGTTCGCGTTCAGAAAATAAACAATCCGAAACCGTCAGAAGCATGCACAAGTCCACAGAACCCAAAAAAATCATACAGTTCTGTGAAACTGCGCATGCTTCTGACCGTTTCGAACGCAAGAATTCAGATGATCATGAATTACTAATAGGCGATTTCTACGGACCAATCAGAAACAGCAAAGTAGCGCCTGCGTGGTTGCGATTCATCCTGATTGGACACAGCTGATTGGATTTGTGACATCAGTGTATAGTGAGGAAGTATCATTTCATTGAATTAAACTAATAGATGTTTTTTCCAAATTAGTTTTTTATGAAAATGGTAGTTTCATTTAAAGATATGATCCTTCCTCACTAATACATTGATCTCAATCACCTGTGCCCAATCAGGATGAATCGCAACCACGCAGGCACTACTTTGCTGTTTCTGATTGGTCCGTAAAAGTCGCCTATTAGTAATTCATGGTCATTTGAATTCTTGCTGCTAGCACACCACAAGAACAATCAAAACAAAGATCCTTTCTTGACAGTTTGTTGTTCTGAGAATGTATGTTATTTTGGAAAACGTCAAAACGTGATACTAGTAAAATTAAACAGTGTGGTCCTTGTCATTACTTTTGTAATAGATCTATTACTATTCCACGGAGATTGTTACAATATTACGATTTGTCATGAATCTATTACTATTGGGTGTTAGCACCAAAATATGATGTTTTGTTACTGTTAGCACCAAAATATGATGTTTTGTTACTAAAAAATCTATTTCTGTGTTCGGCGGATAAGTATGTTCTGCTCTATGGGTCTATGTTCTATATTTATGTCATAAGTTCTGTGTGACCTGCCTCATTCCTGCCAAAACAGTCTAATTTGTGCGATATCGTTTTACAAGAATGACATTCAGAATGTCAAATGTCAGATTTTTAGGATCTATTACCTTTTGATACAAATCTGTTACCATTTTTCAAGAAAATCTATTACGAAAAAATCAGACCCAGGAACAACACTGAATGTAAAGTTTTGTTTCTGACAATTTGCTTGGAATGTGACGATGCATTTCTCAAACATTGAGCTGAATGATATGGTTCTTATGTCGGGTCGTTATTGTGCGGGGCCCATGAGACTCCTCGAAGACCACGAAATTGTAGCGATGCAAGGAGGTGGAAGGAAGGGTCTAAAGGATTTTTCAGTAAAATAACTTCCAACCGTGAGGTGTTAAGTTATACGCTATTCGAGCTTATGTGTAGAAATCTTGGGTGAGTCCATTTTGAAGTTTTTGTATTATCTTTCTGAAATTCAAGACCAGGGTTAACTTCTTCCCCATGTACATTTTCTCGATTATACATTTTATTTAATATCTCCTAATTTTCATGTAGAGTGGCAACGTCGCTTCGTTCATCACGGTCGACTGCGGATCGCAAACGATAGTTGTGACAGAAGTAGAAATCTGGGCGGAAAAAGGGTATTTTGCCCCAAATCTATTTTGATCCTTATAATATTTTTAATAGTGCTATTCGGTAGTATACCTCAAGCTTTCTTAGTGTTTAAAATATATGCACTTATTTTAAAATCAGCCTGTATAATGAGTTGATCAAACTTTCGTGTGAATTCTTGAGTGCCGAGTTGAGTGCTCAAGTAGATATAACACCTTTATCTGTGTGATTTTTCTAAATCTCCATGCATACCTATCAAAAGTAGTCATATATAGGTACCTACAGCAGGTTTTGTTGAGTATTTTTTTAACCCTATGGGCCATTTTGAGAAATATAAAAGTTCCCCATACAATGCTGTCTTTTTTGGGTTGGATTACATATTTAAATGAAGATTATGTTTTTCAGGGTAACATTCTTAATGAGGTTAAGATGAAAAAGCATTCCCCCCGATACCTCAAGAGATTGGTTAGAAAAATCTCCAATAAACTACCTCTTGATAATATACAAGAACAGAAAGATATCGAGGTTCATACTGTACATATATCATCAGAACCAAAACCCTCAACTTCGTCATCAGAACCAAACCCTTCACCTTCGTCATCAGAACCAAACCCCTCAAGCTTATCATCAGAACCAAACCCCTCAACCTCATCAACACAACCATCAACATTTTTACAATATAAAATGGAGCATAATTCTGATCAAGTGAAGGCCAGTTCTCTGAAAATGAACAGAAATGTTTCAGACAACTTGGGGGATATGGGGCTATTTTCAACCCATCTCAAAACATGGGCTATAGAAAATAGAATATCCCAAATTGCATTAACCAAATTATTGAAAATCCTGAAAAGTGATTTGAAGTTAGAGAATTTGTGTTCAGATGCTAGGTCATTATTGAATATGAATCAGTCAAAGCGCTCTGAAATTGTTAAAATGGGGGATGGGAATTACTACCATTTTGGACTCAGGTCATCAATAATGCAAACATTGAATAAATTGCCTCCTAAAACAGATTTTGTCACTTTGAATCTCCAGATAAATGTAGATGGTCTTCCAATATCTAAAAGTAGCAATAGTCAGTTTTGGCCAATTTTAGGTCATATTGAAGAGTGTGAGGGAAATTATGTTTTTCCCATTGGTGTATACCATGGGAAAAGTAAACCAAGTAGTTGTCAAGAATTTTTGAAACGATTTGTTGAAGATTTTCAAGAAATTAACAGAAATGGACTACTTTTTGAAAATGAAGTGAGGAAATTAAAGCTTAGGAAAATTCTTTGTGATGCTCCAGCGAAATCATTTTTATTATGTATTAAAAGTCACAATGCTTACTTTGGATGCACAAAATGCACAACAGAAGGTGATTTTATTCAAAATAGGATGACATATCCTGACACAAAATCTAGTTTGAGGACTGATGAATCTTTCCAAAATATGAGAGATGAGGATTATCACAAAGAGGAAACCCCCCTAGTACAACTTGATGTAGGTCTAGTTAGTCAAGTGCCTCTTGATTATATGCACCTGGTTTGTCTAGGGGTGACAAAAAAGTTAATCATGTTTTGGACAAAGGGGGATAGGTCTGTGAGGTTGTTTCAGGAGGACATTTCACATATAAATCAAAAAATTTCCAATTATAGAGGATGTAGCATATTAGAATTTGCTAGAAAACCTCGTTCTCTTGTTGATGCTGATCACTGGAAAGCTACAGAGTTCCGTCAGTTCATTCTATATTATGGACCCTTAGTCATGAAGGGTCATTTGGATGAACAAAAATACATTCATTTTTTGTCATTGCATGTAGCAATGAGAATTTTAGGCAGTGACAAGCTGTGTTATAAGTATAACACATTTGCAAAGGCACTTCTGCAATATTTCATAGAAATGTTTGGTGAAATATATGGACAACAGTATATCAATCATAATATCCATAATTTGATACATTTAGCTGATGATGTTTTGACCTTTGGTGCTTGAAATCAAACGATCCGTTAAACCAACCAAAAACCCATTGGCACAGTTTGTCAATAGAAGTATCGAACGAAGTACTTTGGTAAAAACTGATTATTTTGATGAATTTCAATTGATTAAAGAGATTGGTATTGGGACTGTTAATGAGTTACCAGTAATATTTCATCAAAGTGTCAAATACAGGAATATGTACATAACAAGTAGAAAACCAAATTGCTATTTCTTCCTAGAGCCTGGAATACCAATACAAGTGATATCCATATTTGTCTCAAATGGAAGCTGTTCAATACAATATAAGAGATTTTCAAATTACACTGACATATTTCAAAAACCAATTAAGTCATCTAAAATTTTCATTGGTTCTGTTGGTCAATTGATAAATAATTTAGAAATCTCTAGTTTAGATAAAATTTTGTCGAAAGCATTAAAAATAGAAAATGTATTTATTGGAACACTCCATTGACAGATCTATATTAAACTTATTTTATGTCTTAGTGTAGTGTTTGGTATTGAAACACAATTAGTAATAATCATTTATTACTTTGATGATTCCAACAAGAAGCATGTTACATGTTAGGTTACTGACTATTCCGCCAAAAACAGTCCCTGTCATCCGTCACTGTCTGTCATCATGTGTCATGATGTCAATATTGATAATCGGCAGTTGCTGTGTTGTCGGTCACGGGTAAGTAACATTGTAGGAAACTCCACATCTCCCCTCTTAAAGATCCAAACGACTAGGAGCTCGAATTTGCCGCTTACTTCTACGTACAGCTTCTTCACTATGCTTAGGGGATTCCCTCTGAATAGGCTCTGATATGGTACTACTGCCTGAAGGTTCCAGATCATTACTTGTTTCAGGAGATCTTACTATGATGTCATCAGTTTGATTTTGGTCAACCTCTATGATGGAATTTTCTATTATTTCAACGTCCTTTGGAAGAGGATGTAAGAACTTTCTGTTTCTTCTGTAAACACCTTTTGGACTTCTTATGATGTATGACCGTGGAGAAGAATCCTTATTTTCTACCATTCCTTGTTGACGAAGATCAGAAATCCAAACTTTTTGTCCTACTGGTAATTCTGGGAGTGAGATGACTCTGTGACGATTATCAAAGTTTTCCTTTTGGACGATTTTTTGTTTGTCTTCTTTCTTAACTAGGTATTTCTCATCAGGAATAATGGGCTGCAATTGACTTGGTGCAATAGGAACATTTCCTCTGAGTTTTCGTCCCATCAATAACTCAGCAGGGCTGAAGCCTGACTGAAGTGGAGTTGAACGAAGTGCCAATAATGTCTTATAGGGATCTCCCCCCTTCTTATAGTGGTTCTTGAAATTCTTTACTTGGCCCTCAATGAAGCCATTACTCTGAGGGTATCTGGGACTTGATGTGATGATGGAAAATCCATAACTTTTTGCGAATTTATCATAAGCAGAACCAACTGTTGTTGAATATTGAGTTCCGTTATCATTTCTCACCACCTCTGGTATTCCGTGTCTGGCAAAAATGGATTTTAATTTATTAATGACACATTCAGATGTCAGTTTTTCCAATTTGGCCACTTCAATTTACCTGGAATAGTAGTCTGCTACTATTACAAACCATTTTCCATCTAACTTCAGCAAATCAGTTCCCACAATTTGCCATGGACGCTCTGGAAATTCTGATGGGATTAGAGGTTCTACTTGGTCTGGTTGATTGTGAATGCATGTTACACAGTTTTTTATCAATTGCTCTAATTGAGTTGACAATCCAGGCCACCAGACTGATTGTCTGGCCAAGAAACGACATTTATTTATACCTTGATGGCCCTCATGAAGTCTATTGATGATGTCCTCTCTGAGACATTGAGGTACTATACGGCTACCATACATAAGAATTCCTTCTTGTAAGGTGATAAGATATCTGTACTCCCAATAAATAATAGTCTCTTGAGAAAGTTTATGACGACTTGGCCAACCTTCACTGCAATACTTTGAAAGTTCACAGCATACGTAATCTTCATGTTGTCCTTTGATGATTTCTACCAACCTCTTGTCTGATGAAGGAAAATGTTGTATAACAGACTGAACATATGCTGAAATCTCTCCAGTTAGTTCTTGACCTTCATCACTGGGCAATGGACTTCGTGATAAAGTGTCTGCCAGAACTAGGTCTTTGCCTGGGGTATATTTGATTGCATAAGAATACCTCATCAGGCGCATTTTAATACGCTGCAAACGGGGTGTTAATGTGTCTAAGTCTTTCTGACCCAAAATGGAAACCAATGGTTTATGGTCCGTTTCGATAGTTATAGTCTTCCCGACTATATAATGAGCAAACTTTTCACAACCCCAAGCTATTGCAAGCGCTTCTTTCTCTATCTGTGCATACTTGCGTTCACAATTAGACAATGTGCGTGACGCATATGCCACAGGTTTGAACTGTCCTTTAGAATCTGATTGTAGCAAGACTGCTCCAAGACCATATGATGATGAATCCACAGATAGCATTGTCTCTCGGGTACTCTCATATAGCATCAGAACAGGAGGACTACTCAGCGCTTTCTTGATTTCTTCAAAACCAGCTGCCTGCACTTCACTCCACAACCATTCATTATCAGATCTCAGCAGATCATATAACGGTTTAGCCTTTGTTGCAAGATTTGGGACAAACTTGCTCACAAAATTGACCATTCCTAGAAATCTCTTCAACTCAGTGATATTGTTGGGCTTAGGTAGGTCTAGAATGGCTTTGATTTTCCTTGGGTCAGGAGTTATCCCATCTGGGGATATGATGTGTCCCAACACCTTCAGAGCTTTTTCCCGGAACAAACATATTTTCTTGTTCAAGGTCCAACCACCTTTTTGTAGCCTTTGTAGAACACTGTCAAGCCGACCATCATGTTCTTTCATTGTTTTTCCATACACTATAATATCGTCCATGTGGCAGACAACCCCTTCGAGTCCCTCCAGAGTCATGTTCATTTGTTTCTGAAACACTTCTGGGGCAGACGTAAGGCCAAATGGAAGTCTGCGGAATTTGTACCTTCCGAAAGGTGATATGAAAGTAGTTAGGGCCATGGATTCTTCAGACAGAGGTATCTGCCAAAATCCACTGTTAGCATCCAGTTTGCTGAATACTTTTGCTCCTTCAAGTTGAGCTAATGTAGAATCGACATCAGGAATTGGAAAAACTTCCCTTTCTACATTTTTGTTCAGTTGTGTTAGGTCCACACACAACCTTATACGCCCTTTTTGCTTAGGCACTATTACCACTGGAGCACACCAATTTGTAGGTTCGTTCACAGATTCAATTACCCCCTTATCACACATTTGTTGTAATTCCAGCTTAACAGTTTTTCGAAGTGGTAGAGGGATACGCCTTGGTACATTCAAGGCATATGGAGAGCTCTCTTTCTTCAGTTTTATGGTGTATGGTTGTTTGGTTTTTCCCAGTTCACTAAAAAGTCTAGGATATTTTTCATAGGGGTCAAAGCTTTTGTTTTCACTTCTAACCTCAAAGAGTTTCTGAACCAACCCAAGCTTTTCAGATGCATGCACACTGAGCAATATTTGTTTAGCACCTGTTACTATATAAAAGTCCTCTACTACAGTCTTGGATAAAGTACCTACTTCAGAAGTAAACACTCCAATAACAGGAAGTTTGTTTCCTCCTGGACCTGTGAGTATAGTATCAGCTGGCACTAATGAGCAGTGATTAGACACGTCACGAAATAAAGTCTCAGATAGCACACTAACATCAGCTCCTGTGTCAACTTTCACTGATAAGTTTTGTCCCGAAATGTCTAACTGTACTTGCCAATTTGGAGAGTTTTGCACTGAACAAATTTCCCCCACAAAAGTCTCAGTCTCAGAATCGTCACAGTCAGGTTCAACACTTCTAACAGCTTTTGTTTTGCTCTTCAAACAAACTTTAGCATAATGTCCCTTGGTTTTGCATTTTCCACACACTGCATTACGAGCAGGGCATTCTGATTGTTGGTGTTTATCAAAATGGCCGCACCATCTACAATTTGGGCTCAAATTTTGATGATGTTTCTCAGGAATACTGTCCTTCTTTGATCTTGTTGCAGTTCGAGGCTGATTCTCCCAGTGTTTTCTAACACCTACTCTATCAACTGAACTAGATGCACTACGGAATGTTTCTTGTTGCTTCTTAACAGACTCAGACTGTCTGGCTGTAGTTACAGCTCTCTCTAAGGTCAAGGCAGGATCGGGCTGCAGTTTTTCAGATAAACTTTTGTTCCTGATACCAACTACAACTTGGTCTCTGATGGCCTCGTTCAAGAACCCTGCTGGAAAATCGCAGTTTTGTGCACGAGAGTGTAATGCTGTGACAAAATCCTCTACACTTTCTCCTTCCTCTTGAATTCGAGTGTGAAAACAGTATCTTTCATAGATTACATTTTTGGAAGGTATAAAATGGGCTTGGAACTTCTGCAGCACGATATCAAAATCCCTCGATTGAACGTCATTTAGCTTGAATGATTGAAACACAGCTTCTGATTGTGGCCCCATCAAAGAAATCAGGGAGTTTACTTGATCATTTCCAGGCTTGTTGTCTAGCCCTGATGCGCTTTTAAATCGTTTGAAACGCAATACCCACTGTTCCCAATCATTGGCGTTGAATGAAAACTGCTCAGGTGCTGGTATTTGGTATACTGGAGCTGAGACTCCTGCACCCTGCACTATTGGTTCGTCAGGCATGTTGACTTGGTTTGTTTACTTTTTAGTATTCACACCACCATTCATCAAAAGCTTAAATCCAGTGAGCTGCCACCATGTAGTGTTTGGTATTGAAACACAATTAGTAATAATCATTTATTACTTTAATGATTCCAACAAGAAGCATGTTACATGTTAGAGGTTACTGACTAGTGACTATTCCGCCAAAAACAGTCCCTGTCATCCGTCACTGTCTGTCATCATGTGTCATGATGTCAATATTGATAATCGGCAGTGGCTGTGTTGTCGGTCACGGGTAAGTAACATTGTAGGAAACTCCACACTTATAGCACTTTCCATTGGTAAAACTGGTTTTGCACTCAGGCCGCACTCACATTCCACGAGTTCTGTCGAATTCATGCACTAGTTCAGTTCCAATGGAACATGTAATATTTATTTATAAAATAGTATCAACATTCAACTGTATCAAAGTCTGCGACTTCTGGAAATAAAATGGAATCTGAAAGTAGCTCAAGTTGCAACCTGAATTTACAATTCAAAGTAAATAATGAACTCGTTACACTCACAATAGATGCAAGGGAAGAGGAGCATTTATTTAAAATAACAAGTAAAGTATTTTCGAACTTTATATATTATGAAAAATATCCCTGAATTTTTGATATCCTAATATAGTCATCATTTGTTAACAGATAGTGATGGATATACTGTTAAGTATATCAATGATCTTATCAACAATGGATTTATCTCACTCAAGGATCCCTTATATAGAATATGTAGATTAGAGGAAGAACGGTGAGTCAACATCTTGACTATACTCTCATCCACGACAATCTACAATAGCTTTTTTGCAGGGAAATTCTCATATATTCTGCCTATTCCGCAGAAAACAATCAAGATATTGAGAATGATATGAATGAAGAGTCTATACCTGTATCATCTGTAACAAAACAGTGTTGTGGTAAATATCTTCAACTAGATACTAAAAGAGACTAGCACAAACTAATTCTATCAATATTTTCCATAGAATGGACTGAAGATGAGACAAGAATGTTGTTAGACAAGTATGAACAGTTTATGTCAAAAGTGGGACCAATGAAAACATTTAAAACAAAAAAAAATCATGTGGAACAAAATTGCAGATATTTTGAATGCACACTTTGCCATTGAGAGAACTGGTATCCAGGTAGAAAACAGGTACAAGACAGTAATAAAAAGAAAAAAAGATGCTGTGGATAATAATAAACGAAGTGGAAGGAGTAGAATCGAAGTGCCTTATGAAGCTGAATTAAGTAGGATAAGTTCCTTGGATGATAGTATTGAGCCTGAGATTGTTGGAACTTCACATGGAGTTAGGATTTTGAAACCATCCATTGGAAATAATAATCAACAACTTACAACAACCACATCATCCACAGGGTTAACCACATCCTCCACAGGTTCAGCCACATTCTCCTCTGGGTCAGCTACTGCCATTTCAACTGCTACAGATAAACTCAGAAAATCTAAGACTGTGCATGATACATTGATGGAAATTTTTTTGAAAAAAGAAGAAGCTAAAGAGAGAAGGCACTTGGAAAAATTGGAATTAATTCGAGAATTGTTTGGTGGTAAAAACGACTGAAACTACTGAATGTACCTGCATTATACTACATAAGATAATATTATATTAGATAAGTTATTTTCCTTTGTGATCTAAGTTTCATGGATGTATTTTGATTTGTTCGAAAAATTTATGTTTTTGTTCTAGTGAAAAAATGTATATGGTTTTGTTCTTCTAGTTAGGTGATGATTATGTTCAGTTTTTGATAAAAAAATTCGAAATTCACAGGAGGTATAAAATGAATTATGGTGTTTTTTTTTTGTGTGTCACCTGGTAGAATATAATGTATGCTTGAACTCTTTAATCAAAATTAAAGAAAAAATAAGAGTGATTTATACTTTATTTGAATTTATGAATTTCATGAGTTTTCAAAAATATCACAAAACAAATGAAATATCTATGAGGAAACATTCAAATCAATTATTATTGTATTCCAGAATGGTTTTGATTGTTTCTCTTTTCTCCTCTCCTTTTTTTCGTAGGCGCCATTCAACTTCTTGACATGGTTCTGCAGGTGCATTTGAAGCATCAATAATTTCACTTTCATCAATTATATCATGAGAATCCATACATAAGTTGTGTAGTATGCAGCAAGCTATTATAAATTTGGTATTTCTTTCTGTGGTTTGCATGTCCAACTGTAGTAATTGCCTGAATCTCCCCTTCAATATACCAAAAGTATTTTCTATCAGTACTCTTGTTTTCTTGAAACAATTATTATAGATATTTTGGGATTCTGGCATGTTACCAAAATCTTTAAATGGTGTAAGCAACCATGGTCTTATAAAATAAGCACTATCTCCTATTATATGGTACCTAGTGCCACATAGAGTAGGCAGGGTTGCAAATATGTCTGAAAGTTTCAAGACACGGGCAACATGAATTTTTCCAGGAACTCCAGTAAATATATCAATAAACTTTTTGTTATAATCACAAATTGCCTGTAATGTTATAGATGGTATGTCATGGCGGTTTGTGTAAGTGGATTTTATTTTATGTGCTGGTTTCCTGATATGAATTGAGGTCCCATCTATACAGCCTAGAACTCCAGGGAAACCTGATATCTGCAAAGAATATATATTTCTGAATTTTCTATAAGACCACCAATTTATATAAAAACATACCTTTTGAAATTCTGCTGCAACATTTTCTTTTTCAGTGTCAGAAGTAGGCATTTTGATAACTGATGGTCCCATGTCTATCAAAAAGTCATTAACGCGATCAATCACACGAAACAATGAGGACAAACTCATGTTGAATCTTTGAGATACATCTCTCAAGGATGATTTATTCCCAGAAAACCTAAAAATATGTGGAAATCAGAGATTTTCTTCATATAGTACCTATACCTAGGTATATTAATATAGTTGTTAACAATCTCAACTCACCACAAAAAAGACAATAGGTGCACTTCAGCACTTAGTGGAATCCTACCACCATGTGATTCATTATGTGGTGCTACTCTGGAAATGCTGAATTTTTCAATCAGCATGTAGGCAGTGTCCCTCCTCATCCGAAAATTCGATTTGAACTGGAATAAAAAATGCTGATTGTACTTATTTGAAACATCTTCAAATTTGGTCTTCAAGTTTATTATCTTAGATCATACAGGATCTAGTTTATTATACTCTACCTGCTGGTTATCAAATTTATGGACAACATCTTCAATGTAATTATTGATTTTTGGTACAGATTTCCGATGAAACTGTACAAACTGTTCTTCGTCACTACTGGAGGAACTTGACGATGAAAGCAAAACTTCGACAAAAATAGCTTTCTTATAATTTTCTTCCTCCGTCATTTTTCACACATCTGACTTCTCGCTTCTCTTTGTTTGTTTTGAACTGAAGTCGCACGACCTCCTAGAGCTCGTGCGAGTATTGTTGCACTGAGTGCGATATTTAACGAACCAGTTCCCCAATGGAACATGAAAAAATCAACTCGTTTGACCAATGGAACTAAAATTTCGCACTCAGTGCGTACTCGTTCTGCCAATGGAAACCGCTATTAGTGTTAGGTATTGTATACAAAAAAATTAAATGTATGCATGATTTTGTTTTGAAAATTGAAACATTACATTATGATTAAAGTATGCTTGTATAACCATAATTATTTGGTAGGTATCTTGACATATACTAAAAAATTATTTCTGCTTTGAAATGAAACATCTAAAATAATACCTGATTGGCAAATTGTTGCCCTATGTTCTGTAATTAACTGAAGTTTCTGTTCCTTCCTGGGTATGATTTTAATCAAGGTTTCAATCAATACATTTAGGACAATTGTGGTACAAACAATAATTATTGTTGATAGCAAACTTCCATGATCATTGCTCCACTCAAAAGTAACAAAAATTGTTTATCTTATACTTTTTCTTCAAAATAATTACTCTCCTTTTCCAGATAGATAGATCTTATAATTTAGGTTCATTATTGATGACATTTGGGGAATACACAATTTCTACTGAAAATTATCCAATTATTTTTACCAATTTCATTTCAGTATGCTGATGACATTTGAAGTAAGTAGTTAGGTGTTTCAGAAAACATCAAAACAATTCAACTGATTCCAACTGAATATTTTTCAATTAGTCTTATTTTTTATTTCAGTATGCTGTTGTTCAGTTTTTGGAAAACAACACGCTAGGTGACATATCTGTGATTCCCACAAATTGGTTGGTTGGCAAATATTTATGACAAGCGTCTATAAACACCGAAGGCTCTCCGCATCCGATGATGTCCGATCACCTTCGGATCATTCGCAGCTGCCTTTCGCGCGCGTAATTTGCTCCGTTTCCGAGTAACGGGGTGTCCAAAGTTGAATTAAATATCGGTTTTTCATGAATTACCTACTCAAAATACTGTTCGCCGATTTTGATTAAACTTCGTGTGTTTGTGATTTGTAGTAGCTTCTTTTCATGGAAGTAGATTTTGAATTTTGTTTCCAGTGGTGTGTGATATTCACTGTAGTAACTATTGTACGCTGATGTTGTTGCTGAGTTTGATATTATTGGAAATTAATAGCAAAACGTTATCGTTATGCAATCAATGTCTGTGCTTCTCTGTTACTTTTTACTTTTTCATTAAACTTTGGACACCCCGTTACTCGGAAACGGAGCAAGTTAGGACACACGTTTATAGTAACTTTTTGTCATGAAATATGACAAGGAATCACCACCTGAAATTAAAGTCATCATTTAAGATACACCCTGTATTTTATCAATTACACCCTTATGTCAAGTTATTGATGGGTCACCTTGTATGCATTATTGTTAGCTCATTATATCTATTCTGAGTCGAAAAATATGTCAGAATATTGGGGCCTGTACAGGCCCAAGTATCCACAATTTGCAAGTTTTCAAAATGTGCGTACCTAGCACATGAATAACATTACATCTAATTACTTGCAAGCCTAAAGGATGAATAGGTTTTTTTCAGGTATTTTTCTTGGTGGCTACATAGTGTGATCATTTTCGATATAAAAGACTATTGCCCTGATGCTCATGTAGGCGTTTTTAGATGTGCAGACATTTCAACATTAACTATTAAGTATACCATCAACATCCGCATGGGGCAAAGTCAGCAATGGTGTGCCACAAGGGTCTATCCTTGGGCCATTGCTGTTTTTGCTATACATTAATGATCTCCCATCGTGCATAAATAATAGTTCTACAATATTATTCGCAGACGATACATTGTGCCTTGTTCGGTCAGAAAAAGAAAAAAGTTTACCTAACTGTGTTGATCAATGTTTAACTGATATAAATAACTGGTGCACCTACAACAAAATTAACATCAATTTTGAAAAAACTTTTTGTATTTTTTTCAGTCCAAGACATCAGTTACATATTGATACAGCAAAGTTCAACGTTAAATATACAGAAGACATAAAATCGCTTGGTTTCATTCTTGACAATAAATTGAATTGGAAAAAGCACATTTCCATTCTGAATAGGAAACTCAACACGAGCTGCTATTCTCTGAGAGCAATGATGAACAAAGGCATGGGTCTCCCTATTCTGAAAATGTTATACTATGCTTCTTTCCACTCTAAAATTTCCTATGGTACATTTTGCTGGGGATATTCAACCGACTGGATATCTACTTTCCGAATTCAAAAGAGAGCAATCAGGATAATATGCAAAATAAGTCGATATGATACATGTAAAAATAATTTTATACGACTGAGAATACTAACGGTTCCTTGTATATATATTTTTCAACAACTCTTATATGTACATAAAAATAAAAATCAATTCAATTTCAGTAATGCGGAAACCAGGCAAAAAAATTACCTCATAATTCTTCCACGTCATCGTACAACCTACTTGGAGAAGCATTGTTCCTATATGGCAGCTACACTGTACAACAAACTACCGAATGTCTTCAAATCACTTACCATTAGAGCGTTTAAACATAAAATCAAAGAACTTCTCATTGGTAAAGCTTACTATACAGTTGATGAATACCTCCAAGATGAGCAATTTCAATTATGATATTTGTAACATTTTTTATCACTCACATATACTTTCAACACATGTATGTCATGTTAAGAAATAAAGTATTTCTATAGGTAGGTACCCTCTATATTCAACCTTTTCATTCTTTCCTATAGATGAGAGAAATTCATTAATTAACGAGAGCTTTGATTGTGATTTTCTGACCAGCAGAAGATTCTGGAAGCATTAAAAATTGGTAAAGAAAAAAGAGAAACCAATGAATAGAATTCCGAACACCTTCATCCATTGGACATCCAATGGATATCCTCACCCGGACACCCTGGACATACATAGGATAACCACTTTGTGTACACAGGACATCCTATGGATGTCCATAAGAAATCAGCTTTCCACATTTTAGGACATACATACGTTATCCATGATGGACATCCATTTGGTGTCCATTAAATTATGGACATCCATATGGTGTCCATATATTGGACATATATACCAACCTATACGTATTCAAAAGACAGGTTGTTATTTTCTTTTATTCCAAACATAAAGTATATAATGATAAAAAAATAGATAGTACCTACTTAGGATGATAAATTGGAAAAGAAGTGGTCCAATGCACTGGCAGCACAAAAACTAGAATGCATATATTGCATCGTTTCTGCATTGTTCTTGAAAATATTCAATGCATTCTGAATCTGTCTCCATAATTCCTGTTCAGTATTTACTGGTCTGAAGTACACCTTAAAATTTATAGGTACTGCTCCCCATAAACTATAGTATATGGAGTGTTCTGGGTTCAGAACAGAATAGACAGACTTCGGAATTTATCATTTAATCACAGATGGGTTTTGAACGCGTACAAAAGTGATATTATATATTAATCTGGTACCGGCACAATCGCGCGGACGGATATACATCAGGTGGTCATGCTAGGTGCTCGATGTAGACTGGCGTCTCCTCGCCGGTTTGGTCTTCGGATCAGCGCGTCTCACACGTGTTGGTCTCTGGTTGGTCCTCTGGGGTGGCGTGTGTTTGCTTGGCATCTGATTGGCCCTTGTAGGTGGACGTGGATCTGACACTGACTTGTGACATGGGTCCATGGACATCACAGTATATTTCCTCTGCCGTTTCATCTACTTATTATCTGAAAACTGTTGAATGAAACAGCAATGGACATTTAGAGTGTAATGTGTTAGAGCCTCATCATGCAAAAGCCACATGTAGTGAAAAAGGTGTTCCATAAATTTTTATCGTCACTTTAGGTCGATGAGCAAGATAATTGGCCCCAAGATGAGAATTCCTCAAACTGCGAAATTGTCAGTGATTCTTGCCCACACATCATCTGTTGTCCTATCATTCAAGAGTTTGTCAACATCCGATGATTTTTTTTCTACTTTATAGTAGATACGTCGGAAGAACCTGTTTCAAATATTTTTCCTTCTGTTCATTCTGGTGAAGGGTGTTTTACCTACCTATCGAAGAAATATGTTATGTTATCATAACAATTCGCAATTAGGAACACCTGAATAGACACAGAAATAATAAGAACTTACTTGTATCAGGAAACTGGGGCATAATTCAACTATAAAATACTAGTAATTATCATGAAAGTCCACCAAAATGAATGAATGAAATAAACATAACCTATATTACGTTTCGAATTCTGACAGATGAATTCAGATCTTCTTCTTCTCATTTCACTCTTCTGGAAATTTCTCGCTGCAATGGACATCCCGACAATACACTTATGGATGTCCAATATGTACTGCCAAGTATCCGGTATGTACATCCAAGTGGCTATTCGATGTGCGTCCATGGACATAGATAGGCTTCCAGATGGAGTACATACTAGATCATCAGCTGGATATACAACAATGTACATCAAAAGATAGTTCCATTTGGCGTCCATGGATGTCTTGGACGGCAAATGGATATAAAATTGATGTCGTCTGGATAACGTGTGTTATTAGGGCTGAAACGCATCAAAATAAAAAAGTTACTCAACAGAGACGTTTATACCGAACAATCAAAAAAGCTGTTCCTATAATAAACGACTTATTTAGTAATAGATTAATCCATCCAGATGATATGGACGCCGATAATATCGCCATAAATCTGATGTATCCACAAAAAAAAAAACTAATAAGTAAATAAGTTGTGTTTATTGTGTCAATTTTGTCCTGATATAAAAAAAAACATGTGAGGCCTTTGGAATGTTTAGCTCTCGCAATATAAGCATCTCATTCGGAAAGAAAAAAATACTTTGCATAATTTTTCCAAAACATTACACTCGATCACTTGATACTCATGGATTATTATTATGTTTTTAAATTTGGCGCGTGCTCTGCATCAGCGGCGACGTCCGACCATGATCGGACATCATCGGATGCAGAGAGCCTCCGGTGTTTATAGACGCTTGTATGTTGGTGGCCTACCAATTCAAAAATAACACGAACCCTCATAATCAAAAGAACTGTTCCCAGTGATGACTGGAAACAGTACAGCTGTACAATTCACAATGTGTTTGGTGAGTTGATGGTTTTTTTATTTCCCCTAGTAATTTTCATTTCATTCTAGAATCTTATACCAACGCCCTTGATTATGAGAAAAAATTAGCAGCTACCTCTGAATCTGAAGCAAGTCAGGAGCAACGACCTGGGAAAAGAAGAATAAAACAAAAAAAAACTTTTAACAGCATATGAAAAGTTTGTTAGGCCACCTTCTGTTAGTTCTGACCTGACAGATGATGGTTGGACTAAAGAAGCAAATTCAAGTGATTCTGGATGGGATGACACTTCTTGTCATATTCAAGCCAGTGGGAGTGAAGAGAGGGCAGGTGAGTTATACATTTTATGATAGATGTGTGTGTGGAATGTAATTATTCAAACTTCACTTCGATATTCTTCAATTTCACTGGTCAAATTTAAAGTTGACTTTTTTTTTTAAATTAGTCAGTGCTGCAGACAGAAATATTGTGTCTTTATTGAACTCTGAATTAGAAATCTAAAGAAAATCGTTTTTATTGATTATAATTATTGATCGGAGCCAAATCTACTTTCAATTGGCGTTATCTGTTGGAGCCTGCTTTCTCTAATTTTTCAATGTTTGCTCTCTTTATTGTAGGTTTGATTTAGCTGTTATGGTTATTTGTTATGTAAGAGAAGTTTTGAGAGGAGATATACAGGGTGTCCCTAAAAGTTCTTTACAGAAACTTACCACATATTCCTCAAACCACAACAATTTGATACAAGCAAAGTTACCTCAGTACAAATTTGCTTAGTTTGGGCGCTAGACGGCTCTGAAGTTACAATTTTCAAATCGTTTTTGCTTCATAACTTTGAAACGGCTCATGAGATTTTATTCAAAATTGGTACGTTTGACATAGCTTTATTGGGCAATGTAACCCATATTATAATTATGATGAATATCATTCCATGGACGTAGATCTTGATTTTTTCAGTAAATAAACATCTGAAACTTCTACGCCAATGGAGAGAAAGTGATGATAATATGAAATTTTGATTGTGTAACTTGTTCACTACAAAAAAGGTACTCCTGATAAAATTCGATTACTTTCAAGGTTTCGACAAAATTGGAATTTTAGTAATTCAAAACATCACTCAACATTAAAACAATCAACAGATATGTCATGAAAATTGTTCAAAATGTTCATCATTTTCACGTATACAAAGATATATACGACGAAAATAATTGATACATGCGAATTCACCTCAGTACATAGTTGCTCAATCTGGGCGCTATTAGAGGACTCTGGCTTACTCAGTACAAAAAAACAACCAGAAATAGCTGATAGATGATAGAAATGATGAAAATTTTGAATTTTTTTTATGAAATATCAGCTGTTTATTCTTTTAGTGTTGAATTACTAAAATAAAAATTTTGTCGAAACCATGAGAGTAATCGAATTTTATCAGGAGTACCTCTTTTGTAGTAAAAAAGTTACGCAATCGATATTTTATATTCTCATCACTTTCTCTTCATTGGCGTAGAAGTTTCAGATGTTTTTTACTAAAAAAATCAAGTTCTACGCTCATGGAATGATATTTATCATAATTATAATATGGGTTTCATTGCCCAATAAAGCTTTGTCAATGTACCAAATTTGAATAAAATCTCATGAGTCGTTTATAGGTTATGGAGCAAGAACGATATGAAAATTGTAACTTCAGAGCCGTCTAGCGCCCAAACTAAGCAACTCTGTACTGAGGTAGGTTTGCTTGTATCGAATTGTTTTGGTTTGAGGAATACGTGGTGAGTTTCTGTAAAGACCTTTTAAGGACACCCAGTCTGTATAAGTAATAATTGTAACCGTTTTCACAGGTTCATGCATTAATATGAAAGATGATAAAATAATTAAAAAGGCGTGTAGACGTTCTTGAACTCGTTTTTATTATAACTGCAAGTAAAAGTATATATTATCATAGAAATGTAAAGATAAAGAACAACTGACAAATGACATATGATTGAAGTATGAGCACAAACAAGGATGCACAAACATAAAACATCCTGACAACTGGAGTTCGACAGATAAAGCGCCAGTAGCGGCGTCATGGGTTCATAGAAGGATAATCAGTAGCTCACATTGCTCACAGGAATAAATAACAATAAACATAGAACACAGAGAATAAGCCTTTTTGGGATAATTTCAACAAAAGATAACTCAGAAATTACCAATCTAGGGAATGTACATGATCCAGATGTTTCTCTGGTAGAGA
Source organism: Phaedon cochleariae (assembly GCA_918026855.4). NCBI lineage: Eukaryota > Metazoa > Arthropoda > Insecta > Coleoptera > Chrysomelidae > Phaedon > Phaedon cochleariae. Next base: position 41,164,234 of record OU896709.1, on the reverse strand, counting down.
ATATGAATCCTGCAGATGTTACCCTGGTAGAGACCCTACCTGTTGTAGTTCAATCCAACCAGATTTCAGATATAATGAAAATGATTGTTGATTTAAAGAGTATCTGCCAAATAACATTAAATAAAGTTAATGCAATAGTGGAACAATCATTGGATAGACAAAGAAATGTTAGTGTATCAGATGAAATGATAAAATCATTCCTACCATTGATCACAATGGACAGCCTGCTCAATTTTGAGGACCTTCTGAAAACCAATGATATTGCTGCCACTCAGTTTGTAAGTATACACAAAACTGTGTAACCACATAATAATATTTATTATTCAAAATATGCAGTCCTGAAACTTTTTAAATCAACCTAATACTCTTGTAGTGATAGTAGGTTTCCAAACAATGTATTCTTGTACTGAATAATGTAATCAGTAATAAAATAAAAATGATTTTTTCAATATTGTGAAAATAATATTTAAGATGATGTTAAGGAATATTAAGAATCCAAATTCTATAAAAAAAAATAATCATGTCAAAAGATTGCTTGATATTGAAGGATTTTTCAATCATTAGTTCATCGAAGTTCTGCAAGTAGTCCAAATATTTTTGAAGATAAAAAACAAATAGTCAAGGAAGGCCAAGCACAACAATTCAGTAATGATTGTGAGACAAATTCTTATTGTGGTCGACTGAATTCGAGTGTTTGGTATCTCTGTAATTTTTTTAAAAATCAAACAATTGTTTCAATAAAAAAATGTATATGTTTCATATTGAGAATAACAAATATAACATTAAATATAATTGAGGAAGAATGTCAACATGAATTATATATACTTGAAAACGTGAAAATTTGCTTTTTGATAAGAAAATGTTTATGTGGTTTTATTTCGATCATGACTTTTTCAAACATCCCTTTCTCATTCTAGATGAATAAACTGTTCCTTGTGGGGGGTTCCGATTATAAAAATTCAATAAGAAGGTGCCTGCAGCAGATTTTTGATGATGACCTTGCCCAAAACTGTTCCTGGACAGGGCAGAAACAAAATTTCAAAATATCAGATATGAAAATCATCGATATCTTCAAACGTAAGTAATATAAAATGTGTGTAATATGCCAGATCAAAATTGTGATTTTGTATTGTCCGATAGTCCTGTTCCATGAAAGAAAAAAATTCCTCACATGGTTTGCAAGTGGGTAATATGTCATTCCAAAAATGTCTGGGAGTACATTTTTTTCAACAATATTTATAATGCTTCACTTCGGCCTTCGGCGCCTGAAAAGTTAAAAAAATATAGGGAATTTAATTGAATTTTACTTGGGGAAAATTCACTATTATGTAACATGGTGAAAAAATCACCCAAGTGTAATCTTTCACAAAAACAAGTACAGAGGACAACTGTTATTATACATCGTATATAAAATTATTCAAAATGGCTTTCAGAGTTATTATAATAGTGTTTCTAGTCCAACATTTCAAAAATCTTGTAAATTGAAATAATTTCATTGAAATAGTAATTTTTACAATCATCGAGTCTAAGTATACACGAAACTGTGTAACCACATAATAAAGTTGAATTTTTGTGTTATTCCGCAGTTTTTGAAGCTAAATGTACTACTATTTTCAAGTTTTCATCCTACTAAGGAGGCAGTCTTGAATTATTGAGGTAGACAAGTAGACTAAAAAAATCTACATAAATTTTATATATATATACAGGGTGAGTCAAGCTGAACGCATCGGGCTATAATGACCAAATAGTAACCTTTCTGAGAAATAATTTTATCCAGGCGCATGTATGTCGATCTGGACCACATTTTTAAAATGGTGTGATGAATACAATGTGTTCCAAAAAAGGGTGGCATATCAAAGTTGTACTTTTTTGAATGGAACACCCTATATTTCATTGCATTTTTAGATTCTCCCTGAAAAGCTGATTCCATCAATGCATCACACTTGGGGTCTAGCGGGAATGGTTACAGATATATAGGGTGTTCAAAATCGAGTTTTTTCAATTTTAGTAATTTTTTGTGTCGAAACTATTCATTATAGGCCAAAACGGCTTACATGTTCCAATTTTAACTTCTGATTTCCTATCTACTGACATTCAATTGGAACAAATACAGGGTGGTTCAAGATTCAGAATTCTGATCACCCCCCAGTCAGCACCAGACGTCTTAAAGACGTACATTTTACGCCCGACTTACGTCTTTACGTCCAAGGGCGTATATAAGACGTCTTAAAAACGTACATTCATGTACGTATTAAAGACGTACAGAAAAGTACATCTTAAAGACGTACATTTTAGGTCTGATTCACGTCAATACCGCCAAGACGTATAAAATAAGTCTTTAAAACCTACATTCCAGTAAGTCAATCCGACGTACAGAACTGTACAAAAATGCAAAATATTTTCTGAAAATAAAATGAAAAAAAAAACCAAAAAGTCATCTTTCCACGTTTTTGGAGCATATGATATATATTTTATCAGAATTTTTCATACAGGTCCTATGACTTGGTTATGTCCAGTTATGTCGGCATAGAAGCAAGTATATAAGTATATTCGTCAGAGATATCAGAGATTCGAATTGACCGCCATCTAGAACACTTATGTTGGTAGAGGCCAGTAAGTATACACCAGAGATTCGAATTGACCGCCATCTAGAATCGATCTGATTGGTCAAAAACTGTGTTCATACCGAAAGTCATGGTCATTTGAATTCTTGCGTTGATTGTTGATTTTTTTAGGACTGATGACAAAACTGACAGATAACAGACCTTCTAGTTACCAGTGTTAATTTGTGTTTTCTTTGTATTTGTTTGTAAAAATAAAACATCATTTAGTTTAATCGTTCTTTACAGAATAGATTCAAAGTGAGTAAGTTATATCGATAATGGATAAGTCTCATAGTAATAGCGAATATTACAAGCGTGCAAAACTTCATGTGCATGATTTTGAAGCATTTTTAGGGTTTGAAAATCAATCATCCACAATATCTGATGATATTCATTCCCTTGATATTTCCTCTCAAAATGTTGATAAAGTTTCATATGTTTCACATGTGAACACAAATGCTTCAGACTCTTCAGACAAAGTTTCTTCAGATGTCGACTTGGATGTTGATCATGATTCAGACAATAATTTATGGTGGAACAAGGAAGTACCAGCACAAAACACTTGTGATGCTACTTCCTCAACAAATGAAAGAGTGTTGGGGTAGTTAGGGGTTGGTGTACAATGATACTCGAATCTGGTGTAACTTCAAGTATATAATCAACTTTTCGGCATTTGATAATACTGTTCCACTTTCTTGAATCACGTCTTCTTAAATCCGCACCTAACACTCTACAACTAAGTGCTTTGAAGAGGGGATGAATCCTTGGCTTCCATACTCAAAGAACGTCAAATCCATGACGCGTTCCGCGTTGGACGTTATCAACCAATAATCAATGATCGTCCGATAATTATGATCCAATCAAAAAAGAATTTCCTCATTAGGAAATCTGATAAATGTAGGTACCCGAAAATGAGGTTGAGGTGGAAACCAAAGATTCAGCAATTCAAAATATATATGTATGGATATAAACAATAAAACAATTTATGTTGCAATAATATAAATATGCATCAAATGGAATGATGAAACAAGGTAGACCTATTCAAGATATAATGATATACTGTGTGATTCCAGAACATAGGGATTGGCTTTACAACACCTCCCCCCTATTTTTGAAAATTGTACCGCTTCTGTGTACAATTTTCACCAATTCCACAAGCGGATTGGGGATTCGAATCTTCCTCGTTTTCCTGAGGCGGCTTGGAAATGTCTGATGTCTGTTTTTCACGTTTTGTTGGGAGAAACTTTTTATATATTAGGTAACTTGGAACCAAAAGTATTGTCAAAATCAAAATTGAATACGTTAATATGTTATGAAAATTGTAAGAATAAACAAGATTTGATTGGTGTGAATCATACGAATTTTGAAGCTTCTGTAAGGAATCAATGTCAAAACTTATCTTTGCTAATGTTGTCGAATCATCGTGACTAATCATTAGTGGTTTATTTCCAAGAGATAGATGAGGTATGTCATAGTCTGAAATATTCAAATGTATGCTCTATTTTCCCGGAAATTAAGTACTAAGCAGATTGATTTCAACGCGGGAGAACTGTAAGTAATGTCTATTTTCCTTTAGCACAGTGAAGTGTAGTGAGTGGGGACGTTCAATGATAATAATATCAGCCACCAGCCTAGACAGCGTGTCGTGAATTAAAATACAAAATTAGTATTGAAGTCACAGCGAGTAGGGGCAGGTCACGGCAAACAAAAATATCACGCGGAGAAATGACAGAATTATTGGAGACATCAAATTTCCAAGAAGAAGAAAAAGATATATCAAATAAAGATCTATTCAACCTGATTAAAACTGTTATTTCAAGTAACAATGAGATTAAGAAGCAAAATGATGAAATAAAAAACGAAATACATAACATCAGGGCGGACCTAAATGATGAAATTGAAGAATTAAAAAAGGAAAACGTTGTATTGAAAGAAAGTGTCAAGGTGCTGGAGGAAAGACTGTTAGTGAATGAGAGAAAACACAAAAAATTCAACTTGATTATATATGGGATGAAAGAAGAAGAGGATGAACTACGAGATATTGAATGCTTTTTAGATATAATAAACAACAAATGTAAAGTTGAGTGCAAGTTCCATGATCTTCGGGATTGGTACAGAATTGGTAGCAAAAATCAGGAATCAGAAAAACCCAGACCAATAGTAGTAGAGCTCCTATATTATAAACAGAAGGAATCAATCTTAGAAAAAGCATCTAATCTGAAAGGCAGTGGGATTTACATATCGAAAGACTTTATCAAGGAAGATTACATAAGTAGAAAAATTTTATATTCCAATTTGAAAATTGCTCGAACCAACGACCCGGAGGCAAAAATAACAAAAAATAAGCTTATAGTAAATGGAACTAGCTATACAGCTGAAGAGTTGGAAGATTATTCATCTGAAATCAGCAAAAATTCAAGGCATCATCATATTGACCCCAAGAAACATCCAAAACCACAAGATAAGGAACAGATACAACAAACTACGTCATATGTGAAAAGAAAGGACCCACCTAATAATTCCCTCGAGCTTCCGCCAAAGAGAATAACAAGACAATTCAGCAACTCTTCTAAACACAAGTTCAAATATCCATACCTCTTCTTCATGTATCACATTGATTTTATTGTTTTATTACATTAATTGTTACTAGTTACCTATTAATTAATTGCATTGTGTTCTTTACCTTCAATATTTGTTAAATTTCACTTCATAGTTTCGTAATATTCTCTTATGATCATTGTACCTATATACTGCTCATATAATATTCTCGCGTTATTCTGTTTTCATCATCTTATCTCATTATTCAATAATTTTAATATTAGGACATAAATCACCAATTGAGTAATTGATGTGATTTCATGTTCAAGTCCCTTCATTCTGTATTAGAATCAACTATATTTCTTGATTTTTCCAAATATTGTTAGCTCGAAAAGGCCCAAATATGGACAGATACATCCGAGACTTTCGAATTTAAAGTATCGACACACTCATAGCAAAAAACACAGGTCAGCTTGATGATTACTTCGATGAAAATCAACATGAAAAAGATATAAAAGTATTCCACATGAATATTAGAAGCATAAACAAAAATATTGATGAACTAAAACTATTATTATCAGGAATAAGAAATGAAATAGATATTATTATTCTATCTGAAACTTGGCAAATACCCGACTTCTCAGTTCATAATATGAGTGGTTATTATAGTTTTTATAACCATGGGGATATCAACCAAAATGATGGAATAGTAATATTTGTTAAAAATGAGATAAAAACACATTTTCAAATAATAAACATTGGTGAAATAAAAGGAGTTGAAATTATGTTAACTAGCAACAACAACAAAAACAAACTAATCACTGCACTATACCGACCACCATCCACGAACGTACACAATTTTAATGAAAATCTATCCAGATATTTGAGAAATCCAATACATACAGACCTTCATATATTGGTTGGTGATATAAATATAAATATCTTGAGTGATGATGATGATGATACACATGATTATCTGAATCTAATGGCTGAACATGGTTTTGTTTCTGGTATCAATAACTACACTAGAGTGCAAAATGATTCAAAAACATGTATAGATCATATATTTATCAAAACCAAAGTCGATAATAATATTAAAATTAAACCAATATTACTCGAGACAAATATAACAGACCATTTCTCGACCTTGGCGCAAATCATCATAACCAAAAATGAGAAAACTCAAGTCAAAAATGAAGTCAGGCATTACTTGGACAAAAATAAATTACTCAATCAAATTAAAAATGAAAATTGGTTGACAGTTTATTCCGAAAGAAATGTTGAATCCGCAACAAAAGTATTCATCACCACCATTCAAAACTACATAAGTTCATGTACAAATACAATAAGAATAAGGGCATGTGAAAATAAAAAGAGAGAATGGATCACGAGAGGACTAGTGAATTCAGTGAATAAAAAGAATGAACTATTCGAAACCATGAAAAAGAACCCAACTGAGGATAATACAAACAATTATAAAAGATACAGAAATAGACTGAATGAATTAATAAAAGAAACTAAATTTAATTATTATCAAAATCAAATCCAGAAAAATATAAACAACTCAGGTAATCTATGGAAATGTGTCAATGAAATCTGCAAAAATAACAGGGCCAAATCTGGCATCGATAAAATCATCAAAGAAAACCAAGAGCTTGCTACCAATGAAGAAGAAATCGCATTTGAATTCAATAAATACTTTTCGCAAATAGGAAAAAAACTAGCAGAAAAAATCATCCCAAATAACAATCGCCCAAGAGTATCAATGACAAATCTTCCCAACTCTATATTTTTCGCCGAAACGAATGAACAAGAACTGAGGGATATCATTAGGAATCTGAAAGATAAAAAAGCACCAGGGATTGACAACCTAACTTCAGAAATCCTGAAGATGTTAGTAGATTTCATTGTACACCCTCTTATATTTCTGATAAACCGGTGTTTCGAAACTGGAGATTTTCCTTCTCCTTTCAAAATAGCGATGATCAAGCCAATTCATAAATCAGGTGACAAAACAATATTGTCGAACTACCGACCAATTTCCTTGATATCGAGTCTAGCCAAAATAATGGAAACTGTTATGAAAGATCGTATAACAAAATACCTGGACAAATATAAAATTCTCTCAGACAAACAATATGGATTCAGATCAAATATGTCGACACAAGATGCGATTAACCAACTATGTACCAGAATTAGCCAATGTATGGATGAAAAACAACCCGCACTTTGCATATTTGTCGATTTGGCAAAGGCGTTCGACACAGTTTCCCATGAGCAATTGCTAGATATATTGGAGGGTATCGGCTTCAGAGGAATACCCAACAAAATAATGAGAAACTATTTATTGAATAGAAAACAGCTTGTGAAAATCAATAATTCGTCAAGTAATACAGCTACTATTGAATATGGTGTTCCGCAAGGAACTGTTCTGGGACCCGTGCTTTTCAATATATATTTGAATGACCTATTCAAATTAGAGCTGAATGGAGAGATAGTTACTTTCGCAGATGACACGGCAATCCTGTTCACCAATAAAGATTGGAATACTTTGAAATATCAGGCAGAAACGGACTTCCAAAAATTAACAGAATGGTTTGACAGTCGATTGCTAACCATCAACTTCGGCAAAACTCATTATATCCCTTTCACATCCTACTCGAACAACTTACCTGAATTTGACTCACTATCTGTACACAGAAATGGCACGTTATTGAACATACGGTCAGTTAACTCACTCAAATATCTAGGCATCTTCTTAGATAGTCATCTCAGATGGGATGCTCATATCAATTATGTGACCAAAAAATTAAGGTGCACTCTATATAAATTCAAATGCCTCTCTAAATTATTGAAAATGGAACAATTACGAATTCTATATCATGCTCTGGCAGAAAGTCACCTTTGCTATGGTATCATCGCATGGGGAGCTACGAACAACGTCCATATCAGAAGCCTTGAAGTCATACAAAATTGCATCATAAAAGTCATATATAAAAAGCCTCGCCTTTATTCTTCTGATCTGCTGTACTCAGAAACAGCATTCATGGACTTGAGACAGTTGTACTTTCTAACTATAGTAGTAAGGCAACACAAATATAAATCGGACCTCATAGCTATATCGCATGACTATGATACACGCACTAAAGCTAGGTTCAATAAAGTACCAAGATAAAAAAAAAATATATTACAAAAGTCCTATTTCTACTTAGGTCCCAGACTATTCAATGAATTGCCATTGCAGCTGAGGAACCTTCATTCAAATTCACAATTCAAAATTAGAATAAAAAAGTGGATGAAAGAAAAGCCAAGAATAGAAATTCATCAACTGATCCACAGTAGTAATACATCATACACATACCAAAACACATAACACATAGCATAATAAAACACATAATCTCAAGCTGACCCTGTGATTCAATCCAGCTCATCAAGAATGATTCTTACGCGGGCTGACTCTTATTTGGAATTTGAAATTTCATCAATGATAATTGTATGCATTCTTTAAATCATTCCTTCACTTCATATTTCATTTCATATAACCTGTTTTAACTATGAAAAATATAAATTATTAGTCTTAGGTTACCATGTTAACTGTATTGGCATATAGGTAGGGAATTATATATCAAAAGTAACCCCAAACATACACGTATCAGACGTCATGAATTTAGAACCACTTTCAAGGTCTACCTTTAGTGGCATCCAAATTTATTTACCGTCTCTCTTAATATACCTATGTATCAAATTTTGTGATAATTTTTGTCTATGGAAATTTTTTGTACATTGCCCATATTATATTCTGGTAAATAAATTATTATTATTATTATTATTATTATTATTATTTCTTCCACTAAATCCAAGGGTGGAATGTAATCTAGAAGTATATTACTGGAGTATTGTTGATGCGGGTTAAGAATCATTGACTTCGTAAATGCTGTACAATTTGAAGGTATATTGAACATTCCAGTACCAATGAGTTTTGATGATATTCTTTCGTTACTGTTTTTACAACTTATGTCGATGTATTCTTCCGAAGGAAACACGTACAACCAAGAGTTAGCGTTTGCTAACTGAATTATTATTGGATTTGTTAATTTGGTTATTCTCTTCTCACAAGATTCAGGAATATTTGTGCTCAAACTGAATAGATTAGCTTCACAACCACCATGCAGATGAACCAAACATACTGGTTTCTTCTGCTGACAAATGAACTGCATCTTCACTAGCTCAGTGCACTCGGAAAATTCGAATCTGTTCATCATGAAATAATGTTGCCTTGGAGTATCGATCGCTAAAAATTCACTATGTGGAACAACCATTGCAAAAGTGGAATTTGCGATAAAAATTGGCAAACTAGAAACCTTAAAAATTCCAAAACTCCGAGTATCCATCAAAGGAATAAGAATTATAAATGTCAATTTATTGTTAAAAAAATATACATTTGTCCTAACTATATTATATAAAATATGCATGTTTTCCATAATTGGTCGAACAGGAAATTCTAATCCATTTAAATAGTTCTGAAGGTTAGAAAGTTGTGCTAACAATTTATCTGGACTAATAACTAGTGGGTGTAAAGATCCCTTCTGTGCAAATATTATGATTTCCCTAAGATTATTCTGATTGAACTTGAATGATAAAAATAGCATGTTGAGAACTGACACTAATTCATCCATTTTCATTAATACAGCTTCCCTTTTTCGAAAATCTGTTTCATTTCTATTTATTTTATTCAAGAACTTCACAATTTCGGCTACTTTTGTATCAAACGATAATAAATATCTGGAAGATTTCGTGGAAGTGGAATTTAATAAGTGAATAGTATTTTGAAGTATCGAAGTTTGTTTTTTCAAAAGATTTGTCATGTGAGATTGATTTATTTTGAGAGATTCAATTTGATCTCGTAGTATTTGGCATCATCAGAATCCAGAGTTCCAAATAATGTTTTGGAAATAGAGCCTGCAACATTTATCAATCCTCTTTTTTCTAACCTGTCATTCTCGTCAATACCCAGGATTTTATTTTGAAAATTTATATTTTCGAGAGAATCAGATATTGTTTTATCAAACACATTACATTCTGATGAACCTATAGAGAGTTTTCTTGTTTCGGAACAGAGATAATGAATCTGCTCAGAAAAAAATTCGATATGTTTCAGTTCTCGTCTATAATTGTGGATATCTAAATAGGTTATCAATTCCCACTCATCATTATACAGATTCGTGGAACCTACTTTCTCGTAATAGAATCCGGGGCTTTTAGTAATGGGTAAATTATGAAAAACTGCAGCGTTTGAATAATTAGTCAGTTGAGTAAGAAAGATTATATACCAACAATGTGTTCTGGCCTTGAGATAGGTCATGGTGAAGGTATGGATGACCCTGAAACAAATAAATATAGAAATGATGCTATCGTGCAGTTTTGCTCATTGTTTCTACTGATTGAAAAGTTTCAGACGATTGAAATGAACTTTAACCCTTTTGCGATTTTTCAAAATAGTGCAGTTCACGCCGGAGTTTATTTCTATTACTTCATATGGTCCAATAAATAGTGGCATTAGCTTCTTTGATTTTCCCTTAATAATTGTCTCATTTTTTGAAAGAACTTTATCTCATACTTTGATAGATATAGGATTCACGTTTCTATCATAGTATTCTTTTGAATTTACCTTTGCTTTATTTATTGTTTTTCTTGCGATTTGACTTGCATGTTGCATCCGAGATTTCATTTCGTTATAATAGTCATCATTGCTATACAGGAGTTCAGGATCTCGGGTAAGGGCTGTTGGAAGAATTGCTTTCCTACCATAAAGGAGTTCGAAGGGTGAAAAGTTTGTAGATACGTGAGGAGTAGTATTGTATACGAAGCATGCGTATGGAATGAATGAATCCCAATTGTCCAAATCTTTATTGATGAAATGACGCAAATATTCTATGAGAGTTCTATGTGATCTTTCTAATTGTCCATTACTCTGGGGGTGAAAACTTGTAGTTGAAATCTGTTGAATTTTAAGGATCTTACACGTTTCTTTGAATATTTCGCTCAAGAAATTGGAACCTTGGTCGGTAATCAAAATTTGCGGGGTACCGTACAGACAAATAATTTTTGTGACGAAATTTTGAGCTACTGTAGTCGCTTCTTGATTTGGAATCGGTATGGCTATCGAGAATTTTGTAAGATCGCATTGAAAAGTTAGTAAGTATTTGTTGAAGTTTTCTGTTTGATTCATGGGTCCAACAATATCTGAAAATATTTTCTGGAACGGATAAGAGGATGTGGAAGTGAGAACCATGGGTACTTTGGTATGTTTGGATATTTTGTTTTTCTGGCAATGTTCACAGGAACGAATGAACCTTTTGATGTCGCGGTACATGTTTGGCCATTTGTATTTTTCTCGCACCCTGTTATATGTTCGATTTACTCCTTGGTGACCACCAATTGGAGTAACGTGATATTCAAATAGAATTTTCTTTATTTCATCACTAGATAGATTTTGATTTATATTCGAGTTTATATTATTATGGAAAATGCAGACTCTTATGTTTGATTTTTGGAAAATGTATCTAAGCATCACTCGAATAGGTTCAATTTTCAGTTTTTCATATTTAAACGCTGCCAAAGACATTGCCAAGTCTTCGATACCATTTTTCTCGCAGAATGTCTTTAGATTGACGAAACCTTGAAACACGCATTCGTAATCTGTCGTTTCCTCAGATGACGCTGTGAGGTCATCTTCGGAATCAGTTATGTTCTTATTCAAAATGACATGAGATTCAATATATTTCAAGTAATTTTGATATGATAGTATTAGGTTTTGCAGATATTTTATTGATTGTTGCTGTTGATTCCAAGATTTCTGTACTCTCAATAGGATAGTTTATTCGACTAAGGGCATCAGCATTTGAATTATAGCGGCCTGGTTTGAAATTTATTTTATATTCATATTCCTCAAGTTTTAATCGAAACCGCATTAAACGAGATGATGGATTTGAAATAGAAAAAAGGTAGATGAGGGGTTTATGATCAGTTACGATATTGAATTCCTTCCCATATAAATATGGTCTAAAATATTGGCATGCCCAGCATATCGCAAGGAGTTCCCTTTCTATGGTGCTGTAATTTTTTTCCGCTTTGTTAAGAGTTCGTGAAGCGTAGGCGACGGGTAAATCTTTTCCAATTTCGCCTTGTGACAGGACTATACCAATGGCGAATCCACTAGCATCAGTAGTTAGATTGAATTTTTCAGAAAAATTTGGATATTGAAGTAGAGGAGGAGTTGTCAAAGTGTTCTTCAATTTCGCGAAAGATTGATCGCAGATAGGGTCCCAATTGAACTCAATACCCTTTTTCAATAAGTTATTGAGGGGTTGTGCTATTTTAGCGAAATTTGGAATGAATCTACGGTAATAGGATGCAAGGCCCAAAAACGATTTCATATCCGTTTGATTTTTTGGAACTGGAAAATCTTTGACTGAAACAATTTTATTAGGATCAGGTTTTATTCCCGATTCCGAAATAACATGACCAAGATATATGAGTTCCTTGCGGAGAAGTTGGCATTTACCGGGTTGTATTTTGAGGTTATGCTGTCGTAGTCGTTTGAATACATCAATTAATTTCGAGTTGTGATCGCTCAAACTACTTCCGTACACGCAAATGTCGTCGAGATATACAAAACATTTTATTCCATTTATTCCAGTTAAAACGTTATTAATAAGGCGTTGGAACGTTGCTGGACTACCCTTAAGGCCCATAGGGAGTCTTTTGTATTGATAATGTTCGAAAAATGAAAATGCAGTGAGAGGTCTTGATTCCTCACTCAGCAATACTTGGTGAAATCCATTTGCTAAATCTATGACACTGAAATATTTTGATTTTCCGAGTTGGTCTAGAATTTCGGTGATATTTGGGAGTGGGAATGCATCTGCCTCGGTAACATCATTCAATTTCCTAAAATCTACGACTAACCTGAATCTGCGGTTACCATTTGAGTCGGGTTTTTTGGGTACGATTAAAATTGGAGAATTATATGGAGAATTACTTGGCTCAATTATGTCATCTTGAAGCATTTTATTCAGCTGATCTTTTATTTCTTGTTTTTGATGGTGGGGTAGGCGATAAGGCTTTACATGAATAGGTTTGTTTGATAGTAGAGATATTGAATGTTCAAGGGTATCTGTATGAGTTAAAGTATCACCCTCTAGGTAAAATATATCACTAAACTGTTCACAAATTTCCCGAATAGATTCTCGTTCTTCTGAGTTCATGCTCTCTAAGTTTAGTTCAGCTTTCAATTTTGAAATTCGGTTTTCATTAGAAGTTGAGAAATGAAAAACATGATAATCGTTAATGTTGTTGAACTCAATATTGTCACACCTGGTATACCAAAGGAACCATTCAACCAATTTATTAAGAAATATCCATAAGAAAATCAAAGTCCTCAGTAGATAATATCCAAAGTCATTCACATAACATATGTAATTCAAACTCGGTTCAAATTTCACAGACAGGAACCTAGTAAGCTTTTCCGGCAGAATTCATCGGACTTGAAAGTTCACCTATGAGGTGATGAACTCGATAGGTACGATTATTGCTGATTCTGCTAACTCGGCAAGTATCGCCTATAAAACAATTGAAGTATAGATTTTCCGGGAGATTCAATCGGAGAATCACAATCAGACAATCGAACAATCAGACACGGTACGACGTTGATTACGAGTACGGCTGTTTTTTTGGGTAACCACACGAGTGAGTGAGTAGACGTCAACGCCATGACACACATCTCCTCCCCTGCCGGAGCAGCGATTGTTGTATGGACAATGTAAGTACATTTTTGAATCAAAAACTGTTTCATTACCTTGTACAGCCCCTGTAATTGTCTCCAACCACGTTGGTAGTTAGATCCAGAGATGTATAGGATTTCACTAGAAGGTGTAGCCATAGGGTCACTTTAATTTAGTCACTTCACTTAACTTTTTTTGTCTCACTAAACCTTTTTGATGTTGCTCACTTGTTCACTGTTTTTTGATCGTTCAATAAAACTTAAATTTATGTTAAACAAGACATGCACTCTTTCCTTGCCACAATCAAGTTACGAGAGTGTGGTAGTTAGGACACCCTCTTGCTGCCAAGCATAACCCCCTAAGATCACGCAGCCGGGGAGGAAGGCCCCAATGGTCGTGACACATGGTGGAGGCGCCTTGTCTCGAATCCTGAGGCTCCATTCTTCATAATGGACCTAAGTAAAATAGCATAGAAAAATATCAGTTCTTTTATTATTATTCATTTTTTTTCCTGCTCAATAACGTGGAATAGTAGATGCTCAATTTATATAATAGTTGGGAAATTAGGGAATTGAGGAACTGCGAAAGAGTGATAAAATATTATACGTTTGTACTGATATAGACGGGCTACCTATTCAACTCTCAGAGTTAATAGTTAGCAAAAGTCTGTGCACACATCAAGCTGATATTTTCCACTCTCAAACACAAACTCATTTTTATATCATGCAATGGAGGTGAAAACCATGTGCTTGTGCGGGTAAAACTGCCATCAGGCTGGTGGAAACTACCATATCATAATATTCTTTTCGAAAACATACTTTGTATTATGCGCTGATGCTGTGAACCATGTGCTTGTGCGGATAAAACTGCTATCAGGCTGGTTAGCAACATCCACAGCATAATTCATTGAAGTATTATCATTATTATTTTCGATTATTTTTCACTATGCCACGAAGGAACCGTGGTAAACGTCAAAGATTGTTAATTAAGAGATTTAAACAGTCCCAAAAATCGAAAATTGTGAAGAATTTAATTGTGAAAATACCCTTGTCGTTATTAACCACTTCTATTGTGAAAAATTTGGCTTTCAGACAGAGGATACAGCAGAAATTTAGGGAACTTTTTGGGGATGAGTAATAATTTTTGTTTTTTACATTTTTTTTCTTATATTTATTGAGCAAAACAGAAAGAAACTGAGATACAGCATCATAATTCCATAAAATAACTTACACTCTGGATCTTAACTATAATATTTACAATTTTGATATTATTTGACAAAGAACAATCAACCCTGAGGAACCAAACCTGACATCAAAATAATATGAATAGGAAGAAAAAATTTCAAAAGATATACAAAGTATATTTCACCTTGTATCTTCACCTTTTGTGAATAAGCCTCAATCATCAGATTGAAAAAGTTTCATGATCACAAAAGAATATTAACATTGATATTTCATAAAGTTTTTAAATTATTCATTCCTAATCAAGTTTATATAATCATCATTTTATGAGCATATATAATTTATTTGACATCAATTTACATATGAAATTGTTTTCTTACTTTTTTTCTCAATCACTACCAAAAATGAGATATAGAAACCTATCAAAGTATTGTTTATCCTATAAAAAATTGTATAATGAAGAATGTCTTAACAACGTTAAATATTTGTTTCAAACCCAGTCCATTGATCAGGTAAATAAGAGAATCACCACTCGAACCATCCCGTACCCTAATAACCCTTTCAACACTTCTCGTTAATATTGATAATAATTGCCATTCTCGACAAAAACATTTTTCCTACAAAAATTTGTATAGATACGAGTGTTTAATCAATTTGAAGAACACCTTTACTCAAATAGAACAGTCATTTGAATCAGAGTCAGTCAAAAATAATGAAACATCCTTGACAACCACGGATTATGAAGATCTAATCTCATTCGAAGATGCCGAATCACCGGTCATATCTTCTAATGAGGAAGACCTCATTTCTTTCGAGGATGATGAATTAGTACCACCTCCTTTAGAGTTTAGTGACGGTAACACCGACAAAGATGATGAAACTGATTCAAATTTGGTTCTAACTTCTACTGAGCATATCACAATACAATGTGCCTCAGGTGGTGAGGTATCTCAGTACTCCGAATTCAAAACAGGAGATGAGGTGAAGGTAGTGTACATGAAGGATCATGGACCAATCATTTTGAGGTGGTTCGGGCCTTATTATATCTTGAGGAGATTGGAGAATGATGACTTCGAGGTACAAATGGGACCCACTATGTCCAGTGGTAAAGATATTGTACATGGTAGCAGGATACTACCGTATGATCACCCATGGGATCCAGATTCATTGTATTCTGACAAGGATGAGGATATAGAATAAGTCCGTTTTTCGCTTACCCGCTCACCTAGTCTCACTCCATTTTATTGAAAGTATCACCCTGTATAAATAAGTCAACCTTTTGTATCGAAATACTGCTCAAATGACCAATAGATTCCCAGATAGTATAGATAATAATTCAAAATCAAATGTTTGTTTCGAAGAAAGTTATTTTTCAGTTCACAATTTCAAGTAAAGATATAGCAATTTTCACAACAATCAGCATTTGCCAGTACTTTCTTTCTCCAATTAAGTGTTTATTTTTGAATTCAGCAACGAAAATATGATATGTTCAGTTTTTACAATCCATGCAAGACATGCCCAGCGTGACCTACATTTGATTCATTTTGCTGGAGATGAAAACGAGATAGGTAACACAGATATCACTGCATTGTTGTTGTTAGATATCATATTTCATGAAGGTCACATCTTGTCGAATAATAAAAACAATGCGCTGATATTTCGGGAATAATATACTGTACCTTGCACAGCTGACTGCTGAATGTTTCATATCCAATCTGGAAAAAGCAACATCTGAACTTACTTTTTGAAACACAGAGTGATTTAAAATCTTCGGTTGTGATTGTTCTCTCGTTATGATGTCATAAAAAATATTTTCCAGATGATATTTTTTTGGGAAATTCAATAATTTTTTTATAACGAATTTCGAACTGTGGCGATCAATTCTGAAACCCTACTCTTCTACGATTTTAGTTCCGTTTGAATTCATTGTTGAATATTTTGAAAGGAAATAAGGTATTTTCAATTTATAATGAAGTATTTTTCATATTTTAGAGTGATTTGATTATAGGTATACAGGAGGTTACGTATAAGTATGATAATTTTTGCTAATTTTGAAATTTGAAAGATATTATTTTTGTTGTTAACACAGACTAGAGTCATTTTTCAGAAGTTTATTTTTTTATGAGAAATTGGTACCTTGATATATTATATTGAAGCAAGTTGTTGAATTTGTATTGAATGATGAGAGAATGAAATTGAAAATATGATATAGAGAGAAATAATTGAATTGATGATATATTAAAGATGAGTTACAAGATATTGAAGATAAATGGTACATTGAAGATGAATAATGATGAATTGAAGATAAATAATGATATATTGAGGATTATAAAGGATATTGATATGATATGTATCTTGTTGCGAGTTCACTAATGAGTTTAGTAAAGATTACTGAACAGTTCGGCTAGGGACGTTTGGCAGATGCTTTGTCAAGTACAATAGTGAAAACTCACCCTTCGGCCAAGACATAACACAAGAGTTATGTACTATGTATAAAAAAGAAGATATTATTTTGAGAGTTATAGATGGATTCGAGTTATAAGACGTAATTAAATATATTTTACTATGAGTTTAGTAAGGTCTACTAAACAATTCGGCTAGGGACGTTTGGCAGATGCTTTGTCAAGTACAATAGTGAAAACTCACCCTTCGGCCAAGACATAACACGTGAGTTATGTACTATATGTTATGAAAAGGAGATATTATTTTGAGAGAATTATAGATAGATTTGAGTTATGAGATGAATTGAGATATTTTTTTACTGAGTTTAGTGATGGTTACTGAACAGTTCGGCTATAGGGAGGTATGGAGGAAACTTGAAATATTAGTGAATACTCACCCTTAAGGCCAAGGCATGACAAAAAGTTGTCATGCGAGGTTTAAAGATGTGTGGCAATCGAGTTATTGCAGAGGAATGCAATGAAATCAGTACGTACAAAGAGTGAATGTGGAAGTAATCAAATTGGTGTAGATATCTAGAGGATGTAATTCAATAGTCGTCGATGGTATTAGCCAGGAAAGTAGTTGTTTTCTTATAGATACCTTCACAATTTGATTTGAATGAAAGCAAGGTACTGATTTGAAAATTCGAGTTATATGTACATTATATATGTGGATGTGTTAAAAGCAAGATGATAAGTTTGAAATGAAGCTTTCAGTATATATTTGTTGTTGATAACCTCACTGCATACCTATACCTAACTGGAGAATGTTTTTACTGGAGTCTAGATATCCGAGTACGTTCCTCCTATCGAATTAAGACATTGGGATAGAGAATAATATAATGGAAGAGTCGAAAGATGAAGAGTTGAAGATGAGTTAGCGGGAGAAACCTTTCTATTAGATTTTGGAGAATTATTAAAACATGAATGAATGAGATAGAAAACAAATCATGATAATAGAGAGTAGGGACAGTTCACAAATAACGAAAGATAACAGGGCAGTAATTCAGGTACTAGGTGGTCATATGAAGAACTATAGGTAGAATTTATTTAGGTATGTCACTATGGGTAGGTATTTTGTGAAGAAAAATGTTAATGTAGATTCAATATGGGTATGCAGTATAGTCAAGAATGGGTATTGTTTATATTGAAATAAAAGTACACTTACTGCTGTAAATTTTTCTCTTGTTCCATGTGAGCCACAAACCGCACGTTAGACCGAAGCACGAGCAGCCCTGTCCAATAAACACCATCCATCCAGTAGCACCACCTATTGAGTTGTTCGACACAGGAGGCTGAAAGCTCTGAAGGGCAATGACTGCGACATACTGGGAAACCTACAAATAAAGGACATGAAATGTGAGAATAAGGAAACATAGGCACAGGAGAGAACAATAAATGAATTGAAAACGTGATAAGTATAAACTTACAACAATGTATCAGCTCCCAAACCATCCTACAGAGGGGTACCAGAAGGCAAGGGGGGCCAAAAAGTCAACTATGATCTAGCCAGACGTCTGCAGCACAAAGTCAGCCAGAGAAAGTCCTGAATATCCAAACCTAGGAGAAACAAAAGGACACTTTTTTAAAAGAAGCCATCATGGAGGAAGGAATGCGCTTACCAAGCAGAATATCCTGAGATGTAGTAGCAGACCAGTTATAATCACATGAATGCACTAGTGTTCATCATCACTGTCATATTATGGAATCACTAACCGAAATAAGCAACTAGGTACTCTCAAAATCCACCAGGAATCAAAAATAGATTCTAACAAACCGAAAAACCGTACCGAACACGCAAACTGAATCTGATGTTAGGGCTTTGTTTTGCGGACCGAGATAAAACCGAAAAATGCTGATTCAGAGATGCAAGATTCTGCAAGAAAAAATCTGTCGATGCAGATGTTTTTCTCTCAACGGAAGCAACAGATCTTGAGGTACGAGATAATCTGTGGTTATGTTTGACTGTGTCACAGAACAGGTATCTTCTGATCCGGAAGAGGAGAGAAAATATTTTCTTGTTTCCTATCAAATCGAAACAAAGAACAATAGTGAAAATGTGTCAATTGTTATGTCAATTTTTTTTTCTTTTTTCAACTCGCTGGAACATTTTCATGAATTTCCACATTTCACTTCCGAATTGGCGCCGTAGTCTTCTCACAACAGTATGAAACTGTCTTCAGAAGCAGCAAATAGTAGCCCTACCACAGTACCACAGTACTAACTAACCCTGATAGCAGTGATAGCCCATAGCCAACAGCCAACCATCTGCCCACTCGATACAAAAGGAAGAAAATTATGTCGAGATTGTCAAGTCATAATCCCGAACAGAGCACAGACTCCTCAGAACACTCAATACAAAAGTCGACCAGGCAGCTGGGGAATAAGCAGCGCCAGCGGCAGCAAGAGATGGTCGAGGATTCCGCCGAAGCGGACAATGGGTAGGTCCGTTTAAAACTTACCGACCTGCCATGGGATAGCAGCGTTGAAAACTGGACAGTGCCGGACTCAGTGCGGAACTGATAAGTGCTCAGTGTAGAAACTGGTTTTGTGGAACATTAGCATAAACTCATATTTTCTCTTATTATTATTATTTTTTTGTTGTTTTTCGTTTCAATTATTATTGTCAACTGATTCAGAATTTTATACATGAATTTTTTTTTTTTTTGCGTCAATCAACTGAACTTTATTCATCAATATTTCAATTTTGGTATGATTTTTCTGTTCTATTTTTATATACTTGTATATTTATATTCTTTTTGTTTTGTTCTTCACATATAAATAGGCAGTCAGGCAATTCATTATAAGAAGCTGGGGCAGCTTCTTCGGAGGGGAGGAGACGTGTCACACCTGGTATACCAAAGGAACCATTCAACCAATTTATTAAGAAATATCCATAAGAAAATCAAAGTCCTCAGTAGATAATATCCAAAGTCATTCACATAACATATGTAATTCAAACCCGGTTCAAATTTCACAGGCAGGAACCTAGTAAGCTTTTCCGGCAGAATTCATCGGACTTGAAAGTTCACCTATGAGGTAATGAACTCGATAGGTACGATTATTGCTGATTCTGCTAACTCGGCAAGTATCGCCTATAAAACAATTGAAGTATAGATTTTCCGGGAGATTCAATCGGAGAATCACAATCAGACAATCGAACAATCAGACACGGTACGACGTTGATTACGAGTACGGCTGTTTTTTTGGGTAACCACACGAGTGAGTGAGTAGACGTCAACGCCATGACACACATCTCCTCCCCTGCCGGAGCAGCGATTGTTGTATGGACAATGTAAGTACATTTTTGAATCAAAAACTGTTTCATTACCTTGTACAGCCCCTGTAATTGTCTCCAACCACGTTGGTAGTTAGATCCAGAGATGTATAGGATTTCACTAGAAGGTGTAGCCATAGGGTCACTTTAATTTAGTCACTTCACTTAACTTTTTTTGTCTCACTAAACCTTTTTGATGTTGCTCACTTGTTCACTGTTTTTTGATCGTTCAATAAAACTTAAATTTATGTTAAACAAGACATGCACTCTTTCCTTGCCACAATCAAGTTACGAGAGTGTGGTAGTTAGGACACCCTCTTGCTGCCAAGCATAACCCCCTAAGATCACGCAGCCGGGGAGGAAGGCCTCAATGGTCGTGACAATATCATTTATACTTATGTGCACCGAGTGTTCATTGGAATTTATTACACTCAGAGTAAGAATTGATGATTTCTCCTTCATAATACAATTTGGAATGAAAACACCAGGATATATCTCCTTTTGTAAACAGATTCTTTCGAAATTTTCGGGAGGTACTTCCATTTTCAGAATAACTTCACAGCGAGGGGGAATATGATAGCTCGTATCATTACACTGTGTTGCTGTAATACTTGGTGAAGTAAGTTGAAAAACAAAATTTTGTTCAGAAATTGGAAAGGTGACGGTACATGATTTGTAATCAATGATCGCCCTATATTTTTTTTAGAAAATCGTTTCTCAAAATGCCCTCACTTGGAATAGAAAAATTCTTGGGGACGATATGGAATACGTGTGAGACAGACGTATTTTCTGAGAATTGAATTTCACTATAGCTGTAACCAACTGAATGCTTTGATTCGCCTGTGATCCCTTTTAATTTTATCTTATCATTAATATGGACCAGAGCATTATTTTCAACAAAATTTGCTTTTAAGATACTCACATCAGCACCTGTGTCGATCAATAAATTTGCTACCTTTGATTTGGATAGTGATAGTGGCAGTTTGATATAGCCGGGACTTTTCTCCGCTTTAATTGATAATATTTTGTTTTCGGATTCTAATTCCGCGGATCGGCGTTTCCCGAATTACGCGTATTTGACATAATATTGAGTTCTGGTTGGTAATTCACGTGATTGTCTGAAGTTGGAATTGGATGTACTCGAAATGTTTGTGGGACGCTCAGGATGCGGATTAGAAAATTTTTGTCGAGAATTATTGTATGCTCTTTTCCTGCAATTATCTATCAAGTGACCAACATTATGACAATATCTACAGACTACTTGGGCACTATTTACATAAGCTTCGCTTTTTATCAACGAATATCGGCTGCTGGGATAATTTGGCAAGCTTCGACTGGAATTGAAATTAGTATTCGAGCTGTTAGAATAACATTTATCTGCAGTGTGATTGAGTTTTCCACATTTAAAGCATTTTTTTACCTTTTGCGGACCTGATTGTGAATGAGAGTGTTGTAAATTTCTTTGAGATTTCATATTTCTTTCTTCTTCGCACGCAGCCTCAACAGCTTCATCAAAATCTTCGAATCTACTAGCCTTAATAATTAATTTTATTGGATTTTGAAGGTCCTCAACGAAAGCTTTAAGTGATGAATCCTCGTTTAATCTTTGGATGACTGGGGCAGCCTCTCTGCCTTGACTCTCTATACAAGCATCAGTAAGATCAATTGTCAAACGTTGAACTCTATTTGCATAACATCGGACTGGTTCATTTGGATTCTGACGAGAACTGAGTAGCCCTGTTTGGAGCTGAGCAATGGTACGCTTTTCCAAATATTGTTGATTTATTATTTGTTTCAATGTTTCATACGAATCAAGATCCTTATATTTCATCAAATTATAAGCTGAACCAGATAATTTTGTTTTTATAACATTCAGAAGCATAGCCTTTTCTTCGCGAGTTGTCGTCATAGCAGCGACGATATCGCAACATGAAATGAATTTGTGTAAATTCTCCCTATCTCCAGAAAATTCCGGGATGATTCTAAGAGCTACGTCTAATGATAAAACCATTTTCCTAGCCAATACAAAAGGACAATACTAGGTGAACAGTACAGTATAACGTACAAAGAGGGTATTTACCACAATATTGATGGGAGCTATAGATTCCTAGGAGCTCTCCTGGTTGATCTCTGGATGATGTGGAGATGCTGGCTTTTAGGGACAAGAACGGCGACTCCTTGATTTGTTGTCTTCGTATTCAACAGGGGTTGACTCAGGAACTCAGAAATATGACGATGATTTGCTGGCAGACGTATTCAACGGGGTTGAATGCAGGAACTTCGATGAACGGCAGATTTAGTCAAAGATGTGGATGCTGGGGTGTTGACTGCTCGGTCCCACCAATCGGCACACTGAACAACACAATTTGCACACAAGTCACTTCGTAAATCTATCCAAGGTACTTTGATGACCAACTAGTGGATATGAATATGAAACGAAGTATTCTGTGTAACAATTCCTAACTTCTCTCCAACAGGACTCCACTAGACACGTCGTCTTCTTGATGGGCCTAACTGTTTTTGGATTGTACTAACAGGCAATTTCCACAAATTTTCCTTGATTTTTCGCTAGTACATCCCACCGCTGCCACCAATTTATGTTGGGGTAGTTAGGGGTTGGTGTACAATGATACTCGAATCTGGTGTAACTTCAAGTATATAATCAACTTTTCGGCATTTGATAATACTGTTCCACTTTCATGAATCACGTCTTCTTAAATCCGCACCTAACACTCTACAACTAAGTGCTTTGAAGAGGGGATGAATCCTTGGCTTCCATACTCAAAGAACGTCAAATCCATGACGCGTTCCGCGTTGGACGTTATCAACCAATAATCAATGATCGTCCGATAATTATGATCCAATCAAAAAAGAATTTCCTTATTAGGAAATCTGATAAATGTAGGTACCCGAAAATGAGGTTGAGGTAGAAACCAAAGATTCAGCAATTCAAAATATATATATGTATGGATATAAACAATAAAACAATTTATGTTGCAATAATATAAATATACATCAAATGGAATGATGAAACAAGGTAGACCTATTCAAGATATAACGATATACTGTGTGATTCCAGAACATAGGGATTGGCTTTACAACAAGAGTACCATTGCAGGAAAGTTTATCAGTGGAACTAGCAGAATTGTGTCTGAAACATAATGTTACACACACATTTGTGAATGACCTTCTGAAAATTTTAAAACCTAGATTTCCATCAGAAGAACTCCCTCTTGATGCAAGAACATTGTTACAAACTCCCAGGAAAACAATTGTACAGCCAGTCAGAGTGGTAGAACCAGGGCAGTATTATCATTTTGGGCTAGAAAATTGTATCAAGAAACTTTTAACTCATTTCAAATCCATTGGTAATTTTGAAATAATTGAAATTCTTGTCAATATTGATGGACTCCCACTCTCTAAGAGCTCTGGTAGTCAATTCTACCCAATATTATGTATGTAGTGTTGTTCACAAAGGGAGAACATGCAGGAAGTAAAGTCGTTCATTTACTACAAAACTTGTTAAAAAGGTACATAAAAGATAAATTCAAAGAGTGGCAAATTGGTGTTGTTCTTATTGCTTGCGGAGTGTCTAGGCTGCCGGCCGCACGCTCTATATCTCTCGCTTTGGCTAACCCTACAACGTCCGGTTAGCATCTGATGATACTACATTCCTCCCCCACTAAGAATTTAGTCTTGATACCGAACTGGCAGTTTTCGGCTTCGGGGTGAATTCCTACGAGGTTCTTCTGTTTTGGACTCGTTCTTTAAAGGTGTCGTTATTTTGTCACGTTCCGGAATGGTATCATCTGTCGTTGGTTGACTGCTATCCAATATCGGGTCATCTGATGGTTCGATAACTTCATGATTGAATTGGTATTGCAAATCGCCTGTTTCGAGTGGTTCCGTTTTCCTGACTAATGGAAAGTCCTTGGAGATTTGCATTTGTCTCTGAGTCATGATTGGGTTTATCGGAACGTGGTCTCATTTGATCAGCATGCTTCCGTTTGGCAATCCCTTCAATGTCTACCAGGTAGGAGTAAGGTCCAGTCTGTTTAATGACATTTCCAGGTGAGGAACCCTTGTTTAGAGTATCATTTACCCAAACCTTTTGGTTTTCTTCAAACGCCTGAAAGCGGGCACCCTTGTCATGATGAAGTTTCTGATCCCACTGTGATTTCTCCATTCGTCTTGCAAGGTCTGGTTTCAATTGGTCGAAGAGTGTCCTTGGTCGTCGTTTGAACATAAGCTCACTTGGTGTTTTACCTGTTGACCTTTGAATGGTGTTTCGGTAAGAGAAAAGGAATTTAAATAGTCTTGTTTTTAAGTCTATGGTTTTATCACTCGCGGCCATACGGTCTTTGAAAGTGCGGACTGCACGTTCCGCGAGTCCGTTGGATTTCGGGTGGTATGGAGTAACTTTTATGTGCGAAATATTGTTCTCGACACAAAAGAGTTCAAATTCATCCGATGTTAATTGTGGACCATTATCCGACACAATAAATCTAGGTAGTCCGAATCGCGAAAACACCTCAGTCAACGCACTGACTGTTTCTTGAGATGTAATGTTCTTCATCATAATTAGTTCGATCCACCGAGTGTATGCGTCAATCACAACCAACCACATTTTTCCTTCATATGGTCCAGCGAAGTCAATATGTATACGCGACCACGGCTCAGGGGGCGCACTCCACGGATATAACGGAACATTTCTCTCATTTTTTCTGGATTCCTGACAGGAAACACATGTTTCTATGAAATCTACTAGCTCAAGGTCTATTTTCGGCCAGTAAACATGACACCTTGCCATAGATTGCATGGCACAAATTCCTGGATGCCCGTCGTGAAGCATATTCAGAACTGTTAGTCGAAGGTTTTGTGGCACACATATTCTGCCCTTCCATAAAAGAATATTTTCTTCAAAAGATAACTCCTCACGCTTTTCATAATATGACAGAATTTCTTCTGGAATTTCTCTTTTGTTTGGCCAATAGGTGTTTATAAATCGTATCACTTTCTGGAACTGAAAATCCTTTGCAGTTGCATCTTTCAATATTCTTTTGTTTATTGGGAGATGGCGAAGTCGTAAATGCAAAAGTTGCCCATGCTTAGGTAATCCAGAATTTTCAGCAGGTGATGGTTGGATAGTGACACTGTCTAATGAAAGGCGGGACAAAACATCTGCAGCTGCATTCTCTTTGCCTGGATGATATGCAACTGTATAATTGTAGCTATTTAGCAACATTGCCCATCTCAAGAGACGATTACTAGCAATCTCAGGCGTTTCCCTATGTTCACTAAAAATTCTCTCTGCAGAGAAACTGGGGTCGGGGATAGCTGATCGATTAATTTTTGAAGGCTTTGTGAAGTATCTACAAGAATTTTTATTTCGTCATTTCACATACCCACGTGTAAAGTTATAATCCATAGATTAATTTTCCTTTCAGAATTATAGTTTGATTTTACATTTATACATCTTATTACTCACCTACAAGAATGACCAAACACCAATAACCATTTATTTAACAAATAAATGTGAATATTGTATTTTATAATTAAAGGCTCATTAATGGCGACACTTTGTCTGTTTCCTGTGATAGTCAAGCGAGAAAAGAAATCCTTCATAGCCACCAAAATTTCAAGGAACCACAAAAAACGAGATTCAAAAGATAAGCTTGCAGAGATGGTGCTACAAAAAAAAACGCGGCAGAGATCACCGATTCGAATGGAAACCGAAGTGTTGTTGGTTGCAGAGTCTTCAGTAGGAAAATAATAAATGATGAACTGACCTACGCATATGCAACCAGCAATACTGGAACTGGACGACTTGCAGGTTGCCAAGCGTACGTCAAATAACCCAAACTACTGAAATTACACTGATTGATATATGCACACAAATAGTAATGAAGTAGCTATTACTGGAGGAAAACGTAAACAGTAGGCAAATGAAATAAGGAAACAAAATACTTTGTATATATCTTAAATGAACTTTAGGAACAACGGTACGATTAATATTGTGATGAGAGGTTTCAGCACATCTTGCCCCCGAAGCTCATGCAAACGTGTGAACACTGTGAACTGTGAAGTTTGTTTACGCCGTTTTGACTTGAGCTGGAATGCTGGAAAAGTCTGTAATCTGAGGAGTGTTGTAAAGTTGGAGATGCGAGGAATGAAAAATGCCACGCTCAGTTTTACATGTCGGTGATTCCAACAGGTAAGTGTGATCATGGACCTTTTTCTTTATCCTGTATGGACCCTCAAACAACAGCAAAAATTTCTTTGTTTCCGCTTTCAGTGCAGAGGAAGTATTGTTGGCTTTAGGCACTAGGTCTCCATTTTGAAAAGTTTGCCATTTCTTACCAGGATTTCGAAACGATCGTCTCTTAGCTTTACTTGCCAGTGTAGCTTCAGCAAGTAAGAGTTTTTCATCCATAGTAATTATTGCACCATTTTCTGTGGAATTTTGAACTTGCAGCTTGTCTGGCAAAAGCTTGGTCCGCTTCTTTCCAAGTTGGAGTTCACTAGGAGAGTAACCAGTGGATTCATGTACTATCTCATTTAGGAATTCTATGAAACGAGGTATTTCATAAGCCCACTTAGAATGCTGTTCAGAACAGTAAGTTCTGAATAGTCTTCCAAGTTCACGCATTATCCTTTCAGATGGGTTTGCTGAAGGGTGTCTCACAGAGGTGTAAACAAGTTGAACTCCAGCATCCTGCATGGTCTTCTTCCAGATGTTCGAGGTAAATTGAGTGCCTCTGTCATGCAGAATTCTCCTGGGTTGTCCATGTGTTGGGAAATAATGTTTGAAAATCCTGTTGAGCATTGCACGAGAGTTAGCCTTTTTCAGTGGATAGAGTTCAACATACTTAGTGAACAAATTCACAATCACTAGAATATACATAACTCCACCACGACTTCTAATTAATGGACCATAGATGTCCATAGCTATAATATCCTCTCTACCATCAGGTATTATTTTTCCTTGAGGGGGAGAAGGTAACACTGAGATCTTTGCTCGTTGACAAATATCACAGCTTTTGATAACTTTCTTTATTCTTCTATGCATATTTGTCCACCACAATTCAGCACGCATGAACTGCCAAGTTTTATGTATTCCTACATGTCCCAGTGTGATGTGATATTCATTAATGAATCTTGAAATAAGATCTTCAGGAATACACAACAAACATTCATTCTCATCAGTACCTCTCTTAAAGAGAACACTTTCATGCATTAAGAACTGTCTCTGTAACTTTTCACTTGTAGAAAGTTCTTGAATGATAGATGACAACTTCACATCTTTTTCTTGATGATGCTGTATATCCTTCAGGATCAACAGGAATTCTTTCGAAAAGGTTAAAGTGGATATTTGAAAACATTTATCCACTGGAACAGGTAATCTGATGCATGCATGCCTGGAGAATCCATCTGCTTGCACATTCTCACGACCAGGAATATAGGCAACATTAAAAGAAAATTCCTGCAAGGCCAGTGCCCACCTGGTTATCCTTGGAGAGAGTAATCTGCAGGTATTTATATAAGTAAGAGCTCTGCAGTCTGTATATAGAGTGAAGTTACTTCCTAGCAAATAAATACGCCATCTTTGAATGACCCATAATGCAGCCAATAGTTCTTTTTCGTAAATCCCATATCTTTTTTCACGATCCAACAGAAGACGTGAGGCACATGCCACAATTTTTTTCTGGCCATCAACGATTTGAAAAAGGACTCCTGCAATCCCTTCATCACTTGCATCACTGGACACATTCCAGGGTAAGTTGGGGTCAGGATGATATAATAAAATTTCTGATTTCAACTCATTTTTCAGATCATTGAATGCTTTTTCTTCTGATGCAGTCCATTTCCATGCTACCTTTTTTTTAAGTAGCCTAGTGAGTGGTGCAGACAGTTCCGCAAAATTAGGAGTGCACATCCTGTCATACTGGCATACTCCAAGAAATTTTTGAAGCTCCTTCACATTCGATGGTCGTTGATAATCTACAATTGCCTGTATTCGTGTAGGGTCAGGTTTAACTCCATCTTTTGTCAGTATGTATCCTAGATAGGAGATTTCCTCTCGAAAAAATTTACATTTATCCATTTTCAGAGTAAGTCCAGCCTCAGAAAGTCTTCGAAAAACTCTTTCCAGGTGTTCCAAGTGCTCCTCCATAGAACTTGACATTACCAGTATATCGTCTACATAAACGACAAGAAAATCTTGGAACTCAGGTCCAAGGATAGTATCCATGCATCTGGTAAAAGAACTTGTTGAATTTTTCAATCCAAAAGGCAAGCAGCAAAATCTTTATGTCTTAGTTCCCACGATAAATCCGGTATATTGCCTATCTTCTTCCTTTATAGGACATTGCCAATACCCATGGGTGAGATCCAGTGAACTCATCACCTTTTTTCCAGACATGAGTTTTATTATTTCATGGATTGGTCTAGGTAACTCGAAATCTGATTCCATAACTTTATTTAGATGTCTGGCATCTAAGCAGACCCTTACTGATCCATCTTTTTTTAAGGTTGTCATCAGTGGTGAAATGTAGTTCGAGGGTGCACGCTCAATAACCTTCCACTCAAGCATTTGTTCTATCGTTTTCTGCACAGCCTCCCTGTGTGCTATGGGAATAGGATAAGGCTTCACAAAGAATTCTGTCTTATCTTTCAGTTGGATTCTATGTACATATTCTTTCGTACGACCAGGTATATCAGAAAAAACCTCACTATATTTCTCCAATATCTTGAGAAAGTTGATTTCATCACTTTTTGACAGGTTACACTTATTCAGCACACCATGAAAATTTTTCAACTCACTTCTTCCATTATTGACTGTACTATTTTTTATTCCACTTTCATTCACAATTGTACACACACACAAACTTTGTGGCTCTGAAAAATTATGATCAATTTGTACCTCAGGAATTTTCAAAACTTTATCACCACACTTCAAAATTAAACACTGTTTTGACAACTGCACATCCACTTGAAAAACCCGGAGAAAATCACAGCCAATAATTATTGGATGTGTTAATTTATTAATTACTAAAAATTCAAATTGAAATTCTTCACCATCATTTACTTGAAATGTCAATGAAGCCTGTAAATTTACCCTCTGAAATGTTGCTTTAAAAGCACCAACTACTTTTATTCCTGTAACCGGAAAATGAGGAATAATTTCCGAAAAATTGCTGATTTGGTTCCATACTTCCATAGAAATAGCACATACCTTACTACCAGTATCTACTGAAGCAGCAAATTTATAACCATAAAGTTTCACTAAAATTGTTGGACAACGATTTTCCTCAGGAATATGTTCAAAATCACATTCTTCCTGAAGAAGATCTTCCAAAGGATTGTTTTTAACTGATGTTTCATTTTTATTGCCCCCCACATACCCAATTACATGTGGGGAGATGATTCGTTTCCCGAACCATCTTCCTTGTCATCTTCACACTCCAAGTTTGAGATATTTTTAGTTTGATCAGAATATTTTTTAGGGGCTGCTGTATAGAATGTAGATGAATTTTTATTTGAGTTATTTGTTTTGTTCGAGAATCTACTTTTATTTTGTCTAGAGTAATCATTTTTATTTTGTTGAGAATAATCATTTTTAGTTTGTTCAGAGTATTCATTTTTAGTTTGCTGTACATATTCATTTTTATTTTCATTTGAGAATCGATTTTTAGTTTTTACTGACTCATTTTTAAAATATTCATCTGCATGTCTAAGTCTGGATACAGCTTGTGAAAAAGTTGTACACCCCAAAAGGACACACGAAACACTTGGAGGAAAATGTGGTGCTATCAAATCTATCAGTTCAGTTGGTGAGTATGCTGGTTGCAGATGTTTCGACCTAGATACCCAAAAGTTAAAATGATCAACAAACAGTCCACTACTATATTCATCACTTTCCAACTTTTCTTTAATTTTTCTTTGTTTTTTAGCATTCCAAAAATGCTGAATGAATTCTCTTCTGAATGTTTGAAAGTCTACAAACGATGGTGCAAATGCTTCCCACCAGAGTTTGGCAGAACCTTTAAAAGATTTATTCAATAAGATTTTTATGTTGTTGAAAGGCACTCTTGAAATATCAATACTGCTTTCCAAAAATTGTAGATAATCTATTGGTTGGAATGAATTTTCACCATCAAATTCAGGTAATAACTTCGATACATCACCTAATGAAAAATGTATCTCATTTTCCAGATTTAACCTGGAAAAGCTGGTGGCAATATTGGCGTTTGGTACACCCTGTACATTTGATTTTGGTACGGAATTATTTATATTTACATTGCTATTTATCATGTTCTGATCTTGTAAACATTGCACTGTGTTATTTACTATATGTGAAATGAAACTATTCATTTGATTTTCAGTTTGAAAAGAAAACGGTGGCACTTGAGAACTTCTTGGTGGCAATCCAGGGGGTGGAAAATTGTAGTTACTTGCCCCCATTGGCCCCATACTTGTGAAATGTTGGGAATTTTGTGCCCCCTGTACATTTACTGGAGGATTACTATGTTCAGTATGTTCCCAGGAGGAAGGATCTGTTACTACCCTTCGAGGTGGAACACTTGATGGAAAATTTTGCCCAGAAGTTCTTGGTATTCGATTTAAGTGCCCCCTTTGTCTTGGAGGTGCCGAAAATCTAGTATTTTCTACATTAGGTACTGGTACATGTGGTGTGGAAAATGTATTTGTTTGTGACCTCAAATTTTCCACATTTTTAGGAATAGCACCTTGGCTTTTTCCCACACTATGGCCCTCAGAAATATTTGGACAACTCCTACCTTGGTAGAATCTACACCACCTCTATTTGGTTGTTCCCTTCCATTATGGAGGCTATCATAATCTAGTCTCCTACCAGATCTCAAATTGTAGTTTGGAATTTGGTTTTCCATTTTTCTCGACCAGAAAAATCTTCAAAAAAATTACAGCTCCACTTGGTTGGGCGTCAAGATGCAGAGAAACTGGGGTCGGGGATAGCTGATCGATTAATTTTTGAAGGCTTTGTGAAGTATCTACAAGAATTTTTATTTCGTCATTTCACATACCCACGTGTAAAGTTATAATCCATAGATTAATTTTCCTTTCAGAATTATAGTTTGATTTTACATTTATACATCTTATTACTCACCTACAAGAATGACCAAACACCAATAACCATTTATTTAACACATAAATGTGAATATTGTATTTTATAATTAAAGGCTCATTAATGGCGACACTTTGTCTGTTTCCTGTGATAGTCAAGCGAGAAAAGAAATCCTTCATAGCCACCAAAATTTCAAGGAACCACAAAAAACGAGATTCAAAAGATAAGCTTGCAGAGATGGTGCTACAAAAAAAAACGCGGCAGAGATCACCGATTCGAATGGAAACCGAAGTGTTGTTGGTTGCAGAGTCTTCAGTAGGAAAATAATAAATGATGAACTGACCTACGCATATGCAACCAGCAATACTGGAACTGGACGACTTGCAGGTTGCCAAGCGTACGTCAAATAACCCAAACTACTGAAATTACAGTGATTGATATATGCACACAAATAGTAATGAAGTAGCTATTACTGGAGGAAAACGTAAACAGTAGGCAAATGAAATGAGGAAACAAAATACTTTGTATATATCTTAAATGAACTTTAGGAACAACGGTACGATTAATATTGTGATGAGAGGTTTCAGCACATCTCTAATGGCTTGTGGTCAGTCAATAAGAGGAACTTCCTACCATACACATACTGATGGAATTCAGTAACTGCAAAAACCAATGCAAGAGCCTCCTTGTCTATTGTTGAATAATGCATTTCTACTTCAGTGAATTTTCGGGACGCATGAGCTATGGGTCTAAGACTGCCATCCTCAAATTTATGAAATAAAACAGCCCCTGCGCCTGTATTGCTGGCATCACTAGTCAGTACTAGCGGTAATTCATGACTGTAATGGACTAATGTAGTTGGAGATGTAAATTCATTTTTCAAAATTTTGAAAATTCGTTCATCTTCTGAAGTCCATTCCCAGGGATGTCCTTGTTTTAGTAGTCTATATAGGGGGACACATTTCACATGTAAATTTTCTATAAAACGCCCATAATAAGTAATTGAACCCAGAAAAGATCGCAACTCTGTTTTATTTGTTGGAGCGGGCATGTCTTGAATTGCTTTTATACGGTCTTGGTTAGGATGGAGTCCATCATGATCTATTGTATGACCTAGGAAAGTAACACTGTCTCGAAACCACTGACATTTTGATTTCTGGGTTTTAACTCCAGCGGACTGTAGACGTTGTAATACTTGTCTGAGTCGTTGGTTATGTAAACTTATATTTGGAGCTGTGATTAATATATCGTCCAAATAGCAGACGACACCATCAAGGCCTGATAGAATTTGATCCATTGTCCTCTGGAACAAGGATGGTGCAAATGACACTCCAAAAGGAAGCCTTTTGTAAGCAAAATATCCCTTATGAGTTATGATCACTAGATACTTCCTTGAATCTGGGTGTACTTTTAATTGAAGGTAAGCATCCTTTAGATCGATATTTGTGAAATATCTGCCACCACTTAACTTGGCAGTTATATCCTCGAAACGAGGAAGTGGATAATTATCAACTTGTACATGTGGATTGATGGTTACTCGGAAATCACCACATATGCGTACGCTTCCACTTGATTTGATGGCAACAACGATCGGTGAAGCCCACTCAATTTGAGTAGTCGTTGTATCAATAGGCTCCAATACATCATTTTCCACCAGTCTAGTTATTTCTGCGCTCACTTGATCTTGGAGAGGTATAGGAACATTTCGTGGTCTAAATGTTTTTGGTACAACATCGGTTTTGATGTGAATTTTAGCTAAATATCCTTTAATTACACCTAATTCTCCATTGAAAAGTTCAGCAAATTCAGAAACGATTTTTCCGATTTCAGCCTTTTTTTCCTGGGCTATATTATTGTCTTCATTTATACTCACTGTAGATTTTGACGGATCTTGTGATACGTTTTCACTATGTGGTTTTCTGTTTGATTTCAGGTCTGTATTTGTTTTTATCTGACACAATTTGGAACCTGGTGGGAGTAGAAGGTCAAATTTCAAGCACCAGTCTAGTCCAAAAAGCGGTACATCATTTGATTCGACAACATACAATGGTAAAGCCAATCTTGTGTTGAATGCATATACCTCTACCTCAGCAATTCCCATTGTTGGTATTTCTAAATCAGTGTATGCAATCAAATTTTTCGTAGGCTGGAGTTGTGGCCTCCCGATTTTCTTCCAAATTTTTCTGCCTACAACAGAATGTGCCGCGTCTGTGTCATATAGCATATCAACATCAAAATTGTTGATTTTTGTTGTGATCATAACTTTGTTACATGATCGAATGTTTCGAACGTTTGTTACATTACCAAAACTACTTTCATCTGAGTCTGTATCAGAATTTTCCTGATTTTCTTCGTGCTCATCTTCATCTCTGACATGCCTAGTGCCTTTATGGTCTTTGTTCTTCAAAATCGCTGCCTTTCCTGTTGAGATACATACTCGAGAAAAATGATTTTTTTCTGAGCATTCAGAGCATGTTTTTCCAGAAGCTGGACAATCATTTTTAGTTTTGTGTTTGAGACCTCCACAAAATACACATTCTTTGCTGGAATCTAAAATTCTTGGTTTTATTTTGTTTGGTTGGAAATTTGTTTGTTTATAAGAATTTTTAGTTTTTGATTGTTTTTGTGGCTGTTTATGAACATAATTCATGTGTCTGTCTACTTGTGGTCTAGATATTTGGGAAAGTCGTTTAGATTGAATGGATGCTTGTTCGAACACAGTAGCTGAAGCTTGTACTTGTTCTAAAGTTGCTTGATTTGAAGGATGTGCCCTGATAAGCTGTTCTTGCCACTCAGCACAATTTATACCAATTATGAGTTGATCTCTGAGCCGTTCTTGAAGGCTATCACCGAACTGGCAATTACCATCAGCCAACCCTCTTAGTGTATTTACATATTGTGTTATGGACTCGTCATCCCTACGATATCTTGATGCAAAACTTATTCTTTCCGCAAATATATACGTTTGTTTTCCATAATAATTGTTCAACACTTGTTTGAGTTCAACGTATGTCTTTGTGTTCACCGCAGCTGGTTTAAAATGGTCTACCAATATTCGAAAAGGTTCAGGACCTACCTTTGATAGTAGCAAATTTCGTTTATGATCTTTCGTTTGGTCACTTGTTAGTAAGCCATGCATAAGCAGCTCCATTTCAAAACGTTGTGAGTAGTACTCCCATTCTTCTTTGTTGGAATCAAACCTCTCGAAACGGAAGTTCTTTGCGTAGTCATTGTCGACTAGATCAGCAGGGTCAGGCATTCTGGAACCACTGACTCGAGCACTGATTGTTTACTTCACTGTTAGTAGGTACTGTTCGCGACTGTTCACAACTCCCCCCTGTTAGGGAACTTTTACAGAGTCCCACAGTACTGTCCTTGTATCAACAAGTACACTGGATTTGTTATCCTATTTTTGAAATGTTCGTAACTGTTTGATGTATTTACCACTCTACCGAAAACTGTTATTTTCGGGATGCGTTGCTATGTTAGAGGAACACCGTTTACATTGGGAGCATCTCTTCTCAGCCACAACTCGTTTTGGCCACATTTCGTCTCAGCCACATCTCGTTTCAGCCACATCTCATCTCAGCCACATTTCGTCTGGCCCACAGAATCCGAACATACTCGAATGATGCGCTGTTGCCACATGACATCCCAATTTCCAGTTTAACAGAATCGAATGAATTAAGAATATTCCTCCCAGCCACATCTCGTCTCAGCCACATTTCGTGTCAGCCACATTTCGTCTCAGCCACATTTCGTCTCAGCCACATTTCGTGTCCATATCGTTCCATCCACATTTCGTCTCAGCCACATCTCGTCTCAGCCAAATTTCATCTTAACCACATTTCGTCTTAGCCACATTTCGTCTCAGCCACATCTCGTTCCAGCCTCATTTCGTCTCAGCCACATTTCGTCTCGGCCACATTTCGTCTCAGCCACATCTCGTTTCAGCCTCATTTCGTCTCAACCACATTTCGTCTTAGCGACATTTCGTCTCAGCCACATCTCGTTTCAGCCTCATTTCGTCTCAGCCACATTTCGTCTCGGCCACATTCCATTATTGAGACGTCAAATAAAAATGTTCAAAAGTGATGAAAATGAATGTCTTACAGAATTGGAAGGATTTAATAGTTATTTTAGGGATGATTATTTTTTGAACAAGTTTATATGGAATAAATTCACTCCTCCAGCCTTCCGATACATTCTGAACGTAAGGCGTGTTGCATAGTTTCGCCGCTTAATGTCGTAATAATACAACAAGATATTTGCATCTAGCTTGAGGTAATGTGCTTGAATAAATGCAAGTAGGTACCTACTGATTCTAGGCTTTAACGAATGTTGTTCTCCATTCCCCAAAAATTCTAACCATAACCAAACTGACAGGGATGAAATTAATTCAATTGAAGCATTGAAGTAATCCGAGTGCAAGGATACAGTGTAGTAGATATCTTTGACCCGAGACTGCGAGAATGTTCACGATTGGTTGCATAAGTGTTCTGTCATCTCTTGTTTATGCAAATGTAGGATGGATTCTCTAAACAAAGACATGACTAATTGCGTTGATTGATATATTACGCTTACGCTGGGTAAGCGTAATATATCAATCAACGCTAATTGTCATGATGCGTCAAAACAGTTTGCGAAAACATGAGGTACGAGTATATATCTCAACGAGATAGAATGATGATTTTTTTATCGTTCCATTGAAAGAGTGCAGACATATTTTTCATTGAAATCGAGACAGTGGCGTTAGCATTTCATTCATATTATAGGTACAGTTGTGTGCATAAACAAGTCGTACAGCAGTTATAGGCTATTGTGAGTCAGGCTTGTCGATCTTGATCAATCACCTTATCGACTTCATTGACAAGTAGGTAGTGTCAAAAAATTCAAACTATTTTTGTCAGTAACCCGCAAATATGTATACGTGTACTACATTTTAA
This sequence comes from Phaedon cochleariae, assembly GCA_918026855.4. Lineage (NCBI taxonomy): Eukaryota > Metazoa > Arthropoda > Insecta > Coleoptera > Chrysomelidae > Phaedon > Phaedon cochleariae. Next base: position 41,127,361 of record OU896709.1, on the reverse strand, counting down.
TGAAATCTGGAACATCATAGGCAGGTTTTACACCATACAAACCTGCTTGTACGACTTTGTTATATCATATTTATGCAATCAAGTGTTGACAAATAATTGTTTTCTGTCAGGAGCACGTTGCTGACGTCAAAGTAAGAAGAAAATTTCGTATAAATATAATGTCCGAAAGTTCTTCGTTTCTGAGACACAGAGTGTCAAAGTTAAATTCTTATTTTTGTTTTTTGTTACTAAATTTCCAAATAATTGTGATATTCGGAAAAAGTTTGGTATCTACGGGTATTTTTCAAGGACACTATCAAATTTCAAGTTGGTTCGTCTCTTTCGTGGGGGAGGCGCCACCTACATGTCTTTTGAGTCTTTTGAAAAGTCATAACTTTTTTGTGCGTACCTGTATCACGTTTTATAGTTGAAGAATAGATTTCTAGAACACTTTTGTGTAAAAAATATATTCTTGGTAGAGGTCACTGCGAGCAACTGTTTTCTAGTTAATGGGATTTGAAATAAACGATGCGTTTGAATTATTTCCATGGGGCTCTTTAGTCGCCAGTGCATTTTTCTTCAGCCATTCAATATTCTTCTTCTACATTCAACATTGGAATAGCAGCAAAAAATGATTCTTACTTCTTTGTACTTACTTTAAAAAAAATAACAATCAAATGAAAGATTCCCTAATCATCGACTGCCAAATGACTAAACATTCAGAAAACTCTTTCAGAGTCTCATGGAGTCTGGATCCTTTGAAAAAGCTCCAGTGATAGGCAGGCCGTTTACTCTTAGGACTCCAAAAATTTAAGAAGCAGTTCTTCAGGCAATCGAAGAAGATCCACAGACAAGCACGAGAAAAATTGCCCAAAATCATACGAGCCCTATGGAAATAATTCAAATACATCGATTATTTCAAATCCCAATAACTCAAAAAAAGTTGCTCGCATCAGCGAACTCTACCAAGAATATATTTTTCACACAAACGTGTTCTAGAAATCTATTTTTCTACTCTAAAACGTGATACAGGTATAAGCACAAAAAAGTTATGACATTTCAAAAAACTCAAAAGACATGTAGGTGGCGCCACCCCCACGAAAGACAAACTAACATAAAATTTGATATTGTCATAGAAAAATACCCCTAGATACCAAACTTCATTCGAATATCACGATTATTTTGGAATTCATTAATAAAAAACAGAAATAAAAATTCAACTCTGACACTCTTTATCTCAGAAACGAATAACTTTCAGACATATATTTATACGGAGTTTTCTTCTCATTTTGACGTCAGCAACATGCTCTACACGAACTTCAGAAACACCCTATATATGTTTTTGCTCCGCTGTCGGACTCTGGGTTTCTGTTTCTGATAATCGGTGATGCTAGAGCACTATTGTTTAGGTATTCGCCGGTGGTTTGTTCACGTTGCCTTAGTGTTTCCGCAGTGTAGGATACTCTCTATCTATGAGTAATTTGTTTCCCTTTATGATAATGTAATGTAATGAAATGTAATGTAATGTAATGTAATGTAATGTAATGTAATGTAATGTAATGTAATGTAATGTAATGTAATGTAATGTAATGTAATGTAATGTAATGTAATGTAATGTAATGTAATGTAATGTAATGTAATGTAATGTAATGTAATGTAATGTGATGTGATGTAATGTAATGTAATGTAATGTAATGTAATGTAATGTAATGTAATGTAATGTAATGTAATGTAATGTAATGTAATGTAATGTAATGTAATGTAATGTAATGTAATGTAATGTAATGTAATGTAATGTATTGTAATGTAATGAAAAGGTAATATTAATAACTATGTGGTTGACAGTTCCATTTACTTTGCTCAACAGCAACAATAGTTAGATTATAGACCCTGGTATTGGACTAGCTAGAGGCATGTTAGATAGGTATTACCCTGAGTACTGTTCATGTAATATTTTTGTGCCATAATCCGAGTTCATATTGTAACATTGAATACTACTAGTCCATACTAAAACCCCCTTGAAGAAAGTGGATTTTAACAAAACTATCAATTATAACTTCTACTACATGTGATAGGAATTTGAGGTGTGATAGAAATCACCAAAATGTTATCCAGAAAACGCCGGAACACTATGGCTGAACAAATTACAGATTTCACTCTGTGTGATTAATCAACATCGACAAACGTTGCACCATCTGTAGTTCATTTTCCGAAAACTTTCTATCTTAGTCTGACGGAAGACGAAACAACTGATGAATAAAGAGCTCACCATAGTCTCCTTTTGATGATTCTCCAAACATTGTGAATGTTGAGACAAAGTCACATCAAGAATTTGATAAAATCATTCATCTACTACTCATATATGAATCATAGTTGTCCTCAAAGCGGGACCAAGTTCTGTTTCTATAGGTAACGAAATCGACCAATAGGCGTTGATGCCGACGTAGGGAAAAAGTAATATGAAACTTGTCAAACCCAATGTCTGCTAAATATTCTCACTAGATTTTTTCTCCATATTTAGCAGACAATCGTCAAACCAATATGGCTGTTTTCATCCTTCACTCTCCGTCCTTATAGATTCAAAAAGTACCTCTCATGTTGGTCCCATTTTTGTTGAGATATCGTATAGGCGATGAGCGATATATAGAAATAGTACATATGTGGATAAAATGGTGAGTTGATGAATAAAAAAAAACACTTTCATCGATTCCATAATTATATTACTTAGAAAACAAAAACGTACCTACATCGAAATATCTGTAACTGGATTGTGACAAAAAAGTAAAACTGATATGGACATTCATGTAATCAGTTGGAATATAAAAATTCAGCCGTTACTTAGATGGTACAATGATTGGCAGAGAGAAGGAAATAACGTGAATAGAGAAATGGATATGGAGGGAGAGGCCAAACTGTAAGTACCATCTAACTGACGGCTGATAATATATCACTTTGAAAACAAGGATACAAAGGTTGAGGATTCAGAGAATATTATGTTAGACCTGCAAAACTAATTGGTATGGACATTCATGTAATCAGTTGAAATATAAAATTCAGCCGTTACTTAGATGGTACAATGGTTGACAGAGAGGAGGATATGACGTGAATAGAGAAATGGATATGGAGGGAGAGGCCAAACTGTAAGTACCATCTAACTGACGGCTGATAATATATCACTTTGAAAACAAGGATACAAAGGTTGGGGATTCAGAGAATATTATGTTAGACCTGCGAAACTAATTGGTATGGACATTCATGTAATCAGTTGAAATATAAAATTCAGCCGTTACTTAGATGGTATAATGGTTGACAGAGAGGAGGATATGACGTGAATAGAGAAATGGATATGGAGGGAGAGGCCAAACTGTAAGTACCATCTAACTGACGGCTGATAATATATCACTTTGAAAACAAGGAAACAATGGTTGAGGATTGAGAGAATATTATGTTAGACCTGCAAAACTAATTGGTATGGACATTCATGTAATCAGTTGAAATATAAAATTGCCGTTACTTAGATGGTACAATGGTTGACAGAGAGGAGGATATGACGTGAATAGAGAAATGGATATGGAGGGAGAGGCCAAACTGTGAGTACCATCTAACTGACGGCTGATAATATATCACTTTGAAAACAAGGAAACAATGGTTGAGGATTGAGAGAATATTATGTTAGACCTGCAAAACTAATTGGTATGGACATATGGACATTCAAGTAATCAGTTGAAATATAAAATTCAGCCGTTACTTAGATGGTACAATGGTTGACAGAGAGGAGGATATGACGTGAATAGAGAAATGGATATGGAGATAGATAGATACTTCATTGCTTTTTAAGACATAGAGCCCTATAGCAAGGGTTTGGTATACAATTATACTAACATCTAGGTACACAAATTAATAATAAAAAAAGGTGCTAACTACTATGGAACAGAGTGAATAGGCTACGATATACATACGTACAACCAAATATACACACATATAGGTTGCGACTTGTTGACATGTCATTCATTTCTCAGAAATGAGCGCAGCTTGAGGACGTTCCAAATATATTCAGAAATGGTTTTGGCAATTGCAGGTGTGATATTGTTGAGTGAGTTGATCAACGATTCATGGGTCGATAAAAAAGGGCAGTTCTTAGGCTTAACTTCCTTGAGCATTGGACATTCAAACAACATATGCTCCAACGTTTCAAATGATTGGAGGTTGCATATTGAGCAAATTTCTTTTGGTTTTATTGAGTAGGTAGAACCTCTGTATGTGAATTTCATAATGTATTTATTTGAAACTCTGAGTTGGGCGATAGTTCTCGTTATTTGAATGTCTAAATTTAGGCAGAGATAATTTTTTTCGGACCTAGTTACGATAAGATGTTGATAATGGGTTAAAAAATTGGATCTCAACATAATAAGACAGTCCTCTTCATAAAGCTTATCAGAGTATATCGCCAGAATCCGCTTACGGTTCGATTTTAAACTGTGTGGATTCATTTCAAGCCACAGGTGTGCATGATCAATTTTTTCAAAATACTCTTTTGTTTGAAGAACCCAATTGTATTTGGAGTTATTATTTTCAGCTAGAGCTAGTTGCCGTAGGAAGCATATTTTCGGTAACCTTGAATCGGGCATTTCTAGGATGTTGATGATCCAGTTTAAAGTGAGCTTGAAAATTGTATGAGAGAGTTTAACACAGCCTGTTTCGAGTCTGACGATATAATCTGGAGTACTGTTAGGTAGAAGTAACAGTTTCTTGAAAAAGTTAACTTGAACTCGTTCCAAAATATCCGGATATCTCAATCCCCAAACAGGGATACAGGAGGAAATTACACCTAAAACAATAGATTTATAAAGCTGAATTCTAGGTCCCCACGACTTCATTTTGGCTTTTGCCATTATAGGCAAGACTGCGCCTATCGCCTGTTTAGCTTTTTCTACCGTAGTTTGAGCCATTTCGCGAAAAAGAGAAGAAGAAACAAGAGTGACCCCCAAATAGACAAATTTGTTAACAACCTCAATTTTTTTGTGGTTGTAAAGGAAATTTCCAGAGATATGGTGATTACCTAACCCACTTCTAGTAAAACACATAATTTTTGTTTTTTCGGTGTTAACATACAGCTGGTTTTCGGTAGTATATTTTTCGAGAATATTGAGTTTCCGGGCTAGGTCTATCTCAGAGTATGAAAAAATCACTAAGTCATCAGCATAAAGGAGCATAATTATTTCATTACGATTATCTATATTGATCCCACGTGCTCCCTTACTGAAAAAGTACTCCTCAATGTCGGCTAAAAAAATTGCGAACAAGATTGGGCTCAATGATTCACCCTGTAATACTCCTTGCGTAATTTCAAATGATTTTGTGAATCCATCTGAGGCTTTCACAGTCATGTGAGCACTATCATAAATATTTTTAATTATTTGGATGAAAGTGGAACTTACACCTGCTTTATGCAATTTTTCCCATAGTAATTGGTGGTTGATAGAATCGAAAGCTCGCTTAAAATCGACGAATAATGCAAATAATTTTCCACTTCTGTTTCTGAGTTGAAGTTGTATGATAGAATTCAGAGTAAATATGTTATCCATGCATCCACGTCCCCTTCGAAAACCAGACTGTGACTCGGGTAAGATATCATTACTTTCCGCCCATTCGTCAAGCCTATTGAGTAAAACATGCGTAAAAAGTTTAACTGGGCATTTAATTAGGGCGATTGCTCTGTAGTTTGACGGTTCATCGGAAGGCCCTTTTTTATGTAGCATGCGCATCTGTACCTCACCCCAGTGATTTGGCAAGACTCTACGTTCCAGAATTCTATTGAAAAGTGAAGTTAAGTATAGGACCCAATTGTGGGGAAGGTTTTTCAAAAATTCATAAGAGATGTTGTCGGAACCAGGACTTTTATTGTTTCTGAGTTTATTGAGTACTAGGTATATTTCGTCAGAAGAAATTGAAATGTCCAGGTGAGGATTACGGGCATCAAGGAAAATAGTGTTATCAACAAGTCTATTTGGATACACGTTCTCATAGAAATTCTCCCAAACGTTCGTAGGTAAGTTTTTTTGGAAAGTGACTCCTCGAAATTGCTTGATGGTCATCCAGAAAGTTCTTGTATCTCTGACATTATTTAGTTGGTCTAAAATTTGATTCTGAAACTGATCGCGTTTCCATTTGATGGTGTTTTTATAGGTCTTTTTAGATTTCAGGAAAATATCTCTACTCACGGAAGAGAAATTATTATTTTTGCAGAGCTTTAGGTCAGCAGTCATTTGTTTTTTTGCCTCGAGGCATTGATGATCGAACCAAGGTTTATTAAGATTGGGTTTCGGATTCAAGTAGATTTTTTTAGTGAGGCCTAAGGAATTGGCAGTTTCTTGTATGGCCAATGAGAAGTTTTCATAGGAGGATTGTATGTCTGGCAAATATACGGCTCTGTGAGAGTTCTGCATGGCTAGTTTATAGTCTAGGCTAAGTGTAACATCCCAGTAGAGAATATTCTCACTAGCAGATGTATTTTTTCCGGATATATTATTTATCATAGTACATTGTTCATTATTTAACGAAAGGAGTAGCGGAAAATGATCGGAAATGCTGTTATCGTTTAGAACGGACAAATTATGTATATAGTGAAGATGTGTATTATTAACCCAAACTAAATCGATAACACTACAACCCATTTTGCTCACATACGTGTAATTCGCAGGCCTGTCAAAGGAGGTTCTACCATTCAATAGAGTGAAAGAATTTCCATGCATGAATTCCAGAAGCCTACGCCCTCTGGTATTTATTATACTATCTGAGCTCAACCTACGCTCGTACAGATTGGAATTTTCTAGAGCTTCTTCAGAAGTTACTCCAGCTTCTCCCACGCGGCAGTTGAAATCTCCACCCATGATTATCAAAATATCATTAAAACTTTCAATTATTCCTGTGAGGGAGTTCTGGAGAAGCTCTAGTAAATAATTTACATCTAATTTGGGGTTGAAGTAGACACTACATATAATAAATTTCATTCCAGGTTTTTCGTACAAAACAATTAACCACCAAGGAGACTTATCTAAGATTTGCGCTTTGAGTGATTTGTTATAAAATATACAAAGTCCACCACTGGGCCTACCTAAGGATTTTTCTTTTATAGCTTGCGATGATATAGAGTGGAATGACGGGGAGGGAGGTGATATATTGATTATAGTGAAGAGTGCGCGTAAGACTAAAATTTGATACACATTTTGATCTTTGATTTTGAATTTCATGTACTTTATCAGAAGTCACTGATCATAGCATCCGATAAGAACACTATAAGTAAATGGGCTACAAGAGAACGGGAATCAAAACGTCACTTTTTCCATGTAAATCTCCATAAGAAATTTTAAGGTTCATTCTGCAGATTTTGGTTCCTTTCAAGGTCATCCAACGAGCGACGCGAGAGATCCGTTCTAGAGATAACGGCGCGCATTTCGTTACATTTTTCAATCAATAATGGCTATATACAGGGTGTTTGAGTTGATGATGATTAGGAAAAAATATACAGGGTGAAACCAAAAAAGCGTTATACCCCCCCGACGAGTAGACTACCAGCATATAGGCTACCCGCTAGCTAATGATATATACAGGGCGTTTGAGATCGATAACAGTCAGAAAATATACAGGGCGACCTACCCACTTTTGAGAGATTAGGCAGCTGACGTGTGACAGATGACAAAGGATTGATGACACGTGACTAGGTGACCAGCATATAGGCTACCCGCTAGATAATGATTCAATCTAATATATAGGGTGTTTGAGTTGTATATTAGTCGATAAATATATACAGGGTGATCCGCAGTAATACTTTAAGGTATCAGAGGGTTGAAGAGGGGGTGCAGGTACTCTAAGAGAAGGATTTTTAACGGGCACTTCGAAAATAATGGTTCGTCCATATGCAAAGTCTCAAGGTTTATGAGATATCATTTGAAATGTGTGTGTGTGTGTGTGTGTGAACGTTCAGTTATGTGATGGAAATATGTCGAACAACTCTTTATCAAAACTCGTTCAATAACATGATATATCCTGGTCTGAGTTAGCAATAGCGATAAGAAATAGGGCGTCTCACGGGGTAGCAAACATACGTATGATAATATAGTATCCGTTCGATATACAGCAATAATAGCAATACAATCTTATATAGGGCACTCGTGGCAACAAGTGAAAGTTGGACTCAGCAAAAGTGTGACAGTTGTCGCTAGTTGACGATTCCGATCATTATACAGGGTATTTGGATAGCAATAAAAATATATACAGGGGAGGCAAGAACTGACAGGCGGACCCAGCGAACATATTAACGTTTAATATATGTGTAACGTATGTCCCTACGGGACGCTCAGTTAGCATATATCAAATAACACTATAGCACAAAACTCATAAGGCTTAGGGACATTGAAGGTTATGGACGGTCACTATAGGTTCGACCTCTCGGAGGAATGTAAAGGAATGTTGGAGAAATGATAGGCCTTGACTTATAGACAAATATCCATTATCTAACTTCCCTATATACTGGGCGGCATTGAAGTAGATGCAAATATTTGATCGAATTATCGAATGACACAAATAAAATCTAGATATCAAAATGAAATTTGGAGGATTATACCCCTTTTTCGGCACTGTAGCAATTCTGGCGACGCCTCTGTGCGAAAGGCACAATCATAACATGACAATAATCATTTAAATTGTTGTATATTTGATTTCTCTCTCACTTTTTATTCAGTGGATGAAATTTCTCGTTGATTATAAGAATTCTGATATCATGGGGACCTTAGGCTGTGTATCATATTGATGTAATGAAAATTAATACTCATTCCAAAAAAACACCATCTCGTATACAATGCATTTCGAGTAAGACTATATAAATACCTGGGATCAATCTGAGAAGCAGAAATCCAGCATTTTCACATACACATTTTTCACAACACTGGCACTCAGCAAAAGAAAACATGCTGTGAAATCAAACTGATGTGATCGATTCAATCAACAACTGTAGGTAAAAAGTGTAGTTACGTAGTTTCAAGACTAGAAGAGAATTTGTACATAAACGATAACGCATATCGCATGCATCCTGTTATATCGATAGAGAATGTATTATTTATTCCAAATGAAACGTATATACAGGGCGAATCGAATGTACAAACCCAAATTCCAGGCCACCTTAGCGTACCCAACATCCTAAGTGCACATTCACATCCCCCATGGAAATCTAGAATTTCATGGAAATTCGCGCGGAAACACCCACACAGAAAGCGCACTGAGCATGCTGAGTGCGACATGAGGTTTGGGTTTCAGCCTCGTTAATTCCTTTATTTTGAGTAGAAGAAACTTCCCCCTCTCGAGGCCTACTTTTAACTACTTGCGAACATGTTGGATAGGATACTAAAGATGTCGATTGAAATAATTTATTTTTCACATAATATGTACATTTCAATTTTATATTTCCATTGTTTCATCATCTGACGTCAGTGCTGATTGAATTGAATGATGGCCCCAGGGTAGAGTTTCAGTAGTACCAGGAATCAAGTATCGTTTATCATCAGTCGCGCTCAATGCTATCTTCTGCTGGGTGGTTGAAAATACGACATGTTTTTGAGCTCTGATGAAATTTTGAGAAACCTCCATATGTTCAGATGTTTCCAAACATCTAACATAATCTTCGAAAGTAATATTCGTTTCAACTACAGACGATTTCACACCTTTAGCTTTCTTTGTAACACCCATATTCCTTATGATCTCATTGATTTCATCCTCATCATAATCATCCGCGTGCAACTTTGCCCTCTTCTTTGCAATATCATCATCAGTTACCAGCACCCTCGTCGAGTATAATTTTGATCGGAGTCCCACATAATCGGTCATTATGGCAGAATTGCACTCATCCTTCATTTTTCCCAGTACTTTCTTATTAACAAGTGGTATGCCATGGATGTTATCTTCAGGATAGTCTGAAGTATCAAAGTGGGTATGGCAATCTCGCTTCATGACTTCATAGGGATTTTTATGAAGCTCATAGATGAGCGAGTCTGTGTCGGTGTAGCATACGCTACAATCATCACCAAATATTTTGGACATGTATCCATAATGAAAATCGTATATGGTTGTTTTAGCTAGATCGAGAATGGTCTGACCAACGTAAATGGGTTTGTTCAACCATATCTCCAATTTCCTGAGCTCTACTGCAACCAAATTCTCATTGAAAATGGTACAGTTTTTGAACTCTGGTTTTGAAATATAGGCCTCAGCACCATATCGCCCCACCCACTCCGTTAGAAGTCTAACGTTGACCCTCTTTCGTATGTTTTCCATAGTCTTACCGAAAACAGCATTATTCATTAATTTATAGAGATTTTTCTCAAATGTATTCGTTGCGGCAGTCCTCAAAGAAGTATTCAGATCTATATATGATCTCAGCCACATTGATTGCTGAAACTTGAGGACGCGATGAATTTTGGTCAGGACCAACCCATGCTCCAGCGCTTGTTTGAGGGCTCGGTAGTGGATGACGTACTTCTCCTTGCAGCGTAGGGTTGCCATCAGCTTGGTGGGCTGAGAAGATCTTGTCGGAGGTTTCATAGTTTTCGGGTTGATGTGTTCGGGGCAGAATGGTATATCTTTGTGGGAATCATGGAGGTGTCTAGGATATTCTAGGTCAACCTCCAATATGTATCCTTCTGAAGCGTCATCAGGAATTGAAGTTACATCTATGTTGGTATCAACCCATTCAAAGCCTCCATATGGCAACGCCTGAGACATAGCCCATCCATACTGGTTGTTTACGTCATAATACATTAAGTATGAATCAGGCTTCGTGGGATCATAGGAAGGCATGAACTTGTTGTTCGCTTTAGCTCGACGTTTTGAGCAAATTTGGCTGAGGCCTCCTCGAATTCCTCTTTCGACAAACAAAAACATATCCACATCAGTGAGAAGCTCCAACTCTTGTCCAGTTTTATACAACATACAATCCCACGTGTATCCTGGTAGTGTGAAATAATGGGCAGGATCCAGACCGTAGGTATTGTGGCAGCTAGATCGAAACTTCTCGAAAACATCGGCCAACAGCATGATGTCAGTCTTCATGTATAGGTCAACATATTGACCCAAGTCTTGACAATTGAACTTTGACCATACCTGCTTGGCGCGAAGGTAGTGTCTGCGTGGGCAGGGCTCATCTTTCAGTTTATTGTGGAAGGATTCGATAGGTGGTAGCTGAGTTTCGTTGAAGCGTTCAAATGAGTCGATGTAATCATAGGGCATCACTCCTTTCTTGGTTAATACTTGAAAATGTTCTTCTGGAATTCCACGGAATTGCGATAGCAAATTTGGAAATTCTTCTAGATATGATGCCAACTTGTCTAGAGAAGAGTTCATGAAACGAAACGAGTCAATGAAACGAAACTGAATAGAAGTCTCATCGACATGTTTCGTAAAGGAGATGTATTTTTCTTTAGTAATTGGCAACAAATCAACTTGACCCTTCATTTTACATGCAATATCCTCAATGATGAAATTCGCGTCATATCCTATCAGGTTGTGAAAAACAACAGGAACTACATGACTATCCTGGTATCGAACATTGCAGCCTTCATGCGCAGGACCTCTGTAGTTGTTTTCCGGAATCAGATAGGTATGGTCACGAACTCTCTTATCATCAGCCCCAAAAGGTTGTTCACAAATGTGGCAGTGTGTAGCTCTCCGGAATTCTGCTTCTTGCTCAGCGGTCATGTCAATGTTGTATGGACATAAAAACACCGTAGACATATCTTCAGCCAACTGTTTGAGCTCATCAGCGAACCACGCCATACAGTCCTGCCCTCGGTACGAACGATAAAAGGAGAGGGAATCGTCGTAGGAGCATTTCATAAAGTATCCGACGGCAGCTGGAACGTGGTGCTGAGGCTTTTTCGTATCTCCAGTTTTCTCCAAAACAGACTCTAAATCAGCATAAACTATGAATGGGGCCTTCTCCTTGTTTTTATGGTTTTTGAATTTCAGTATGTTTTTCCCCTCCTCAGGCATTCTGATTGCAGTCTCATTCATCCTTATGCAATTCTCAACATGTTTATCGAGCTTATCTTGTGACCGGAAGTAATGGAGACAGCGGTCACAAAAGAATTTACGCCCATTTTCTCTGCTCAGCTGAGAAGATAGCAGTCTGGACAGATCCTTCACCCACACATAATGATACTTGGTTGGGGATGTTTCGCAAGCATCTTTCTCATCAAAGTATTGATCCTGGACAAGTAGGAGGTTGACGTGTCGGTCTTTCTTATCCTTTGTCAAGTATGTGGGCAAAGTCTGCAAGTTTTCAGATTTCTTCTGTAGAATGTAAAGATTGATCGATATACCATTCTGTTTTTCGAACCGAGGAATCTGTTTGACAGTCATCGGAAACTGAATGCCCTTGAGGTTGAGAACTGTAGCAGGGTGTGGGTATGAGCTGGACCTATTGACATTAATGTTAGCGGGATACAAAGCAGACGTCACAGCCCACCCAAAGCATAAATCATCTTCATTCTTGACGTTGATGCAAGCTTGCTTCCGTTTTATCTGAGGCGGCAGCTCAATGTACGATGATCCGAGTTGGGGAGTAAATTTGTTGATGTTGATTCCCAGATTGATAATTTTCTTCAATGCCCATCCGCTGTCACGCTCCTGGAATTCCTCCAGCTCAGTCAAAATCGGCGCCGTAACCTTTCCATCGAACCATACATTCAAATCAGTATCTTTGTAGATGGGCGAGTTTGAGGTAGTAAAGTACTTGTACTCCCTAAGTACACTATCTCCCTTCACCAACTCAAACTCCCCACAGAAAACCGAATTGACCTTGATCGCCGCATCTTTCTTGAGAGCGTTCTGAATACGCCGGCTGAACAACGCTTTACAATCAGTCAAGAAGGCCGCAGGATCCTTGTGCTTCAAGTTTGTGATTACTCCAGTTCGAATTCGGGACTGGAACGCAGATTCTGAATCATTCCAATGAACACGATGATAAGCCGTCTCCCTCCTCGATGCAAGCCCAGCCCCCTTCTTCTGAAGTGCCCTAAACTGATTGCGAAACGATTTCAGATTCCTCAAGCAAGCTTCCAGATGTTGCTTCTCCCCAAAGGTCTCAGATTTCCTCAAAGCTTTATTCAAACGTCTTATCCCCTTCTGACATTCCCAAAGCCCTTCTTTTGCGGTGTTCTCATCATATGTAGATGTTTGAAAGCCCAGAAGAGTGGCTATATGCTTAACCAAGTCAGCAAACAGCGACATTCTTCCACTACTAGAAAAATAATAACAACTCAAATTGACTATGAAAATACGTCTACACTCGAGCGCAGTCAGTGATAGAATGCGATAGATCGAAAGATTTTGAAGTTTGAGCATTCACCCTCCTCAGACGCATGCGCAGATCACCCTTTTATTTCGGATCTATCCTTGTCCACGCATGCGCACTCATACACATTGAAACCCATACGCAGATCACAGATTCTTTCTATGATCTTATATTTGTAGACAGATACACAGTAAAAAAATAGAGTGAATATCAACACCTGTGTTCCCAGGAGGATCACTAAGCTTTTGAGTAAATGATTCAACTCTATAGTTTAGTATATTATTGGGTAATCTTTTCAATTAGTGTACTCACTCTATTTATCTCTCTAAAAATATTGAATAAACACAAATAGTTGAAAGAAACAATTTCGAATGTGAACATCCTACTCAAGACCCAAGCTAGTGTCACTATCACTTTAGAGTGGAATGCAATAACCGAATATTACATGGTCACAAAGGTTGAGAGTTGGGAATATAATAGTACAAAGTAGATTTCACACTATAAACAGTGTCGGATCCACCGGAAAAATGATTGAAATAATTACTCTACGCGGCTCCTGTATCGTTCAAATTAACTATGTGTTTGTGTTGTTATCACCCATTCATCATTTTAGATTGATATAAAATATTAGTTGAGTAAACTAGTTACTACTTACTGATGAGATTTCATCCAAGTTATTAGATTAATTTATGTTTCACATGGTCACAGTATTTATAGGATTCCGACAGACGTTCAGCGGCGAAATGTCAGCAGTCTCCGCAGCGCCACCTGCATGCAGTAACGCGAATTGACGGATGAGAAGTATTGTGACCTTATAATATAATAATAATAAATAACAATTCGAAACGGGAAAAACGGAAAATAATAGGTATACGGAAATATCTATGTTAATATCTAATATAGTAAAAATGTTGCTCGAAGCTAATATCATGATCATTATATAATCGACGCTGTAATCATTATTACTTATTTCACTATCCAGTAGATCATTCCACATTCGACTGCAGAGTAGTTATGACGAATATTTGCGAGCGCTGTCATCAAGAAGCGAAAACGGTACGAGAACTTTGTGGAAATTGTTTTATAACAGAGTGTCTCAATACTGGAGAGCGGATTGCTTTCAACATCAATAGAACGTGGGAAAGTTTTAAAAAGCGAAAATTTCGCTATAATCGACACCAAGCATTGTGTGTGAGAAATGTGGGAAATTCTTGAATAAAAGTAACCTATACCACCATATGATGAATGCCCATAGAGTGGACGCCACCAATTCGAATAACCTAGCTGATTAGCGGATGGCAGTTAATGGATTCAGAAGTCTTCAGATCACACCTATAGAAGTATTCAGAGGTATTCGGAGGTCTTCAGATCACGCCTTCAGATGTCTTCAGAGGTATTCAGAGGTCTTCAGATCACGCCTTCAGAGGTATTCAGATGTCTTCAGAGGTATTCAGATGTCTTCAGAGGTATTCAAGAGTCTTCAGTTGTATATCAGACACCATAGCGTTCACATCATGGAGCCACATTCATCAGAGCAAGCATTAGATAAATATCACTGTGCAGATTATGATAATGCTTATGGACCGAAATATGTTGATGGCAAATGGACACTTGGCCATAAGAATCTACACTTCGATGATAAACACATAGTCGTAGATAATGTCGATTTTAAAAGTACTCTGGGTCTTTTGGAATTATTATTTTCCTTAAACCTCGAAATTACACGCCTCTGGATCACCAGATGTATAAACAGATGCTAGAAATCAGCTCTATTCATAGAGATCATTTAGGGCGATTACGAGGACAAGCTGATAAGGAGAAATTCGATAAAATTATCAGACCCCTCTTCAAATATAAGACCAAGCCTAAACGTCCAAAGTCGAGCGTGGAGCCTGAAGCCAGTATTGGGAATGAAGAGTACAATATTTTAGATGAATGGACAGATCCGAATATCTTGGTGGATAGACTGAGATATTTAATGGAATCAGATAAGAACAACAACGAGATCGCCTTTATTCTTACTGAACTTGAAAATGCTGGTATAATATCTAAGAAATAAATGATGTCAAAATTATCCGTTTTTTATTCAACACCTGCTAGGCGAGTAGACTCACAATGACTACTCAACTTGGCATACAAAAATATATATTTAAAAACCCTGTATAATGACTGGTAGGTAGTGTGATGAAATCATAAACTTGGTTGACTTGCTGACTGTCTTTGCGACTGACATTTTACGATGATAATCACTCTAAGAGTCACAAAAATGAAAAACGAGGTAGCGACATATCTTGCTGACCCGCCCTGTATAGCAGAAATATTTTTTAGTGTGGGATATTGAATATTAGGTCTAGGACTAAAAACAGCTCTTGTTTCAGCTTGAACAGCTGTTTTTTGTGTGATTTCGATAGTTCCTTGTATCTCATATGGAACGATAAGAGAATCCATAATAATAGGATTATTTCCTTTATTGTCCGTTAATTGTAGTCTATAACTCAGCTGATTTAATCATCTTTCTAGGCTTTGAAAGAATATGATTTTCTGTATACCCCATATATATAGAACAACCAAGATAACGGCATCCTGTTTCAACGCTCCAACTTGAACAGCTGTTTGATTTCGGTAGTTCGTTGATTTCGTGAAAAAACGATAAGAGAACCCGTGTATGTCCTTTATACTCACTCGTTAATTGTTGTCTATAGCTCATCTATTGTAAGAGTATCAGATTTTGAAATATTCGGCGGATTCAGATTTCAGTGGCAGATAAAATGCATAATAATGCTTGAATATAATATGCACACATGAAGACTATTTTTTCATGTAAGCCTCTCAATGTAAAGGGTGAATCAGTCAGTAGTAAGACAGCGGACTGAGTTTTACAAAAGAATCATATTATGTGATGCAAAAAAAAGAAATGCTCAATAGATCATATCAATAAGCCAAAAAGAAACAACAAATTGTGTTCTTCTTTGCCAGTAGTAGGACACTTGTTGGAATTTCATGAAAATAAATATCTAGTAACCGGCCATCGACTTTTCACTTTGAAATTTCAGTAAACATCAGTTTCAAATGATCTTAATGCAAATTAAGACTAATTATGACACATACAAATCAATATGAATTCATAAATTTGAAAAGAATAATTTTCACTCGCCTTTGAAATATCCTTTGCCTATGTTTAATACACTATGTTAAAAACAGTCACGCACATCACTAAATTGGCGCGCTACTAATAGACATCGTTAGGGTGGGAGTTTGAATTTTGAGTTATTCTTTAGTTATTCCTTGAAAGACACTTACCTGAAATGTACGTTGGTCAATCGTTAGCAAATTATACCAATCGGCAACCTGCAGGGCTGCTTTAATGTTGCTTGATACAGCGAAACTGAAATATTTTGTAAATAAAAGTGATATTCGTAGAATAAAATTGTAGACCTAAAAGGCCAAAACCCGAAGGATACGGGATGGACTTTATCCGGCAGAGTGAATGAAAGCACTCAAGTATGCTGCATGAGTTAAATCATACGAGCATTCTGTGTGAGTTATATACTACGCGTTTTCTATGACTACAGCAAAACTCTTCAGCTTACTGATTTTAACTAATGTAATTGCTTGAGATATTGAAGATGACATACGCAATGATGTAATTACCTCAATTTTAAACGAGAGCACATTAGGCACATCGGAAACCCTATGAATCTAACTTTCCATGGAAATTGGATAATATATAGGGTGATCCATTAGAAAAAAACGTTACAGCATCTTAACTCGAACGTATAGACCACCCAGTATATTTACTTTTTCTCATCATTATTACAGTGTACTTCATCTGGAAATTGTTGCAACATCTTAGCTCAAACCTAGATCATCCTGTATAGTGGAAATGGAAAAATCTATATGTTTTAGGAGATTCTTGTACTTATGAAAGCGCAGCTTGAACTTTTTTCTATTATTTTTTTGTTTTTAGTATCTTTAATGAAATGTCGAAAATGGACATTGTGCGCGATCAATAACTCAACACAAATGAGGTAGAAATTTGTGAAACATAGTAATCCTAACATTATCAACAAGTATGAAAAAGCGCAGATAGAAAATTGTCCAATAAATTTTAGAGCAGTACTTTTGAATGATTTAAAAATATTCAGGAAAATCTGCAAATGAAATTATTCTTAATTGCATCCTCTCATGGCTCAACGGCGCATTTTCGTATAGAGGTAATTTGATTTCAATCAGTCTATTTCGGTGTCTAGTTCACCCCGGTGCAATGTTGTTCTGGGAACACCTTGTATAATATGTTTCTTTGTTAGTGGTATATCGCGATATTGCACTATCGTTATTCTTCATATGGTTTTGAAAATTAATTGAAAAACATATCTAACCTTATAGTTCCGCCTTCAAATTCATAAATATAGGTACATGGAAGTTGTAATAATATCTGTGTTATAAAGCTTCAAAATTGGTAAGTACCTACTTATTATACTTATATTGATTATGGAGATTTCCTAATAATCCTGTTGAATACCGTACGCATTTTGATGCTGTTTTTTCAATGTTTCTCTGTGATGTTTAGAAAATGTTCATTATTCTTTCCAGAAAAAGGGTACAATATGTCAATTATTCTCGCTCATGGCTATGTTAATTGATTATGAAGAGGTGATTTTTCAGGAAGCGGATTCGAATAATATGATAATGATTTCGATGCTATTTGGAAATATTCGCAAACGATTCACTGTTGCATTTCAATTAACAGTGCTACTCCTGAAATGCATGGAGTAAGTAACAAAGCCTACACAGAACAGAAAGGAAGGAATGATGATTATAATATGGTCGTGAGCATCAGCGAAGAAGTTGTTTCGGAATTATTTCGAGAATTTCGCGCAACTCTCAAAACCAAATAAAATTGCTCTTAATATTCATACTGCGTGTACAAATGGATGCTACTATAATGCCGCTAATAGCAACAACGGTATCTGAATACAACATGTACGAATACAACAGGCTACAAATATTATCGGGAATGAGTAGGCAGGTATATTTAATCTCAGATCTTCCTTATGCTTAAAATAGATGATGTATGTTAGAAGTGACATTGAAATAAATATAAATATTTAATCGAATTATCGAATGGTTCCTATATAGACATATAGGGGCTAACATTTAAAGTGTATTGAAGTGGTGTACTTGATTTTTGATTGGATATAAATATGTAGCCTGGAAATATTATTGATGTGTCGAAAACTGAGCAAAAAACACTTTGTACAGAGATAATTGAATAGTCTTGAGAGAGAAAATGTTGAGGAACTTTATTTCTAAATTTCAAGATCTTGTTCAATAATATATAAAAGCTAAGTCACTCACCTCTTAGCCGCAAATCTGTAGAAATTATGCTCGAAAAAGATGTACAGGTATAGAGGTGTAAAGTCCGAAGAAAATGGTACAGCGAGATGAGCTCTCCTAAAAATACATATAGAGTCAGATAAGTACTTAAGAATCTCATTGTTATCATTGTGAGAAGAAAAATATAAAATTCAATATGTCACAATGAATTGACTGAGGTAAACTTATCTTAGAGAACATTATGCATTATGAATGGCTTCTAAAATCCGCTCAAAATAGATGAATAGGTATACACCAGGTGTAAAGTTCAATGGAAATGGTGCAGCAAAAAGAGCACTCATGAAAAAAATATAACCGAAAGCTGTATTACACAGAAGTGAATACAGTTTGTGGAAGCTGGGCGTTATTACCTAATGTCTCCATAATAACAAAATTTAATAAAAATGTTCATAATAAAAGAGGTTTCACTATCACTTCAGTTTGAGTGACTTGGAATTCTACTGGAGACTAAAGAAACTCGCTATTTTTGATGTGTGAAAACAGAAATTATTCTCAAGCTGTCCTAGTTCTTACATTATAAAATAAAAGGGCCGCCTATGGATCAGTCGATATTTCCTAAATAATATAAAATGCTCAACTTACCGGTGCTTCTACACGAATACACTTTTCAGTCTGCTGTACAAAATTCTCCTTTTATATGTTAGTAAATTTTCCTGTTTATTCATAAATCCAACCACTTTTTAGCCTCAAATCAGCCTTCAGAAATGTGTTTTTCCCAAACGTCATTGAAGAAATAAAGCCAGTAGAGTTTTCCCATATTTTATGTTCGATAACAAATTTGTGTTTTTTTCTTGAAATCATACATTTTGTTATCTATAATCATGAAACAGGAAGCTCTTATCTATAATGCAGAGTTTCTAGTCTCTGTATTCCGAATAGTAATTCAACATTATTTTCAGTCTTGAATATCGACGCGTATGTAAAATTCCTCTATCGCGCTGTTTTTCTAAAAATATTATGTATGAATTTGTGCAGTGGTGTTCGCTTTTCAAAGAATTGTGTATGGAAATAGGGTTAATCGATTTTTGTTTTATTTAAATTGTTTTTTCACTATTCCCATTCATTATTCGGATTCTCATCGAGGCTATATGAAAAAGAAAGGTAAAAGTGCTCCATGCTTTATATTTTTCCCTATATAGATCTTCTATATAGATGCAAGTAATCAAAAAGTTGTGTATGAAATCTCGCATCGCGAGTTTTTGGTTGAAAGGCCCACAGACTCAAGATGATACCAATCATTTGCGATGAAATAAATGTGAGCACCTTGCTAATATAGTGCTAGAGTATCTCTGATGCGCAGGCTGTTTTTTCAATACTCCCTTAGCCACTAGCGGCACTAACCCGTTTTTTGGGTTGAGTCAGGCTCAGGAATTGTTATATATTATTTGGATTTGCATTGAGCGCACTTTGATGCAAGATTTCGCGACACCGCGTATTTTGCTATCTAGCGAGTAGCCTGATAACATCTATCAATCTAATATGTTTTGCTGGGCTAGCACCTAAACTGCTATTCAACGCCCTATTATGCTGTCGTTTATCATACGTGAGCTGTCATCTATCGAATTTTTGTTGGTAAAGTGGAATGGAATGCCCTTTTTGCAGCTCAAACACCTGATTTTTGTTCAGTGCATTATGGAGCACTCTGTATGTTGTACCGCGAAGAGCGCCATCGTATATTTTTATTGCAGTTCAACTCTGTATTATTTTTTCGATCCATGAATTATGGGTCGTCCTGTATATTTTTTTTTTTACTATTCAACTCAAACATGATTTTTTCAGCCTGAATACCTCTGAATACTTCTATAGGAAAACGAGTTTTGCTAAAGAGTTGTTTGACATATTTCAAAGTGGACGGTAAAAGGATGTTTTTACTGGGTATAGGTATGCTGAGTTCGCCTGATGTCTAATATTATCATTATAAGTATGGAGAATTTCAAGACTCTGACTATGTTTCTGTATATAGAAACTGTTATTCGATCGTTTGTTATCTGCCCCGGTCATCTGCTGTCATGTCATCTATCATCCATTTGATTGAATTACATCGTGATTGGGTTCATGGTAGTTCTATAGTTTGTTTTTCATAATTATTTGAATGAGTGGTAATAAATTTGAGATTTTTTTTCTACTCCCTGTATATGTTTTCAAATAATTCATTCGACTCGAGTTTTATGACTCATTCTGTATATGTTCCTTGGATATTTAATCCACCCTACTTATTCTGCTCATCCTGTATATGTTTTTTCAGTCGAATCAGGTTTCTCCAATCGCTTTGTATATGATGATATCCTAGAAAAAAGTATGTAGATCTGGGGAAAAACTCTGCTTTGTTTTACGCAGTCACTTATGGGACGTAACTTGTAATTTCCATAGAATCTAGGGAAAAATTAACTCTTTCGCTTTCATAAAATTCATAAGTTGTGCTAAACCTGGATATCTGTTTTCGATAAGCGCTGGAAGGTTACGTGTCATACATCTCATCTGTCGAATAGTATAAATGTCATCTGTCATACTTTAGTTGTTGAATGTCTGAATAATTCGATTTTCATTCTACAACTTCACCACCCTGTATCTCAGAAAATGGAGCCATTTCGGACTGAGTAAGTTCCTTTAATCCAATTGAATTTAATTGATCTGCCCTATACAAGTTTGTATTACTCCCAATCAGCACAAGTACGTCTTATGGACGTTTTAAAAACGTCCACTCTGGACATTCAGGACGTTTTGGGGACGTCCATTTCCGGACGACGGAATTCTTATGGACGTTTTGAGGACGTCCATTGTTAATAATCAGGATGTTTTGGGGACGTCCAGTTTAGGTCCAGACTAGGACCTTTTTGGTATGAGAAATGGACGTATTGAGGACATTCAGATAATATTGATTATTGATTTTCTGACCCATCTGAAGAATGAAATACTTGAATATTAGTAAACATTTATAAGCAAACAATAATATGAACAGAGATTCAGGTAGTTGTTCCAATTTCACTCTTCCATATTGTATATCAGCAGCTGCAGCACTAAAAACGTCGCGTGATTCATCCAGGTACGCAGGCGCGATGATGTCTTTTTCTGATTGGCAGCCTTCTGTTGTCTTTTTCACTGGATCTGTAAATAATAATGATGTTCAATAACATCTTCTGTGAATACCATAAACCATAAACACACACCCACTTTCAACCTGTAGTAGTCAGTATATAGCGGAATACTTCATTATTTTTATTTCATTGAGAACTTATTCCAAACATAAACTGATTCTTAGGTAGGTACCTATATAACCTCTCTATGAACCTTGCACGAATTATATTATGTTTTAACTATATACAAAAATATAAACTTTTGTAGATGATAGAAATAGGATTAGGTAGAGCTTAGCATGAGATCAAATTATTTAGAAAGGTATCTAATGTTTTCAACTCCAGATTTGATGTTCTTACTCAAGCATCTTC
The DNA here is from genome assembly GCA_918026855.4 of Phaedon cochleariae. Taxonomy (NCBI): domain Eukaryota; kingdom Metazoa; phylum Arthropoda; class Insecta; order Coleoptera; family Chrysomelidae; genus Phaedon; species Phaedon cochleariae. The sequence continues at coordinate 41,105,197 of OU896709.1, read as the reverse complement.
AAGCGAATGAAAATAAAAGGATAGCGTCGATAGCCATACTTGCCTTCATGCTGCTGTTAGCACAAATACACATCTCGATGGAACTCGAGATCGAAGTTCACCAGTTGATAGATGATATCCGCAAAGATTTCACTTATTCACTGCTTTTACAATCAAATAACCCGAAAAGTTCAGAATGTCCTTGGACCTGAATCACAGTTTAATCGGCACTCGGCAGTGGTCAACTGACGGACGCCATCTTCCATCATCTTACGTTTTCGTTTCACGTAACACGCACAGTGTTGCCGGATGAAAATTTGTCGGAGCAGTAGATATGGGTGGGGAAAAAACAGTAGATCATCAAAACTGAAAAGAAGATTTTGATAATCATCACAATTTGCTATCATAAATGAAAAAACATAGTGACCTATATAATAAACGAAAAAAAAAATCATATTCGGTCTCTATGCCTATCAAAAATCGAACGAAGAATAACAAGAAATAATGAAATAAAAAATAAAATTTGTAAAAACCGCAACCAGATTGGAAATAAAAGCTAATTTTTACTAATCAGACTGAATTTGATAGTTGCAGTATATTTTTATCATACATCTTCTTACTGTGATGTCCCATTAATTTTTCATTGTTGCATATTAGGTAGTTATGTCATATCAAAACATGACCAATCAGACCATTGCCTTGAATAGTTGAACAGTAGAACGGAGACAAAAACAGTAGATCTACTGCTAAAATAGTAAGTCTGGCAACGCTGAACACGCATGCGTTCTACGGTTGCAATACATATTCAGTGATTCAATCAAATCTTATTATAAAAGCGCGGCTTGTATGAATACTTTAGTGTGGGTTTAAGAATGGTCAAACTGTATAGGTATTATGTGATTGAAGTAATACAATTCGATATCATTTATGCCCATGTTCAATTCAATAATTCTAATTTCAAAATTAAGATATACCTACCTACTTATATTAATTTAAACTGATATACCGTGAGAGTCTGTAAATTGGACGTTTTAAAGACGTCTTTTTCTGGACGTCCGGAGTATGTCCAATAATGGACGTCTTAAAAACGTCCATAAAAGGTCCTGGACGTTCAGACCAAAAATGGACCTAAAATGGACGTCTTCGGGACGTCCCGTGCTATCTGGGTATTCAACGGACTCTAGCGAGTCATCTGTCATACGTTAATATGTTCGCTGGGTCCGCCTGTCAGTTCTTGCCTCCCCTGTATATATTTTTATTGCTATCCAAATACCCTGTATAATGATCGGAATCGTCAACTAGCGACAACTGTCACACTTTTGCTGAGTCCAACTTTCACTTGTTGCCACGAGTGCCCTATATAAGATTGTATTGCTATTATTGCTGTATATCGAACGGATACTATATTATCATACGTATGTTTGCTACCCCGTGAGACGCCCTATTTCTTATCGCTATTGCTAACTCAGACCAGGATATATCATGTTATTGAACGAGTTTTGATAGAGTTGTTCGACATATTTCCATCACATAACTGAACGTTTACACACACACACACACACACACACACACACACACACATTTCAAATGATATCTCATAAACCTTGAGACTTTGCATATGGACGAACCATTATTTTCGAAGTGCCCGTTAAAAATCCTTCTCTTAGAGTACCTGCACCCCCTCTTCAACCCTCTGATACCTTAAAGTATTACTGCGGATCACCCTGTATATATTTATCGACTAATATACAACTCAAACACCCTATATATTAGATTGAATCATTAGCTAGCGGGTAGCCTATATGCTGGTCACCTAGTCACGTGTCATCAATCCTTTGTCATCTGTCACACGTCAGCTGCCTAATCTCTCAAAAGTGGGTAGGTCGCCCTGTATATTTTTTGACTGTTATCCATCTCAAACGCCCTGTATATATCATTAGCTAGCGGGTAGCCTATATGCTGGTAGTCTACTCGTCGGGGGGGGGTATAACGCTTTTTTGGTTTCACCCTGTATATTTTTTCCTAATCATCATCAACTCAAACACCCTGTATATAGCCATTATTGATTGAAAAATGTAACGAAATGCGCGCCGTTATCTCTAGAACGGATCTCTCGCGTCGCTCGTTGGATGACCTTGAAAGGAACCAAAATCTGCAGAATGAACCTTAAAATTTCTTATGGAGATTTACATGGAAAAAGTGACGTTTTGATTCCCGTTCTCTTGTAGCCCATTTACTACTATACACAATCATTATCTGCTTCAGTAGTACGGTCGATCAAGTGCAAAATTCCACTGGTTCGAATATCATCGGCTTGGTGAACTCATCAAAAGCAATGTCAGATATCTGTCAAAGCTGCACTTTGAAGGTAACAACAGTTAAAGCTGGGATCAAGTGCTCGACATGCTGCAAAATATTCCACGGATCTTGCGTAAACCTTTCTTCTACCGATATTGCCTACATAGTGGAGAACGAGAAACAATGGAATTGCAATCAGTGTGCTAAGTCATTGAAGCGTAATAGGGGTCAATCTGAGGCATCCCCAATTTCACAGATTCTCAAAGTGTATAAAACATCCGCTGATGATCAACCATTAACCACTATACACTTTAACCAACTCTTTTCGGAACTTCAGAGAATAACAAAAATGCAGGAGGAAATGGTGAGCACTATAAATGAAATAAAATTTTCACAAGGAGAATTAACCACTGAAGTGGTCAAATGTCAGAATATGATATCTCTTCATAATGATAGAATTGATGCTCATGATAAGTGTTTTGCTGAGTTGAGAAGTGAAATTGATAATCTGAGTCGGAAAAATAGCACATTGGAAAGCTCTGTTGACAGTTTGAAACAGACTCATCCAGCTACAAATATAAACGATATCAGAGATTCATTAAACCGAGAAAAAAATCTGATAATATTTGGAATTCAAGAATCTAACGTGAATTCCCAGGACCAGCAAGTGATTGACGGCATTTTGAAAATATTCAGTGAGAAAATCAACAAACAGGCTCCTGCATACAGAATTCTCCAATTTCATAGGCTAGGTGATTTAAATCAGGGAAAATGCAGACCAATCAAAATTTATTTCGATAATTCCCTATTTCCGAAATTTTTCTTGAGGAATCATGGAATTTTCAAGAGTATGGAACAGTACAAAGGCGTATCTTTCCAGGATGATAAAAGTTTAGCTCAGAGGCAATATTTAGCAAGGGTTCGAAGAGATTTGAACGAGAGGTCAGCCAATGGAGAAAAAGATCTAAGATTGAAATATGTCAATGGAATTCCAACAATTATCATTGGAAATAATACATACACGAGCACTTCTACTGATACGGCTCATAATGCTTCTGTCTCTCATACAAATGCTGCTACGACTTCAAAAAACTACTAAAGGTTTGTCATGTTAATATACGTTCTCTCATATCATCATTTGATGATTTCTCTGATTTTATCATGGAACATAATTTTCATATTATTGCAATCTCTGAGACGTGGCTTACACCAGATTTTCCATCACACTTAGTTCACTTGAATGATTATAAGTTATTCCCAGCTGATAGACCTACTAGAGGCGGAGGAGTATGCATTTATGTGCATCATAATTTCAAAGCAAAGATTTTGGTTATTGATTTTACTGTCAATTCACAATTGGAACAAATGTGGTTATCTCTCATCATTGAAAACTCTAAAATAGCTGTTGGAGTCTTATATCGCCCACCCCTAGCTCCGATTACATGTCTTAATGATTTGGAAGAAATCTTATCTCAGATATCACTCTGCAGTGATGAAATCATAATGGTGGGAGATTTGAATATAGATCTCATGAAGCCGCATCTGAAACCTTGCCATGATCTAGCTAACATAACGGAATACTTTGAGTTGGCACAGATTATAAACGAACCAACCAGAATCTATGGTAACTCAGCTACACTTATTGATGTCATTTATGTATCGAAAAACATCAACGTAATAACAAATGGTACTTTAGATCTCTTGAACATGACTGACCACCGACTTATTCATTGTGAACTGAAATATGAAATACCAAAACCTGAACCAGTTAAAATCACATACAGGGATTTTAGCATGTTTTCATATGATGAGTTTTCAATTGATGCGAACACAATAAATTGGGAATTGGTTGACCAAATCACAACAGTTGATGATAAAGTCGCATACTTGAATAGTGCTATCACATTTCTCTTTGATTTGCATGCACCAATCAAAACAATAATAACAAAAAAACGATACAAACCATATATTACACAAACAGTGAAGGAGATAATAAATCTCAAAAAGAGGGCATACAATAAATACAAGTTAACTAAATCCTCAGTCGACTTAAAATATTAAAAAGATCTCAGGAACTATCTGAGTATGGCATTGAGAAATGAAAAGACTGCTTACATTCAGCATCAAATAAAACTTAACAAACATAATCCCAAACAAATGTGGAGAGATTTTGCAAACTGGAATATTCATGGTCAACCTACTGCAACTATAGCACCTGAAATCAGCAATGTAGAAACTATCAATAATTATTTTATCAATAGTGCTGTTAATGGAGTAGTAGATGAGGAAATTGTAGCACAATTCTCACAAACTTTGTATATTGATGAATCTGATGTTATACAATCCTTTCCTGAGATCACATGTGAGTCAGTAGAACAAACCTTGCGGACAATAAAATCGAATGCCACAGGTGTAGATGGCATCAATTTGATAATGCTGAAGTATGCTTTCCCTTTTTGTAAAAATGCCCTTACATCGATTTTCAATGTGTCTCTGAGAACTGGAAGTATACCGAAAATCTGGAAGAAAGCTATAGTCAATCCTATTCCAAAAGTCACGGCAGCTACTGAACTCAATCAACTTAGGCCTATAAACATCCTACCAACTATGTCAAAACTCTTGGAAAAAATTGTCACTGCGAATTTACGGAGTCATTTGGAGAAACATTCTATATTACCCACTTTACAGTCAGGATTCAGGAGACAACATAGCACCACAACAGCGCTGATCAAAATAATCAATGATATAACATGCAATATTGATAACTCAATGGTGACCTACTTAGTTATGCTGGATTATAGTAAAGCTTTTGATGTAGTGAATCATAATCTATTAATATCCAAACTGAAATATTATGGACTCTCATCAGTGCTAATTCGATGGTTTGAGAGCTACTTGAGTGGTCGTGAGCAATGTGTGAAACTAGGTGCAGAAGTATCAAGGGAAAGAGCAGTCAATTGTGGTGTACCACAAGGCAGTATACTGGGTCCGCTCTTATTCACTATATTTACAGCAGATCTAGTGAAATCATTACTACCTACTTGTTCTGTGCATATGTATGCGGATGACGTTCAATTATATGGATATTGTGATCCATCTGAAGTTGACTATTTTATATGTGAATTGAATCATAATCTTCAACTGATAAGTGATTACTCTAAGACCCATGGACTAACTATTAATCCATCTAAAACAGTTGCTATGTGCCTTGGCACAAAAATTATGGTATCCAGAGCTAAATCGACACAAACCAGCAATATAATGTTGAACGATACTGTTGTCAATCTGAGCTGTGATGCGAAAAATCTAGGTATAGTCATTGATGAAACATTAACCTTCGAAAAACATGTCTTAGGAAAACTGAAAGTATGCTATTTCAAGTTCAAATCTTTATGGAGATATAAATACATACTCCCGCATGAAACAAAATGGAATCTTGTAAATATACTTATTATGAGTCAGCTCGATTATGGTTCAAGTGTTTACTATAACTTTCTGAATGATTGTTTCAAGCGAAAGTTACAGATACTGCAGAATAATTGCTTGAGATACTCAAACAATAATATAAAACGACGTGATCACATAACTCCGTACTATGTAAGTATGAACATCTTGAAAATTGAACAAAGGTTTGCTCTTTTATATGGCTCTCTCATTTACAACGTTTACAGAAATGAAATACCTAGTTATTTGTATGACTTATTGATCAAAAGGCCAGATATTGCTATCAATCTAAGGAATACTGATAATATGATAGTTCCAAGGCACAAAACATCCAAATTTGAGAAATGTTATTCATATATTGCTCCATTCATGTACAACACACACAAAGAATATTTCATGCTGGACTCGTTAAATAAATTTAAAACAGAGTATCGTAAGAATCTGAGCGCAGCTCTCACCTAGTAGCTATATTTATATTTATTGAGGACATATCATTAGTGCCGAGTGATCTATTCTCAATTAGATCACGGTGTTCATTATTTTTTATAGTTTATTTAATTTATTCAGTCAATTTTTCTGTATATTTTCCTGTATATTATGTAGTATGTATTGTATATATCGTTTTTCTTTATATTTATTCATTATGTTATGTTCTATTGTAATTATTCAGGCAGAATTGAAAAATGGCTTTGCCAATATTCTGTCCTTTTGGAGTAGTAAGACCATAATATATTATTTCGTCATGAATTTGTTATACATATTGGGTATTACTTCAATAAACATTATTATTATTATTATTATTATTATTATATAATTGTGAGTTATCCACGTTTCACTTAAGCACAAAACATGTGTGTCAGCCGCGTCCTGAAGAAAATTGTTCACATTGTTGAATCCTTGGCAGTTCCAGAATGTAAGATTAATTGGTTGCTAGTCCTGGTTTGCTGATGCGAAAGTTTTTGTGATTTTCAGCCCGGAGTTTCGTCTTGGGGATTCATCTTCGTCCCTTTGGCGCTTGTAGTTTTCAATAGCTTTGGTTGAAACAATTTGAGGTATTTTATTTATGTATTTAATAGTGATGTTTGTTTCACCATTTTCTGTTCGATTTTTCAGTTCTTCTCTCAGATTTTTCAGATAACTGATTTGCGCCTTGGTAGAATCTGGTGTTATTTTCACATGTGGATAGTGAGACCTTGCAAAATTCGTTTTGTTTTTGAGGATGATTGAAGCAGCTTCTGCAGATTGTAAGATAATTTTGATTAATCTGGGTTTTTGAGGGTCACCCGTGTTCTTCCCCAGACGAAAAACAGAGTTCACTGAGCTTGTTACATCAGGCACAAAGCTGTTGAGAAAGTGCTTCACTTGTGAGATATCTGAGTTGTTTGTAGTACCTTCGGGTAGACCAGATACAATAACGTTTTTTTCACGTTTGATTCGATCAGCAGCCTCTGCGTACAATTTTTCTGAAGAGAAGGGACGGTTCAATGTGCTGAATTTCTGTTCAAGAATGGATACTTTTCCTAACAGATCATCATTTTGTGTGCGCAAGTCAGAAATTTCTGATGTATGAGTCACGAGTATGTTGCTCAGTTCTTCGATCTTATTGTTGCAGCATGTAACTGCATTCGTTACAACAGAGAGCTGTTTCATGATAGCATCGAAGTGAGATGTATTCAAGGGTGTCATATCACTGAGTTGTGTAGCGGATGAATTCATACGCAGTATGCAGATATCGCAAGTCCAGGTACGTGATTTGCCGTCCGCACTGGATTGGAGACGGCCGCAAGTTCCATGTGCTGGCTCGCCACATACTGAGCAAACAGTAGAGAAATGGATATGGAGGGAGAGGCCAAACTGTAAGTACCATCTTACTGACGGCTGATAATATATCACTTTGAAAACAAGGATACAAAGGTTGGGGATTCAGAGAATATTATGTTAGACCTGCAAAACTAATTGGTATGGACATTCATGTAATCAGTTGAAATATAAAATTCAGCCGTTACTTAGATGGTACAATGGTTGACAGAGAGGAGGATATGACGTGAATAGAGAAATGGATATGGAGGGAGAGGCCAAACTGTAAGTACCATCTAACTGACGGCTGATAATATATCACTTTGAAAACAAGGAGACAAAGGTTGAGGATTGAGAGAATATTATGTTAGACCTGTAGAACTAATTGGTATGGACATTCATGTAATCAGTTGAAATATAAAATTCAGCCGTTACTTAGATGGTACAATGGTTGACAGAGAGGAGGATATGACGTGAATAGAGAAATGGATATGGAGGGAGAGGCCAAACTGTAAGTACCATCTAACTGACGGCTGATAATATATCACTTTGAAAACAAGGAGACAAAGGTTGAGGATTGAGAGAATATTATGTTAGACCTGTAAAACTAATTGGTATGGACATTCATGTAATCAGTTGAAATATAAAATTCAGCCGTCACTTAGATGGTACAATGGTTGACAGAGAAGAGGATATGACGTGAATAGAGAAATGGATATGGAGGGAGAGGCCAAACTGTAAGTACCATCTAACTGACGGCTGATAATATATCACTTTGAAAACAAGGAGACAAAGGTTGAGGATTGAGAGAATATTATGTTAGACCTGTAAAACTAATTGGTATGGACATTCATGTAATCAGTTGAAATATAAAATTCAGCCGTTACTCAGATGGTACAATGGTTGACAGAGAGGAGGACATGACGTGAATAGAGAAATGGATATGGAGGGAGAGGCCGAACTGTACCATCTAACTGACTGCTGAACCGGCTGTGGCTGAACTAACTAATATAACGTGTTAGGTACGTATATTTTTTTCGAATTTTGACAAAAACATTAATTTGATCAGTTCAAAGTGAGTGATCATTTACAAAGAATATAGTAAGCAAGTTGGCTTCGTATTCACTTTGAACCATCCGCCAATCAACATACAGTCACGAAGAAGCGACGAAATAGATTCGTTTTATATTTTTATTAAATGTCTGATTCAAGTTCAAATTCACCAAGTTATATCGAGGAAGCAGCACAAAATTGCACTATCAATAGGAATTAAGGATTTTCCTTCTGAAAATTTCAAAAATTGGTGTGAAGAAAATAGTTCAGCATATCAAAGAAATATTCATGCTGGTATATTTTGAAGGAATGAAAGCCTATTCCACTCTCTGTGGTTACGTTACTCCATGTTGCGATTTCTTCAAAAATGAATAATCGCGTAAAAAATACATCAATTTATATTAGCATTTCCAAAGAGGCGTCCCGATGGATAAGAATTCAGATGTGTTGTCGAATGAGCATAATTCTGAGTTATCAATAAACGCCGATGATAAAACATATGTGATGTTAAAGGGATCGTTCGTAGCTAAATATAGTTGTTATAGGATAGCACAGAAACGTTCCAAAATTTCAGTCACTTTCAAAAAGAATCAAATTACATGTCAAAATTGAAAAAAAATATTCTACAAATGGCGGTTATTCAAACAAAAACCCTTAATGGTTCTGTAAGAATAGCAGTCCTACACTGGGGACACGTTCCTATTTGCCCTCTATTAGGACCAAATCTTACGACACATTGGTCGCAGACTGAAAAATGTAGGCAATCCCTAAACACGAATTGTCGAGGTCTAACCAGACAAACGACACACCTCGCGTTGCTTCATCTGAAACATCAATCAAAAGCCGTTAAAAATCAAAAGCAATAGCAATGGATATTATCAACTGTGAGAATACGAGTAAAATCACGAGAGCAAGGGGTCAATTACATGTTGAAGGGCACCTGGTTGGTAGAGAGAGGGAAATAATGAGTGAATACGATTCGCTTTGGCGCCGTAGGCTAGAAGAAAACCTGTGTTATGAGAGAGAACTGTCAAAAGTGGCCCTCTTCAACGTGAGAGAGCCCTACCTACCACCTGTGAAGCGTTGTCGGTCGGATTTCTAAACACTCAATATAGGTAAACTACTGGGTGAGTCGTAATAAGTCCGGCAAACTTCCTATTCAGATTCCTCACGATATTTTGAGATGAAACGTTCTTATCAACATATATGTCCTAATAGGCATCCTTGTTGAGATACGGGGTGTCGAAACTACGAAATCAATTAACATTTTTTTTTTCAAGAAAAATTCTGTAGAAGAAAATAACTTGGTGTAATATTCTAGTTGAATCATATTATTGATCAACCATACATACTATATACCAAAAAGTTGTTTTTTTTCTTCTGTCAAATTTTGTAGAAGAAAATATCGGTAATTGATGATTTTTTCCGTACTTCATCAGCTCGTATCTGGAAACTTTCCATTTCAGAATGTTCTGAGGAATCTGGATACGAAGTTGGTCGGTCTTATTCTAACTGAATATAGATTCATCAAATGTTTTGGAGATGATTTCGATTTTCTCTCACCCTGAAACAGATTTGGGAATCTATTTGAGAATGCAGCGAATAAAGAATTTGATCTTATGAATACTTATCAATGAATTTGTTGATGATATACCTATACTTACCTATCTCAGGAGACACCTCTTCAGCTAACGCTGATGAATCCACGATCCCAACGTGTTCCGATGAGGATACTGTTGATTCAGGGGATGGAGGAGGTGGATACCTTTCCAGCTGTCGCTGAATTGCTATTGTAGAATATTATGTACATTAATATTGTTGTTCTGAATTAATGTCTTTTATTCATCTGCAATAATACAGAGTGATCCAATAATTCTAAAATAGTAACAGGTAACGATATTGTTTCATTGGAACACTCTGCATTGATATGCGAAATTCGTGCAATGCATTTCAGTTGTAAGTTAAATAGGGAGTATGGGAATGTTTCTTTTTGTTTAATATTTATACTGCAGGTAACTTGGTCAAGGTCGACTGTCATATCTTCGATAATAGTGTATGTATAAGGATTGGAAAAGGCCATGCAATGATAGTATATGTATGAAGTTTTCAAATTATACAATGCCTGTATATCAACTTTCAAACTTGAATGCTTTGTTGGCAAATAATATGAGTATTAGGGTATCAATGTATTTCAGTTTTTTCATAATCATTATGTAAAAAGTTCTTTATTTTTTGAGAAAATCAAGAAAGTTACAAAAATTGATTTGAAGGGAATCTTCATATAATTTTGATGAAACGATCGACAGAGGCACAGCTTCAAAAAAGTTGTGACCATCTACGACAGAGAGAGGGTATTATTGTTGGCACCATGTGTTTGCACCTTTGACTCAAACCTGCAATAATGCGTTCTGACTTCATTGCATGGATTTCCTAGCAGAAAACTGATTTCGCCCAGAAAGCATATCATTTCAATACCATGGATATGAACTGATGAGTTACCGGGTGCCAACGAAATTATTATACAAGCCATGGTTGCCAGAGTTCCGAGGAAATGAGATACAAATTTGGCAGGTGCGTTGGATTCGATAATCCGAACATTTCTCAATATTTCGTACTCTCCCATTACTTCCGGTTTCACGGGAATAAACGACACCAACTTTCAACTTTCAAATAGGACACCCTGTATCTCATTCCATAATCAGGGATTATCATAACGAATTCAACAATACCAGGTTGATGGAGTTATCTCAAACGATAACGAAGATATTGCTTTCGAAATTTCCATTTGTTCAACGGGTCAAATATCTTCATAATTCTGAATTGACTCGGCCGTTACTTGATGGAAACTCATGGCAAATGTAAAAACTTCACAAACGATAAGATTTCCACAAAATTCTTAAACACACAACACAATCCATTGTACCAGTATATCACCTGACGAAGCTACTGTGTTAGCGAAACATATTGTGTACTTGAGAATTTTGTGGAAATCTTTTGTAAAGTTTTCACATCTTCGTAATCGTTCGAGATAACCCCATCATACCCGGTATCGTTAAATTTTTCATGATAATACCTCTGATTATGGAATTACATACAGGGTGTTCCATTTGAAGTAAGGGTCATTTCCGGTGAAACCGGAAGTGATGGAAGAGTATGAGATATTGAAAAATATTCGAGTTGTCGAATCCAACGTCCCTGCCAAGTTTGAATCTTATTGCCTCGAAACTCTGGCAGCCATGGCTTTTCTAATAAATACGTTGACACCCGGTACATAGGTAAATATGAAATAACAAAAGCTCAACAGTACCTCTATCGACAATCGATCCTATATCGTCCTCTCTCTTATCTTGTGGAGGTTCTAAAAAAATAAATAAACATTTCGTCATTGGAATTATAGGTCAGGTTTCTGACCAAATCCATTGCGTAACCATAAATGATAAGAACATGGCGGTATTAAAAATAGGCGAACAAAATGAAACTAATTGAAAAAATATTTCAAGTAATGATGAGTTGGATAATTCAAGTGCAAAGCAAATTTTATAACCATAAACAAAATCTTAAAACCACCCATGAAAGTTGATATTGAGAAATTGTTGGGGTGAACAATCTTTCGAATTGCTTGTTTCTATTTGAAAGCGGACTATTTCTGAGTAAACAGAGTATGCACAATCAAATCTGTCGAACTATACCTCCTAACACCCCATGTCTACGCCCATGGATAGGAATTTGATATATAGATAGATGTCCATGTCTAGCGAAAATGACGTTTTCACGTCTACGTCCAGTCCAAATGATATAAAATCTACTGCAAAAATCTCGGCAAAAATATTATATGATACCATTTTAATTACAAAGGTAATTGATGTCCCATATATTGTTTCAATCATATAAATATCAAGTATACCTATATTAAGAGAATATCGTGTACTATAGAAACACAATATTAGGTATCGGGTTTCAAAAATTTTAATTACAAAGGTAATTGATGTCCCATATATTGTTTCAATCATATAAATATCAAGTATACCTATATTAAGAGAATATCGTGTACTATAGAAACACAATATTAGGTATCGGGTTTCAAAAATTTCAATAATAAACTTTCGCAAATTAATATTTTTTTTTTCTCTTGTAAAAAGTACTAAATGTGAGAGCAAACGTTTGCATTAACCCAGCGGAGTGTGAAATGCGATACAATGGATAGCAATCACATAATTCCATATTATTATATAGGAAAGATAGAATAGTTTCACCCATGGACGTATGTCTCCGTCATTGTTTGATAGTCTTTGGTTCCAGAAATGTTTTTTAATGATTTGGTGGAACTCCGGCCCTTCGCACATTGCAACTGAAAGTCAACAAATTTCAAACTAGATAAATGCGTCGGTGATCCAGTTTACGGCAACTGAACATACACAGAGTCGCTCAAGGTGTTTGTTACGTAAATTTAGTGCTGATACGCCACTGGCGAACTTTCAGTGTCCGTATTCATAGACTCGGTGTGGTGAGGTGGTCCTGTCAACCGAGGTGATGATGACATGAAACAATGCACCTTATCTGCAGGGAACAGTAAACATAGCTAAAGCCACATGCAGAAAAAGGGACGAAAGTGTGAAACCAAAACCAGACATTCTTTAGTACCAATTGGGATTAGGCCGAGTTCTGATCTTCAGTTGACTGCTCATTTTACTGTATTCTTTAATTCATTATTCTTATTCCTTTTGTGTAATTTCGACGAATATACATATTGTTCAAAAGTTACGCCTTGTTCAGTGTGTATACTTCAAATCCTATAGAAGAAAGTGTATTACCAGAATCAGTAACCTATTAAAATACAGTCCACTAAAACCATCTATCGAAACATCAAACCGAAATAACATTAAGCGAATATACATATTGTTCAAAAGTTACGCCTTGTTCAGTGTGTATACTTCAAATCCTATAGAAGAAAGTGTATTACCAGAATCAGTAACCTATTAAAATACAGTCCACTAAAACCATCTATCGAAACATCAAACCGAAATAACATTAAGTGGTCCAGTCGAGCAGGATATATCAAACAGTGACGTCTTCATCCGAAGATAAATCCGAAAAAGTGACTTCTCTATATTCAGAGAAAAATCCAGTGACTTCTCTTGATTGAGAAAAATCCGAATATTATATCCTTCTCCTACAGCCGATACAGTGACTTCCCTGCACAGGGAAAAAGCCAGTGACTTCTCTTAATTGAGAAAAAGCCGAACAGTGACGTCTTCATCCGAAGATAAATCCGAAAAGTGATTTCTCTACAAAGAGAACAGCGAGTGACCTCTCTTTATTGAGAGAAATCCGGTATTGTGTATATAAGACTGAATTCAAAAACCGAACTGAGTGACTTCTCTACCTATTGAGAAATAGCCGAAACAAAGACTTAGTGTAGACAATTCGCCTAGTGACTTCTCCATACAGTGAGAAAAATCCGAGAAAGAACCGATCGAAATTGCGAGACTTGTGAGTGACAAAGCCGGCGCTTGAGCTCAAAGCGCGGCTTTCCAGCCAAGAAGTACCCACAGCGTCCCGACGGGAGACCTAGAGTGTTATATATATCCAAATGCAATACTTTGTATAATGACTGTTATAGATATCTAAAAACAATACTTTGTATAATGATATAATCATGGATGACAAGTTGACATGTGATGGGAATTCTGATGAAGGTAGTTAGCTGGAAAAAGGTTGATGTTCAATTTTATAATAAATAAATAAAGATACGATTTAGAACTGACTACAGTATTCTTCTGAATCTGATTTTCATCTCCAAACATTTATTCAATATGGTGTCTGAGCCATATTTTGCTGTGAATCAGTTAGGGTTTTTGAAGAATAAGCAACAGGTTTATTTTCCTGAAGAAGTACTGCACCAACAGCTGATTTTGATGCATCAACAGAAAGAACAATTGATTTTTTAGAATTGAAGTGTACTAGAACCTTTTCGGAACTAATCATATCTTTCAGATCATTGAAAGCTTTATCATAATTTGAATCCCAATACCAAGGAGTATTTTTACGAAGTAGCTGCCTGAAAATGTCAGTTTTAGCTGAAAGATTTTCGATGAAAGAAGATAAATAATTAATCATACCAAGAAATCTTTGTAAATCCTTGATACATTTAGGAGTTGGCATTTCCTTGATAGCTTTTACTTTTGAAGTATCAGGTTTCATACCTTCAGAATTAAAAGTATTTCCTAAGTACGTTACTTCTTTGAGTTTGAATTTTGATTTAGATTTATTGAATTTCATATTTACTTGTCTAGCTCTAACAAATACCTTTTCGAGAATTTGATTATGGGAATTGTCATCGGAAGAATGAATCAGAATATCATCTGCGAAAATTAGTACACCCTCTATATCTATAAAAATATCACACATCACTCTGTAGAATACTTCAGGAGAACTACTTATACCAAAAGGAAGCCTTAGGTACTTATATCTACCAAAAGGAGTTTGGAAAGTAGTTAAATCAGTACTAGATTCTTCTAGGGGAATTTGCCAAAATCCGGAACTAGCATCTAAATGAGAAAATATTTTTGAACCTTGAAGTTTATATCGAATTTGTTCAATAGTAGGCAGTGGATAATGTGATCGCATAATTGCTTCGTTAAGCTTTCTAGGATCAAGACAGATTCTTAATTTACCTGAAGGTTTCTCTACTACAACCATAGAACTTACCCATTTAGTTGGATGTGTCACCTTCTCGATCACTTTTTGTTTTACCATATCATCAAGTTCATTTTTCAGCCTTTCATGTAGTGATAGTGGTACTTTCCTCGGAGGATCTATAACTGCGGGTATTTCTGGTCTGAGAACTATCTCATATTTATGTGGAAGACATCCTAAACCTTCAAAAACATCATTATAATTTTTTATGAAAGAGTCTAGGAAAGAATCATAGGAGATTTCATTTATACTGTAACCTTTCTGAAGTAAATTCAATTTTTTACAAGTTTCTAGTCCAAATAAAGTTGTGCAATGACAATTTACAATAAAGAAGTTAATTTCATGTATCTGTTCATTAATATCGCACAAAATTAAAGCTTCTCCTAACACATTTATTTCATTTCCACCAAATCCTGACAATTTTGTTGAGGTTTCATTCATAATAGAGCTATCTAATTTCAATTTTTTGAAAATATTGAAAGACATAACATTTACAGCAGCTCCACTGTCTAAAATGCAAGTAAGAAAAGTATTATTGATTTTTATTCTAATTTGCCATGAAGAATGATTATTCACTTGATTCACTACTGATCCTATGAAAAAATTTGAATCTGAAGTAGATGTTTCAGTTGTATCCAGAATTTCTACAAGATTTGTTTTCCTTTTAAAACAATACTTCGGATAATGACCCACCTTTTTACATAAATTACATTTAACTAACGCGGCTGGGCATTTGAATCGATGAATCTGTCCACATCTTCCGCAAATTGCTTGATTGGACTTGCTTTGGCTTGAAGTATCAGTAGATTTCGGAATCCTGCATTCTGATGGATTTCTGAAGTGATTTTTGTCGTTCTTGAAGTTCCTGTCATGGTTGTTTGTCTGGTTGACGTTGTGAAACTGTCTTCTGTTACGTTGATAGTTGAATTGATGAATGGATTTATTTACTTGAAGAATATCATTGTTTTCCAGTCTCTCTACATTTTCTTGAGAAAGAATCATTGCTTTTGCAGTATTAACAGCTTCATCCAGGGATTGTTCTTTCTCCAGTAACTTTTCCTTTATTTTCAGATGCCGTTTATTCATGTTGCAAATGAATATATCTTTGATGAGAGATTCTTTCAGGTTACCAAAATCACAAACATTTGCGAGGTTTTTTAGTTCAGTAAGAAATGCTTCGATTTCTTCTTGACCTTGATGTCTTGTAAAAAATTTATATCTAGCCATAGTAAGGTTTGTTTTAGGTACGAAATGGCTTTTGAACCTTTCAATAAGGTCTTTGAATTTCACTGTAGACCTTTCCATGTTGAATGAATTGAAAATGTCCATACCTTGTGGTCCAATAAAATGTAATAGCATAGCGACTTTTCTTTCATCTGTTTCGGAGTTGAATCCACTTGCTATCAGGAATATTTCGAAGGATTGGAACCATTTAGTCCAGTTTGATGATAGATTTCCTTTCATGTCCATGTGTGCTACCGAACTTTGGTACATC
Source organism: Phaedon cochleariae (assembly GCA_918026855.4). Lineage (NCBI taxonomy): Eukaryota > Metazoa > Arthropoda > Insecta > Coleoptera > Chrysomelidae > Phaedon > Phaedon cochleariae. The sequence goes on along the minus strand of OU896709.1, from coordinate 41,088,435 downwards.
ATTTTCTCTTGGGGATTGATTCTTTCTGTCTGCAGCATTTTTATAGGTACTTCCAAACTTCTGACACCATATTGAATAAATGTTTGTAGATGAAATTCAGATTCAGAAGAATACTGTAGTCAGTTCTAAATCGTATCTTTATTTATTTATTATAAAATTGAACATCCACCTTTTTCCAGCTAACTACTTTTATCAGAATTCCCATCACATGTCAACTTGTCATCCATGATTATATCATTATACAAAGTATCGTATTTAGATATCTATAACAGTCATTATACAAAGTATTGCATTTGGATATATATAACATCTCCCTTTCTGAATAAAAGCAGAAAACCGTAAATATACCGGATACAAAAATGAAACTATCTTTTTACCTGTTTGTAAACTCGACCATACCTAGATTTATTGGTAATTTCAAACTCAGATACTCTACTTGCTATACCTGAAGAAGTTGACGATGAATTGTCATCAGATGGTTGAGTAGAATTTTTATTTGGAAAAAATACAGATGTTTCTCCAGAAAGGTTACTTTTATCTAACCTAATGAATTTTCTATTTCTTCTGTATATTCCTCCTTCAGATTTAAGTAAATATGACCTAGGAACATTTTTCACTTTATCAAGAACAATAGCTTTAGACCATGATTTTGAATTTGGATATTTCTTGAATAAAACCGAATCATTTGGACTGAGATCGTTCAAACTTTTAACATCCCTGTTATAATATTTTGACATTATATTTTTGTTTTGCTTCTCTTTTTCTTTATATTCAAGTATAGGTATTGCTTTGGATTGCAAATAATCAAAAGTAACAGGTATGTTTGATCTCAACTGCCTACCCATTAGTAATTGAGATGGAGAAGGTAGATTATTTTTTGGAGTGGTTCTATAGTGTAGCAAGGCAATATAAGGATCTGTCTTTGATTCTAAACACTTATGCATCATATTTTTTATAATTTTCACGCTACTCTCAACTTGACCATTAGCTTGGGAATGATAAGGACTTGTAGTAACATGGTCAATTTCCCATTGCCCCAAAAAATTTTTGAAAACTGCTGAATTAAAGGGACTGTCATTGTCAGAAACTAAATAAATAGGAATACCATAAAAAATCAATTGTTCTTTCTGTTGATGCATCAAAATCAGCTGTGGGTGCAGTACTTCTTCAGGAAAATAAACCTGTTGCTTATTCTTCAAAAACCCTAACTGATTCACAGCAAAATATGGCTCAGATTGAAAAAGAGCTGTATGCTATTCTTTTTGGGTGTAATAAGTTTCATCAATTTCTATACGGTCAAGTAGTAAATGTTCAAACAGACCATAAGCCTTTGGTTACTCTTTTTAATAAATCTCTTGCCGATGTCCCTACAAGACTTCAAAGAATGATGCTTTCTCTACAACCTTATACGTTAAGAGTAAAATATGTTCCTGGCAAAGAGCTTATAATAGCTGATACTCTTTCAAGAGCTGCTCTTCCTGAAACTGAAATCTATGAAATGGAACAAGATATTCAAGTTCATATTAATTTTGTTTATGCAAATCTTGCACTTACTGAACAGAAAAAACAAGAAATTTCTTCTGCTAGCAAGACTGATTCAGAACTGTCCGTTCTCAAAAAATTCTATGAACAAGGGTGGCCTTCATCAAAAAATCAAAGTCCCAATATTATAAAACCATACTGGAATATACAAGCTGAAATACATGTCATAAACGACTTAGTTTTCAAAGGTTCAAGTCTCATTATACCAATGTCTATGCGTGCTGAAATTCTCAAGAAGCTTCATGATGGACATTTAGGTATCAATAAAACAAAAAATTTGGCACGTGGTACAATTTATTGGCCTACTATGAATCATGATATTGAGAATTTAGTTGCTCAATGCAGTATATGCGCTAAATTTCAACAAAATAATGCTTCAGAACCACTTCACACTTTTCCTATTTCAAATTTTCCATGGGAACGTGTTGGAATAGATTTTTTTCAATTTCGAAACGACAAATTTTTGATTGTAGTTGATTATTATTCAAAATATATTGAATTTGCTAAACTTTCAGATTGTACATCTCCTACAATTATTCTTCACCTCAAATCAATTTTTGCTCGTCATGGTATTCCTATTTATTTAGTTTCTGACAATGACAGTCCCTTTAATTCAGCAGTTTTCAAAAATTTTTTGGAGCAATGGGAAATTGACCATGTTACTACAAGTCCTTATCATTCCCAAGCTAATGGTCAAGTTGAGAGTAGCGTGAAAATTATAAAAAATATGATGCATAAGTGTTTAGAATCAAAGACAGATCCTTATATTGCCTTGCTACACTATAGAACCACTCCAAAAAATAATCTACCTTCTCCATCTCAATTACTAATGGGTAGGCAGTTGAGATCAAACATACCTGTTACTTTTGATTATTTGCAATCCAAAGCAATACCTATACTTGAATATAAAGAAAAAGAGAAGCAAAACAAAAATATAATGTCAAAATATTATAACAGGGATGTTAAAAGTTTGAACGATCTCAGTCCAAATGATTCGGTTTTATTCAAGAAATATCCAAATTCAAAATCATGGTCTAAAGCTATTGTTCTTGATAAAGTGAAAAATGTTCCTAGGTCATATTTACTTAAATCTGAAGGAGGAATATACAGAAGAAATAGAAAATTCATTAGGTTAGATAAAAGTAACCTTTCTGGAGAAACATCTGTATTTTTTCCAAATAGAAATTCTACTCAACTATCTGATGACAATTTAACGTCAACTTCTTCAGGTATAGCAAGTAGAGTATCTGAGTTTGAAATTACCAATAAATCTAGGTATGGTCGAGTTTACAAACAGGTAAAAAGATAGTTTCATTTTTGTATCCGGTATATTTACGGTTTTCTGCTTTTATTCAGAAAGGGAGATGTTATATATATCCAAATGCAATACTTTGTATAATGACTGTTATAGATATCTAAATACGATACTTTGTATAATGATATAATCATGGATGACAAGTTGACATGTGATGGGAATTCTGATAAAGGTAGTTAGCTGGAAAAAGGTTGATGTTCAATTTTATAATAAATAAATAAAGATACGATTTAGAACTGACTACAGTATTCTTCTGAATCTGATTTTCATCTCCAAACATTTATTCAATATAGAGGCAGCGTTAAGTCCTGGTAAAGCGTACCAGAAACAAAGTGAGTCCTTTCCAATTTTATAATCCTTTCAGATTCCTTTGGCATAGTACTGTGTAGAAACGATGGCAGATTTACAAAACCTGTTGAGGCAACGAGATTCTCTGAATGCTCGTTTAGCTAGTTTTGAAAAATTCCTTAATGACGTAGTTAGTGAAACAGATGAAAATCAACACCTCCTTGCAAGAAAAATAATTGAGTTAGAAACTAAAGTAAATAGACAAGAGTGCTTATTTATAGAATTCGATAGACTTCAGGGGTTAATTGAGGTACATGACGATATTGTTGTTGCTCAGGTAGCAGAACAGTTTCAAATACGGGAAAACTATGAATCGAAACATGACTCATTGCTTTCAAAGGCTAAAGCAGTGATAACGAAGCACAGAGAGGTAGAAATAGAAAGATTCGATTCAGATGTAGAACCTACGGAATCAAATGCAAATTCAATCTCAAACCGATCAAGAAGTCATCGCTCTAATAATAATCCAGTCAGTTCTGTCAATCGTAAAATCAATGTTGAATTGCCAAGAATCAAACTACCAACCTTTTCAGGTAGTTACGAGAAATGGCCTGAATTCCGAGATACATTCTTGTCATTGGTGAATAATCGAAATGATTTAGATCCGATAGAAAAATACCATTATTTGCGTTTGCATTTAGACGGCGAGGCTAAGCAAATAATTGAGGCTATCAGCTTTTCTGCTACAAACTACAATGTAGCATGGAAACTAGTGTGTGATAATTACGACAATAAAAACCTGTTAGTCTATAGCCATTTGAAGCAGTTAGTAAACATGCCTACACTGACCTCATCCTCATCAGCAGGATTGAGAAATCTGAGTAATCAAATGTCCAAGCATTTGAACTCGCTCAAGGAAATGGGACTACCCACAGACGAGTGGGGAGTTCTAGTCATTTTTCTCATGTGTGAGAAACTTGACAAAAAAACCGAACAAGCGTGGGAGGAATATAACAAAGGTGATATTCTTCCAACTTTGAGTGATTTCAAGAAATTCCTCAAAGAAAAATCCGACACATTGGAAAAGATTGAAAGTCGCGTAAGAATGAATGATAAAAAACCGAGTGAGACGATGAGACCTACAACAAATAGGTTCAAATCACAGCCAATTCAGAGAACATTCGCAACATTTCAAGTGAAATGTGGGTTTTGCAAGGGTGACCATTACATAACGAATTGTAATGAATTCTGTAAATTGTCTGTAAATAACCGTATTGAAAAGTGTAAATCGAGTAAATTGTGTTTGAATTGTTTGAAATCCAATCATCTGAGTAAAGACTGTCGAGCAAGTTCCTGTCGAAAATGCAACTCGCGGCATCACACCCTACTTCATGTTGATAGAAGTTACGTATCCAGTGTTTCTGCGGGAAATTCTGGATCTGAAATAAGACCAAGCACTTCAAACACAATTTCAAATGGAAATCCTAGTGTAAATACAAGTGACAGCAATAGTCCTAACCAGGCATCGACGAATTGCTATTTTCTCCAAACCGATAACGTTTTGTTATCAACAGCCGTAGTGACTGTGAAAGATTGTAGTGACAATTCTCACAATATCCGTGTGTTACTTGACTCAGGAAGTCAGAGTAATTATATTACTGAAGAAACCTGTCAAAAATTAGGGCTAGAAATATCCGATGTAAATATTTCAATCGTGGGCATTACTCAAGTAGTGTCAAATGTAAAATACAAGTGTGAAGTTCAGATAAAATCCTTATACAATGACTACCAGGCAACAATCACGTGCTTGGTAATTCCGAGAATATCGGATCGAATGCCATCATTTCCAATAGATGCGAAATCGGTGGAAATTCCGAATCACATCAGTTTGGCTGATGCTGGTTTTCATACGCCTGGCAAAATTGATTTGCTTGTGGGTGCTGAGTTATTTTATAGCCTGTTATGCGTAGGTCAGATAAGTTTGGGCAAAGAAATGCCAATTTTACAAAAAACCGTGCTGGGATGGGTCGTATCGGGACCCACCTGTTCGAATGAATCATCCCGCAAAACCGTATGTAATTTAGCGACAACTGACATACAAAGACAGTTGGAAAAATTCTGGTTACTCGAAGAGCCTAATAATGTCGGACCAAGATGGTCAAAAGACGAGGAACTCTGTGAGAGTGTTTTTCTGAAAACCACAATTCGTGATAACGATGGCAAGTTTGTCGTTGATCTACCCTTGAGAGAACCCCCTCAAATCCTAGGTAATTCGAAACAAATAGCGAAAGGGAGATTCGAGTTACTAGAGAAAAAACTTTCAAAAAATCCTGTATTGAAATCTAGTTATGTTGAGTTCATGAATGAGTATGAGCGCCTTGGGCACATGTCTCGTGTAAATAACCTTTCTTCTGACGACGTGTGCTACTTTCTTCCTCATCACGGAGTACTCAACGAAAGTAGCGCAACAACCAAACTCCGAGTGGTGTTCGACGCATCATGCGCAAGTGACAATGGTATTTCTTTGAATGACATTCTTCTAGTCGGACCTACCATTCAAGACGAACTCTTCAGTATTATCCTGAGATTCAGACGACACTGCATAGTGGTTTGTGCTGATGTAGAGAAAATGTACCGAATGGTGAAAATCAATCCGAAGTATTGGCCGTTACAGTGTATTTTCTGGAGAGCAAATCCTGAAGACGAATTGGCAATTTATAATTTGACCACTGTAACTTATGGAACTGCTTCGGCACCATTTTCAGCTGTTAGATGTCTTCAGCAACTAGCTCAAGATAATGTACAAATAAGTCCGATCGCATCTAACACCATTTCACATGATTTCTATGTGGACGACTTCATTTCGGGAGGAAATTCCGTTGATGAAGTCATACAATTATCGACCGAGGTCTCCTCGATTCTGAAAAAGGCCTCTTTCAACCTGAGAAAGTGGTCATCAAATAACCGAAAAGTGCTTGAAAATGTCGACACAGCCAATTTGTCGACGAGTAAGTTATCACTTGGTGAAAAATCCAACATGAAGATCCTAGGGTTATTTTGGTCATGCGAACGTGACATCTTAACCTATTCTGTGAAACCATCAAAAATCCAAGCTGTGACAAAACGTTCAATATTATCCGAAGTTTCACAGGTATTTGATCCATTGGGCTTGCTCACACCCTGTATAATACTAGCAAAGATAATGCTACAAAACCTGTGGACTCTAAAAGTGACCTGGGATGAGACATTACCGCAAAGCTTATCATCTCAATGGCGTCAATTTAGAGAACAACTTTGTGACGAGCCTATAAACATTCAGTTACATGGTTTCGCAGATGCATCTCAAGTGGCCTATGGGGCATGTGTATACATTCGAAGCAAAAATAAACGTGGTGAAGTGAATGTGACACTTTTATGCGCGAAAAGTAAAGTGGCACCCCTAAAATCTCAAACGATAAATAAACTTGAATTGTGTGGTGCCCTACTTCTCACACACCTTACAAAAAAGGTACTCTCTTCAATGAGTTGTACATTTGATAAAATCTTTCTATGGTCAGATTCATCAGTAGTGTTATGTTGGATAAATAAATCTCCTCATGAACTACAACAGTTTGTTGCAAATCGAGTATCAGAAATCCAGACACACACAAATGTCAGTGATTGGCATCATGTAAGTACACATTGTAATCCAGCAGACCTGATATCTCGAGGCGTAAATCCAAATAAAATTGCAGAATGTCCACTTTGGTGGGCTGGACCGGAATGGTTGTGTTTTGACGAATCTGATTGGCCTAGCTCTACAATTCCTGTGTTGGAACAAATCCCTGATTTAAAGACGAATGTTAATACCTTTATTGCAAGCACGGCCAATTGGTTTCCATTTGAAAGATTTTCTAACTTTATGAGACTGAAACGAACATTTGCATGGTGCAATCGTTTCATATTCAATTGCAAAAATCCTAAAAATCGATTATCCGGAACTTTGAAAGCACAAGAGCTGTCAGACGCTACAATCTGCTTAGCAAAAATTTCACAGAAAGAGTGTTTTCTTGATGAAATCACTAGACTGTCTTCGGACAAATTAGCTAAATCCTCTAGTATTATAAGATTGAATCCGTTTCTCGATTCACAAGGTTTGATTCGGGTGGGAGGGAGATTGCGACTGTCTCAATTTCCTTATGAAAAACAACATCCTCTTTTATTAAGCGGAAAACACCCAAGTTCAAAGCTTCTACTGATTCATGAACACAAAATCCTATTTCATGCTGCACCTCAGCATCTTTTGTCGTCAATTCGTGAGAAATACTGGATAACTTCCGGTAAAAATTTATCAAAGCGAGTTGTTCATGAATGCATGCGCTGCCAGAGAATGAAGCCTAATCAAATAACTCCTATCATGGGATTATTACCAAAATCTAGAGTCACTCCATCTCCACCTTTTTATGTGACAGGTGTCGATTATGCGGGACCTTTTCAATTATTAAACAAAAAGGGGAGGGGAGCGCGATTGCATAAATGCTATATAGCCTTATTTGTTTGTTTTTCCACTAAAGCAATTCATTTAGAGCTCGTGTCGGAGCTCACCTCAGAAGCATTTTTGGCAACATTTCGAAGATTTGTATCTCGGAGGGGCAAACCACACGATATCTACTCAGATAACGGCACTAATTTTGTCGGTGCCAAGGCCGAACTGATTGAATTAAGCGAGTTTTTTAAAGAACAAGGTAATTCAATTGAGCAAACAATGCATAATGATGGATTGAATTGGCATTTCATTCCAACTCATTCGCCCCACTTTGGGGGATTATGGGAAGCGGGGGTAAAAAGTACAAAATATCATTTGAAGCGAGTGTTGGGGGAAGCTCATTTGACCTTCGAAGAGTTCTACACAGTGTTAGTCCAAATCGAAGCTATCTTAAATTCCCGTCCAATAACTCCATTATCCACGGACCCCAATGATTTCGATATCCTGACACCCGCTCACTTTCTGATTGGAAGACGTCTAACCAGTATTCCGGATCATGATTATTCCTCATTACGAATAAACCGATTGTCACGCTTCCAATACCTCCAAAAGCTGCAACGAGATTTTTGGACCAGGTGGTCTAAGGAGTTCATTGGGGAACTACAAACGCGTACCAAGTGGACTAAAAACCTTGGGCAATTAGACAATGATACTCTCGTGCTGATTCGCGAAGATAATCTTCCACCTTCCAGATGGCGCTTAGGGCGCATCGAAAGCCTGATTCCTGGACCTGATGGAATCTCCAGAGTTGCCAACGTCAGAACAGCGAATGGAATTGTGAAACGGTCATTTTCTAAACTGTGTCCGTTAGTGTCGAACGAACAATGACTAGTTGTTGAAAGACTGACTGTCTTCCAAGGGGGGGACATGTTACGTAAATTTAGTGCTGATACGCCACTGGCGAACTTTCAGTGTCCGTATTCATAGACTCGGTGTGGTGAGGTGGTCCTGTCAACCGAGGTGATGATGACATGAAACAATGCACCTTATCTGCAGGGAACAGTAAACATAGCTAAAGCCACATGCAGAAAAAGGGACGAAAGTGTGAAACCAAAACCAGACATTCTTTAGTACCAATTGGGATTAGGCCGAGTTCTGATCTTCAGTTGACTGCTCATTTTACTGTATTCTTTAATTCATTATTCTTATTCCTTTTGTGTAATTTCGACGAATATACATATTGTTCAAAAGTTACGCCTTGTTCAGTGTGTATACTTCAAATCCTATAGAAGAAAGTGTATTACCAGAATCAGTAACCTATTAAAATACAGTCCACTAAAACCATCTATCGAAACATCAAACCGAAATAACAGTGTTCATTGCTAGTTTCTTCACAAAAAATCACGTGGAAAGGCGAAAATGGTTGAAAAATCTTCCAATTACGACCAGTAGAAAAGTGGCTTCTCAACAGTACCTACATAAGATGAATATTCACAAACATATTCACGCGGAAAGACATCAATGATGAAAAAGCTCGGACCGTTATTTGGAAACAATTAAATTCAATCACGTCAGGTGTGTTATGGCGTTAGCCATTTAATTAATTGAATTCGACAAGACATTTCAGAAATCGTTTATATTTCAATCACAAGTGAAAATATTAAACAAATCACAATAAACAGTCGCGATGAATTGAAAAACTGACTTGATTTGATGAACTTCAGTAGCGTCGTGTGCAAATTGTGCGATACTTATCGTTAACTAGTTGTTAATTCAAGTTTCTAATAAGTTGAGTTCCATTTAGTTGCTTATTGTGCGAAGGGCTTACTCGTCCACATTGAAGAAAACTTACCCATTTCATCAAACTCTGATGCTAGTGCTGAAATGAAAAAGTTTTCTTATCAACACAATTCAAATTGATGACCTACCGTAACGTTCATTAGATCGATAAGTAAATCTAAATTTCAAATGAAATTTCAATCAAAATCATTGATTGTAAGTGACAACAGTCGGCAGGTTTTCAACAATAACATGTCGCTACCTAAGAACGAGACAGTCATAACTTGAAAATTCCCAGATTTCGGTTTTCTGCATCAATAGACATAAAATAATGCATAGATTCACTGAAGAAACCGTCGCAATTCGACGGCATGAAACTCGTAATTGAGGGCGGTTCTATCGAACGGCACAAATAAAAAATCATAGGTATGCTACCCGAGTCCCCGCAAGACTGTTTCAATCAGTGTTGCTCTGTGCTTTGTTGACAAGGGAGTTCGTCGCTTCTCCAGAAGAAAGTCACATTTTGAGAAGTGCCTATAAATAATTGTGTTTTTTTTAATAAGATAGTCATAATTCACCTTAGTGAGACAGTCTTCTCCATAAGGATATCAAGTTTCTCATAAGGATCTCAAGTTTTAGTTTTTTATTATCAATATGAGTTTTACGTTTGTGAAGAAATTATAAGGAATAAATAAACTCCATCTTTATTTAGGTACAACTGTTGTCTGTTTTCGAAATTCTTCAAGTTTTGTTGAATGATGGGTCAAACAACGAATTGGTACCAAGATATTGGTGTCAACCTCGAAAATAATTTCTGGTCAAAACCGTCATATTATTTTTTTTCTTCAGTGAAATACAACTGGAATCTAAAACTTTACAGGAATAGAGCTAATACAAGGCTAATACTCATGTACAATGCTATTTAAAATATCGCAAAGTTTCAAATTGCTCTCCTCAACATTATTTATTTTCGAATTGTGATTGTCTTGTTCTGCGATGTGGGGGAGGTTGGGTTGAAATTAGCGCATTGCTGTTTGATGGTCAACACTAGTTTGTTCAGTGTATGATGGGTGGGACGAAGTTTGATGGCAATTCGACACACCTTTGGAGTGGTAGGCCCATCAGACCTCATATACCTACTCCATCACACATGATACGTAATTCATGTTGTCTCGCTGACTGTATCTTAGCATCCATCTTATACGCACTCGCCGCTCAGCCCTCTCAACCGGAGAGATTGAATGAGCTTGATGAGCTGGTTTGACCGGTTGAAATGCCTGAGCTGCTTCGTACACAGCATGATTCATATGTATAATATCTGCATTCTGGCCAGATCTTGCAGACTCAGGGGCTTATTATCATTATCATCACTATTTTTATTATCAATATTGTTATCATTACCTTCATCTACTGTCCGTAAGATGTTTTGATCATTTGGAATGGGGGTTCGTTCTTCTAAATCATTTTCACCATCCGCATACAAATTGAGATCTGTTGGAAAACATGAAATTACCAAAAAATACTATCAACTGTCTTATAATAGTTGCAGTGAGATCACTGTTCAAATAATTTCAATAGCTTTATGTGATGTCCTATATTGATTTTCAATAATGTATTTGAAATAATTACGATTTTCAGGATAACTGACCTTGAGCTGGTTGGAAAATTCTTGTTAGTCTTCCTACCAAATGAGACATCCTTCTCAAGAATAGACTTATATTATTTTCCGTCTCCAGAACAGTTTGCGCCCTGCTTATAGATCTTTCGATCTGAAGGTAAGTAGGACGCCTCTGTCTGGGAGCACAATTCCGCTCTCTAACCTCCTTAGGTCGCAACTTTTCGAGTGCTCCATTATCTGAATCATTTCTATGAAAACCCAAATGTTGGGATGAGGTCTTCCCACTAATCTGAATAAATTTCGGTGAAATGATTCCACAGCATTGTTCGTGCGCTGTGGCAGGCGATATACCGAAATGTTCCTACCTAACCAGTACTCCCTCAAGTACTGAAGGAACTCTCTAGTTCCTGGAACTTGCTCTTCCACTAGAATGTTCATCCCAGCTTCCACTTGATTTTCCGGTAGAAGGGGGAGAACCATAGCCATCTTCACTATTTTTTTTTGCCGATCATTGCTATTTCTTCCCTACAACATTTGATGGTTGTGTGTATTTCTTTTTTGTTCTCCAGGGTGTCTCAGGTTAGGTCGTCCAACTTTGAAAATCGAAAGCAAAAATTAAAATATTATTCACTTATTTCGTGGAGATACTTGATTTAATTATACGGGGGTTGAAGTTCGCATAAATTATGTGTTTCAATTTTTTATCTCTATTGAATCGAAACCTAGCAATTTGAAATTTTGTAAGCACTTTTTTATCTGATATATGAACAGTTCTTATCAATAGAGGAAACTTAGCTACACTGGGTGTTAATTTTTTCATATCAACTGATATGGAACCCTACAGATTCTTTCCATAGGGACGCTAATAGTGAATTATAGCAGATGAAAAATGACCCCCATTCATTCACCTTGCTATCTGCGTTTCATTTGTTTTGATATTATATATTTCCTTGTTATTTGAAATAATGTTATACTATACATAACAGTTCTTCTACCTGAACGTTTACCTTACATCGAATTGTCATTCGAATTGAATATTAGAAGGTTCACAGACACGAAAGATATTGAAACAAATATGAAGAAATAATAATGATTTTTCATTAGGTTATTCTATCAACTATACTGGCGTCCCAATAAAAATATCTGATGAGTTCCATATCAAAGGGCCAAAAAAGAATAACACTATTTTGATTTTTGCTATAGATTTTAGAGGTTAGACGAGTTAAACTTGAGACAACCTGTATATCAAGCACAGAAATTCGAAGATATTCTGCAAGCGTAATTAACTGATGAATACAGTGAGATTTCGACGACTTGTGAACATTTTGAGTTTTTAAATATCCATTCATTCGAACCTGTAACCCAAGTTGCCTAGATTTCTTGTAGACAGCCTGGCAGTAATGAAACCAGCATCCTATTAATGAGGTTTCCGGCCAGATATTCCGAATGGCTGCCCTCAGAGCAGCTTCATAATCCGCCATTATGGATGATGGTTGGAAATTAGGAGGAAGGATGTCTTTAAAATATTCTAATAGTGTTTCATACGCCACTCGTGACTTCCTCTGCATGAGGCAGTACATGAGTGGGAATACCTGAAGAAAATAATAGGAAGTCAAGTGATGTTTGAAGAAGTAGAACAATATGGCTGGTGACTCAACTGTATTATGCAAATATAGGTGAATTATCAACAATTGCATAGCTCCTCCTGCACGAGGAACAACTTTAAAGGTTGCATCTAATTGTAGATTAGCAGTCCTGCTTGGCTGCTCCCTCAATATTCCTAGCACAGTAGGGGAAATGAAAATTGCAGTTTCTGCTTGATCATTCGATCTAATGATCGTATGGAAAAATTGATTATTTTCCCCGATTGTTTTTCCATAACGTGGAAATGATTGAAATAGAATTCTTGTTCTTGAAAATTATTTTAACCTGAGCAATGACAAACTTACGTGGGGTTTTGAATGGAATGCATCAATTCCGTGAAATTTGAAGGTACCGGAGGTGTGCCCTTCTTCCGCGCTCGATAAAGAAGGTTCCTATTTTTCTCGTAGGAACCAACGAATTCCACTACATCCGGATACCTTCTTTGTTGTTCTTGGAATATTTCCTGTAAGGGAGTATTCTCGGATGCCGCCCTCCTTCGTAATTCCTGACGAAATTTTAGCAATCCAACGTCAATTACATTGGCAGTATGGTGATGGCCAACGCTCAGGTTTATGATGAATCCTCTCTCTGTAATGCAAGCGGAACACCCCTCGACCGAGCATTCATAATAGGTCGCATCGTTCCTTGAACTTTTTTTTTTATAGAGGTAATCATTACCATCCAAATATAGATAGTGACCGCTGTGAAAGGCTTCGATTCTTTCCATTCTGTGAATTAAAATCATTTTAATCGAATATAACGGTTACATCGATACCCCTCAATGTACAAAGGTGTCCTAAATTGCTTTATTCCGACAGTTTTTCCTAATTCCACAACAGCTAGAAAAACCGATCTACAAGTCTACAGCTTAGCTTTTGTGAAATGCCGATTGGTGAAAACCTCATTTCAATATCTCAAGCCGTTTCCGATTTATCGGCGAAAATCTACATTTTACCGATTTCTGAAAAAGGTCATAACTTCTATGTATCTGGATATTTCATCAAACGGTAAAAAAATTCTATATGCACTTTTTCGTTCGCCATATTGGATCCGCCATCTTGAATTTCCAAAATTCGTCGAAAGAATCATAATCTCCGACCCCGAAAACCCCCATATACCAATTTTGAATGAAATCGGATAACAATGCTTGTCCACCATATTGGATCCGCCATCTTGAATTTTCGATTAAAAAGAGAGATTACGACGGATTCTCATACCTACCGAATACGCAAGTTATGTATAGATAACCAGCAACGCAGCACTACGTAACAATAGACCACTATCTATGGACTTCTGCAATGTCAGCTCAACCTAGTTTATAAATATAACCCAAATCCATTTTCATTCATTCTGATTGTATCTCTAGCTTCTTGAACGTCTGTAAAGAAAATAAATTGTTTTTAAAAACACAACCCCGTGTTTGAGAAACATAACTGGCGCAGTCGGTAGGATAAGTGCAGTTTTCGACAGATACACGGCATCGAGACCGGTCCAACGCGAAAACGTAGATTTCAATCTTTTGGCGCTTTGACAAACTTTCCGTTCGTACTTCAAGAAGTGATTGAATTCGGCTGAGAAGGCGATCGAGAAGTGCAGTGGTCGAGGAGCAACACAGAGGCAGCAGAATCACCACCAGGAGGAAGAAAACAATAGGGGTAAGCACCAAGTATTCCTATTTTTCCCCTGACACCCTTCCCTGTATAGGAAAAATTAGATTTAAGTTAGGAAATAAGCGAGAAAGCAACAAAGCAAACAAACAAATGTAAAATAATAAAAAAAAATTTATGAGTAGTGATCAACCTGATGTAGAAGATTTGATCAATAGTTTCTTCAATTAACTTAGTATTTCAGAACCTATCAATTCAAATACTGAAGTAACCATGCCTCAAGAAAATTTGACTATGTTGAAAATGTATGTCGACACCATTCCAAATTATGATGGTGATTCGAGCATTTTAACTAGCTTTATATCTGCTTGTGATTTTCTTTTTCAAACATATGGACAACAAAATGATCCAATTCTTAGAAGCTACCTTATCAGAGTCGTTCAAACGAAACTGATAAATAGAGCCCGATTATTAGTAGGTTGCCGTACCGAATTAACGGACTGGAACCAAATAAAATCAGCTCTCGAGCAATGTTTTGGTGACAAACGAAATCTCGTATGTCTTGAACAGGATTTATTCACAGCTAGACCGTTGAAAAACGAAAACCCACTTGAATTTGCAAAAAGACTTCAAGTTTTGCGGAGCATATTGGCACAAAAAATTAACGCTCAACCCGAAGCGATAATGAATGCCGGTACAAAAATCATATACTTACGACAATACGACGAAATTTGTCTGCGAACATTCATGAGAGGTTTACAAGGCCCCTTACAGAGCGTAATAAGACTCAAAAATCCAAATTCGCTTGAAGAAGCTATGACATTCATAGTAGAAGAGGAGAATTTTCAATATTCTCAGAATCTTTTCCGAATGCCTACGAATTTTCAACAAAAACCAAGTCAAAATACCCAAAATTTCAGAGCAACTCAAAATTTTCAAAATTTCAGACCAATTCAAAATAATACAGAATATAGACCTAATAATAACTATCAATATCAAGCAGGAAATAATCAAAACTATTCTCAGTTTGCTCAACGTTCGAATCCTCAATTCCAGTATAGATATTCGAACCCACAACAACAATTTTCTGGAAATCCGTCTTTCCCAAGACAACCAATTAATATACAATCACGCCCTGTACATCGTAATTTTCCAACAAACAGACAAGTTTTCGGTCCACCGAAAAATGTATTCAAGCCCACAGGACAAGTTTCGAATAATCAACCGGAACCAATGTCCACGACCTCCAGAAATACGATTCCAAGACCAATAACTTATCCACAAAATAATCAAAATTATTTCAGAGCTACTGGTCCCCGAAATTTTATATCTGAAGAAGTATACCAAATTGACGAAAACGATCACCCTAATCAACCATCTGAATTTACAGAGGTAATTGACGAATCACGAAATATTGAACCCATGTGTGAATTCGATTCACAATATTTTTGTAATGAGTCTGAGTTTATTTCTGACGAAGATCAAACATGTGACCAACCTGAAAATTTCAATAAAAATTTTCACAAGGCTGGTCAGACCAACCAAACATCATGATATCCGAAATGTTCACAGAAACAAATAACACCCTACCATACATCGAAATAAGTAATCCACCTATGAAATTACTTGTAGATACTGGATGTTACAATTCAATAATGCGACCCGCAATTGCAGAGGAATATTTTTCACAGTGTATTTATCACAGTATCTCGAACATTAGAACAGGTGTAGGTTAAAAAGAGGTTAGGTTTAAAGCGAATATACCAGCATTTCAAGAACTTCAAACAAACGAAATAATAACATTCATACTATTTGATTTCCATTCATTCTTTGACGGAATAATAGGTCTAAGAGAATTACAACGATTTAAATTGTCAATTGATTTAACTAATCACTGTCTCGTAAATGACGCAATCAAAATTCCGATTTTATATCGAAAACCACCTAAGATTTATAACATTTTCATGAATGCTTACGAAGTAGCATCAATTCGAATTCCAGTTTCAGAAAAAGAAGGTGATGTGATAATTCCGGAATTTCAATTTGAAAATTTATATTTTCCTGAAACCTTAACAACAGCAAAACATGGATTCGCTAAAACTGAAATTTATAATCGAACAAACGAACAGTTGAAAATAACATTTGAAGAGCCTGTGCAAGTAGAAACTTTTCCAGATTCTCATACAGAAGATTTCAATTTCTTTTATTTCGAAAATTTCCTTCCAAAACAAGAACTGACAAAAAATTTTAACATATCCAAACAAATTCGTAATGACCATTTAAACTCAGAAGAACGTGATGCACTTTTGAAACTTTGCAATGAATTCTCTGATATTTTCCATAAAGAAACGGAAAAATTATCATTCACAAATAAAATAAAACACGAAATCAAAACTACCGATGAAATACCAATACACACCAGATCTTATAGGTACCCTTTTGTACATAAACAAGAAGTACAAAAACAAATTAACAAAATGTTAGACGATGGTATAATAAGGCCTAGTCAAAGTCCCTGGAGTAGTCCAATTTGGATCGTTCCTAAAAAACTAGATGCCAGCGGTAAACCAAAATGGCGAATTGTTGTAGATTACCGAAAGGTGAACGAAAAAACAATTGACGACCGTTACCCTCTCCCTAACATAACCGATATTTTGGATAAACTAGGTAGATGTCAATATTTTTCTACACTAGATCTTGCGTCCGGTTTTCATCAAATCGAGATGGATCCAAATTCAATAGAAAAAACAGCATTTAACGTCGAAAATGGACATTTTGAATATGCACGAATGCCCTTTGGTCTTAAGAACGCACCCGCAACCTTCCAACGCGTTATGGACAACGTCCTTCGTGATTTACAAGGAAAAATATGTCTAGTATACATGGACGATATAATAATATTTTCTTCTAGTCTCACAGAACATATTTCGAACTTAAAATTAGTATTCAAAAAGTTGAGAGAATCAAGGTTGAAAATTCAACTAGATAAATCGGAATTCCTCCGAAAAGAAGTGGAATTCCTAGGGCACGTCATAACCCCTGAAGGAGTAAAACCGAATGCTCGAAAAATCGAAGCAGTTAAAAAATTTCCGATACCCAAAACAGCGAAGGAAATCAAGTCTTTTCTTGGTCTCCTGGGCTATTATAGACGATTCATAAAAAACTTTGCGAAATTGACTAAACCATTTACGAAGTGTTTGAAAAAAGGTGAAAAGATAGAACATACTAAAGAATTTGTCGAAACATTCGAATTATGTAAAAACATACTGTGTAACGATCCTATACTTCAATTTCCTGATTTTGACAAGCCATTTGTTGTTACGACAGATGCTTCGAACATAGCCGTAGGCGCAGTTCTTAGCCAAGGTAAAATTGGAAACGATTTACCCATTGCATATGCGTCCCGTACTCTAAACCCTGCGGAAATAAATTATAGCACGATTGGGAAAGAACTATTAGCAATCGTGTGGGCAACTAAATATTTCAGACCGTATTTATTCGGACGAAAATTCAAAATTGTCACTGACCACAAGCCCCTTCAATGGCTTTTTAACTTGAAAGAACCAAATTCACGTCTAGTTAGATGGCGGTTAAAATTAGAAGAATACGATTACGAAATTCATTATAAAAAAGGACGCCAAAACAGCAATGCTGATGCCCTTTCGCGAGTAGAAATCCATGCAATCGAAAACGAATCAATAATAGGAAATCCTGGAGATATCGACAAAGAAATCGAGCAATATCTACGAACAGATCAACCCGAAAGAGTTTCAGTTGAAGATCTCGACAATCTTGATCAATTATTCAACCCCGATGTTGAAACTGAACCCCCGCGAGTAAACATAATATCAGATATTCAAATCAGACCAGAAAACACTGATGAAACAGTTCATTCATCAGAAGAAAATCCGATTTTAGACATACCAATAACAGAACATTGTGTTAACAGATACACGAATCAAATAATATTCAATCAAAAACAAACAGGAGTTTATCATGTTATAAGAAGTAAACCTTTTGGAAGTGGTAGAAGGCAAACAGTCTATTTAACACAAAATTTCGATCAGGAAATATTCAAATTTTTCAAAGATCATGTAGATCCAAAAATGCTACATTGTATTTATGTCCAACAATCAGAAATAGATTTAACAACCCATCTCAGTAATATATTACCGAAATATTTCAAAAATCATTCCTACAAGTTGTTAATTTCGAAACAGTTTGTAAAAGATGTTCCTGATAGGAAGAGACAAAAAGAAATAATCTCATATCATCACGAAAAAACTTGTCATCGCGGCATAAATGAGACGGTATTAGCCCTGAAAAAACTATACTATTGGCCGCACATGCAAAAAGCAATAACCGAATATATTAACAACTGTGACATTTGCCAAGAAACAAAATACGACAGGCATCCCCCAAGAATAAAGTTTTCATTGACAGCCACACCAAAACAACCTTTGGAAGCCATTCATATGGATACTTTCCAAATATCAAGTACGAAATTTTTAACAATAATTGATGTTTTCTCAAGATATGCTCAAGCATATATTTTAGAGCCCATCTGTACATCATTCACAGTATTTGACAACTTAATGACATTTGTAAGCCATCACGGTATCCCTCAATCAATTACTTGTGACAACGGAACAGAGTTTAAAAACACCCTGTTAACTGATTTCTGTAAACTACATAACATCCGATTACATTTTACCACACCCGGTAATTCAAACAGCAACAGTCCAGTAGAAAGACTTCATTCAACATTAATTGAATTGTTCAGAATATTAAAAATAACAGATACAAAGTCCAACACAAAACAATTAATGCAATTTGCGATACTTGGTTACAATTCATCCATTCATAGTGTAACTAAACAAAAGCCTTTTGATCTTATCAATGGACGACTCGATGCTTTAGATCCATTTGATCTCACCGAGGAAACAATAATGAATCAGTTTGTAATTGACCGTAGAGAAAAACTGAAAAATATATTTGCAAAGATTCATGACACGTCTCTGAGCCATAAAACTCATTTGAACGAAAAACAAAACCAAACTCGTGAAGAACCACCTGAATTCAAAGTCGGTTCGAAAGCTTACGTGAAAGACAAAGGAGCCTCACGAAATAAAACCAAAAAGCGACATATAAAGACCTCAGTGGAAGAAGACTTAGGAACAAAAATAAAAACACACAAAAATAAAATAATTCACAAGTCACAACTAAAGAAACCTAAAGCTTTTTCTTCTCCACAGGAAAATGTCCCTGATGAACAGATTCCTTCTTGTAGTCATACTCCTGATGACAATCAAGACAACGATTAGTGAAGATGTGGAAGTTATACCAATTAAGGCCCCATTACTTCCTTTCCAACTCGGAAGTTCAAAAGTAATCGAGACTAAACATACATTTATTCACTATATAAAAATAATACCTATAATCAAACAACTAAATAATATTGAATATTTCTATAATAGAGTAGAAAAAATGCTTAATAATTCGCATTCTATTCAACATGCTTTTGCACATCATAATGTACTCTCAAACTTATTATTACACGCAAAATATCTTATTCTAAGCTAAGGACAAAATAAGTAATGTTAATCCACATATCCGTTCAAAACGAGCTTTACTTAATATTGTCGGTAAAGCCTCGAAATGGCTTTTTGGAACCTTAGATTCCGACGACGAAGAAAGGTACAATAAGGCTATAATGGCATTAGAAAATAACGAAAATTCGTTATCAAAGGAAATGACAATGCAGATATCTCTAACCAAACAGCTGATAAATAATTATAACTCTACTATAACTTTGCTCGACGAAAACCAGAAATTGATCAAAAAACGTCTTGAATATTTTCAATATAATGTCAATAAAAGTCTTGACGATATTTCATCTTATTTAAGAGCACAAAATACTATAGATCAGATCATCTTGAATTCACAAAATCTAATAACATTCCTAGATAATATCGAGGATGCTCTGATGTTTGCTAAATTAAACACTTTACATAGTGCAGTGATTTCAGCTACAGAATTTGATAAAATGATAAATTATTTGAAAAAGTTCCAAAATTCCGAAATCTAATCTCATATTACCAAGTGGCTGGATCACAAGTAACGTTTTTAGAAAATAAAATAGTTTTTGCTATACATATACCAATTTTCCTAAAAGAATCCTTCGAGTCATATCAATTATTTCCCGTACCTATTGATCAGTCGATAATAATTCCCGACCGACCTTTCCTAATACTTGGTACGAGCCAGCAACAATACGAAGATGAATCCTGTCCAACTGTCGAGGACATCCGAATTTGTCCAAACCACTTGAGCCCTCGATTCAACAGCTGTATAACCACCCTAATCAAAGAAGCCGAAGACCAGAATTGCCAAGCCGTGAAAATCGACCTAGTTAACCCTATTATGGAATCCATCACTAGTAAGCACGTCTTAGTCGTTCCTGCCCAACACCCACTGAAAATGCAAAAACTCTGTAACCAAAATGAGTTCGTTGTAATTGAAAAAGCCAGTCTCATCCATATTCCATATAACTGTGGAATTTCAATAAAAAATTCTCAGTTTTGGAATAAAGAAGAAATCACCGAAGCCAAACCACTCAATCTACCAGAGATAGAAATTGCCAAGTCCAACCCGAAGTACCTAGGAAGGAATCCAATTCAACTGAATTCCATCGACTTAGGTACCATCCACGAACTTCAAGAGAGAGCACAACTTTTACATGTCCAGGACGCCGATCCAATTCACCCCTTAGCATGGAGTTTTGGTAGCGTCTTCACAACCGTCATACTGAGTGCCCTCGTTGCATTCATCGCCTGAAAGATTTACCAGAAGAAATTCAAGAAACCCAATTAGGAAACCCCCGAAGAAGAAGCCCATGGAAACAAACTTTCTTCACTGTTGTTTTCATCTTAAGGAGGAAGGAGTTATGTATAGATAACCAGCAACGCAGCACTACGTAACAATAGACCACTATCTATGGACTTCTGCAATGTCAGCTCAACCTAGTTTATAAATATAACCCAAATCCATTTTCATTCATTCTGATTGTATCTCTAGCTTCTTGAACGTCTGTAAAGAGAATAAATTGTTTTTAAAAACACAACTCCGTGTTTGAGAAACATAACTCGCACAAAAAGCTTCATACGAATCGGTCGAGTCGTTTTGGAGGAGTTCGACCACTAACACCGTGACCGGGACGCGATTTCACTAAATATACTGCACGCTAGCACAAACCACGCCCACCATAATACGTCATATCTCCAAACATTACCGATATACTCGGAGTCAGCACATCACACTAAATATACTGTGCTCCAACGCAAGCATACACTTTTTATGATTTCGACACGAATTCGACTGAAGCTCTCTCGTTGTCAATCTCTTGTACGCAGTAAATTCATACACCCAAATGGTCTACTGGTAAGCGCTGTCGACTTTCAGTCTGAAGGTCCATGGTTCGAATCGCTGTGAACTTGAACTTTTTTTTGCAACTTTTTTTTTCACCAATGTTTTTTCACTTCATTCTGGTTTTCCTTTTTCATAAAATATTTGAAAGCACAAACCACGCCCACCGTAATATCTCATCTTCGAAGTACTTAGGCAAAACTCAGAGACTATTTATCCTTAACGAACTAACCCTAACAACACCAGTACATCCTAGGGACTTCCTATGGACGTCCCTGATTTTATACTAGGACATCTTTTGTCGAAACAACGTACATACTAGAGATGTCCCAGGGACATCCGCTGGCCGCTAAAAAAGGCATCTAAGGGATGTCCTTCTGGTACGTCCCTGGGATGTACCAAGTACGATGGAAGGATATCCCTAGGACGTCCCAAGGATATCCCAGGGACATCCTTTCGATGCTTATCATGCACGCACCTTGCTCCATTGGCCATCATGCCTCCTGAAGATTTATGTATTAAACAGATTTATAAACAGGACTTAACTACAGAAACCTGAATTAATGCAACTTTATTAGGAATTGGGTATAATTATTATCATTCTTGGGTGTTTAAAGGGGCATTATGCATGCACGATTTCTGTCTGCGAAAAATGGTAATTTCTTAAGAAGTTCTGAGGCTTTATTCTTTATTTTCATTACAATCATTTTCCGGAAGAGAAACAAACATTTTCGAAAATATTCAACTCAATAGTTTGATGAAATTCAATGACTCTGATGTGAATGGATATCAGATACTCCAGGGACACGAATAGGATAACCTAGGGATGTACCAGGCGGGATGTCCACTGGACAACCACTGCAGGACATCCCCTGGATGTCCCAATCATGTCTTTGTACCGCGAGACAAAAAAGGGACGTACCTAGGACATCCTTGTGTTGTTTGGGAACCTATCCCTGATTGCAATATTTTTGAGGAAGGAAAACCAGAATATAGTGTAGAAACACATTGATTAATAATATATTTCAAAAGTTAAGTTCTTCAACAAAATTGAATAAAATGAGACTGTTTATCCTAAACGCACTAACCTATTTGACTGCAAATATTTTCTGAAAAAGGAGAACCAGAATGAAGAAAAAAAAACATTGGTGAAAAAAAAAGTTGCAAAAGAAAGCTCAAGTTCACAGCGATTCGAACCATGGACCTTCTAGTCGGGGCTAAATTCCAAAAAAAGACCTCCGTTACAATTCTAGAAGCATTTCATGTAACAATTGGATAATTGCTGTTAACCCCCTATTTTGACCCCGCTGAATCCGAAAATACCGTTTATCAAGTCGAAATTCCAACCGGAAGTGAGATATTCAAAATGGCGTCCAGAATACCCCTAAAATCAAATTATTTTTTACTTTCGGTCAGCTATACGATTGAGGTGTCGATGTCTATGTTTTCGGGTGTGGAGAATACGATGAGACACTCAAAAAATGATTTGGAGCTTTGAAAGTTCATCGAATGATCAAATTTTGACGAAATGGGCCAAAATTCCAAAGAACTTGTGAAAACGTGTTGTATAATGTACATGCTTGCATACGTTTTCGAGGGTGCTCAATACGTTTATAAGCCGAAAAAGCATTCGAACATTGTCCTAGCCTTTATTTCTTATATTTAGAAAAAAAAGTTCACTATCAGTAGTCTTCCTCATCTTTTCTGCTCCATTCGGCTCCCTGCAGCCACACTGCTTCGTGCCGCAGTGGCCGCAGAGCCCCATGCAGTCACAAGCTCCAAATTCGGGACATGACTTGGGGATAGGTAGCAAAGTCATCAAGATTGGGACATACCGTCCATCACCAATTTACCAGCCGCAATTAATCGGGTCTGGTGAATCAAGATACTGATCATGGGCGTTAAACCACACACTAGTACCTAAAAAGAAAACAGACTTAAATTAAAATCCCTTGCTTTTTTCTATTTTCTTTCTCTTCCTGTTGATTTCATCTGGAAGTAGCACCGAAGAATGTGTTGATGGATGGCATCAGTGGTAGATGGCAAAAATCATTCGCACTGTCCCAAAAATTGCAACACGGGCTGCGTCTGCCGTTATAATGTCCGGTCCAACTTGAAATAAAAATAATATTAGTCTAAAAACGGCTAACAGTTCTAATTCACCATGTGTCTTAGAAAAGGGACGCAACAAACCTTGTATAAAGCTGGCACCACAAACTGTTCAACCAAACGGAGATCCTCGTGGGCTATATCAGGAGTCTTTCCAAGCTGTCTGAGGAGTTTACAGTAGTTTTCTTCAATGCACTGCTTCCACCGTCCTGTTTTTGTTGCAGACCCTCATCGAGATTTAGTATCACATTCGGTGATTGCGTGGAAATCCATCAGGTTCTTGATCTGTTGTGATGTGAGCTTTCTACATAGTTCATGAATTGGAATATACTTTCTATCTCGGGAAGTACCACACATCACCCAGCATACCTTGCATTTCATATTTTCAAAGTGATAGATGAATAATGAAATCACACTAGTGTCTTCAACAGAAACAACAGCCTCTCTTTCGGTTTTTACGCATGGAGTATATTCCAATTCACGAACTATGTAAGAAGCTCGCACCACAACAGATCAAAAACCTGATGGCTTTCCACGAAATCACTGGATGTGATACTACATCTAAGTAAGCATCAGTCACAAAAACAGGACGGTGGAAGCAAGTACATAGAAGAAAACTACTGTAAACCCCTCAGTCAGCTTGTAAAAACTCTTGATCTAGCCCCCGATGAACTCCGTTTGGTTGAACAGTTTGTGGTGCAAGCTTTATACAAGGTTTGTTGCGTCCCTTTTCTGAGACACATGGTGAATGAGAACTATTAGCCGTTTCGATACTACTACCATTTTCATTTCGAGTTGGACCGGACATTACAACGGCAGACGCAGCCCATGTTGCAAGTTTTTGGACAGTGCGAATGCTTTTCGCCATCTACCACTGATGTCCTCCGTCAACACATTCTCCGGTGCTACTTCCAGGTAAAATTAACAAGAAACAAAAAAAGAAATTTGAACAAGTCAAAGGATTTTACTGTTATTCTGTTTTATTTTTTATTTTTCAGATACTATAGTGTGGATTAAGGCCCATGATCAGTATCCTGATTTATAAGACCCGATTAATTACGGCTGGAAAATTGTTGATGGACGATATGTTCTAATCCTGATGACTTTGCCACCTATTCCCAATTCATTTTCCAAATTTGGAACTCGTGGCTGCAAGGGGCTCTCTCAAAATATAAGAAATGAAGGCTTGGACAATGTTCAAATGCTTTTTTGGCTCATAAACTTATTGAGCACCCTCCAAGCGATAAAAAAAAAAATACATTATGCAACACGTTCTCACAAGTTCTTTGGAATTTTGGTCTATTTCGTCAAAATTTGATCATTCGATGAACTTTCAATGCTCCAAATCATTTTTTGAGTGTCTCATCGTATTCTACACCCCCGAAAACATAGACATCGACACCTCAATCGTATAGCTGACCGAAAGTAGAAAATAATTTGATTTTAGGGGTATTTTGGACGCCATCTTGAATATCTCACTTCCGGTTGGAATTTCGACTTGATAAACGGTATTTCCGGATTCAGCGGGGTCGAAATAGGGGGTGAACGTCATTTATCCAATTGTTACATAAAATGCTTCTAGGATTTGGCTTTTCGCAAAACAAGCCCCGACTATTCAGACTGAAAGTCGACAGCGCTAACCAGTAGACCATTTGGGTGTATGAATTTACTGCGTACAAGAGATTTACAACGAGAGAGCTTCAGTCGAATTCGTGTCAAAATCATAAAAAGTGTATTCTTGCGTTGGAGCACAGTATATTTAGTGCCATGTGCTGACTCCGAGTATATCGGTAATGTTTGAAGATATGACGTATTATGGTGGGCGTGGTTTGTGCTAGCGTGCAGTATATTTAGTAAAATCACAGATTAACAAACCTAAAATCGCGACCCGGCAAACGTTGTTTTGCCATAACATCATTTCTAGAAAAAATGTTTTTACATAAATATTTATCAAAGAACTTTCATTATATTATTCATACTTCATTTTATATAGTTCGGCTATCCATGAAAACGGGATTCTTTAGTTTTTCAAACTATTCTACTTATTATCTACTCCTTTTTAGTTCGGCACCCTATATCTCTTCATCTTTTCATTTATTCACTACTCACTTCTTTTTAGTTTGGCTATCTATAAAAACGTCTTTCATTAGTTTTTCAAACTATTATTTATTACAATAGCTGATGCTGATACCCGGCACACGTTGTTTTGCTATATACATCTCATTCTAGAAAATATTTTTTAGTTGAATATTCATCAACACACTTTTATTATTTTGTTTTGAACTCCTTTTCAGTTCGGATATCCATGAAATCGTGTTTCATTAGTATTTCAAACTACTATTCTCATTTTCTACTTCTTTTTATTTCGACGATCTATCTCGTTTTTTAAATACATTATCAATTTTCTATTTCTATTCAGTTTGGCCCCGAGTTTGGCTATCTATAAAAGCGTGTTTCATTATAGTTTTTCAAACCAATATTCATAACAAAGCTCTTTTACCATATGGGATCCGTCATCTCGAATTTCTCAATTTTAAAGAATAAAATCATAATCTCCGACCCCGGAAACCCTCAGATACAGATTTTGAATAGAATCGGATCATAATTACAAAACTCGTTCGACATATTGGCTCCTCCATCTTTAATTTCCTAATTCAGATGAAAGAATCATTATCTCCGACCCGAAAATCACCCGGATACAAATTTTGAATGGAATCGGATCATAGTTCAAAACTCGTCCGCCATATTGGATACGCCATCTTGAATCTTCAAATTTTGACAAAAGAATCATGATCTCCGAGCCAAAAAACCACCCGACATCAATTTTGAAAATAATCTGACCATGATTACATACCTCGTCCTCCATATTGGATACACCATTTTGAATTTTGAAATTTCGACGAACGAACCATAATCTCCGACCCCGAAAATCCTCAGATACCGATTTCGAATATAATTGGATCATAATTACAAAACTCGTCCGCCATATTGGATCCGCCATTTTTAATTTCCTGATTTTGATGAAAAATCATAATCTCTGACCTCGAGAACCCCCAGATACCAATTTTGAATGGAATATGACCATAATTACAAAACTCGTCCGTCATATTGGATCCGACATCTTGAATTTCCTAATTATAATGAAGAAATTGTAATCTCTGACCTCGAAAGCCCCCAGATACCAATTTTGAATATAATCGGTCCATAATTGAAAAACTCGTCTGCCATATTGGATCTGCCATTCTGGATTCCCTATTTTTGAAGAATAAATCATAATCTTCGACCCCAAAAATCTCCCGATACCAATTCTAAATATAATCGGACCATAATTAAAAAAACTCGTCCGCCATATTGGATCCGGCATTTTGAATTTCCTAATGTTGATGAGGAAATCATAATCTGCGACCCCCAAATGCCAAATACCAATTTTGAATGGAATCGGATAACAATGAACGTCTGCCATATTGGATCCGCCATCTTGAATTTTCGATTTAAAAAATAGATCACGACCGATTCTCAAGCCTACCGAATACGCGAAAAAAAAAATCCATACCAATCGCTCGAGCCGTTTCGGAGGAGTTCGACCACTAACACCGTGACCGGGACAGGGGAATTTATATATTATTAGATATTAGACTAGCTGACCCAACAAACGTTGTTTTGCCATAACATTATTTCTAGGAAAAATGTTATCACATAAATATTTATCAAAGAACTCTCATCATTTTATTTATACTTCTTTTTAGTTCGGCTGTCCATGAAAACGGGATTCTTCAATTTTTCAAACTGTTCTACTTATTCTCTACTTCTTTTTAGTTCGGAACTGTATATCTCTCCAATTTTTCATTTATTTACTACTTACTTCTTTTTAGTTTGGCTATCTATAAAAAGGTGTTTCATTAGTTTTTCAAACTAATATTTATTACAATAGCTGATACCCGGCAAACGTTGTTTTGCTATATAAAATTATCATATATAATACCACAAGTGATAATATTCTGCCGGGAATATTCGGTGATTGTTACGACAGCTTGTTGCCTAGTAATTTCGTGAATGACATTGTTATCAAAACTACGAGCCGTAGGCGAGTAGTTTTGGATCAATGTCATGAGCGAAATTAGAGCAGCAAGCTGGAGTATGTCAATTGACGAATATTTCCAGAAAAAATAGTATCACGCGTTGTATTCGTATGACTATTTCATGATTGAATGAGACAATATATATAAGAAATAGTAAACATAACTTATAGTAATTCACAAAGTGGAATGTACAATTTTGATGAACAGTATTTTGTTTATTATCTTGGAGATGGTTGCTCTCAAAAGAGTGTATACATTTGCTATCCAATTCGAACAAAATAAATTGAATTTATGTGACATGAAAAAATTAAAAAAAAAATTATTGTCGCCGACGGGCTTGAACCACCCACCTTCGTATCACCGCGCAACAACCCTATCAGTTGAGCCACATCACCTGGATTTTATTGGTCACAATAACTTGAGTGAGTGAAGAAGATTACTTCAAATGGGAATTTGAATTCTAGAATTGTTGTTGTTAGACCGTCAACAAATATGCAAACTTATTAAATTACACATGAAACGTCCAGCCAGAATGAAATTGTCTCGCCTTTCGTACAAAATGTCTCACTAACGCGAATTATAAGTAAATAAAATGAAGTAGGTATAGGTTATTGTCTCTTGTGTCAGATTTGAATACAAAGCAATCTTGACCATGTTATATATTGATTGAACATTATGTATAATGTGTTTCTAATGAGATGAATGTCAAGATTATAATAATTTATGAATTGTCATCAAAAGTCATGATATATAAAATATCTCCATTTACTAATATTGATATAATATCATCACATAATATGGTGGCAGCGGTGGGATACGAACCCACGCCTCCGAAGAGACTGGTGGCTCAAGAAACAAGTGCACTGCGAAATCTGCTTAAAAAAGATTCAGCTTGGACTTGGACTGAAAACGGACCAGAGGAAATATCGTTTCAACGCTTGAAAAATTTAATAGCTAATGCTCCTGTCCTAGCATATTTTAATAATGATTTGCCAGTGATTTTGAGTACTGATGCCAGTCAATTCGGTATTGGTGGATATATTCCTCAACAAGACCATCCTATAGCATTTTGGTCTTCATCCCTAACACATGCCCAACAAAATTACGCTCAGATTGAAAAAGAGCTATTGGCAGTTGTATTGGGTTGTGAAAAATTTCACTATTATTTGTATGGTCGTCCATTTGTTGTAAAAACTGATCATAAACCTTTATTGGGATTATTGAATAAACCAATTGACTCATTATCACCAAGATTGCAAAGACTTGTCATTAGATTGCTAAAATATGATATAACGTTAGAATTTATTCCTGGAAAAGAACATTATATTCCTGATTTACTGTCTAGAAAACCACTGAAAACTGTAACGGAAACTGAATATTTAAATGAGATTTCCATTCACTCAGTGATACTTATTACCGAAGAGAAAGAAAATATTCTCAAAAATAACGTAAAGCAAGATGAAGAAATGAAGCTTTTGAAATTTTATGTAAAAAATGGTTGGCCCAATTAATTATCTTCAGTAAAAAGTATAGTAAAGCACTACTATCAATATAGAGATGAAATCCACGAAATAGATGATTATATGTTCAAAGGAAATCAACTCATCATTCCTAAGAATATGCGTGTGGAAATGTTGAATAAGATCCACCAAACTCATCAAGGTATTGTGGCTTGTCAAAGAAAAGCTCAGGAAACAATATTTTGGCCAGGTATAAATGAGCATATTCGCGAACTTATTTCGAATTGTTTAACTTGTTTAAAAAACAGTAGATCTAATCAAAATCAGCCTTTGATGAAGCATTCCATTCCAGAATTACCATGGGAAAAGATTGGTATTGATTTCATGCAGATTCAGAATACTCACTTCCTTGTAATTTGTGACTATCATTCCAAATTTATTGAAATTGTATCATTGAAAAAGAAAGATGCTTGTACAGTGATAGATGCTCTTCTCTCGATCTTTAAATCTCATGGTAAAGTTTCTTATATCATGTCGGATAACGGACCTCCATTTGATTCTTTCAAATTCAAAAATTTTATGAAAGAAATGGATATTCCACATACTACATCGAGTCCAAATTACCCTCAATCGAATGGGTTGATAGAACGCCATATTCAGACTATAAAGAATCAAATTATAAAATCTGGTAAGAATCCCTATTTCGTCGTAATGGAGTATAATAGCACCCCAAAACAAGATCTTCCTTCACCTGCGGAAATGTTAAATGGTAGAAGATTTGAAAGTGGTTTACCGCAACACAAAAATAATTTGAAACCTCTCTTCGATACCAATAAAACATTGGAAATTCTACAAAAGAAATATTGTGATGAAGAAAGAAGATATAATGTTGATAAAAAATCACGTATACCTCTAAGCAAAAATCAGTCTGTAATAATTCAACAAGGTCATCGGAAATGGATTCCAGGAAAAGTTATCAAGAATCATGATTCTCCTAACAGTTACATCGTTGAAACTCAAGAAGGAGGGATATACAGAAGAAACATGAAACATTTGAAATCAATAGGATCATTGCCAACTACTACTATTGATCACCATCTTGTACCTATACCTGTTCCTGACTATTCAAGGCATGGGAAGAATTCAAGTACCACTTCTCAGCAACTTTCAAGTACCACTTCTCAGCAACTTGTAGAGAATTCGGAGTCTGCACAAGATGAACATATTCCAGGTACCTCTGGGAAACCACCAAGAGAGAAGACGAGTAAGATATCATCCCAGAATAATGATTCCACCAGCATGAGGTCCTCTAGGAAGTCTTCTAATCAATCACAGTCTATTGAATCATCTAGGATATCCCCTTCAATGTCTCCTTCCACGTCATACAGGATCTCCCCTTCTAGGTCGCCTAGAATGCCGTCGCCTAGAATGCCCCGTTCCAGTGTGAGCAGTAATAGCGAGTCGTCTCCACGAAAGCCTAGCTGCGTTACCGATAAAACAGTTGATTTCAAACGATCTTCAAGAGGTAGACAATTGAAACCAAATACTGAAATTGAAGACTTCGTTATGAGATGATGTTCCAGTATAGTTTTATTGTTTTTTGAGGGACATGTTATATATTGATTGAACATTATGTATAATGTGTTTCTAATGAGATGAATGTCAAGATTATAATAATTTATGAATTGTCATTAAAAGTCATGATATATAAAATATCTCCATTTACTAATATTGATATAATATCATCACATAATAGACCAGACACGATGTCAAAATTTTATCGCTGATAAACGAGGTTTGTTGGTCACGTGTGGGTCAATTCGGCTTCTGTATTGGTAGAGCAAGTCCGATAAAATTTAATAAACAAAAAATATCGCTAGAATACAGAAGAAACCGTGAAAATGGTCGATTCTGATTGGTTCTCGAGATCAAGAGTGGAATAGTCTCTAGAAAATATTTTTAATATTCATCAACATACTTTTAATATTTTGTTTTCTGATTTTTATCCGACCCCAAAAACAACCAGATACAAATTTTGCATAGAATCGGATCATAATTACAAAACTCAGTTGCCATATTGGATCAACCATTTTGAATTTTCAAATTTTGACGAACGAAGCATAATAATCTCCGACCCCGAAAACCCTCAGATCACCAATTTTGAATATAATTGGATCATAATCACAAAACTCCATCTTCAATTTCCTAATGAATCATGATCTCTGATCACAAAATCTCCCAGATACAAATTTGGAATGGAATCGGATCATAGTTACAAAACTCGTCCGCCATATTAAATCTGCCATCTTGGATTTCCAAATTTTAATGAATGAATCATTATCTCCTACCCCAAAAACCCCCAGATACCAATTTTGCATAGAATCTGATCATAATTAAAAAACTCGTCCGTCATATTGGATCCGCCATTTTGAATTTTTCCATTTTGACAAATGATCCATATCTCCGACCTCTGAAACCTCCAGATACCAATTTTGATAAGAATCTGAACATAATTACAAAACTCGTCCGCCATATTGGATCAACCATTTTGAATTTTCAAATTTTGACGAACGAAGCATAATAATCTATGACCCCGAAAACCCTCAGATCACCAATTTTGAATATAATTGGATCATAATTACAAAACTCGTCCGCCATATTGGATCCGCCATTTCGAATTTTCTAATTTTGATAAAAAAATCATGAACTCTGTCCTCGACAACCCCCAGATATCAATTTTGAATGGAATCTGACCATAATTACAAAACTCGTCCGCCATATTGGAACCGCCATATTGAATTTTCAAAATTTGACGAAAGAATCATAATCTCCGACCCCGAAAACCCCCAAATACCAATTTTGAATGAAATCGGATAACAATACTCGTCCGCCATATTGGATCCGCCATCTTGAATTTTTGTTTTAAAAAATAGATTACGACCTATTCTCATACCAACAAACGCACAAAAAATTTCATACGAATCGATCGAGCCGTTTCGGAGGAGTTCGACCACTAACAGCGTGACCGGGACAGGAGAATTTTATATATTAGATGAACCAGAAAATATGGGTCGATTTTTGGTGGACGACGCTATTTCATTATAAAAATATAACTACCCCAGAGGATTTGTAAATTACGTATGCATTTTCAGATTCTTTCTTGTGAGCTTAGACCATCTCAAGAAATTTTTGTTCTTCTATCTCATCAGCGAAGCCGTTATCTCACTTTGCCACACTATTGGTCAACCCTGTAAATTCTTGGGACGTTTCTACGAACATTCGGAATGGACTGTTTCAAATATTCTGGGAATATCTCTGGTGTATAACAGTTGAGTCATCAATGATAGTCAAAAAAGTTCACAATGAAAGCTACTATTGAGGAACCTACTTATATTAATGTAATACCTAATATTTTATAATTACCTTTTCTAGCAAAAAAGTTTAAAATGAAAGCTACTATGTAGGTACCTACTTATATTAATGTTATAGGTACCTAATATTCTATAATTACCTTTTCTAGAGTTTCAACACCTCTCTTCACTTCACACTTTTAACAACACAGCTTCCAATCCTTCGTTTGCCAGAAGAATGAGAACAATCTGAACAATACAAAACGAAGCCTAAATATTACCCGCCAACTTGTCTCATTCTTTCTTCTCATTGGCTAGCAGATGATTTCAAATGCGATTCAAAACAGTTCCCGCTTCGCCTAACCGCCAATAATTCAGGCAATCATTCGCTAGCGTTAGGTTATGAACGCGTGCGCGCGAGATCGCGAGATGCATCAAATCAGTAGGCAGAGTTGCCAAGTTTCGGCTGTTCCTTATAATCTCCCGATTTTGAGAGAATATTACTGAGATACTATGAACATGAGTTGATTTTTACATTGAGAAATACTCCCAGGCAGAAAATTTCAATCGAATATAATAATTAGTTGTGAATTCGTTCACAAAAAACTAAAATAAGAATTCAACATTGTCACTCTGTATCTCAGAAGCGAATAACTTCCGGACATAAATTTATTGTTTATAGGAACTTCTCATCCAATGTTGACGCTAGCAATAAGCTCCTGAAGTTTCTATACGTACTTAGGCAACACTCTGCGCACTGAGAGAAACTGGATATTAAAAATATCTACCAGCTCTGATTGTAATAACCTTTATAAGGAAATCTCCTATTCCTGATCATTTTATTATTACAACAGTATTCTCTCCATTCTGTAATTATAAAAATCGATTTCTTAAATCATTTGTAATACCCTTGAATGGACATTTGCTACCATCATAACGCAGGTGTGTTATGACATTATGGGAATTTTATAAATTCCAGTCTATTCAGATTTTTTATTGACATAGCTCGTTTTGTGAATTATGCTCATTGGCGAATTCAGATAATGTTTGTCCCAATAATCATAGCTGTTTGGGTTTCTAGCATTGTACGTTGACGAATAACTCTAGCAATTCACATGTATGACGGTTATTAGGCAATCATTCGACAATCGTAATTCGGCTCAGTTCGCTCTAGTGTTTCATTAGTATTGTGGCTGACAAAGATACAGATCGCGTTCATTTCTCTGTTCTCGGTCATGGGTGCCCGTGTTCAATTATTGTTCAATGGTTTCGATCGTCCGAATCGAAAGAGCCGTGTCTTGTTGGTGAATGTCTGTGATGTAGCAAAGTTTTGTTTTAGTGCTGGCTGTGAACCGATCTGTGGAATACACCGTGCATTGCATTATTGCAATGAAAAAAGTATTCTCCATACCCACTTTTCAAGGCCTAAAATTGGTTTATTTCAAAAACAAAATGATCGATGAGATTCTGAATCAAAATATCTGGGTTTCTGTGAGGGAAGTTTTATTGACAATTCTCATCATAACTCCGAAGGAAGGGTAAATATAAGTATTCAACTTCTCATTTCTTAATAAATTCGTCAGTCATGCATATAGATGATATTTCTCCGAACAAATCAATGAGTAATGTCAAAAAACTTCCACAGATACCCCATTATTTCAATTCAGAGACTAAACGTCTTTTTTTGTTTTTTTGAAAACAATAACTTTGGATCATGAAAAGTGATAGTGTGGATAGGATATTTATTTTCATTGCAGTAATTCAAAGCACGGTTTCATAATGCATACCATCGAATAATGTTGATAACCTTATTACCACTGTTTGATGAATATACTAGAGTAAAAAAATATTGGGATAACTGTTGAAAATGAGCTACATTACAATAGCATGTCGAAATGTCAGGGTTCATGCAGATATCAGATAACTATAATAAAATGAGACGAATTACTGCGTTACCTCAAGATGGTTGTGCCAGTAATAAAAACATGCTGTTTTATGTCGATAGTCTAATAACCACTGTAGAGTGGAGAGTTACTGCAACATTTCATGGGAATAATTCCTATTCGACATTCTGTATTATCATAGAAACTAGAACAAGTAGTAGTTATTCAGCAGCGGTGTTTTTATACAAGTTTGCAAATTGAATAAGCTGCCATAACTACAAGTCACCTGAAAATTCACTTCATCTATGGTAGCACATGAACACATCTGTCCCCTATTTATTGCAGATATCGTAATAACGGTTATCAGATTTCCAATTATGATAACTCAAGTTTTCTCTCAGTATGTATAGTGTACCAGACTCATGATGTGAATAACTATGACGTGTGTTGAATAACTCTTCAATTGTTTTTCGTCAGAAAATCTCGATCGATTGATTACGACCGAGGCCACGATTCGAGCTTTCACATGTAGATGGTAGGACATTTTTGTATTGTAATATCCTCAGCTCAAAGCTCGGCTCAAAGCAACAAACTATTCACAAATTAGAAATTATAAATTGACACTATCATTAGACTTTCGGAATTTCCTAAAACAAATGGAACATTTCGCCATTTGTCGAATATCTTGAAAAGCATGGCCTACGAATTGAAAATGGTAAATATCAAGTTGGCTTGTTGCCGAATCCATGCCACAATGCTCAAAGTGGAATGAAATGTTGAATAAATTAAAAAAGGTCAAAGTCATTTCCACAAAATAAATGTTCATGAAGGAAACACTTGCATTTAGTATTCGTTTAATCGTATCGATGCATAGATTTCGGAAGGATGTAATTCAATGTTCTGCGTGGCATTAGCCAGGCAAGTAGTTCTTTTGTACCGTCATCTACCATTATTGTTCATTTCATTAACATTTGTGGTAATGACTAAGCTTTTTTTCTTCATCTTCATTCATTCATACTTTCTCTATTGAGTCGCTACAAAATAATTAAAGTTAATTGCATCATGACCATACCTGAAGTTCAATCGTTTCTGACATCTTTCAGAATGTTGTGTCAAAAACAGTGTTTATAAACCAAAATATCACAATTATTCAAATAGGGTTGGTGTCCTCGAAGAAGGTGATATACTTCAGTGGGCTGTGTTGATATGTTATGAAAATTGATAAATTCGGGTTCTCAAATTAACCTATTTCTCTAATCCCAATCAATAGAAGTGGCAGTTCATAAAGTGACATTGAGTGGAGAAATCGTTGAAAGTCAGTCATTTCCAAAAGGCATATTTCTTTTTATACCGTCGAGGACAACTTTATAACAATATAGTTATTCAATAGTGCATTGTTTTATTAGGATCAAATGTGACACAAGCGATATTTGCGTTTGCGAGGCGGAGCGATCGCGAAGCCGAGCACGCAAAATTTGCGAGTCAAACAGAGTCACTTATGATGTGAATGAAACATGCCATTTTTTCTGCAATCGAAATAATTGATATCTTATTAATAAAATATAATTAATAACTATTTGGAGTCACTTGAGCGTGTCAGTGTCAGAGCAGCTATCTCAGCTGTCATCCGACACGTTTCAAGTTCCTAGGAGTTAAACTTTAACTTTAGCTCCCAGACACTAAAACTGTTGCCTAGCAACATACATACTAATCATTTCATTGTGTCAGTAAGAGACACGTCAACTTCCAAGAGCTAATTTTGGAACAAAAATGGAGACTTTCTAGCCGATTGCCGAAAAAAGCTTTTCAGTACTTATATGTACCGTATATTGGTTAAAGCAGGTGTCATATTCATAATGAGTAAGTTGACATCGACTTCCGGTATAATTGGAAGTGTCAACATTTTGAAAATATCTTAGCCAAATTGCCCATTTCAATAAATTAACAGACTTTATAAATTTTCCAAAGACTATTTTCCAATAAATCAATATCTACAGATGTGAATAGGCATCGTTCTTTCTATATCACTATGAAGCTTTGAAGCAAACAATGTATTAAAATACTGCTGTATTACAGGAACAGTATCCAAAGGTCTAATCAACTTTATAGATTTGGCAACGGTGTTTCTAGTAGCGAAGTCGTGAAAATGAACCCTTGCCCCCAGTGTGGTACGTTCACTATTTTAGTAATAGGTGTTTGAATTCGCGAAAAAAAGTCTGCCACACCAAATATATGTACTTATTTACATTCATTCGAGCAATAGAATAGTGCTGTTGATCTTTCAATCCATTCATAAATAGAAACAATTTGGAACTACAACAGGGATGCATTTTCAACGATAATTTCTACATATAATTCCTAATTCTTACAAACTTATGGTAGGTATAGGTAGTACGGGTATCCCACATAACTTGGGCCACCCCCTTATCTGGTAAACTATAATATATACAGAAAAAAGTTCAGTATAAAAATTGTATAACTTCTTATGACATTTAATTTTTAGATACTGTCATTTATACAGGATGATCCATATGTCTGTGACATATCACAAATACGTTTTCTCAAATGGAACACCCGGTATTTTATCATATTTTTAGATAGTACTACAGAAGACGAGTTGAATGATATATAATAACATGGGTCTGAGATCACCCGTTTCGGATTTATACACGATCTTCTTCAATAAATTGTCTAATTTCAAAGCCCTATAGAAACGTTGTGAATGAAGTTTTCGATTCGCAACTTTTGCTATAAATTAACAAAGTCTGTATATTATTTTGTTCTATGGTGAAAATTTAGGAAGTTTGAATTTTCCAAAAGTGATGACGTATTTTGAAAACCAATAATTATCTCGAGATTTTCATATGGAACACCCTATATTTCATTCCATATTTGCATAGAACTCAGAAAGTCGAGTTCAATGATCTATAATAACATAGGTCTGAGATGACCCGTTTCGGACTTATACACGATCTTCTTTAATGAATAGTCAAGCAGAACAACTAACAGTAACTGAAAAAACGAGTAAACATAACAACAGTAACAATTAGATATAGTATTCAATTGAATATACAAAGTAGTCAAATCAAATTTTCTATATACCGTCCATTGTGTGTCTCAGTGTATTTGCTATACTGCATGTGATTCATTCAAATTCACGATTGCGACTCGTATATTTTCTTTTAATTGTTCTATGTTGTCACATCGATTTTCATAAACTTTGATTTTCAAAGCACCCCATAAGAAAAAATCTAAAGGGGTAAAATCGGGACTACGTGATGGCCAGAAGATAGATCCATCTCGTCCAATCCAAGTTTCGTATGATTGATTCAAGAAGTCCGTAATTGGTTGCACACCATGATATGGAGCGCCATCTTGTTGGAAAATGATATTTTCCCTAATAAACTCTGGCAAATCGTTTATCAGAGCTTGCACTTCATTCTGCAACATATTCAGGTATCTTTCGCCATTCAAACTTCTTTCAAAAAATATAGGGCCCACAATCCTATCTCTGATTATTCCACACCAGACATTGATACTGCGATGACCTTGCTTTTCAATTTTTTTTATCATATGTGGATTTCTATCTGTCCAATAGTGACTATTTTTTCTATTGAATATGCCCGCTGTAGTCTCGTGACCTAAAGAAACTGAAGAATACATTCGTATCAGGACCGGACCCTATAATAACACACCTTCATCCATTGGACATCCAATGGATATCCTCACCCGGACACCCTGGACATCCATAGAATAACCACTTTGTGTACACAGGACATCCTATGCATGTCCATAGGATATCAGCTTTCCACATTTTAGGACATACATACGTTATCCATGATGGACATCCATTTGGTGTCCATTATGGACATCCATATGGTGTCCATATATTGGACATATATACCAACCTATACGTATTCGAAAGACAGGTTAAGTTATTTTCTCTTATTTCAAACATTGTTCATGGGTGAAACCTGAAGTATATAATATGATAAGAAAATAGATAGTACCTACTTAGGATGATAAATTGGAAAAGAAGTGGTCCAATGCACTGGCAGCACAAAAACTGAAATGCATATACCTATTGCATCGTTTCTGCATTGTTCTCGAAAATATTCAATGCATTCTGAATCTGTCTCCATAATTCCTGATCAGAATTTACTGGTCTGAAGTACACCTTGAAATTTATAGGTACTGCTCCCCATAAACTATAGTATATTTCCTCTGCCGTTTCATCTACTCATTATCTGAAAACTGTTGAATGAAACAGCAATGGACATTCAGAGTGTAATGTGTTGGAGCCTCGAGAAAAAGATCAAGTACGCCACCTTAAAACAATTTAAATGATTGAACTCCGCGTGATCATTGATAGTATTCACACTGCGTGATTGTGCCTATGGAAATTCGAGCAAAGGTGACTTCAGATTTGCTACAGTGTAGAACTTTGGGTGGAAAAATTGCTCTAACCTCAAATTTCGTTGTGGGTATTATATTTTTTATATTAACCCAGTCAACATGAGACATTTATGAAATATTTCAAGATTACCTAAAATGTTAATGATTGAAACATTTTTCAGGAACATTCCAGAGATATTGCAAAATCACTGTAACATTCCTGAAATATTTCAAAACAACTATAATTGATATATTCCGAAACATTTCGAAATTACTTGTGAAGTGAATGAATGAAACATTCCAAGATGACTTTGATTGTGAATAATTGAAACATATCATTTACTACCTATTCAGGAATGTTTCAATGCGTACGAAATATGTTTGAAACGTTTCAAGGTACCTCAAACTATTGATATTTTGAAACATTTCAAATATACTCTCATTGCGAATTACTTCAATGTTTCAAGACAACTTGAATGGCTTGGTTGAGGAATATTTCAAAATCACCTGAATTTTAAATGATTGGAACATTTCAATATGTCTCTCATTCTGAATGATGGAAACATTTTTCAGGAACATTCCAGGGATATTGCAAAGTCCCTGTAATATTCCTGAAATATTTCAAAACAACTGTAATTGATATATTCCAAAACATTTCGAAATTACTCGAGAAGTGAATGAATGAAACATTTCAAAATAACTTTGATAGTGAATAATTGAAACATATCATTTACTACTTATTCAGAAATGTTTCAATGCGTTCGAAATATGTATGGAACGTTTCAAGGTACCTCAAACTATTGAGATTTTGAAACATTTCAAATATATTCTCATTGCGAATTACTTCAATGTTTCAAGACAACTTGAATGGCTTGATTGAGGAATATTTCAAAATCACCTGAATTTTAAATGATTGGAACATTTCAATATGTCTCTCATCATGAATGATGGAAACATTTTTCAGGAACATTCCAGGGGTATTGCAAAATCACTGATATATTCCTGAAATATTTCAAAACAACTGTAATTGATATATTCCAAAACATATTTCGAAATTTCTTGAGAAGTGAATGAATGAAACATTTCAAAATAACTTTGATAGTGAATAATTGAAACATATCATTTACTACTTATTCAGGAATGTTTCAATGCGTTCGAAATATGTATAAAACGTTTCAAGGTACCTCAAACTATTGAGATTTTGAAACATTTCAAATATACTCTCATTGCGAATTACTTCAATGTTTCAAGACTTGAATTGCTTGATTGAGGAACACCTCAAAATCACCTGAATTTTAAATGATTGGAACATTTCAATATGAATCTCATTCTGAATGATGGAAACATTTTTCAGGAACATTCCAGGAATATTTCAAAATCTTTGTACCATTTTTGAAACATTTCAAGACAACTTCAACTGATATATTCCGAAACATTTCAAAATTTCTTGGATAATTAATAAATGAAACGTTTCAAAATTTCTTCAATTGTGAATAATTGAAACATATCATTTTCTACTTATTCAGGAATGTTCCAATGCGTTCGGAATATGTTTGGAACATTTCAAGGTTCATCAAACTATAGAAATCTTGAAACATTCCAAATATACTCTTATTGCGAATTACTGCAATATCAAAAGACAACTGAAATTGGTTGATTAAGGAACATTTCAAAATCACCTGAATTTCAAATGGTTGGAACATTTCGATATTACTCTCATTCTGAATAATGGAAACATTCATCAGGAACATTCCAGGGATATTTCAATATCATTGCAACATTTCTGAAACATTTCAAGACAACTTTAATTGATATATTCCGAATCATTCCAAAATTACTTGAATGATTAATTAATGAAACGTTTCAAAATCACTTCAATTGAAACATATCATTCAATACTGATTCAGGAATGTTCCAATGCGTTGGGAATATGTTTGAAAAATTCCAAGGCTCCTCAAATTATTGACATTTTGACACATTTATTAGGAATTACTTACCTACTACAATATCTCAAGACATGCAACTTGAATTGGTTAATTTAAGAATATTTCAAAATAACCCGAATTTTAATAAATTAATTAGATTATTTCACAACTATTACATGGTCTATTTTGACCAAGCATTTTATCATATCATGATGCAATTCAGCATTTCCCCTCTACAGCCGCCGCTTTCGTGGCTTCGGTAATCGATCGCGGGTTCCCGTCTTCGGCTCTAAGCGTTCGCGCATGCGCATTCAGTTTCCTTCTCCTTCTCCTTGGTGAAAGGCTTCGCAGTTTTCGCTTTCCGACTGTTGTCTCAAGCCAAGCAAAGCAAAAGACATCTAATATCTTATAATAGTGTTACGATTTTACTCTGGGTCCGTAATAACTTAACACTCGGTATAACACTTAAAACGATTTATTCTGAACACTACTATACAATAATAACAATACTCGTACTAAACACTTCCGATTCACAACACTTCTTCGATCGTTATTATAACGCTTCCAAATAAAGACTTCCTTTCCTGTCCCTAACAACAACTATTTATACTACCTAATAAAACGTCTAGATTCCACTCGAAATATCGTGAACAGGTCGATAATCTTCTCGAGTCATCTCAATAGCCGTCGAATCACCTAATTACTATTCCAAGAAATACGGTTTATTTACTTCGTAGCAGGTAGCTGGGATTGATCGCCAGGGTCGTAACATTTACCCCCTTCTTCAAATTTGATCGTCCCGATCAAAAACAGAACTTTCCTCACCATGATAAGGCTTCAGTCTTTCAAGATGAACGACTTTCATCTTTGTCCTATGGCTGCGTTGGATTCTATAGACCACATCATTGATCCTTTTCAACACCTTATACGG
This sequence comes from Phaedon cochleariae, assembly GCA_918026855.4. Taxonomy (NCBI): domain Eukaryota; kingdom Metazoa; phylum Arthropoda; class Insecta; order Coleoptera; family Chrysomelidae; genus Phaedon; species Phaedon cochleariae. The sequence continues at coordinate 41,046,620 of OU896709.1, read as the reverse complement.
TCCTTCCCAAGATGGTGTTAATTTGGGTGATACGCCTTTCTTCCGTCGAGGATTATACAGCCAAACTCGATCTCCTTCAAAGAATCCCTCTGAATTGGCTTTGAGATCGTACCGTGCCTTCATTTTGTCACTTGCTAATTTCAATCTTTTCCGAGCAGTCTCATGAGTTTTCATCAAGCCATTCCGGAGCTCATCTGCGTAGTCTTGTACTTCCTTTTCTTCAACACTTGGTGAACCGAACACCAAGTCACAAGGTAAGCGGAGTTCTCTTCCAAAGACTATACTAGCTGGAGTTAGCTTTGTTGAATCATGGACAGCTGCTCTATACGCCATCAGGAATAAGGGAAGATGCCTGTCCCAGTCTCTCTGATGCTCTTCGACTACTTTGGAAAGATGTTCTTCCATAGTTCGGTTGAATCTTTCGACCATGCCATCGGATTGTGGATGTAGTGGAGTTGTTCTGGTCTTACTGATTCCCATTAGATCACAGACCTTTTTGAATAAGTTCGACTCGAAGTTTCTCCCTTGATCAGAATGTAACTCCATTGGTACCCCGCACCGTGAAAACATGTTGTCTACCAATATCCTGGCAACTGTGGAGGCTTCTTGATTTGGCATGCCGTATGCTTCTACCCACTTACTGAAGTAGTCCATAGCAACCAAGATGTATTTATTTCCATCATCGGTCAAAGGGAATGGTCCGGCTACATCGATGGCGATCCTTTCAAACGGAGCACCCACATTGTATTGTTTCATTCCAGCTCTTGATCTCGTTCTGGGACTTTTGCTGGCTTCGCATACAGGACATCTTCTACACCAACTTTCCACGTCGTCACGACATTGAACCCAGTAAAATCTTTCTTGAATTTTACTCAATGTCTTGTTAACTCCAAAATGTCCACCAGATTTTCCGCCATGGACTTCTTCCAGAACTTCATTAACTCTGATGTGGGGCACAACCAGCTGAGAAATTGTTGATCTACCATCAGCTGATACCCAAACTCGCTTCAATAATCCATTCTCCACAACTAGTGAGTCCCATTGTGCCCACATCGCCTTGAAAACGGGTCCTCCATCCGAGATATCCTTCCATGTCGGTCTTCCTGTTCCTCTTTCTTTCCAACGTAGAAAGTCAGCGATATTCGGATCGTTCTCCTGATCTCGTCTCATGTGTGCTGCTGTCCACTTATCATCGGTCACAAGTCTGGTTTTTCTAACATCAGCGGTTCCTTCTCGATGTTCAATGCGCAGACAATGCTTACAGGTTTCCGAACAAGGTCTTCTGGACATGGCATCTGCATTCTGGTGTAGTTTTCCTGGGCGATGCTTAATCTTGAAGTGATACTGGTTCAGCTTTTCCAGCCATCTTGCTATTCGACCTTCAGGATTCTTCATCTCCATCAGCCACCTCAAAGCTGCATGATCCGTCCTAATGAGAAATTCTCTCCCGTATAAGTATTTGTGGAAATGGTCAACAGCCTTAACAATTGCCAGCAGTTCTTTCCTGGTGACACAATAATTCCTTTCTGGTTTGGCCATCACTTTGCTGTAGTATTCTATAACCTTTTCTTGACCATCCTGTACTTGTGATAGCACGGCTCCAATTCCGATGTTACTCGCGTCTGTGTCCAAAATAAACAAGCCTCTCTCTTGTGGGAACCCCAAAATAGGACTCGAACAGAGGCCAGCCTTCAATTTCTTGAAGAATTTCTCACATTCTACAGACCAGTTGAAGTTGACTCGATTTTCTGTCAATCTATGGAGTGGTGCCGCAATATCAGCAAATCCTTCCACAAAACGACGGTAGTAAGTGCACAATCCCAAGAAACTTCTAACTTCATGTTTGTCCTTCGGTCTTGGCCAGTCTCGAATGGCTTGAATCTTTGTCTCGTCAGTTTGTATTCCTTCTGACGTTACCGTGTGGCCCAAGAAATCTACTCGTTTCTGGAATAGTGAACATTTCTTCAGGTTCAGTTTGAGGTTGGCATTCCTGAATCGCTGGAACACTTCCCGTAAGTTCTTCAGGTGTTCCTCGAAATTCTTTCCCATGACCAAAACATCGTCCAGATATACCAGGCAAGTTTTCCAAGTGAGCCCACGCAGTACCAATTCCATCAGCCTTTCGAAGGTTGCTGGGGCATTACATAGTCCAAAAGGCATCACAGTAAACTGGTACAGTCCATTACCAGCCGTAAAAGCAGTCTTCTCCTTATCTTCTTCGTGAATGCCCACTTGCCAGTATCCGCTCTTCAAGTCCAGTGTCGAAAACCATCGGGAGCCAGCCAATGTAGTCAAAGTGTCATCAATCCTTGGTAACGGGTAGCTATCCTTCTTGGTGACGTCATTGAGCTTCCTATAATCCACACAGAATCTTGTGGATCCATCCTTCTTGGACACTAATACAACCGGTGCAGACCAAGGGCTGGATGATTCTTCAATTACCCCATCCTTCATCATTTTGTCAACCAGCTGTTCCACCTCCTGTTGCTTAGCAAATGGCATTCTTCTTGGTGGTTGCCGAATTGGGTGAGCTTTACCAGTATCTATTCTGTGCTTGACCAAGTTCGTCCGCCCTGTTGATGTTGATTCAAAGATATCACTTTCGTCTGCTATGAATTTCTTGGCAGCTTTATATTCTGTTGGTGATAAGTGGTCCAAGGAGGTTTCCAGAACTTTCAATGCACTGTCGTCTCGTTTCCTCCATCTCTGCTCGTTAGTCTTATCACATTTTGCTACCCAACTGACTGGTTCACAAGCTCCGATAATATCTCCTTCCCTTACTGTTATGGTGGTAGGTAAAACATTTGCTACCCTCACAGGAATGTCTCGTTCGGTGGTCACTAAAGCTCGGGCAAGTAACAGCTTGCTGGGGGATTCCTCACATGACTGTACTAATCCAACGCAGCACCCAGGGTCCTTCTCTAATCGCGCATGGATGATCTTTTCAGTGAATCCAGGAATTCTCACAGTCTTCGCTAGTTGTAGCCTCACAGACGTCTCCCTCTCGGCCGGTGTCGTTAGTACAAAGTCTTCTCCTCCAAATTTCATGGTCTTCTGATCACTGTCGAATGAAAACCCGTAGTCGCTTATCAGATCCATGCCGAGGATAAACTCATCTTCGATATCTGCGACGTACACCATGTTCACTAAATGGAGTCTTCCAAGCGTCAACTCGATATCAGCCATCCCTCGTATAGGTGCATTTTCTCCAGTGACCGTACGAAGAACAAAGTTGGAAGTGGTTGGTTTTATACTTCCAGGCCGGAGAATGTCACTGCGTACCAGGGAAACTGATGCACCGGTGTCTATGGTGCAGGTTACATCCATTTGGTTGATTTTTCCTTTGATGGTCAGGCTATCAGTTGTTCTTCTTATCCTTTTGATGTTAATGACCCTGGGGGCTTCGTTATTACTAGCCAGCATGCGCCCCGATACGCTGGCTAGTTCTAGTTTTCCTGGTATCTATCTGAGGACTCACTAGATGACCTAGTCCTCGCAGGTGAGTACGACCGTGATGGCGTCCTTGCAGGTGAAGAAGATCTTGGTGGTACTCTCACCTTACAGTCCCTTATCAGGTGTTCAGTTCTGCCACAGCGATAGCAGGATCTATTTCGCTGGTTACTAGACCCACTCTTAATTTCTTTGAGTTCCTCAAGCACTTTTCTCAACATTTTCGCCACTGGGTCCACGTCTTCGGAAGGCTCCTTGATGGACACAGCTCTCACTTTTGGCCTAGATGTGTTGAAGGCCGCTTCTACCTCCAGAGATCTTACTAGGGCTTCACCACTCCTCTTAAAGTGTGTAAGCCTCAGAGTCTTCTGTATTTCTGAGTCTCTCAGCCCGTCGATGAATACCTGCACCGCCAGTTGTTCTCTGAAGTCCTCTGGTGCCTCTGGGTAGGCTAATTGAGTCAGTCTTCGCACATCTGCTTCGAACTCCTGTAGGCTCTCTCCAGACTTCTGCACACGATTTTTCATCTGAGCCCGGTAAAGCTGTTCTCGATGTTGGTCACCATACCTGAGTTCTAGCGCAGCCACTAAATCTCCGAAGTGGTTTTGTTGTTCCACTGGGATCGACTGTAACATCCCCAAAGCTGGTCCTCTCAGAGCTACAATGAGTGCAGTAGCTTTTTCCTCGTCACTCCACCCATTTGCACTTGCTGCAGCCTCAAATTGTCGGCGATACATAGACCAAGGCGACTGTCCATCAAAAGTTGGTGGTTTTACGGAAGAACCCGATGTGGCAACCCTGTCACGACGATCTTGACTTCGTAGCGAGGCGATCTGATTCGCTACATCTCTTTTGATTGTATCGAACATGGAATCTATTCTTGAAACTTCCTGGTTAAGCTTGTCGTCAATTTTGGTGAAATCTGTCTTCAACTCATCTATTTGCACATCAGTTTTATGCAGAATTTGTTCGAAGAAGATTTTCTGATGTTCTCGTTCTTTTTCTTGATGCTCTAGAATTTTCTGTAACTCTACTTGACGACGTTGCTCTTCTTCTAATTTTTCTTCATGACGACGTTTCTCTTCTTCTAATTTTTCCTCTTGACGACGTTTCTCCTCCTCCTGTTTTTCTTTCTGTCGTCGTTCCTCTTGTTCCGCGAACTGATTTTGCATAAATTTCAAAATGTCTTCCATCGCGTCGTATGACGTACTCCTTGTATTCACCATACGTCTTCAAATGTCCTCGAAAAATCCACACTTCTGACACCACTGTTACGATTTTACTCTGGGTCCGTAATAACTTAACACTCGGTATAACACTTAAAACGATTTATTCTGAACACTACTATACAATAATAACAATACTCGTACTAAACACTTCCGATTCACAACACTTCTTCGATCGTTATTATAACGCTTCCAAATAAAGACTTCCTTTCCTGTCCCTAACAACAACTATTTATACTACCTAATAGAACGTCTAGATTCCACTCGAAATATCGTGAACAGGTCGATAATCTTCTCGAGTCATCTCAATAGCCGTCGAATCACCTAATTACTATTCCAAGAAATACGGTTTATTTACTTCGTAGCAGGTAGCTGGGATTGATCGCCAGGGTCGTAACAATAGTGATAAAATATAATTATTTCACTCAAGTCAAACACATTTTCGAGTGTTTACTATTTAATCGTACCGGTAGCTTAGGTGATTAAGGCCATGTGAAGTAACATCAAAACTTGCAACCAAACAAACAACACAAACGACTCCATTTTTTTTATTATCCCCTGGTGTGGCTGGACTTTCATTTTCATCACTTTTGAACATTTTTATTTGACGTCTTAATAATGGAATGTGGCCGAGACGAAATGTGGCTGAGACGAAATGAGGCTGAAACGAGATGTGGCTGAGACGAAATGTGGCTAAGACAAAATGTGGCTCAGACGAAATGGACACGAAATGAGGCTGAAACGAAATGTGGCTGAGATGAGATGTGGCTGAGATGAGATGTGGCTAAGACGATATGTGGCTGAGATGAGATGTGGCTGAGATGAGATGTGGTTGAAACGAAATGTGGCTGAAACAAAATGTGGCTGGAACGAAATGTGGCTGAGACGAAATGTGGCTGAGACGAAATGTGGCTGGAACGAGATGAAGCTGCATTGTGTATATCTGCTAAACTGGGAGAATCGGTTTTTATCTGGCAACAGCGCATCGTTCGGGTATATTCGGACACTGTGGCTGAGACGAAATGTGGCTGAAACGAGATGTGGCTGAGACGAAATGTGGCTAACACGATATGTGGCTAAGAAGAAATGTGGCCGAGACGATACGCACCCTTTACATTCCTCTTGGATTCTTGTAGCTACCTCGTCGCCAAATGTAGTGTTTGTTCACAAAGGGAGAACATGCAGGAAGTAAAGTCGTTTATTTACTACAAAACTTGTTAAAAAGGTACATAAAAGATAAATTCGACGAGTGGCAAATTGGTGTTGTTCTTATTGCTTGCGGAGTGTCTAGGCTGCCGGCCGCACGCTCTATATCTCTCGCGGTGGCTAACCCCTTCAACGTCCGGTTAGCATCTGATGATACTGCTACAATGTAGTCTTTATGAGAATAAGAATTATGTAGATGTTGCTGGGGTTTATCATGGGTATGAAAAACCAAAAGATCCTAATAGTTTTTTAGAAGAATTTGTAAATAAATCCATACATTTAGTGAATAATGGTTTGTCTTACAAGGAACAGTTATATCCAATTAGAATCAAAGGCTTCATCTGCGATACTCCTGCAAAGTCCTATATCACATATACGAAAGGTCATTCTGGATATATGTCATGTCCGAAATGTCATACAGAGGGAATTTATATCGATAGACTATGTTTTCCACAGACAACAAATCTCCTGCTACGTACAGATGTAGATTTCAGAGAAAAAGCACAGGAAGAGCATCATATTGGTACTTCAGTCATAGAGAACATTCCTGAAATAGATATGATCAAATCTTTTCCACTAGATTATATGCATCTAATTTGTTTAGGTGTCATGAAAAAATAATCGTTTCTTCATGGTCTTGTGGTGAACCAACAACAAAACTGTCACAAAATCAATTATCCACAATTTCTACCTTATTAACCAATCAAGCTTCTGATATTCCTGTTGAATTTAATCGAAAACCACGTAACCTCAGTGAATGTAAAAGGTGGAATAAAGCCTCTGAGTTTCGTCAATTTTTATTATACCGGGTGGTCCATTCAAGACTATCCACCCTAGATATCTCCCAGAATAATTATTCAACAAAAAAATGACGAAACAGGTCGATTTTTATTTGGAGGGGGACACATTTTGAGGCAAAATAAATGATCCATACTTCAACCCTCTACTCTCCAGATCAACCCCCTCAATAATTTGAATAGGGAATAAGGGTCGTGTTATACATCATTGGAAAGGTAATTTAATTCGGAAACTAGCAGTGCAAAGTTTTTTGAATTCCAACAACTTGTTCTCGAGATATTCGAGTTCGAATGGTATGTTTTTTAATTGTGAGTAAATGTATGTACAAAATAGATTTTATTGAACAGGTATTCACAACAAGTGTTCAAAATGACCTCCATTGACTCCCAGACAGTGGTAGAGTCTATTTGAAAATTCCTCTTGTACATTTGAGAATGTTTCTCTTGATATTGCCTGGTATTCAGTTCTTATTCTTCTCTCCAAATCATCGAGGTCAGTAGGTTCCGTTTTATAAATTACCGATTTTAAATGACCCCATAGGAAAAAATCATTGGGTGCCAAGTCCGGTGAGCGTGCTGGCCATTCTATTGGTCCTCTACGACCAATCCATTTGTCTGGAAAATTCTGGGATAGCCATTCTCTCACCTGCAATATGTAATGAGGTGGAGCACCATCCAGTTGAAAAAAAATATTTTCTGCTAATAGATTTGGATTACCATCATCATCGAGGTCAGTGTTGACAGCATCCATAATAAGTGGTTCGATTAAATTCTGAAGCATATCCAAGTAGGCCATACCATTCAAATCACCCTGGATAAATATTGGTCCAATGATTGTATTACCCAAAATCCCTGCCCACACATTCAACTTCTGGGGCCATTGTGTGTGCTCTTATCTCAGTAGATGAGGGTTATTCTGACTCCAATAACGACAGTTGTGTCTGTTAACTAAACCGTTCAAATGAAATGAACACTCGTCACTAAAGCAAATATGCTTAATGAATCCGTGGTTCCTCTGTATCATTGTCGTGATATTTTCGCAAAATTCAGATCGTCTATCATAGTCATCCTCATTTAATGCTTGGTGAAGATTCAACTTATAAGGATGAAATTTGTGCTGTTTCAGCATCCTCATTATAGAAATTCTGGATATTCCTGTGATGCTACTTAGTTGTCGAGTAGACATTGTAGGATTTACTGCAACCTGTCCTAAAACTTCTACTTGGTTGATTTCATTTGTGACAGGATGCATCCTATTCCTCTTCTTATTGGCAACTGATCCAGTCTCCCGAAATTTCGCTACAAGATCCAAGATATATCTAAAATGAAAAAAGGATTATTCACATTCTTTTTGAGATAATCAGATATATTATGAATAGAAAAAAATGGAGTATTGAAAAAAATACAGTGAGAATTCGCATTCTCTTTGTTATGAAAGTATTGATTCTCTCTCGGTATATTCAGAATGATGATATGTATGTTCCATGATATTTTATCTGAAAGAGAATACTAACTCTCAACATCAGACGGTTTTATTTATTTTTTATTCTTCAAATTCTTATCGTGTGTGTTCAAATTCAATGTTCGTCGTGGCATATAAGTAGTCGGGAAAGTAGTTGCTTTCTGTTGAATATACCGAGAGAGAATCAATACTTTCATCACAAAGATAATGCGAATTCTCACCGTATTTCTTTCAATACATCAATTTCTTCATATTCATCATATTTCCCACAAATTGTATTTCTGATACTCACTTGTGAGTTACGTTTCTATTTTCGTGCTGCTCATTGAAAATTCGAGCTGTTGCTCGTGCACACTCATTTTGAACAGCAAAAATAAAAATTATTTCAACTTTCTCGTCTTTCGTGTAAACCATCGTGATAGAAGTAAAATTCTCGAAATGCGTGGTCATTTCTCGTTTCAACACTGAATTCACAAATTCAGAAAAAAATTGTCGGAAGATAAGTTTTTCACCGATTTCAATCATGTTGGCAAAAAAAAACGAACACGTGTACTCGGTGAGCAAATAATTTAGGTTTGAAAATCGGTAGATATCCGTCAGTAGATACTTTAGGCAACCAACAAGGTTCACATTCTTTCTCTTAAACATTTGAAGATATTCATCTGGCATTCGATCCTTATTCTTCTTTCCACATCGTTCAGGTCAGTGGGTTTCGTTGTATAGATAAGGGATTTCAAATTACTTCGTAAAAGGAAATCATTGGGTGCCAAGCCGGCAGATTGCTGTCTATTCTAATGGTCCGCTACGGACCTTTATGATGATGGTAGTCGAAATCTATTGGCAGATAATATTTAGTTTCAACAAGATATGTGTCACCTCCCGTATCACACGTGAATGAATGGCTACCCCAAAATTTCACAAACAAATGAATAGGTCGTGAAGGATCAATAAAATGGCCAGCACGCTCGCCGGACATGGTGTCCAATGATTGTTTCCTTTGGGGTCAACCAAAATCCGTTATTTATGAACCGGAATCTACTGATCTGGACGATAAGAAAAATGAATTAGGGTTGAATGCCTGACAATAACTAGAGAAATATTTCAAATTTGCGAAAGGAATTTACAAATAGATTCTTCCACTGTCTGGAAGTCAATGTAGGTGATTTTGAACATTTGTTGTAGATGACCATTCATTAATTCATTCCGTACATTCAATTACTCACAATTATAAAACATACCACTCGAAAGCAAATATCTCGAGAACGAGTTGTTGGAATTCAAAAAACGTTGCACTGCTAGTTTCCGAATTAAATCACCTTTCCAATGATGTATAACACGACCCTTATTCCCTATTCAAATTATTGAGGGGGTTGCTCTGGAGAGTAGAGGGTTGAAGTATGGATCATTTATTTTGCCTCAAAATGTGTCCCCCTCCAAATAAAAATCGACCTGTTTCGTCATTTTTTTGTTGAATAATCATTCTGGGAGATATCGAGGGTGGATAGTCTTGAATGAACCACCCGGTATACTGGACCATTAGTTTTAAAAAATATTTTATCCAAGGATAGATACATCAACTTCCTGTGCTTACATATAGCAGTTACCATTTTATCTTCTTCCAAACATTTTCAACACTTAGAATATGCAGAAAATTTGTTAAAATATTTTATAGAAACATTTATTATTTTATATGGAAAAGAAGATGTGTCCCATAATGTTCATAATTTAATACATATAACTGATGATGTGAATTTGGACCATTAGATAATTTTAGTGCTTTTCAATTTGAAAATTATATGCAAGTTTTGAAAAAAAATCTGAGGAAACATGAGAAACCTCTCCAACAACTTATAAACAGGAAAGGAGAACTAGATGCCACACTTTTATTCAAACAAACAGGACATGTTGAGACAAGATTTTCCCAATTAACAAAACCTCATTGCAAAGGACCTATAATTCCCAATATATCTATCAAATCTGAATATTCTGAACTAATTTTTGAACATTATATCCTAAAACTGAGTGGATCTAATAATTGTTGTTGTTTACTTAATGGTGCTGTAATATCTATTGAAAATTTTCTAGAGACAAATGATAAACAAACCATTATTATTGGCAGAGAATATTTGGAAAAAAATTGTTTTTATCAGACACCTTGCACTTCTTCAGAATTGGACATATTGTTAGTGAGTAGCGAAGGTCCTTTGGAATGGTGGAATGTTTCTCAGATTGCTTATAAATTTGTGAAACTTACATTCAATGATAAATTTGTTGTTTTTCCACTTTTGCATAGTGGGTATTGAAAGCAATTATTTTGTTATTATTCTTAATTAAAAAAATTGAATGTCAATGTATAAATGGAATAAAAATGTAATATTATCAAAAAATAAATAAGTGGTAGTGAGGTTAGGCAAATTTGTATCAAATAATCGTCGTTGACAATACTTTATGAACTCCTCTTTCAGGATTCTTTGCAATTTTTAGGCCTACACTAACATTGCAAGGTTTATTCACAAACGCGGTTATTTATTCGAACAGATATTATTTCTAATGGAAAATTCCTATTATTTTCATACTGGGGTACCTGAATAATCCGGAATGATCATAATGACAGTGTGTTCTAATTGCTATGCTGTCTATAAATGAAAGTAAAATGTTCCATTATGTATTATGACTATATAGTGATTTTTCAGAATAGTGCTCATCTAGAAGGATACATAATATTTTATATATATACCTTCTAACATCTGAAGCTCGATCTGAAGGTACTTCAGTTTCCTATTTGTTAGTGGATTCACATATTTATTTCAGTCTAAATGCAATAAAACTTTGAAAATGGAAGCCGAAAATCGTACATGGACAATTGTAAAATTTCTTCAGGACCATTCGGTCGCTGCAGTTCCAACAACCTGGATAAATAATGATATGTGCTTCTGGCCACCCTTTACGCCTCAAAAAGTATCGGTGGCAATAAAATCACAAGATTTTAACACATGCTGGCCATCATATAAAGTGGATATGTTTCGTAATGCTACTTATGGTAAGACCTACTGATTACAAAACTGAAATATATGCCTATCATATCCCTACAAATTTTTAGACAACTATGAAACGGTAAGAGGAAAGGCCAAAATAGCAGAAGATACAAGCGATCTAAACTCTGAAGCAGATGAGATTTCTAATGTTAGGCCAGCTAGGAGAACACGTAAAAAAATAATAAGTTCATCAGATGAAGATAGTGATACCACCATCATACCAAGTGCACCAAAAATGATCAATACTAAAAAAAATCGAATAGGTTCGTTTTTATTTGATTAAAAAATAAGGTTGTGCTTGTAGGAATCTTCTTGAACATACTATGTCCTAATTTTTGTTCCAGAGAACATCTCCAGCAGACAACAAGATGACTTGGATTCTAATTTCAGTAATTCTTTGACTGGCAGTAAAAGATGGAATAATTCTGAAATATTTGGTGACAATTCATCAAATATTCCACCATATTTGTCATCTATGCCTAGTTCTGTTGAGAATACTTCAGGTATGAAATATGTACTTTTTACTGTATTACTATTCATAAAAATAACTTGTGTTCAATATTGCTCTTTCTCAAATCAGTTTCATTCAGAGATACTGCATAGATACATACTATAATATTTGGTGATGGGTTCATTGATTACATTAATGTTTTAGGAAGAAATACAGGATGTACATATGCTGTTCCATTCATGGTAATACTGACATAATTGTGATTATGAAGGAAAACCTAATATTATACAGCTGTTTTACAGGGGAATATATTAAGGAGCTGGTGAGACAAGTTCGGTATTTAAAAAATGCAGTGGAAGATTTGGCTGATACATTTTCTAAGAAGCAACCCGAATCAGAAACTATGCTGGAATCCATATTCTCAAAATTTACCCTACCTATAAATAAATGAGAGAGATTTAGAGGAACTCAATTCATTTTAACAAAATGAGGAATCATTCCGTGAAGCGGTGAGGAGTTTCAACCTTTTTTAATATGAATTCTTTGTTGTTGTTCATCTATATACTCAATTCAAAATGATGAAATAATGATGTCATTCAACATTTTCTAAAAGTTTTTATAAAATAAAGCTTTCATTTTACAGGTTAAAGAATTATCTATGACTGGAGGGAACAGTCTGTATGAATTTGTCAGAAGATGCATGGGCAGGTTGTTTACTAACAATTTGGCACACAATTTCAGTTGGCTGGGACGAAGAGAGAAAAAACCCTTCCATGACCTAAGAGTAGCTAATTTGATAATGAGTAAGTTGCAAGCTAGGTGTATTCATATTGTGAATTCAATTCAGCTATTTTCATTTCTCATTATTCCCTTCATCAATACAGTCATTTTTTGTTGAGTAAGCTTTTCATTGCTTTGTTTTCAGAAGCTATCATTAAAGCTAAAAACGTCGACACCAAAGAAGCTGAAAGGGCTTTGGCAATGTGGCTGCGTAGAGCAAGAGACCGAATCAAGAGTAAAGCTACTTGAATGTGTATTTTATAACTTCTGTTTTGAGATTGTGATATACAGGGTAGACCAACCAACTTCAAGCATTTTTGAGTCACCTTGTATATCTTGTAAAATATATAAAAAATGTGCTGCTCATGAGAGAAGACCATCTCGAATTTTTTTTTCTAATTCAAACAGTAAAGCCTTCATCTCACTTTGTCACTATTTTTTTGTTTTTTGGTATATCATTTTTTAAATCACTTTCAAAATATGTCTACTTGAATATTATGTATTTTATGTTTCTTTTGTGTTTGTTTTATATATATATATAGGTATACTATAGTTTTATTTTTTGAAGTACTTTCAATATGTCTACTTGAATATGTATTTTATTTTTCTTTAGATTTGAGTTTGTGATATATACAGGGTGTTTTTTATATATTGCGACAAAATTCAGGAACGTGTTCTTTGGACAAAAATTCGCAAAAAAGTGTCTATAAACATAGGTCCTAAACCTTTTAGATTTTGAGCTACAGGGTGGTAAAGTTTTAACAAAACAATGATTTTTTTTCGATAACTTAAATACCCCTGTAGATATTTGTCTAAAGATTGGTATGCAGGGTCTGTGTATCCAGAGCCATCTACCAACATACTTTTAACATTTTTATGTTCTCCAGTGGCGTGTGTGCGGGTTTTCCGCTGAATACATTTATAAAGAAAAATGGTACGCCACTGGTTTTTCTTCTTCTAAAAAATATTTTTAAATTCTCCGTTTCATTTGCAACATTCTTGATCCCTTGGACTTTGTCCGTTAGATGCACGGTTTGCGCACAAATAATTAAAAAACATCTACTTTGACTGATCGCTAAAATTTATTTTTTCTATGATCGTTATAAAAAGTGAGTTTTTTTTAAATTTTATTCAAAATTTCATTGTAGTTCATAATATGTCACTTTATTTAACATGTTAAAAAAGTGACATATGAGTAACGTATTAATATTTCACGCTTCCAAAATCGCGAAGTAGCCTGTGAACATAATTTTTTTTAACGTAACTACGGACAACGCCGCCGCAACGATAATCACATTCTTGTTTGAGACGTCAAAATTAATGTCAAAGAAAAAAATTTAAGTACAAGTTGACAAGATTGATTTGTTAAAAAATGGCTAACAATTACACAAATAATGAAATGTGTGATATGCACTTCATTTTATGGACTGGCTAACGGAAACGCACGAGAAGCCTTGCGTATTTATGCTGAACGTTACCCGAATCGTGTTATTCCTCATCACTCCATGTTTACGCGTTTACACCAACGTCTAAGTGAAACCGGCAGCTTCAAAAAACTCACCGCTGAAAACGGACATCCCCGAATAGTTACTCCTCAAATTGAAGAATAGGTGCTCAATGAATTCGAGGAAGATCCCACCACAAGCACTAGGAAAATTGCTCAGACGGTACACATTAGTAACTTTACAGTTTGGAATATTCTTAAAAGATACCTTTTATACCCGTATCATATTCAGCGGGTGCAGGCACTTTTGCCAGGCGATTTTCCGAAAAGAACGGCTTTGTGTCGTTGGATGCAAGAACGCATAAGGCAAGATGCACCGTTTATAAGAAAAATACTTTTCACCGATGAGGCTAATTTCTCCAGGGACGCAATTATGAACTTCCACAAAAACCACATATGGCATTATGAGAACCCACATGCTGTGGCAGAAAACCGTCATCAGCACCAGTTTTCACTTAATGTATGGGTCGGCATTATTGAAAACTTTCTCATCGGTCCATTTTTTTTGCCAGCAAGGTTGACTGGACAAGTGTATCAAGAATTTCTTGAAAATGAATTACCAGTGATGCTAGAAGATGTCCCCATTCAGCTGAGACAGCAAATGTTTTTTTTACATGACGGTGCTCCAGCCCATTTTAGTTCAGTGGCTCGGCAGTATTTGGATATTACGTATCCAAATCGTTGGATAGTTCGGGGAGGTATTAACCCTTGGCCCCCACGGTCTCCCGACTTGAATCCGCTGGATTTTTTTTGTGGGGACACCTTAAATCACTAGTTTATAGAGATCCAATCGATAATGTGGAGGAATTGCGTAATCGTATTATAACGTCTTGTGACATAGATAGATAGATAGATAGATAGATAGATAGATAGATAGATAGATAGATAGATAGATAGATAGATAGATCTTTATTTAACTACGTGATGTATAAAACATTTGTAGCAAGTCAGGTAGCAAGTAGTAGTACAAAAAGTACAGTACAATATTCACTAAATAAATAAAATAACAATGATAGTAAAATAAAATAATATGTGTACATTACAACATATCATACACATATAGTAGACACAATAATTATTGGGACATATAACATGAGTATTGGAGCATAAATATATGTGTTTCAGTTTTTCAAATCACATCCTGGGTGGGTCAGCCATATACTCAGCAATACTGTAGTAGCATTTTTCCTGTAATAGCACTTTGAGAGAGTTTTTAAATGTCGATTGATTTTCATGCTTTAGTGTTGCAGGAAGTATATTGTAAAGGTCAACAATCATCGAGTTTTTGAATGACTTGTTGTATTTAAATCTTCGAGACCTGATCAAATTTGCATTGCGTGTGTTATGATCATGGTAATTTGAGTTAGTCAGGAGTTTATTTTTATTTTCATGAATCTCGAGCAGAGACTGATAAATATACAAAGTTGGTAAAGGCATGATATTGAGTTGGCAAAATAATGGCCGACAGGAATCTCTGTAACCCGCACTACAGATTATTCTAATAGATTGCTTTTGAATCTTGAACACTTTTCCAGAGTAGGAGGAATTTCCCCAAAGGGTCAATCCGTAGCTGATATATGATTGGATGAGAGCAAAGTACGCGGAAAGAAGAGTATTTTTATCAACAAACGCTTTTAGTTTTCTCAGAAGGAAATTGTGTTTGCTCAATTTGGAACAGGTATTTTCAATGTGTGGTTCCCAGCTTAAACTATCGTCAATAGTTAATCCTAGAAGTTTGGCGTGGTCGCCTACAGATACTTTATTGTTTGTTGAAAAGATTAAATGTTTCGTCTTATCTTTATTCAATTTTAGTAAATTACTATTGAACCATTCTTGTGCAAGGTTTTCCGCTGTTTTCATCGAAGTTAATAGCGATTCGTAACTATTTTCAGAGCATATAAGAGAGCTATCATCAGCAAAAGCAATACCTAGATAAGGCAACATATGACAAAAAAAATCATTGGTGTAAATTATGAATAAAAGTGGCCCCAGGACCGAGCCTTGGGGTACACCTGTTTTAACCAGATTCAGCTGAGAGTTTGCTCCATTGACAGTAACACACTGACTCCTATTCTGAAGATATGACTCAAAGAGTTTTAATGATACTCCTCGTACTCCATATTGAGAGAGCTTGTTCACCAGGATGTTGTGGGAGACACAGTCGAAAGCCTTACTGAGGTCACATAAGGTTACGCCTGTTAGTTTACCCTGTTCGAAGCCCTCGACTATCTCTCTCACAACCACTGCGATTGCATGAATAGTTGATCGTTGTTGTCGGAATCCAAATTGATTATTGCTTAATAGTTTCTCGAAATATTTGTTCAACCTTTGTTTTAATATTATTTCAAAAATCTTACCAATGTAGGGCACAATAGAAATTGGCCTATAGTTCTCAGGGTTTTCTCTATCGCCCTTTTTAAAAATAGGTATAACTTTGGTGAGTTTCAGCTCATCAGGAAAAATACCGTCCACAATACACGTGTTAAATAAGTCAGTAAGAGGATCGACTAGTAAAAAGGAATTTTCTTTGATTATTCTGCTATTGAGTTCATACATGTCAAAGCAGTAAGTATTTTTTAACTGGTGGATAGCACTTGCTACCTCTTGAGGAACTACCGGTTCAAGGAAAAATGAGCCTGGCGCTTTAGGCTTCAGAAGGTCAGGAATCGAGCCATCATAATAATAATAATTATCATCATCTAAAGGCAACTGACTGATGACTGTTTCTGCCACCTGCGAAAAGTAATTGTTAAGATGATCAGCTGATAAATTTTCAGGTACATTATTACTAGTGTGTTTGTTTCTTTCAAAATTGATGAGTTTCCAGCTATCTCTTGTTTTATTAGAGGAATTATTCAGGAAAGTATTGAAGGATTTTTTCTTTGCAGTTTCGATTGCGTTTTGGTACTCTCTGGTCATTTTTTTGTAAGTATTATTAAAAGTTGAATCATTAGTGGAGTCACGAATTGTTTTGATAATTTGCAATGTATTTCTCATATCCCTGAGATCATCGTTGAACCATTTGATGGGGTTTCCTTTTTTACCATGTGTTTTTGATAAGGGAAAATGAGTTTCGGAAAGCTCTTTGCATGTAAGTAATATAAATTTAGCTTTTCCAGAAGCCGTTCTACAACTATAGAATAAATCCCAACTTATATTTTGTAAGGCATTTTTGAATTTTTCCATGCCTGCAGGAGTTATTTTTTTTCTGAGGTTTTGTTTGGGAGTTTTACAAGAAGCGTTTTTAATAGTGATAAATTGGGCATAGTGATCAGAGAGGCAAGGATCAATAATGTCACTCTCATAATTTTCCCTATCAAGATTCGTGAGGATATTGTCTATACAGGATTTAGAGCCGTTATCAATCCTAGTATATTGAGATATGGATGCTTCCAAACCAAAGGAGTTTGTTAAACAGATGAGATTCGACAAATTCAATGACGATTTGAGAAAGTCGATATTGAAATCTCCTAATAAAATAACTTTTTCAAATTTACTGGAAACTTTGCTGAGAATTTGCTCTAAATTTACAAAAAAGTCAGTGCAATCTGAAACGCAAGAAGATCTGTATAGAGTAAGGACCGCTATATGCGAAGGAAGTAGCTCAATGCCACATATTTCTATGTCTCTTTCTTTACAAAATTCTGATAGTGATAAGGGTCTACATTTGATTTTTGTTGTTGCGAAAATGGCGACTCCACCGTGAATGTGCTTCGTCCTACAATAATGTGCCACCAACTCGTAATTCGATAAAGTACAAAGTTTCAGACTACTATCATCTAGCCAATGTTCTGAAATACATAATATGTCATAAGAATGATTTTCAAGAAACAACGATAGTCTGTCAATTTTGTTAGAGAGTTTACGTACATTCAAATGGAATATAGTCAGATTTTTTTCTCCTGGAACACATACATTTTTTAGACTAGGGGTAGCATTTGCTTCACAATTTTGTTGTTGTTTTGATACAGCCCCTATTATCTCTGCATCACTGTCTTCCTCTGAAGATATAAAAAACGCTGAATAAGTGCACCGCTGGGCCATTTAGATGGATCCATTGCTTTTTCATAATTGGTGGCATAAACACTGACCTTGAAAGACGAGTAAAGGTCTGGGTGTTTTGCTGATAGTTGTTCTGTACGGACTTCTGGAAAATGAACTCTTACCATGTCTGTTAGTTCTGTAGCTGTTAATTTGGGGTCAAGTCTGTAAACGTGTAGGTTTGCAAATCTTGGCACACCCAAAACTTCCCTTCCATTTATCTTCATTGAGTCATTTTCTCCAACAACTATGTCTCTCTTCTTGTTTCTTCTATTCGTGACTTTTTTCCAATCTGTGGTACTGTTGGTTGTTGAATAATCTTCATTTGCCAAGTTAATGTACTCATCGTATTTTTGCTGAGTCCTTGCTCGTAAAATTGCGTTTGACACTTCTTGTGTAGATACTACCTCAGTCACAGGATTTCTTGAGGAACTGGCAACACTGTGCTTCGAATCAACATTCAATGCAGTGTCCCCGACACTTGATGGTGTTTTTACCTTGGCAACTTTTTTATTGTCTATCTCTTGGGATCCCCTTTCTTGCAAATGATCCAATTTTTTGTTGGTGACGCTGATAAATGTCGTACCTGGTTCTTTTCCGCATTTTGATGTATTGCAGCTTTTTTCTTCGTTGTACTTATTGAGAATTTTTATTTGTTCATTTAGAGTCTTGATTTTGTCACGAAGTTCATTAATAATTGTATCTTTTTGTTTCACGATGTAACTGAAAATGTTTATATCTACTGTCTTGTCTTTCGATATGCTTTCAATGGCATCAAAAAATGCTGTGTCGTCATCTTCCCTGGGCATATCCTTGCATTTGAAACATATAAATTCAATTTGTGATTTACTTAGTTGACCAAACTCAGCATCTGATATATCACTGCACTCGCGATGAAACCACTGTTTACAAGATCCTGCACAACCAATTTTATATACAGTTTTCCCAATGTTTTTTCCACATTTTCCACAGAGAACCTTACTAGACATTGTGACCGCTGAAGCGACGTTGCCGACATAATTCGGCAGACACCAGGAATTTTTGAACGTCAATCAATGCGACGTCGATTAGATGCTTGTATTGATGTTGGAGGAGCACACTTTGAACAAATTTTGTAAAAATAATAATATTACTTAAATAAATAATAAAAAATGAAATATTTTTCATCACTTAAAAACTTGTATTTTAAATTAAAGATTGTAGAAGCAAAAGTTCTAAATCCTCATCAATTACAATTTTATTAAATTGGGCTGGCTTTTGTACTAAATTAATTAATAAAATTTAAAAATAAAAATTTACTTTTTATAACGATCATAGAAAAAATAAATTTTAGCGATCAGTCAAAGTAGATGTTTTTTAATTTTTTGTGCGAGAACCGTGCATCTAACGGACAAAGTCCAAGGGATCAAAAATGTTGCAAATGAAACGGGGAATTTAAAAATATGTTTTAATACAAGAAAAACCAGTGGCGTACCATTTTTCTTTATAAAAGTATTCAGCGGAAAACCCGCACACACGCCACTGAAGAACATAAAAATGTTAAAAGTAGGTTGGTAAATGGCTCTGGACACACAGTCCCTGCATACTAATCTTTGAACGAATATCTACAGGGGTATTTAAGTTATCGAAAAAAAATCATTTATTTGTTGGAACTTTACCACCCTGTAGCTCAAAATCTAAAAGGTTCAGGACCTATGTTTATGTGAATTTTTCTGCGAATTTTTGTCCAAAGAACACGTTCCTGAATTTTGTCGCAATATATAAAAAACACCCTGTATATATATATATATATATAAAATAAAGTTTTATTTTTTTAAAGAATTTTAATATGTCTACTATTTCCGTTTTCATCAACTATAGAGATCACTGTATATTTACTATCATGGTATCAAAATACCTGAAGAGTTGAATCCATTATGGATAGGATGTGAATAGACCTAATGTGGACCTAATATGGACGTAAAAATAATACGTCTTGCATACGTCTTTTGAACGACCTAACGAGACATAATTAAGACGTCCATTTCATTGGAAAAGGTACGTCTTAAAGACGTCTTAAGTATGTCTTCAAGACCAAAAATGTACGTCTTTAAGACGTACTTAGGTACCGAAACATACGTCTCAAAGATGTACTTTGGCTGATTGGGCCTGTATCTGTTCCAATTGAATGTCAGTAGGTAGTAAATCAAAAGTTGAGATAGGGACATGTGAGCCGTTTTGGCCTATTATGAAAAGTTTCCACACAAAAAAATCCTATAATTGGAAAATCTCGATTTTTAACACCCTATATCTCTGTAACCATTCCCGCTAGACCTCAAGTGTGATGCATTGATGGAATCAGCTTTTCAGGGAGAATCTAAAAATGCAATGAAATATAGGGTGTTCCATTCAAAAAAGTACAACTTTGATATGCCACCCTTTTTTGGGACACATTGTATTCATCACACCATTTTTAAAATGTGGTCCAGATCGACATACATGCGCCTGGATAAAATTATTTCTCAGAAAGGTTACCATTTGGTCATTATAGCCCGATGCGTTCAGCTTGACTCACCCTGTATAGATGTATTATTCATTGAAGTTACAGTTTCCAATAATTACTCTCTTTTTAGGTTCTGTCAAAGAACACTACCAGTCAAGTACTGATAAAGAGTTCGAGCACATAGTCATGGAGTGGATGCGATTTGCCAAGCAGAGGCTGAAGAGGAAGGAACATTAGACAATCATTGGATCTCATGATAATACCATACCAAGACTTTTTTTCAAGGAATATAGACCAATCTCTAGAGTATGTTTTATTTTGTTTATGTTTATTTTTGTATTATGAGATAATATGTGTTAATTTTATTTTTCATTATATGTTTTAGAGTATGTTTTATTTTTTTATGTTTATTTTTGTATTATGAGATAATATGTGTTGATTTTATTTTTTATTATATGTTTTATGTTCATAGAGCTTTTGATTGAATATAATCCTCCCCAAATATCATTTGTCCAATTTCAAATTTTTCATATGATACAGGATGGTGCACTAAAATAATATAGTATACCATGCGTTTTCGTTTCATCTTGTAGCAAATATTGGTACAACATTGTATAGATGTGTTTGCCAACATTCGATGATATATATTTCAAGGACGTATTGTTAGGATCAAAATAAGACTCTTACTTAATATAAATATGTGTCCTGAAATGCACCCACTCCGAGCTAATAAAAGTGTGGATTGACCCCCCTCCAACTCCCCGCCCCAGTACTGGGTTACATAATTTTTGAAGCAAGAACAATATAAAGTGTGCACAAAGACAGGAGCATGCAAATTTTCAGAAGATTTGATCCCTTATATGTTATTCGTGCCTGTAGCTAGCAGGAGGAGGTGCACTTCTGGACAAATGTTTATATGAAAAAAAGTCTTATTTTGTTCCCAACAATATGTCCTTGAAATATTTACATAGAAATTTGAGTCACCCTGTAAATGTTTGTAAGTAACATTAAAGATATGTTACGATGTAACATTGAAATTATATCATATTGAAAACATTATGTGATATTTAACATTCAATGTTACATTGTAATATTTATTAGAGGCACATAGGACCATTGCCACAACGTATTGGTAACATCAAGCATATCTTCAAATAACATCACAAGGTCACAATGTAATATAACATTTATGTTTAAATTATGTTTTTATGTTTCGTGGGAATACGTCACCAACACCATTGGTGGCTTAAGATCTCCATAACTATCAAAATACAATATTTCCGTATTTTTCTTCGTATATGCCGTCCAATGTGTTGGATCACCTGGAGGGCGTTTGCCCCTCCCCCTAGGTAGCGCCTTGTCCTTACTCAGATATTTTTTTCTAAACAAAATATCTGTTATCAGCATTGAGATATGTGTTATTACAATAACCGAAAAAATATGAAAAGTATTCAGAACTTGTGCGAATGTGAAATCACGGCAACATTGGCAACGCGGTTTGAATATGTATAGTTCTGAGAAAGGTAGGAGACATTCTCGTCGTCTCGTATGAGTCGTATGTGTTCTGTCTCAGTTACGATTCTGGATATCGAGGTAAGCGTGAGCGTGAACGCTTCTCGCGTGTAATGTCTGCGTAAGATAATTGTATCTGTGAATACCTTGAATACAAAATACAATACGATCAATTCAATAATATTAATAATTAATCGTGTAAGTATGAAAGTACATGATAATTTTTATATGATTTTCTCATTGTAAAATTTCAGGACTGGATATGGATATTAGAAAATTCTTAAAACAGAATTTAGATTATGCTACTGAAGCAACATCGACCAAATCTGTTGAACTCACAGAAAATATTAGTGACAGAAAATCTGAGTGTACCTACTGATGCTCAGAAAACGTTGACAGTGATGATGTTATGACCGATAAATCTGAAATCAGAAATGATCGCAACACAAATATTGAAAGCGATTATTCCGAATTGGACGTAGAACGATTTGTAGATACTGATGTTCTTGATAGGCTGAGACATGATTTGGTGATGCAACCGTGGACACCTTTTCCGGTATATAACTTTGCAGCAGATGTCGAACCAGGAAAGCGTCCTTTCAGATTTCCGTGGTTGTTAGATCATAAGACATGGCTAACTTATTCAAATACCTAAAAGGCGCTCTTTGTAAAGTATGTGTAGTATTTTTACCTACAATTCGAAGAGGTGTACAAGGGGCATTTATAAAAGCTCCATTCAAACGATACAAACATTTTTCAGAACAATATAAAATTCACCTAAGTAAAGAATAGCAATTGAATTCTGTTCAGAAACTGAACAATCTCTTGAAACTCGTGGACCAGCCACAGAAGTCAATTGTTTGTCAAATTAGTAAACATTCTCGTGTAAAAATTGAAGAAAACAGAAAAATTTTGAGTTCAATTATATCGTCATCAATAGTATTTTGCGGTACGCACGATATTTCTTTACGTGGAAAACTGAATGACAGAGGTAATTTCATCGATCTTCTACATTTTCGGATAGAAAGTGGTGATGAAGTCTTTGAGCAACATCTAAAAACTTTCAAACGAAATGAAAAATATATATCTGAAAGAATAGACCATAAACTGATCAACATTTATGGGCAAACTTTACTAGAACAAATAAGGGATCGA
Organism: Phaedon cochleariae; assembly: GCA_918026855.4. Taxonomy (NCBI): domain Eukaryota; kingdom Metazoa; phylum Arthropoda; class Insecta; order Coleoptera; family Chrysomelidae; genus Phaedon; species Phaedon cochleariae. The sequence continues at coordinate 41,023,519 of OU896709.1, read as the reverse complement.
ATAAAACGTGCAGATTATTTTTCTGTTTTGGCAGCTGGAGCTGCGGATATCTCTGGTAAAGAACATCAGTTATCAATTGGGGTGAGATATATTTCGCCAGATGACAACAAAATTCTTGAAGATTTTTTGGGTTTCCTGCCATTAACTGAGCTCAATGCAAAATATATTAAAAGAGAAATCTCACAATTTTCAAGAAGTTCGAATTTAAATTTGAATCAGATGGTTGGACAGGGGTATGATGATTGTTCTACAATGTCCGGAATAGATGGTGGTGTTCAAGGAATCATCCGAAAAGAGTATCCCAGAGCACTATATTTCCATCGTGCTTCACACAAACTGAATCTAGTTATTAATGATTTGAATAATTTTCCTGAAATGAGAAATACTGTAGGTACAATCAAGACTATAACCTTCTTTAGGGAAAGTGTTCTTAGGAGAACTGAACTATCTAATATTCCCTTGTTATCCGAAACACAATGGTCCTCAAAATACCAGAGTATTCGAATATTCAAAGAAAACTTTTTGAATATTGTGCAAGCATTATACGACTTGAAATATGACAAAAATAGTAAGACAAGCCAAAAAGCTTCACAACTTTATTGTGCTATAACGAATTCAGGCTTCATTGTTTGTGTATAATTGCTCACTATTCATCAAGTTTAGAGCCAATTGTGAACACTTTGCAAGGTATTGACATGAATATTCATGAAGTGTTGAAACATATTGTGAAGCTTAAAAAAATTCATCAGAATGACAGGGAAAATATACTATCAATGAATTCTCTGCATTGTATCAGAATTGCTTAACAATCGCTTAACAATTGCCTCAGCATTGAATATAGAATTAGTGAAGCCGAGGATTGCTAAAAAGCAAGCACATAGATCTAATTACGAGTTTGAAATATCTGAAGAGTATTTCAGATTGGCATATTATTCAATCCCAATCTTGATTCGCTTATTAGTGCTCTTGATTGCCAATTTTTCGAAGGTGAGTCTGAGGCTTACAAATTATTCGACTTTTTGCCTAAACGAATGATCGATCTAGACAAAGAAGCGTTTGCTGAAAGTGTTCAGTCAGTAAGTACAATGTATAATTTTCAAAACAATGTTATTACTGAAGCAGATATTTGGTATGATACTTGTAAAATAAATGACAAGTGGATGAACAAGAATCTGAAGAAAATTTTTGATACCGAGAGTGTGAGACTGTTTTATCCCTCCATCCATAAAAAATTGAAAATTATCCTAACTCTTCCCCCCACAACTCGTAGTGTTGAGAGGACTTTCAGTACTTTTGAGAAGAGTTAACACTTGGTTGCGATCAACAATATCGGAAGATCGACTTAACGGACTCTGTTTGATGAGTATTCATCGACATATTATAGATGGAGATAAACTAAATTTGACCAACAGAGTAATTGATAAATTCGCTCAAGACTCCAGGAGAATACTACTTTTGTTTGAACAAGATTAAGCTTATTTTACGTGCAATTTTCAACTGTTATTTTGGCTTTGAAGAGAATGTGATATCAATTTTATTCATTTTGTTTCTTTTTGTTCAATTTTTGTTTTATTTTCATATTTTATATAGAATAAACGGTTTTTTCACTAACTTTGTTGCGTCCACACGCAATCGTGTATGTTTTTACTATTAATTAATTATTAATTATTATGTAGGATTTATTTGTTGTTAACAAGAACTCTGATTTTATTTTCAAATTCAATGATTCATTTTTTTTTGTCATTGATCCCAACAAGAAAATAAAAAAACTGCTAGCAAGGCCTTCTGTTTTGTTTGCGTAGCAAAGACATACGTCTATATTGTTGTTTCTCTCTAACGCCCAGAACAGCAACCGAACAATTCGAGCGTGGCATGCGCGCTTGAATTGCCGTACCGTACCAAGGTAAATCCAACATCTATCGATAATTCGGAAGGTGCGAGCAGCTGTTTCAGCCGTCGCACATACCGAGTGTCTCAGTTAATAAGTTAACTTTTACAGACAGTATTTAACTTTTACTAGTTGAATCAGTCATTCAATTAATTTTCTACAGGAGAATTATCTATCCATTCATTCATCCGTCTAGCCTTCTGTATAATTTGATATTTAATATCTAAATATTTAGAAATTATGTCGGCAAAAACGAAAGCAATAAATCTTCGGAAATCCCAAATAGTGAAACTCAATGAACTATACACAATAGCGAAAAGAGCTCAGAATGATCCAAATTCGATCGTTTTATTCAATGTCTGGTATGCGGAAGTTGATCTCATCAGGGAAACATTTTTTGAATATCATAACATCATCATAAGCGAGTTGGCAACCGACGATGAATTTGATGACGAGGATCGCCTTCGAAAAGATTTCGATATAAAGTTTTATGAAATAAAAACAATATATTTCAATTTTCAAAAACAAAATACTACTACTCCTTCTACAACAAATGATTCGGTTTCCAATGTTTCACTTCCTAAAATTCAACTGTCAACATTTAGTGGCGATATAACAACTTTTCCTTCATTCATTGAAATGTACGATGCATTAATCGGAAATAATACCAAGTTGACGGATATTGAAAAGTTTGATTATTTACTGTCTTCCATTAAGGGCCCTGCATTGGCATTAGTGAAAAACTTACCAATGACCTCTGCAAACTATACAATTGCATATGATACACTTGTTAAACGTTATAAAAATTCTCGTCTTATTGCGGCGGCTCATTGGTCGTCAATTGAAAACACGAATAAATTGAATTCCAATAATCCTGTTGAATTGAGAAATTTACTCGACATCTTCTCGGAAAATTTGGCGGCGTTGAAAAGTTTGAATTTTCCAGTGGAACACTGGGATTTTATTTTAGTGCAAATGCTGTTGAATAGAATCGATGTATCAATCGCGACTAGGTTTGAACTTCATCACGATTCTCCAGATACTCCGAATTTTAAAGATTTATCCGATTTTTTATCCAAGCACTGCTCAGCTTTGGATAATTTAAATTTGTCTCGGAAAATAAAAACTCCAGAAAAGGTTGAAATATCCAAACCTCATTTTTCTGCTCGCTCGTCTACTTCCTTGCACATACAAACAGATACTTCAAACTGTATTATTTGTAATTCTGATCACATGATTTACAAATGTCCTGAGTTTGTGGAAAAATCCCCTCAGGACAGATATCAACTTGCAAAAAGTCTGAAATTGTGTATTAACTGTTTGAAAAATACCCACAGTTTCAGAAATTGTAAAACAACTGGTTGCCATCGCTGTGGCCAGAGGCATCATACAGCTCTCCACTTCAATAACCCTACTGAAATAAATAAGTTTCACGGGGAAAACTCCACTGAATTATCAGAAAACGTGCAATCAGCATCTTCTTCCGGTACGTCCCCGCAAGCTAAGAATTCATCTCCAAGCGTTTCCTCGATTCATGCTGGATTTGTATCTCAACAAGGCATTGTTTTGCTGTCCACAGCACGAGTGGAAGTTCTCGACAGTAAGGGTAGTTTCCAACCCTTACGGTGTTTACTGGACTCTGGCAGCATGACTTCATTCATCACAAAAAATAGTGTTCATCGCCTAGGTTTGCGCACTCATACGTTCTCAGTCCAGTTGAATGGTTTAGGATCCATGAGTACACTTGCAAATAAAGGAAGACCTTAGCTGTGCGCCCGGTGAACCAGTGCCGTCCGGTACTAAATTTCGATACCGTCGTTCTTACTAGAATTTACGGTAATCTACCCTCGGTTCAGAATCATTGGTCCCACCTGTCTAACCTGCGGTTAGCTGATCCGGATTTTTATAGATGTTTATATGGCGGGCGACGATATGTCGCAGGTTAGTGGTGGCGAAGAAAATTCGCAAAGAATGAAATGTTGTGCAAAAGAACGGGCTGTTGTCGTTTGTGTAAATTGTTTACGAGTACTGCATAAAAGTTGTGCCAAACGGATGAGCAGTTTGAAAGTTATAAATGAAAATCATGTGGAGTGCTGTGATGGCGAGAACAACACCCGTGATAATAGGAGATTTGAAATTCTGGAGCTAACTAAACAGCAAGTAATGCTTGAAAACAATTATTTGAAACAACTTTTATTAGAAGTGCAGGATAAGAACAGTATTCTTGCAATCAATAATAGTTTACTCTTGGAAAAAATCAAAATATTGGAGACAGAAAAACAGTTCGCCATAAAAAACGTAACTCCAATGATACATCATGCATCCACATCTGCTTCTGCTATGCCGATTCCCAGCTACTCAAAAGTAGCGACACCTCGAGGGGAACAGGTACAAATAGCACAGGTGAATGTGAATACCAACACCAACAAGCATATAGCAACTCAATGCCTCCAGTAGCTCATAAACAGATGGTGCGACAGGTGCAGATTTCTAGTGTTGGTAGATCAGATGGATCAGTTTCACCAACCTTGCAAATGCCAAAACCAGGAGTGACTGTTGATGATTATGACAGTAATGGTGACAAGGACAAGAATTTCAATGAAATGGATGTAAATAATGTAAATAAACGCAACTCTATTAAAGAAACAGAAACTGAATTCACAAGAGTTAGTTACAAAAAAAGGAGAGCTCCAAGAAGAATCGGAACAGGACAAAATGACCAACAAGAAGGTGGATCAAACTTTTCGGGTGCCAAGAGAAAAGTTTGGATCTATCTAAACAGAGTGAACAGAACTACAACAGACGGGGATATTATACAATATCTCACGAAGAAAGGTTTTGATATAGATGATGTCCAAATTAAGGAGATACCATCGAATCCTAATATGCTGAAAAAAAGGATGACCTGTATAATCCTGCTTTCTGGCCAAGTGGAGTAGGGATAAAGCGTTTTGACTTCGCAAGACACAAAGAATTTCTCAGTCAAAATCAGGGTGGAAATTTTTCGAATGCAATGTAGACAGCAGTATGACCGGATCAGTGAATAAAGGAACCTGCAGCAGTTTCAGAAATGATTCAAAGGGAATGTGGAGCTTGATACATCAAAATGTGCAGTCAATAGGTAACTCTATTGATCTTTTATCAGATCTGTTAGATGACAATGAAGATTGTAGTTTCTTATGCATTACCGAGCATTGGAAAACAGAAAGTCAACTGAAAGTGCATGGACTGAAGAATTTTGATCTATCATCCTATTTCTGCAGAAATGATCAAAATGCTCATGGTGGCAGTGCGATATATGCTAAACATGGTATCATAGGAAAACCTAGGAAGGATTTGGAATCACTGTCAGTAGAAAGACAAATTGAGGTTGCTGCTGCAGAGTTCAAGGTAAAAGAAGAACCAGTTATTGTGATATCTGTGTATAGGCCATCAGGTGCAAATGTTGACTTATTTTTCCACAACATGGAATGTATATTGCAGATATTAATTGAAAGGGGAGTGGAATGTATCATTGCTGGAGATTTTAACATAGATTTCTGCAGTAACTCTAATGATAAGAGAGAATTTGTATCACTCATCAACTCATATAATTTTAGACATATCATAAATGAACCAACAAGAATTACACCCTCTTCAAGGACTGGAATAGATAATATCCTCACAAACAGTGATTATCATAATTATCTCACAATTCACTCTATGATATCTGACCATACTGCTCAAAAAATTTTGTTCAGTGGTGAAAATTTGGATGTGACCACAGAAACATATAGATCTTTCTCAGCTGAAAATATTGAATATTTCAAATCACTGTTACATAATATCTCTTGGACACAAATTTATGCAATTGATCAGGGCTCTGTTGACCAGCAATGGGAAATATTTGCAAATTTATTCTCAGCTGTTTTTAATAAGGCTTTTCCAAAGCAAAAAAAGATTAATTCTAATAAAAAACGAAATAAAAGAAAGTATTTATCAGACAGGGATACCATCGACTGCAAAAATAGATTAGATATTCTTTATGTTTGTAGTTCAGTGGATCAGAGGTATAAAGATGCTTATGATAGTACAAAAAAGGAATACAATAACAAACTCAAACAAAACAGGAATATAACTTATCAACAATTTATTGAAAATTCAGATAATAAATCCAAAACAGTATGGAACATAGTAAGGGATATAAAAGGGAATAATAGTAAGAGTAGGGAAAGTATTCAGCAGGATAAGGATGCTAATACTTTGGCAAACGATTTCAACAACTTTCTTTTAGAAATGGCTAATCAATTGAAAAATGCTAATCAAAATGTGCCCTTCACACATAACATCAATCCAAACAATAAATCAATATTTATTACACCAACTGATTCAGCTGAAATTTTAGGCATTGTGAATAGCTTCAAAAACAAGATGAGTAGTGGTATTGATGAAGTACCAACAAAAATAGTAAAACTTTGTATTATAGATGTCATTGACCCAATTGTATATATTGTAAATAACTCCTTGAAGTATGGAATTTTTCCTGCTTCATTAAAAATTGCTCTTGTGAAACCCATACTCAAGAAAGGAGATCCCTCCGAACTTAAAAATTTCAGACCGATTAGCTTATTGTCACCATTTTCAAAAATTTTTGAAGTCACAATGTGTAATAGAGTTAGATTATTCTTAGAAAGTTGCAATATACTACATAAATTCCAACATGGTTATCAAAAAGGTAGATCGACTCAAACTGCAATTTTTGATTTTATGTTAGATATTCTTAAGTCCCTTGAAGACAATGAACTTGTGATTGGACTTTTTTTAGATTTATCAAAAGCATTCGATTGTTTAAATCATGAACACTTGTTTGATAAATTACATGCTTATGGTATACGAGGACCTCCACTTGAATGGTTTAAGTCTTATCTGACAAACCGCAAACAAAAAGTAATTGTTAGCCACGGAGATTCAACAGGTTTCTCGAAATCATCAATCATTGAAATGGGAATTCCTCAGGGAAGCGTTGCTGGTCCTTTTCTATTCATAATTTATCTCAATGATGCTGAAGAAATAGGTTGCACTAATCTAAAAATAATTAATTATGCGGACGATTCAAATTTACTGATAAAGGCACATGATTTTCCCAATCTGATATCGAATACAAATAATGGACTAGATAAAGCCAATGAATGGTTTTCAAAAAACAAACTGATATTGAATGAGCAAAAGACGAATGCAGTTCTCTTTACCACTACTCATCCCAGCTTTGATCCTCCAAATGAGATGAAATTAAAAAATTGTATTTTGCCATGTACAGATACTACTACTTTTCTTGGACTCCATATTGATAGTACTTTATCATTTGTGCCACATGTTGATAATCTTATCAATAAGTTGAACTCTGTAATATACTCAATTAGAGTTATTAAGGACTATGTAAATAAGGATATTTTAAAAATAGTATATTTTGCAAATTTTGAAGCAGTAATGAGATATGGAATTTTATTTTATGGTAGTTGTGGGGAGATAAATCGAGTTTTTGTATGTCAAAAAAGGGCTTTGAGAGGAATGCTAAGGATGGAGATCAGAGAGTCTTGTAGAGGCAAATTCAGGGCATTTTCAATACTTACTGTTGTAGGTATATATATACAAGAAGTTTTGTTATTCTTTTCCAAAAATAAAGAAATGTTCAGCAGTTTCAAACCACAGAATATATATCGAACGCGATCACTTGAATATACTTATCCAAGGCATCGCCTAACTGCTTTTGAAAAAGGCCCTTTCTACAGAGGAATCAAATTTTACAACAAACTCCCAGATGACTTGAAAAAATTAAATGACTTGAAAAAATTCAAAAGAGGACTACATAAGCTATTGTTGGAATTGGAACCTTACACAATAGAAGAATATCTACATTCTTAGCCAGATTCTCTAGAAGCACGAAAAACTTTGACACTATTTTGTTTAAATCTGCCTTACCTGTGTTAAACATTTGTACTGTACGATTTCCTCAAAATAAAGAGTATTATTATTATTATTATTATTATTATTATTATTATTATTATAGTCCTGGAAAAATCGATCTTCTATTGGGAGCCGACGTTCTTTCACAGGTTCTCACTCATGGTCATATTATTGTTGGTCACGAGGGTGCACCTGATACTCTGAAAACCATATTTGGTTATGTTCTGATTGAGAAATTCGACCATTCTGATCCACCGCCCTCATCAGTCGACACCTTTTTTTGTTCCTCCTCCGAAACGGTCATCTTGGAGGATATTGTTCAACGATTCTGAGAGATCGGAAGTGTTCCTGAAACTTGTTCCAGATCGGCTGAGGATGAACTGTGTGAAAAATTATTTCTGAGTACTTATAAACGATCAGAAAATGGTCGATTCATATTACACTATCCATTCCGGGATAATTCTCCCTCTTTTCCGGGTAGCCGAAATTTAGCATTGCGGCGATTTCATGCTTCAAAAAATCGACTTCTGAGACAACCGAATATTCATAAGCAATACTGTTCCTTTATGCAAAAATATATTGACCTAAATTATATGGAACTTGTTTCTAATTCTGAAGAATCTCTTCAACATTATTACATTCCCCACCACTGCGTTTTGCGACCTGAGAGTACTACTACCAAATTGAGGGTAGTATTCAATGCTTCAGCTAAAATTTCAGGTCAAACATCATTGAATGATCATTTATTGGTGGGAGAAAAATTGCAACGTGACATTGTCACCCTGCTTCTTCAGTTTCGTTTGCACGTGGTTGTCTTCATTGCCGACATCAAAATGATGTATCGTCAGATTCTCATAACTCCTGAACAACGAGATTTTCAACGCATTCTGTGGCGGTTTTCTGGGGAGAAGGCGGTGCAAATTTATCGTTTGAGGACTGTCACTTATGGCATCACTTCCAGTCCATTTTTAGCCATACGTACTCTTCTGCAATTGGCCCAAGAAAACAAAGAGGAATTCCCACTTGCAGCGAAGGCGTTAGCAAGCGAAACATTTGTCGATGACGTTGTGACCGGAAGTGCAAATGTCGAAGATGCGCTGTTATTACAAACCCAACTAAATTCTCTCTTGAAGAAGGGCGGATTTGAGTTACGTAAATGGTCGTGTGATAACCCTGCGCTTTTAGCTCATTTACCAAAATCTCATTTGGGAATTGATCCATTTTCATTCGATTCTGAGCCTGAAAGTTCTCAGAAGGTATTAGGCCTTCAATGGAACCCGTCTTCGGATAGTTTCCTATTCTCTCTACAACATATTGAAGTGAACTGTACCAAAAGAAATCTTCTTGCAAGCCTCGCAAGAGTGTTTAATCCCTTAGGATACTTGTCGCCAATTACTTTCCGAATTAAACATTTGATTCAAAAATTATGGACACATAAAATTGAATGGGACCAAGAGGCTCCACCCGATATTGTTGGCGTCTGGGAAAAATATTTGTCAGATGTTCCATCGTTATCTAAACTCACGTTACCTCGTTTATTGACACCTCGACACTTTTCCACTTGTCACCTTCATTGTTTTGGAGATGCAAGTGAAAAGGGTTACTGTGCGGTTGGATATCTCGTTTTTCATGAGAAATCAGATGAAGTTTCTACACATTTCATTTGTGCTAAATCCAAAGTTGCTCCTCTAAAAACGGTGTCTCTTCCCAGACTTGAACTTTGTGCAGCAGTATTAGTCTCAAGGTTAGTTGCATTTTTGTGTCGAATTTTCAAGGACAAACTTTTGTTCGATAAAATTGTTTGTTGGTCTGATTCCACTGTTGTCCTCTATTGGATAAATTCTGCTCCACATCGTTGAAAAACAATTGTCAGTAACAGGGTTTCGTTCATTCAGGAAAGAGTTGCCCCCGAATCATGGTTTCATATCTCTTCTGGGGAAAATCCTGCGGATGTTGGGTCTAGGGGCCTTTTCCCTACTGAGTTGTTACACTGTTCCTTATGGTGGGCGGGGCCTGAGGTTATTCGCTCCTCACACCCCAATGTTCCAATCGATCAGGATTTGCTTGAATCCCCCTCTGCCGATGTTTTGAAGAAAGAACGCAGCCCCATTGTCTCAACTACCACAATTCAAGGTCCTCATTTTTTGGATGTTTTACTTGAAAAATATTCTTCTCTTTCTTCTTCACTACGCATTTTAAGCTACGTCTTGAGGTTCAAAAAAGAGAGGAGTCGTTCTATGTATATATCTAGATATGAACTTCATCAATCTCTTCTACGTTTTGTGAAACATACCCAGTTAGTTCATTTCTCTGAGGAGATTCATTCACTTCAGAAGAATCAACCACTTCCGAAAATGTTTAGAAAATTATCCCCATTTATTGATGAGGAAGGAATACTTCGTGTTGGAGGACGACTTCGTCATGCGCCGTTGCCGTTTGCTCGCAAATATCCAGCAGTCTTGCCAAGTCGAAGCAGACTCACTGATTTAATTATTGAATCCACTCATCTGAAATATTTTCATGTTGGTGTTCAAACAGTGCAGTATTCAATATCACAAAGTTTCTGAATACTGTCATACAAACGTTCGATTCGTCGAATTCTTTCTAAATGCATGAAGTGTTGGCGAGTGAATCTCTCGTCTATCCAGCCTCCTATGGGACTTATGGGAGACCTACCATCCGAACGTATTTCTCGGATAAAACCTTTCCTGCATGTCGGAGTGGACTATGCAGGTCCTTTTACTATTACCATGTCCAAGTTCCGTGGTGCCAAAACTTCAAAAGCATACCTCTGTTTATTTGTCTGCTTTGCCACCAAGGCTATCCATTTAGAATTAGCATCTGACCTTTCCTCAGACGCGTTTTTGGCAGCTCTACGACGCTTTATTGCTCGCCGAGGTCGCTGTCAATTCATTTGTAGCGATGGAGGTACTAATTTTGTCGGCGCCTATCGTCAATTCAACAGTTATCTTTCAGCCGCCGCTTCCCAAGAGGCCATCACCTGGAAGCGCATTCCCGCTTCTGGACCTAACTTCGGCGGCTTATGGGAGGCGGGGGTGAAATCGGTTAAAACCCACTTAGTCAGGATCGTTGGAGATCAAGTGTTAACCTTCGAGGAACTTCTTACCGTGCTCGTGCAAATTGAGGCAATATTGAACTCTTGCCCATTAACACCATTCAGTAATGATCCAAATGACATTAGCGCTCTCACACCAGGTCATTTTTTAACGCTGGAGCCGCTGACTGCACCTCACGAACCTGACTTACGTGATTTGCCTTTAAATAGGCTCTCCAGATGGCAACTCCTAGTCCGTATGCACCAGAATTTCTGGGACCAGTGGTCACATGAATATTTACATACTCTCAATCAGAAAGTGAGGTGGACTGATGACACTCCCTCACCAATCAAAAAGGGTGTTCAAGTATTGATTAAATCGGACAATGCACCACCCTTGAAATGGCAACTAGGTCGCATTCATGAGGTATTTCCTGGTACGGACGGACACGTTCGGGTTGCTTCTGTCAAAACAGCTACAAATATTCTCAGACGACCCGTTTCCAAACTATATGTCCTCTACCCCTTGATTTATAAAATACTTTCGTATTTTAGGTGGCCGGTATGTTGCGTCCACACGCAATCGTGTATGTTTTTACTATTAATTAATTATTATTCATTATGTAGGATTTATTTGTTGTTAACAAGAACTCTGATTTTATTTTCAAATTTAATGATTCATTATTTTTTTGTCATTGATCCAAAATTATTATTTATTTTGCACACCGGGTATTATATATTATCGCGATCAAGCCTTTCAGATTTCAATCGTGCCTAGCGGACAGGAAGAGAACAAAAATACACCTGTTGCGCATAAAAAAAAACTCAACAAGACATCTCTCTCGGGAGTACGCGAGTCACCGTTAAACATCAAATTTTCTTCAACAATTAAAAGGAAACTTTGAAACCGTCACATTAGACATTAAAACGAAAGTGCATTAATTGACTAAATATAGAAATTCGTGTACATTTGGAACATTTTGATACGAAAAGTGGAGTGGGTAAACGACCATCAAGAAGGACATTTCCCAGTGGCCGGCCGGTTCAACTTCAGCCCGTCAGAACTCTCTGGATCTTTTTGCAGATATTTTCTAAAGTAAGAAATTTGAAAGGCCCGTCGACGTGAATCCAAAATTAAAGTACACTGTCCATTTTTCTCTCCTTCTGAATATTTCTTTTCCGGCAAAGTTTACGAAAAATTGTTAAATTTTGGCAAAAAATCTACTCATTCTTTACATACTTATTATTAAACATTATACGAATGCCATATATCTGGGTCACGATCCTTCACATCAAATTCCGATTAATTCAAAAATTTAATCAAACCTAAAGTGACCAGTCTACATTCTATGGCTCTAGATATGGCTTCACAAAAAGCATCTGAAAAAGCCGCTAGTTTGGCAGAAAAGGTTGCCGAACAAGCTGCTGAGAAAGAATGTCATGGCGAAACAAAAAACTCCAGCAATACCGAGGCCAAAAACCGGATCTCAATTACAAGTGGCAACAAGAGGGAGAACAGAAATGACCTTGATGGATCTCAATGAGAAGACAATTGATTACAAACATTTCGATGATATTAATGAGTTGGTGGAGAGACTAAAATTATTAGTTGCATCTCAAATGGCTGGAAATACATACGTTAACAACGAAATTGTCTAAATTGTTGAGGAGTTGCGCGAAGGTGGTATAATCAGATAAAAACACCTACTGATATAAATTGACTCATTATCTATTAAACAACCAAATATGCCACTACATAAATTTGGGAGCCATATTTTCCACAAGCGAAGGAACAAGTGGAAAACAAAATCAAAGTACTTCATCTGCTGGGGACCCTTTACATGCATTCATATTAGAAAACAATTTATCCATTTATGAACTTCACCCAGTTAATCAATGAACCTACGAGAATCACGTCTTATAGTGAAACACTGATTGACGCTCTTATGGTAACTGACCCAGATAATATATCAGATGTTAAGGTCGTGGACATGAATGGAATATCCGACCATTTGGCAGTCAGCTGTAAAATCGACTGTCAAAAATTGAGAAGGCAACCAAAGAGTATTTCTTATCGCGACTTTTCTAACTTTGATATGAACCTTTTCAATGTAGATGTAATTTCATACAACTGGAATGTCATTTTTGAACTAGAAGCCCTCTTCAACCGTCACGCCCCCTTCCGAACTATTAGAGTAACTAAACCACCAGCTCCTTGGCGCACTTATAATATCATACAGATGATGAAACCCAGAGATAAGGCTTTCATCAGATATACAAAATTTAGAACTAACATTTCTTGGAAAAGTTATACGGATCTGAGAAATTACACTACTGGGGCTATACGTCGCGAAAAAAAAGCTTTCTTTGAACATGTATTACGAAGAAAAAATTCCAAGGAGATTTACAACACACTCAGATCGCTCGATATTCTTCGACAAAAGGCCGTGCCTTGTCTTCCGGAAAAACTGAAAAACGTCAATAGAATAAATAACCACTTCAATAGTATAACGCTTCCAGCAAAATCTGATGAACTTAATTCTCTTCTTGATAAATATAAAAATCATGACAAAGAACATGTCTTCACTTTGAGGAGCATATCACAAGGAACCGTACACAAATATCTGAATAAAATTAAAAGCAATGCAACCGGAACAGACCAAATCTCTATTAAAATGATTCAATTAATACAGCCCTATTTAATCGAACACATTACATTCATTCTCAATACCGCAATAAACACGAGCATCTTTCCTTCGGAATGGAAACATGCATTAATCAAACCTTTGGCTAAATGTAATTCTCCCACCGAGCTTTCGGACTTACGACCTATAAGCATCTTGCCTTCCCTTTCCAAAGCCCTCGAGAATATCATGAAAGATCAAATGGTAGAATACACATACTCACATGAGATAATCACTTCTGTACAGTCAGGATTCCGGTCTGAGCACAGCACTACTACCGCTCTTTTGTCAATCACGGACGATCTTTACAAGGCAACGGATAACGGTGAAATATCCTGTTTGGTTTTATTAGATTACAGCAAGGCATTTGACACTCTGGAACATTCCACTCTCTGTCTAAAACTTAGCTACTTTGGCTTTTCAAATGGAGCTGTAGAATTTATACGCCATTATTTATCCAATCGAACCCAGCGCGTTGTCTCAGACAACATCGAGTCGAATTCACTATCGGTTGGATATGGTGTACCTCAGGGATCTATCCTGGGGCCACTCCTTTTCTCCCCTCATATCTCAGATTTTTTCAAAATTATAAAACACTCCAGAATACATCACTACGCTGATGATACTCAACTTTATACATCTTTCAAATTTGTAGATCATCAAGAAGCACTAAATAATTTAAACATATATTTGAATGAATTACGCGACTTCTCTACCGCCCACAATCTACGTCTGAATTCAAAAAAATCTTTGATCATGTTATTTGGTTCAAGAAAAAAGGTGGAAGTTGTTCGTGAAAATATGGAAATTAGAATCGGTAATGATATACTGCCTATATCTAAGGAAAGCAAAAATCTAGGATTGTGGATTGACTCTGAGCTGAAGTTTACTAAACATGTTAGCCATCTCTGTCAAGCGTCCTTTAATGTACTTAGGCAACTCTTTCCAAACAGACGTGTGCCTTCTAAGCATTTGAAGCTTTCCTTGTGCGAATCTTTGATAATGTCTAAGCTGTCTTATTGTGATAGCGTTTATGGCCCTGCTCTCCTGAAAACTGATCAGAATCGCCTTCAGAGAATACAAAACTCTTGCGTTCGATTCTCCTTTGGTATTCGTAAATTCGACCACATTAGTGCCGCATTCGATGATTCTGACTGGCTGAGGCTGAACGATCTTCGAACTCTACACATTTTATCGATAACTCACAAAGTTCTAACAAGGAACACACCTGGATATCTTTTTGAAAAACTCAGGACATTCTCAAATCTAAACAATCTCAGAACACGAATTAGACACGTTCTTGCTATTCCAACTCACTCCACTGCAACTTTCACGAGATGTTTCTCATACAATGCTGCAAAATTTTACAACCAGCTCCCACATGAATTCAGGCTGTACACACTGAGCAATTTCAAAAAAAGACTGAAACATCTACTGAAGGATAGACAGTTTATATTTGTACGTTGACCAACTCCGCTGATCTACCTAGGTTGTTATGATTTCTTAGTATAACATTATTCTAAATTTTATATAGTAATTTGTAATGATTTTTCCTTATATTTGATATGAGCTTTTACTCTTCCTTCCCTGGTTAAGTTGAAAAACAGCTATATAGCTGACACTTCGCCTTTTCATCATTTGTTCTTCATATTTCACTGTTCTCTATATTGTATGTAGAAATTATAATGATGAATAAAGCCGCTTTATTATTATTATTATTATTATAATTCCCACTCACTCTGGGTACTGTAATAACTATACCAACCTACCCCGAGGATATTAAAATAGTATTAAACAACAAAACATTAACGAATGACATATCAGGAATAGTGTTGAAACAAGGTGATAAACTTAGTTTTTCCACAATGAACCCAAACTCTGAACAATTATTTGTTGAAATTGTTCTTCAGTGTCCATTAAATCAAAGTGATGAGTAAAAAACAATTAGAAGAGGAATTGCACGGACCTGCAGGAAGAAACTTCAGAAGGAGACATGTTATTATCGAAGGATTAAGAGATCTAGTTCAAGCTGACTTAATCAAAATGATGCCATATGCAAATGTCAACAAAGGATATCGATATATACTCGTTATGATTAAAGCTTTCAGTCTGGGTGAAACCCGTTATAAGAAAAACAGCAAAAGATGTTACCTTTGCTATGAAAACAATTCTGAATCAAATGAAATATAAATCAAATAATCTACAAACTGATCAAGGTTCCGAGTTTTATAATACCGAATTCAAAAATCTGATGGAAACAAACAAAATACATCACTACAGTACATACTCCACTTTGAAGGCTAGTATTGTGGAAATCAATCGTACTTTATCTAATCTAATGTTGAAGCAATTCAGTTTGCAAGGCTCTTACAAATGGTTGGACATTATTTCAAGGAAAGTTGAACAATATAATGACACAAAGCATTCAACAACCGGTATGAAACCAAGAAAAATTGATATGTCCAATGAAAAACAACTTCTTAGAACAGTATATAGTCGTTTGAAAACAATTGACCCCATAAAAAATAAATTCAAAGTGGGTGACTTTGTTGGGATAAGTAAATTCAGGGAGCAATATTCGAAAGGATATATACCCAAGTGGTCGAATGAAGTTTTTAAAATAAAAAAAGTCAAAATTTCCAAACCAACAATATATTTCTGTGATGTATTCGAGTAGGTTGGGGGGTGAATGACGGTTGTTATGTAGAGAGACAGATTACATTTTGTTATCAATAGAATCATATGAAATAAATAGATACTCCTTATGACCATCATTTATTGAATAAATACCGAGATAAATACTACTGAATCCATCGAATAGCAGAAACATTACATTGGCGACGAAGAAAATGAAGAAGTTTCCACTATGTCAGTGCCGAATAATAGTAGACTTCTCTCCCAACTTGTGTCAGATACAAAGAATCAAACTAGGCAATATTTTCAGCCCGGATGAAACAATGTTTCATAGCTGGTAATGTAACCGAGGAAGCGCAGAAGAGATCAATTTTGATTGTATCTTGTGGAAGATGCCTATCAACTTCTTTGCAACTTATCAGTACCGAATAATCCTGATGATAAACCATTTGAAGACCTAATAGAACTATTGGATAAACATTTCAAACCAACTGCGTGCGTATTTGTTGAAAGGAATACATTTTATACAGCGACAAAGAATATTCAAGAATCCGTTAAAGACTCGGCGGCTCGCGTAAAGAGCTTAGCACTTAAATGTGATTTTGGTGTTGAACTGACTGTCGCATTACGAGACCGTTTCATTACTCTACTACTGAAGAAGGTAAAATCAAAAGCAGATTATTAGAAGAAAAAGTTGATGTTACGTTCGAGAAAGCAGTAGAATTAGCATGCAGTTATGAAGTGAGGAACAATAATGTACCTGAATCTAAGGAAGAAATATATCATCATCAGCAGTCATCGATTTCAAGAGCCAGGAAGCCATTTGCAAGGAATCTTAGTCAATATGAAGCAAACAGAAGAGGAATAAACTGTAATAAGTATTGGAAAGAGGATACTGGAATTAATCAGCCACAGTTGTCATACAAGACAGATCAATCAACGTCAAAAGCCAGTCAGCTGCAATCATGTACAGTGTGTGGTTTTTCAAATCATAGTTCAAATCAATGTAAGTTCAGAGATGCAAGTTGTTATGTTTGCAATTCTAGAGGTCATATTGCTACTATTTGTCCGAAAAAACCATTAAGATATACAGATACAAAGTGATGATATTATTGAGAATATTTAAACGATGAAGTCTAATAATGATTCAATTGTCTTGAAAGTGTATATTGATAACAAACAGTTTAGTTTTGAATTGGATACAGGGGCTTCTGTTTCAGTGATATCAAAAAAATTCAAAAATTAAGAATTTCCTGGTTATCAAATTCAAGATTCTAATAAAATTTTGATAAGTTATACAGGGGAACATATTGTTCCATTGGGATTCATAGTCGTAGCGGTAACATTTTCATCTCAAAGCCAAGACATCAAGTTGTACGTGGTTGAAAATGGAGGACCTTCGTTATCAGGAAGAGATTTTTTCAATAGTTTTGGATTGAAAATAACGGATGTCAACTTGATTCAACGGGTGAGTTGTACTTATGATGACAATGAGACAATATTGAAGAAGTCGAAAGATACATTCTCAGACGTTTTCTCTTCGAAAGTTGGTTGTTTTAGTGGTGATAAGATTCACCTTGGACTTGACAGTGAAGCTATTCCAAAGTTTTGTAAAGCAAGACCTCTGCCATTCGCACTAAGAGATAATGTTGAATCAGAGTTGAAGCGTATGGAAAATGACGGTATCATTAGTTCTGTTAATTATAGTCAGTGGACTACTCCTATTGTTCCTGTGATGAAATCCGATGGAACAGTTAGAATTTGTGGTGATTATAAAGTAACTCTCAATTCTGTTTTGCTAGTAGATAAATACCCATTACCACAAATTGAGGAAATGTTCACTGAATTACAAGGAGGAATTGAATTTACTAAAATTGATTTAAAAAAAGCATACTTACAATTAGAATTAGATACCGAGAGTCAGATGTTGACAACTATAAATACGCATAAGAGTCTATTTAAATATAATCGTTCACCATATGGAGTTGCTTTGTGGACCAGCAGTTTTTGAAAAAATAATCGAACAGGTTTTGCAGGGAATAGATGGAGTTATTTGCTTTCTAGATGATATTTTGATAATGGGAAAGAATAAAGAAGAGCATGTTACCAGAGTTGAAAATGTTTTGCAGCGTTTAAGTGAAAATGGTTCAACTATTTCATTACAGAAATGTGAATTTTTCAAAACAGCGGTGACCTATTTGGGATATCGAATAGATAAGAATGGTCTACACACTTGCACGGAAAAGATCGAAGCTATTCAAAAAGCTCCAATTCCATCTGATTTCACTCAACTGAAATCATTTTAAGGACTTGTGAACTATTACAATGAATTTATTCAAAATAGTTCCACAATTTTGTATCCGCTGTATAATCTATTGAAGAAAAATGTTCGATTTGTTTGGACAAGAGAATGTGATGAAGCATTCTCTGTGATCAAAAATATTTTATCATCATCTATAGTGTAGAGGAGAACGAGGCAAAATCCTCTTCCTTACAGACTTTTTTTTTATTCGGAGTAGAAAGATATGGGACCTTCACTACCTTGAATATAAATGATTACTACATAATATTCCAGCTTGACTACTTTTTTCTATGGTACCGAGAAAAGTTATAAGCGGCCAAACTCGAAAATTTAAGAAAAAAATAACTTCGCGCGTAAATATATGATCCTTTGTAACTTCACAATTATAGCACTTATATACGCAGTCTTTTCATAGAATGATTGAGCATATTGTGGAGATTCGATTCATATATGATATGTAGGGAAATTGAAGTATTTTTCGATCCAAAATGTATCATTTTGTACAGAATTCGCGAAAAAAATTGCAATGTCATCTCTTCAGTTTATCATAACTTTTTAGTTCACGATATGAATTTCGATTTTTATGATATCTTTTGATACATTGAAATGTGAGCAACAAATTGTTTCCTATAAACTTTTCGCTCGTTTCAAAAATAAACTTTGTAGAAGCGTTTATTGTCTTATACGTAAGAGGCCGTCCGAGCGCACGAGTGAGAACGATACAGCGGCGTTTACGTGTTCTAGACAAGAACAAACAGTAAAGATTCGAGGAGGATAACTGTCTCATTTGCGAATGGAGCTTTCTTGATGATTCTTTTGCTAGTAACATTCTTACGATGGATTGAAACGAGTCATTTTATGGTTGAATATGTAGGTAAATAACTTCAGTTACATATATTGTCCCAAAATAATTCACTTCAAAAGCAACGAAGTGAAAATGGTATAAAAAAAAGACCAAGAAGATATTGGGAGAT
Source organism: Phaedon cochleariae (assembly GCA_918026855.4). Classification (NCBI taxonomy): domain Eukaryota; kingdom Metazoa; phylum Arthropoda; class Insecta; order Coleoptera; family Chrysomelidae; genus Phaedon; species Phaedon cochleariae. Next base: position 41,004,039 of record OU896709.1, on the reverse strand, counting down.
GTTAGAATTTTCTAAACATGAGTCCCCAAAAAAATTAATGAACATTGCAGTTGGACAATTAATAGTATATCAAAATATATTGAAGAATTTTTATGACATGTTTGAATGCTGCTCAAACTATGATAGTGGATGAAGTTTTTGAACGGAGGCAACGTCAAAAAAGTTTTCCGATTGTCAGAAGAATGCAAGAATGAAGAAGGTGAGTCTATATAGTATACATTTGTACAGTATGATGCAAATGTATGGAATAAATTCATTTCAAAACAAGACGACTTTCGAAAAAAAACAAAAACTAGAGTTTAGAACTTTTTTTTCGACGTATTTTTTTAACTAGACGCCCCTTTGATGTTCAATGCTCAGTAGCAGACCTCTGCAAGATTCAATTAATCACATGATAATCCATTTTAATTTCAATCTTCTTATGCAACAATTTGACTGTTGAATAGACGATCGGTAGACCTTTCAATCAAGGTGTCACATGACCCCTATTTTTATTTGAAAAAATCGTCCATTACGTCTTTACTCCAACACCGGTGACGTAACATCTCTCATATGAATATCATGAGATGAGGCTTCAGAAATTAAAACTCACGTGTTTTTGGAATTTTTTCATTTCTGAAATAATGAATTCATTCCATACATTTGCATCATACTGTATATAGTAATAGGATCAGATGGTATGTTCGATAGCCGTTTGAAAAAACAGAAATCTAGTAGACATTTGTTTCATATGAGTATGAGAACATTCAGTGAATTAGGTCAGCTCTGTTTATGAATAATAAAAAAAGATCTCAAAATGAAAAATTTCCAAACGAATTATGTGATTATTGTATTCGACAGATATGATCGTAGAATCTCTACCAGCTAATAGAGCAAGACGAGGAGATACAAATAATAAAAGTTTTCGAAAAAAGGAAATTGCTCCATTCCTAAATCTCAGTGGTTTTCAGAGGCGTCCAGGAATAAACATAACCTGGTAATATTTCTAGCGAAAATATTAATTTGTGATAATATTCAGACATTTATAGTATTCCGAAATAAACCATCGCTGAATGTAGGATAATAATATGGATAATTCTGTTACAAACAATGTATCTCTGAAATGCATCCATGAGGTTGCAGATAATTATGTTACATTTACTGGAAGAATCCGAATCTTCCAGTAATATTCTCTTTAGTCGGATGATACTGATGTTCTGTCATCAGTCTGTATTTCTTATGATTCTATAATTTGAAATACAAATTTCTATTTCCAAAATGGCCATGCAGTCAAACTTCTCATATACTTGATTTATGTTAATTCTATCAGTACCTAATGGTCTATAGGAATTGAATTTTGCAAGAAACTACCGGCTCTACATGCCCTTACTGGATCTGATTAAAGTGATACTATTTTCAAAAATGGAAAGATTTTGCATTAGATATTGCTAGAAAAAAAAAGACGACATTGAGAGTTTACTTCATCAACATTATTTGATTATGTGGACATAGCAAGGAATTATGTAAGTAATGAAATTATATACATATAGGAAACGAAGATGCTAATATTACGACCTTAGATCAGCTAATAAGACACAAATTCACTGTCAATACTTTCAAGTCTTCTGTCGAACTTCTTTCTACAGGAAATACATTCACACAGTTCGTACCGAGGTGCGTACTAAAGTATAACTTTGTTGATTAATGAAATTCACCCAAATTGTCTAGGAAGTTAATTCATTCCTGGCTGTGCAATACAATATAAAATATATTGCAAGAGTAAAACTGCAATGATCATGATGGAAGTTTACTGAAATCATCAGTATTTTCAACTCTACCACCTATACATTCAGAGATATACAAGAAATGCTTAATATGTCTTGCTCTGACAAATCATGCAATTTTGAAAGAAAAGACAATGCCATAGAGACGATAATTTGAAATGCAAATGCAAATAAGTACATGCTGATCGACTTCAACAACTTAAATAATAACAATGATATATGTATAAATAATAATTAGTGAATCGATTAAATTGTTTATATATTTTGCGAACATTGAAATAATTTGATATACAATCCATCGAAATATTTTATTGACAAAATTATAATTCCTCATAATAATGAATAATTCTGTAACTAATAATTTATCCTTGAAGTGCATTCATGAGGTTGCAGATACACTATAATTATGTTACATTCACCAGAAGAATCAAAATCTTCCAGTACATAATTATAGGTAATCGTGTTATTTTCTTCCAGATACTGTGTTGCATCATCGGGTCTCAGATTTATGATAACAAACTTTTCACTAGTTTTTCAGAGGAATATGTGATAAATTTCAGTTAGATTCAATATTTTATATAAAAATTGACATTCTTAGAAAGCAAATATGTAAATTTATCGATATAAATCTAGTGTATTCATCATATCTGTGGATGGAGCTATTGATATTATTTCATCTTCGCTCCGCACTCATGCACCAGTATCTATCGCAATCTGTCTCACTCACTGTGCATAGCCTATCTAAAGTTGCACGTTGTCATTCAAAGCGCTATAAAAAGTTTATTTTTGAAACGTGCGAAAAGTTTATTCGAAACAAATTGTTTGTTATACTTCAATCTATCTAGATGTGAGAAAAAAATTGGAATTCATATCGTGAAAAAGAAAGTTATTATCAATTGAAGGGGTGTTAATGCTCAATTATTCATGTAATGCATGACAAACCTAATTTTGCCAGTTTATATACCATGAATCGAATCTTCATAATGTCCTAAACAAAATGATGAAAAGTTGAGGCATCTATGTTATGTGGTCTACAAGTTACAAAGTTTTATACATTTACGTGCGAAGTAGATTTTTTTTTGTAATTTTTGTGTTTGTTCGTTCATAATTTTTTTCGGTACCATAGAAAAAAGTAGTCAAGCTGGATTCTAATGAGTCAATAGTTTCTAGATACGATAGTGAGGGTCTGAATTGTCTGATATCTTTCTACTCTCAAAAATTTTTTTGATAACTTTTACCCTGTGTTCCGCTGCACTACTAAGGTGCTCTGTCATTTCAATCCAGATGTACCTATTAAGTTAGCTGTTGATAGTTCTTCGTATGGCGTAGGTGCGGTATTATCGCATGTTTTTAGAGATAATAAAGAGCGCCCAATTGCATTTGCCTCACAAATATTGAATAAAAGTCAACAAAAATATTCACAGATCGAAAAAGAGGCACTGGCAATAGTCTTTGACGTAAAAAAATTTGCACAATATTTGATTTGCAATAAATTTATTCTAGTCACAGATCATAAGCCACTAGTTGCTTTGTTCTCACCTACGAGAGGTATTCCACAACTTACAGCCAATCGTCTTCAAAGATGGGTAATTCAGTATCTTAGTTCTAAAAACAATAATGCAGACTGTTTTTCACGTTTACCACAAGAATTACCTCTGGTAGAGCCTGATGTAGATACTTCTTATTTCAACTATGTTCATGAAAACAGACACTTTCCAATTGATTTTGAAAAAGTACTTCAAGAAACTCAAAGCCAAAGAAGATTATACCCTGAAGAAAGTTGATGAATATATTCAAATGGGTTGGCCATCTAAAGTGAACATGAATGAGAAACCCTATGAACTTTACAAAAATCAACTATCATTGAATAATGGCTGTGTGATGTTGGGTTATAAAATTGTAATTCCGTTTCAGTTACGTGAACAAATATTGAATGAACTTCATAGAGATCATCTTGGTATTGTCAAAACGAAGAGCTTATATAGCTAGGTCATATCTATGGTGGCCTAATCTGAATAAAGATATTGAGAATGTAGTCAAGTGCTGTGAAAAATGTCTCATAGGTCGCAGCTCACCACCTGAACACAACTTGATGACATGGAATTATCCGGATCGTCCTTGGGAACGAGTCCATATAGATTATATGGGACCTTTATTTGGAAAATATTTTCTTGTTATTGTAGATGCTCACTCTAAATGGATTGAATGTATTGTAACTAGTAACATGACTTCAGAAACTACAATTGATATTTTGAGAACAATTTTTGCACGTTCTGGATTGCCTGATCTTTGTTGAAATATGTAATGCAATAGTTGCTTGATTTCAATAAGATCATTGTGTTATGTTACATCACCCTATGTATGGAACAGTTTAGTTAGTTGTCATAATAAAATTTGGTAACGTCATTGTATTTTCTTCAATCAAACAGAAAATATTAGTTTTTACCTCCATTGCCTAAATTCTAACAGGTTATGAGCCCAGATATGTGTGTATAAAAGCTTACTGTTTTGATTGAAACTAAAAAAATACGAATTGACTGTTCAGTTTGGTGATTCGATTTTTCCTTCGAATTATGCCTGATCAAACTACACCAGCTACTACTTCAGTAGAAGGATCGTCGAGTTCTTTGCCCTACTTCGAGAAACTACGAGGAGGTGATAATTATAATGATTGGTCTTTTGCCATGAGTATGTTCCTCAAACATGAAGATCTGTGGTACAGTATTATTGGATATCCTGAGGGTGATACAACTTCAATTCTGGTTAAAGCAAGAAAGGATCAGAAAGCATTGACTAAAATATGCCTTATGGTTCAACCGAATTGTTATTCTCATGTCAGAGCGGCGAATACAGCTAAAGATGTTTGGACGAAGTTGCAATCAGCTTACGAAGATAAAGGACTCAATAGGCGAATTACATTGCTTAGAACACTCTGTTCTATAAAACTCGAGAATTTCCATAAAATGGAAGATTATGTTAACGAATTCATGAATATCTCCCAGAAGTTGAATTCAATCAACAAACCTGTCGATGACGAACTTCTTGGTGCTATGATGCTTCAAGGACTCCCTGAAAGCTATGAACCAATGGTGATGGCCATTGAACATTCAGGTGTTCTCATCACGAGTGACTTCATCAAATCGAAGCTTCTTCAAGACACGAAATGGGATAATGAACGACATTCCTCGAAGCAAGCTCTGTATTCCAAACAGACAAACGATAAAGCTTCTAAAAGTAAAAAGCCTTGGTGTTGGAATTGCCGTTCCACAGGTCATAGCAAGCAGAATTGTACAAAGAAATTCTCCCAAACAGAAACTCCTCCAAATAATCATTACAAGAAGCAAGATGCCAAATCCAAAGGAAAAGCCCTGCTTACTGCCTTAGGATGCCAGACGAACCAACGGAGTTGGTATATAGACTCTGGAGCATCGACACACATGACTCATTGCAAAAATTGGCTCATGAATTACACGAATCAAACAAATAATGGTCTGGAAGTATCTGTTGCTAATAATCAGACTCTATTCAGTGAAGGAATTGGTGATGTTCCTGTTCAGTTAACAACAGTTTCACAAATTAATATGATTTCTGAAGTTACTTATGTTCCAAACCTAGCTTCTAATTTGCTGTCAGTGAGTCAACTAGTCTCCAAAGGTTATATTGCAGTTTTCGACAAAAATGGTTGCAGGATTTTGGAATCTCAAAATTGTTATATAGAGGGTGAAATTCAAGCCACTGCTACTCAAATAAGTGGCATATATCGCCTCGATATCAAGGAATTTGCCAATGCAACAACCATAGATACATCTCTACTATGGCACAAGAGACTAGGACATCTCAATAGAGTTAGCATGCGACTTCTGCGGGATAATTTGGCCACTGGAATTTCTTTCAATAGTGGAATCGAGAACATTCAGTGTGAACCCTGTTTGATAGGAAAACATTCCCGTCAACCTTTCAAAAGTGACAAACACAAATTGTCAGATGAAAAGTTGGATCTTGTTCATATGGATCTTTGTGGACCTATGTCAGTTTCGTCTTGGGGTGGCAGTAAATATTTCTTCAGCCTCATCGATGACTGTACAAGAAAGGTGTTTGTGTACTTCCTCAGACACAAAAGTGAAGTGAAGTCATGTTTCGAAGAATTCAAAAATAGAGTAGAGACTGAAAGTGGTAAGAAGATTAAACGAATACGCAGTGATAATGGAGCAGAATTTATCAATAATGATTTGAAAACTATCCTGAAACACTCTGGTATTCAACATCAACTCACAGTGCCCTACAGTCCGCAGCAGAATGGGGTTGCCGAGCGCATGAACAGAACCATCATGGAAAAAACTCGTTCGATGATGAATGAATGCTCATGTGATCAACGTTTCTGGGCAGAAGCAGTGAATACGTCAGTATATTTGATCAACAGATCTCCCACTAAAGTCTTACCAGGAATAACTCCAGAAGCGAAATGGACTGGTCGAAAAATTGATTTAGGACATCTTCGAATTTTTGGGTGTGTGGCGTACGCTCATGTCCCTGAAGAAAAGCGGAAGAAGTTGGACCCGAAAAGCCAAAAATTCATTTTCGTTGGATATTCAGAAGATTCCAAGGCATACAGACTTTTCAATACTTCTACTCATGAAGTGTCTAGAGCAAGAGATGTCATTTTCCTAGAAGATAAGTTCAATAATATGGAAAAAGAGACTAATGCATGCATAAACATAATTCCTCTAAATGAATTACTATCTTCAGATGATGCAAATTCTTGTTCGAAAGATTGCATTAGTCAGGAATACATCGAGGAAAATGTTGAAGTTGAGGATAACTCCGAAGAAGACATTTCACAACAATCAAACCTGGATGGGAGAACGGGTAGTTTACATGCAGAAACAAGATACCCGCAGCGCCAGCGCACGATGAAGGTGTATCCAGATTTTATGGTCTACCAAACAATTTGCGATTCAGTCACTGAACCACAAACCATAACGGAAGCACTTTCTGGTGAATATTGCGCTGAATGGAAGATTGCTATGCAAACTGAAATTGATTCTTTACATGAAAATCATACTTGGGACCTTGTGGGCAAACCAAATAATAAAAATATTGTTAAATCCAAATGGGTTTTCAAACTCAAACGAGATTCCAATGGAGAAATAGTCCGTTTTAAAGCCAGACTTGTTGCCAAAGGATTTACGCAAAAATTTGGCGTAGATTACTTTGAAACTTTTTCTCCTGTTATCAGACACTCTTCATTGCGTTTTCTATTCGCCATAGCTGTTCAATATGACCTGGAAATGAAGCACTTAGATGTGGTCGCAGCTTTCCTGCATGGCAACCTGGAAGAAAATATCTACATGGCTCAACCAGAAGGTTTCATTGTTGAGGGGGAAGAAAGCAAAGTGTGTCTCCTTCGAAAGGCTATTTATGGCCTCAAACAGTCAGCACGGGCCTGGAACAAGATTATTGACGAAGTTCTTCGTACTCTAGGTTTCAAAAAATCGGACCACGAAAGCTGTTTGTATTTCATGATAAGAGACATTCGCATCGTGATTTTGGCATTGTATGTTGATGATTGTTTTCTTTTCTACAATGATCACCATGAAACTGAAAAGTTAATCAAAGAACTTTCACTGCATTTTCACATCAAGGATTTGGGTGTGACTAGTCATTGTCTTGGAATGAAGGTCACTATCGACAAGAAGAAAGGGCAAGTTGTTCTCAGTCAGAGACAATATATCATTGATTTGCTGAATAAATTCGATATGCAAGATTGTAATCCAGTCAACACGCCATTGGATGCTGGTGTGAAGTTTACGAATGATTTCCAAAACTGTTCAGAAAATGTTCCATATCAGCAATTAATTGGATGTTTGATGTATTTGTGTGTTATGACTCGACCTGATATTTCCTTTGCTTGTTCTTACTTGAGTCAATTCAATATAAAACATTCTGCAGAACATTGGCAAGCTGTTAAGCGTGTTCTACGATATCTTAAGGGAACTGCAGATTTGGGAATTGTGTACAGTAAGAATAGTGAAAATATTCTTACTGGTTTTGCTGATGCTGATTGGGCCAGTGATGCTTCAGATAGAAAATCTTTTACTGGATTTGTTTTCAAATTCGCAAATGCTGCTGTTTCCTGGGAATGCCGAAAACAATGTACAGTAGCTATGTCCTCCAGTGAGGCTGAATATATGGCTTTGAGCGATTCTACAAAGGAAGCAATTTATCTGAAGAACCTTTATACTGAGATGTTGGGAGTTTGCAAGCCAGTGAAATTATTCAACGATAATCAGAGTGCACAGAAAATTGCTTCAAACCCAGTTATGCATAGAAGAACGAAACATATTGACGTACGGTTTCATTTCATCAGAGAAAAAATCGACCAAGAGGAAATTTCGTTGGAATATCTGCATACATCTGAGATGGTAGCGGATATTTGTACTAAACCTCTTCCCAAACCAAAACATGAATTTTGTGTCAGAGGTTTAGGTCTTTATAAGGTTGTTTAACTATTTCATTATGTGGGAGTGTTGAAATATGTAATGCAATAGTTGCTTGATTTCAATAAGATCATTGTGTTATGTTACATCACCCTATGTATGGAACAGTTTAGTTAGTTGTCATAATAAAATTTGGTAACGTCATTGTATTTTCTTCAATCAAACAGAAAATATTAGTTTTTACCTCCATTGCCTAAATTCTAACAATCTTGTGGTGTCAGAAAATGCAACATATTTCAAATCAAATCTCTTTTGTGATTTTTTGGAAAGGAATGGAATCAAATTTGTCAATTCTCCAGAATTTCATCCAGCTTCGAATGGTGCTGCTGAGAATGCAGTGAAAATAATCAAAAATACATTAGTAAAATTGGTGGACAATAATAACTTATCACGAATCAATGTAATTTTGAATAATTTTCTCTTAACTTACCGAATTACACCACACTGTAGTACAGGTGTTTCACCTTCAGAATTGATGTTTGTTAGGAAAATAAAAAGTATCTTTGATTTATTGAAGCCAAAAAGAACTCCAGATGATGTAAATTCAACTCACGGATCTGAATTAATAGATAAAGTTGAGAAAAGTAAACAAAGTCAAATTAAATATTCTGAAAAAAGAAATAAAACCTTCAGAGTTAATGATGAAGTAGCCGTTAGGGACTATAGAATTGTGAATAAAACAACAACAAGTACTGTAAAAAAAGTAATCTGTCCCCGAACTTACATTGTTTGGATACCAGAACTGAACAAAACATGGAGACGCCATGTGAATCAAATAATCGATTTTCCTGTATACTGCTCGGGTCATCACCGTGGAGATCTTGGAAGGGAGGAGGAAGAAATTAGTGATCAACATTCTCCTTCCTCGTTCTCCGAAGTCGAAGTTGAAATGGATCAGCGACAGGACATGGATGCCACTGTAGGAGATGATTACAATGTACCACGGAATATAATTGGGAAAGATGGAATCACCACAGTTCCACCACGAAGAAGTTTTAGAATAAGGAGAGCTCCAGAGAGATTGGGATGTGATGTCCAGGATGATGATTCGACTTGACTGACTTGAGGGGGAAGGTGTGTGATGTATTCGAGTAGGTTGGCAGGTTAATGACGGTTGTTATGTAGAGAGACAGATTACATTTTGTTATCAATAGAATCATATGAAATAAATAGATACTCCTTATGACCATCATTTATTGAATAAATACCGTACTACTGAATCCATCAAATAGCAGAAACATTACAATTTCTTAGAAAATCAGAGTGGTGGATCAATCTCAGGAGTTTTCTATTCCGAAGAACTGCAGAAGGCAAAATATCCAGATGTTTATTTAATTGAGGTGATAAGAAGAGAAGGGAATGAATTGCTGGTGAGATGGTTAGGTTTCAGCTGATAACTCTTGGATTAATAAAAATGAATTGATTTGATTCAATTAACAAAAATAAAACGCATTTATTCAGAACATGTCATTTTATTCCACAGAATCTTTCTTTGAAAATATTGTATCTATGGTTTGCATTCAAAATAGGTGAAATCAAATTGGTGATCTCCTTTATTCTTTTGTGAAAGCGCATTCTATCTAAAGCTAACACATGCCAATGTCCTTTTCTAGCTGCATTATGAGCGAAACTCCATACCATCAATAACTGATTTTTTTCGAATACGTCTGGATACATGTGAGTCAATTCCATAGCCATACATACATTTTTACTGCTGTAGTTGTGATTCTCACCAAGCAAGTTTGTTGCAGCAGTGAAGACATTTCCTCCAATGGTCTGAACACCTTTCTGAAGATTCTTGATGTAGTTAGCCTTTTGAACATTTCAGTTCTATACTTGATGACTGGAAGCAGTTCCCATAGCTTGCACACTGATTCATACCCCAAGTAGATGTATGAATCATTCTTGATTATTTTGATAACTCTATTTTAGGAAATTGGTTCAAATTCTACACAAAATTTTTCATCGGAGGCACTTCCTTGATATTATCAAATAAGGAGAATTTCAGTTCGGGAAAATAATCACAGTTTTGAGTCATCAGGGGAATTTATATTAAGATTTAAAGAAGGTTACTGTTACAAAAGTCTCAATACCCCTGATAGGTATGAATTGATGTAGTAGGGGGTGCCGTTACAGCACTCTCATAGCAGGCAGCGTTACTCTCATAGCAGGCAGTGTTACAGAACTCTCATAGCAGGTTGGGGTAGGAAGTGTACTGTTACAGAACTCTCATAGGGGGTTGGGTGGGGGGTGCCGTTACAGAACTCTCACAGGGGGTTGAGTAGGGGGTGCCGTTACAGAACTCTCATAGGAGGCGTGGTGGGGGGTGCCTAGGGTGGGGGGTGCCGTTACAGCTATCTCATTAATCCCCTACTTACACTCCTTGGCTCCTTGTTAATTACAGGTCGATTCAATGACATCGACCCCTGGTTTATACTGTAGGTACCGAAGTAGGTATACCTCCGGTACCATTCTCCACTGTTGTTACTTCGGAACTTATTTGTACAAAAATATTTTGTGCAGAACAGGTAGAGTAAACTACCTCATAAACAATCTGGCGCCCGAGACCCCTCCGTCAAATACCAGAGTAGTCTTCGTCCTGAACAGAGCGCCAAAGTGAGGGCCACAGAAGTAAAGGTCGTTACACTACCAAACCACCAAAAACTGTGGTATACCTGTTATTTTTCTCCATATCAGGACTCTTCTAATTTGTTATCAAAATTGATGAAAGCAATAAAAAAACTGCGTTTCATTTGATTGAAAATATTTTTGAAGTATTCGTTCGAAATGTTTGACACCCTGTGTATTGAATGGTATTGAAAACGAAGCATTACTGGACCAATATTTATATGATTTTTTCGTCTTGGAATCACCTGGAGAACCACCCCTTGAGGTACTCAGATAAAACCCTGTATTACCACTTCGCGTAAATTTTATAATCTGTGCGAGCGGTGTGTGTAACATTGGCAACAATGTAAGCGGGTTTGAATTCATCATTCACCCAAAACTCCATCTGCTGGTAACACAATGCACCATTTTCCTCTGCTACTGTAAGCCATACAGTTCCCCTGTCTGCCGTTACGAACATCGCCATCTATTAGGTAGTGTCTGAACTACCATATTCAAGTTTCCTGCATTACATTCTTCCAAGAAATTGAGTTTACTGAGATCAGCTGAGATGAATTGATATTTTGTTGAGAAAATAATCGTTTTTGAAGCTTTTTGTCCGAATGAAAACATTTCAGGAGCTAATATTTCAGTGACACCATGCTGAATTTCCACCAATTGTACTGAGATGAAAAATATTGCAATTTGTGAAAAAAAAACATCAATGTTTACGTTTCTTCTTTTATAATTGAATGAGTTTTGACCTCAATGATATCGATCCCTAGTCCCAACATTATTCTTCACGATGATTTGATTAGTTTTTAATTCGAATCATTCATAAGCCCAAAAAGCAGAAAAAAGTACAGGCCTGCATAACGATTTGATTGAAACTACCCTCTCAATAAAATAGTAACGATAATATTGTGATGACTTATATGATGTCTCATAATCAATTATATGACAAGGACTCAAGAAAATCTTTTCAACAACTACCCACATGGAAACCATAAAATCAAATCACACAGTGAGTGCAGTTTGCATTAGTGCACTACAGTGGAGATGCCCAGTCCTTCTTTGTTTACAGGTCAGGTTATGTAAAAGAGGAACGATTCAAAATATAGATAATCAATTTTCATTGACAAAGTATGTATATTTTACCTGATTGTATACATTAATAAATAAATTACTCGATTTCGGATGTATGTACTTTCAGTATCATATACCAAGATGAAATATGTATATTTTTAAATAACTAAAATGGGCAGATATATTAAGTTAAAATGTCACGACTATATCACATAAAAACGGAATACTTCCTACAAATCAATGTACTTAGTGTGCTTTTTACCATGTACGGATAAGTCTGATGATGTGGTGAACTTCTTATTGCATAAATTGCAGGAATAAGGTTTCTCTCCAGTATGAATTCTTATATGCACTTTGAGACTTGAAGACTGGGTGAACTTTTTGTTGCAAATGAAGCAGGTAAAAGGTTTTTCTCCAGTGTGGGTGCGCATATGTTTCTCAAGATACTGATGACGAGTAAATTGTCTATCACAGATGGTGCAGGTCGAAAGATTTTCGCCTGTATGTGTTCTTGTGTGTTCCTGAAAATAATAAATGAGGTCAATAATAATATAGTGGTTAATGTCCGAACATTATACAGCAGAGACAATTACCAGAGTAAGGTCCGATAACTCTGCTATTTCTAAACCCGGCCACAATCTCTCATGAACTAATTCCCCAGATAAAAATTGCATATCAACATGGGCCCTGAAATTCTTCCTCGACAGCCCAATAAAAATGGGTCATTGAGAGTCAATGTATTACGACACCGTTCAATTGAAGAGAATAAAAATCTGAGCAAATTAAAATTAATCTTTGTGAAACTTTGATATTCTCCAAGATAACTTATTTTGACTATGTATATGGCCATGCCCTACTTGCATCTGACGCAAGGAAACTTCAACTCATACGTGCACGCTTTTGTAATGGTTTGCGCGACTTAAGTGGACTTTTGGAAAACGAAAAACGTTTTTAAAAAACAAAATTTGCTTTTTATTTAACACAATCGATTCGTGTGAACCTTACAATCAGAATGAATTAGTTGAATGACATGAATATGTGAGAAACCTGGAAATGCATATCAAATGAATTTTGTCGAGTCGGGTAAACTGCAACGTCTGCATCTTCGGGTTGCGAGCGGCTGGTTCAACGACATAACTCCTCCATTCTTAAGAGGAAGTTTTGGATGGGACGAACAAAACTTCTGTCGGCTGAGGGGGTTGGTTGCTTCTTTCAGATGTCCTAGATGTCCTCCTGGTCTTCTGGACTGTACGTATACCCAGGTATAGCAGTATTGAAGTAATTAATACGTACATGAGAAGTGATTTTGTGGTCCTTGATCGTCAATTCGGAGAGGTTGAATGCTGTTTTCCTTAAGTTGTAGCTCATAGTTGTGTAGTTGGTTATTCCCTAATAGTTCCTGGATCTTGATTTCTGGTAGGAGTAGTGTTTTTTCGTGGGATTCCCCTTTTTCGTTGGTATACCCATATCCTGATGTTTGGACACCACACTGATACGGCACTTGCAAGAGGTACCCTGGAGCATCACAAAATCTGTTTGGTCGCATCTGGTTTGGACTTTTTCTCGATTAGGAAAAATACCAATATAGTAAGATTCGCTAATCTCCTCGATCAGGTGTTTCTTGATTGTTACAGAAACTATTTGGCATTCGGCACGGCTGTCTCTTAATTGAAGAATTAAGAAGAGACAATCTTGTTCTTGGAGTCCATTGACTAGGTAGTTGTTTTCACACAGATACTTGGTGTCGAGATAGCGGCATGGTTCAGCTTCATATTGGAACAGGTCGCCACTCATTGTGAAATAGGGATTTTCAGGAATTATTGTGGTTAAATTTTTCGTGGGTATCGAATAGAGGTGGTAGTGGTTGAAAATGTCGGGATGTACGAGGGGTATATGCAGTGCAAAAACTAATCTGTCGTTTGAAAAGTATGCTTCTACGGAAATTACGTCATATTGTTCATGTATATCGGCAACATCTGAGTAGACCAGCAGATTTTTTGAATGATGTTTACGAAGCGAACTCATAATTGATTTCATATCTTCGATTGATATTATTCGATGTTTGTGAGAATCGATAGCAGTGTATCTAAGTTGAATTTTATTTGAGTGAATGTGTCTAGTAGTGAAAAATAATAACTACTGTTATTTTGCAGTTCTTCTATACTTTCTTTGATTATATTCTGTTTATGTATCATCAAAGAAAATGTTTTATTATTATTTTCTAGAATTTGGTGTGTTGGGGATATCTGCTGGTTTAGTGAACTAACGATTTTACCTTCATTGTTCTGTAATTTTTCTATGGCCTCATCATATCGTTTCGCATCTTCTTGGTCCAAGTTTCCAGAAATAGCTTTGACTATGTTACCTAGCCCATTGATTAGTTCGAGTTTTTTCCTGTCCGTTAATGGATAAATAGACTGAAATTTTTCTTTTACCGATTTCATCTGATAGTCGATAGTTTGCAAGGATGAGTCATAGGTCGAAGTCAGTTTTTGTTCAATCAAGGACAATTCAATTTGTCCATATTGAGATTCGAGAATTGTTATTTCATTTTTGATTGGTTTGAATTCTGAATAATGTAAAAATGTATGTGTTCCTACTTTGATTTGTGCAATACCGAGTTCGAAAGGTAAAATTCCAGGATTGTTCTGCAGGTCCGTTATTTGTATGTTTTTGGTCGATGTTGATACTAGGTGGGTCGTTGTTAGTAGGAGTATCCTGTAACAAATTTGTTTTCGTTATTTTGGCCCTCGGTTTCTTGAATATATTTTTATGGTAAGTATTTCGTTGCGTTTTAAGTTTGCTTCCTTCTTCTTTGTCGACTGTCTCTTTTATAAAAGGAGGTTTTAACTTTTTTATGCGAGTTTTGACATCGTGTCGAAAAGCATCTTCATTTTCTTTATAGGTTACCGGATCTTCACGATTTTGGTTCGCTTTGTCTATTACTTTTTCCTTTTGACTATGACAAATTTCATGAATGTGGTCGTATATGAGTTGAGTTTTTTGTTTATGTTCCTGTATATATTTGTTAAGTAATTCTTGGTGGAGATCTATGTCGAATGGGTCTTTTGAGTCTAGGTGTCCTGTAATAATGTCAATAGGTTTCTTTTTCGTAACTGACTGGATTGAATGGTTATATCCGAAAATTGCATAGGACATCATTTCGATAGTAGTCATTTGCGGATTTTCTAGTTTCAATACTCTGAGATGTTCGAGAATAGTCGAGTGGAAGCGTTATACAGGGGCGTTGCTGTTAGAATTTTTAGGGGTTGTCAGATGGAGATTAACTTTATGAAGTTTGGCAAAATCGGTGAGTCGAATTTTTGAATTCGGTTCCACTGTCGGCGACAATTTGGAGGGGCATTCCGTGAAATGACATAAAGACAATTAGTGCATGTACGATAGATATCGCGTCCGCAGAAGGCAAAGAAAAAGCTTGTCCATATTTCGAAAAGTTATCTAGAAAAGTGAGAAACATCTGATTGTTGGCTTGAAAAACGTCTACATGAACTATTTCAAATGGTCTTTTTGGAGTGGGTGCAAGCTGTAAGTGAATTTCTGGGGGATGCCTGTCGTATTTGGCAAGTTGACAAATCTCACAAATATTGAAAAATTGCCTGACGTCATTGGCAATATTAGGCCAATAGTACCTTTTCTTAATTTGTTGGATGGTTTCTTGAATTCCGCGGTGGTTTGTACTAGTTTCGTGGTGATACTGTAAAAGTTCTTCCTGTCTGTATTTGTCGGTAATGTCTTCAAGTTTCGAGGTACATTTTAGGAGTCTGAATGCCGAATTTCTGAAAGTTTGTCGCAGTTTGTTGCTTAGTTCCGTATAGAGACTTTTTGCGTTGTCGTTATCGAAGAAAAATGCATATGTACTTCTCGGATTCCCAAATTCTCTGAAAAATGATATTATGGGTGTAAGGTCGTCATTCACTGAGTAGATATTCCATCTGGTCTTCTTGTTTTCCCATAGACGTTTCTTTGTTGGTTTCCTGGGTAGAGTTGATTTCGAAATTATTAACTGGTTTTGAAATACGTTGACTGGTGACTCGCTGGGATTAATTTCTTGTATGGGATCCTCCTCGTTTGTAAGGATGGTTTCTACATCTTCTTCTACGTTCTCGATGTTTGGCGTTTCGTCTATGTTATTAGCTACGGATTCATTGTCATTTTGAGGTACTCGTCTATTCATATCTCATTGAACTCTTCCATTTATTGAAATAATGTTTGTTGATTTTCTGGTGTTTCTTTCGTTGAAGTCGATGGTTCTACTTCATTGGCGTGGATTTCAATTCTCGGCAGTGCGCCTGCGTTGGTGTTCTTTTTGCCTTTTTTATACATAACCTCATAGTCGTACTCTTCGAGCTTTAGCCTCCAGCGAACTAGCCTTGAGTTGGGTTCCTTTAAAGACATCAACCATTCGAGAGGTTTATGATTCGTCAACACTTTGAATTTCCTGCCGAATAGGTATGGCCGAAAATATTTGGTGGCCCACACAGTGGCTAGGAGTTCTTTTTCAATAGTGCTGTGATTCTGCTCGGAGCTGTTGAGTGTGTGAGAAGCGTACGCTATTGGTTTATCTGATCCAATAGGTCCTTGTGATAGGATTGCTCCTAGAGCGAAATTGCTGGCGTCTGTCGTCAAGTTGAATGGCAGTCTAAAGTCAGGATATTGTAGTATTGGGTCGTTTGTGAGTAGGGTTTTACAGTGGTTAAATGTCCTTACGAATTTTTCGTCATGTTTTATTTCGGCAACTTTTTTCAAGCATACTGTGAATTTTTGTTATTTTGGCAAAGTCCTTGATGAATTTTCGGTAGTAGCCAATAAGTCCTAGGAAAACTTTAATTCCACGAGTAGTTTTTGGGATGGGATACTCGATGATGGCCTTAATTTTGGAGGGGTTCGGCTTTACTCCTTCTGGTGTTACTATACCGGGTGACACAGGGTATCGGGCCACCCCTGTAACTTCTGCATTCGTCAACGGATTTTTCTGAAATTCGGTACAGTTATATAAGCAATTATTTCGGATTTGATCACATTACAATCCAATATGGCGAACTTCCGGTATTTCTGGAAATGCCAGCAACTTTGTTTTTTCAAATGAAACACCCTGTATATTTTTACATATTCAAGTTCAACAGGTCGAAACAAGTGCGATCTCTATTTCAAATGTTTTCGAAAAAATTTGAATTAAAATTGTTTTTTCATTTTACCTCGTGGATAAATGAGATGTGGTCAAGACTATTCACAATGAGTCACACATAACAGAAGAACATAATTTTTACTGAAAAATTATTTTTTGTGTCACTTATCCAGGAATCAATTCAGCCACATCACTTTTTGATACAATTTTTTTTTCAAATGGAACCCCTATGGGCCACCTACCCGTCTCTCTAGAACATACATTGAGGAACAAAATGACATATCATTTTTGTTTTTCGGTGCAATAACAAATTGTATACATTCAAAAATCAACAACTAGTTTATGAATCTCCTTGCAGTTAGAATAATTTTTCAACTAGGTAGGCTGTGGAATAAATGACATTTGAAATAAAGATTGCACTTGTTTCGACCTGTTGAACTTGAATATGTAAAAATATTTGAAAAAACAAAGTTGCTGGCATTTCCAGAAATACCGGAAGTCCGCCATATTGGATTGTAATGTGATCAAATCCGAAATAGTTGCTTATATAACTGTACCGAATTTCAGAAAAATCCGTTGACGAATGCAGAAGTTACATGGGTGGCCCGATAACCTGTGTCACCCGGTATGTCCAAGGAAGGCGACTTCTTTCTTGAGAAATTCAGATTTGTCTAACTGAATCTTCAAGCTAGTTTCTCGAAGTGGTTGAAAAACATTCCTTAGATTTATCATATGTTCTTGTAATGATGTGAAGTATATGATGATGTCATCCATATATACCAAACATATTTTATCCTGGAGTCCCTTGAGTACGTTGTCCATCACTCGCTGGAAAGTAGCCGGAGCATTTTTCAGTCCGAATGGCATCCTGACGTACTCGTAGTGCCCATTTTCGACGTTGAAAGCAGTTTCTGAAATGTCCTCTGGGGCCATTTCGATTTGATGGAACCCGCTTGCCAAATCTAATGTGGAAAAATACTGACACCTTTCTAGCTTATCTAGTACGTCACTGATATTGGGAATCAGATATCTGTCATCTATTGTTTTTTCGTTGACTTTTCGGTAGTCAACTACGATCCTCCATTTCTTCTTTCCACTTGCTTCTGCTTCCTTCGGCACTACCCATATCGGAGATGACCATGGAGAGTTGCTAGGTCGAATTATGTTTTGTTCGAGCATTGTGTTAATTTGTGATTGTACTTCTTCTTTATGTATAAATGGGCACCTATATGACTTGGTGTATACCGGGATTTCGTCTTTTGTGTTTATATGATGTTTCACTTGATTTGTAAATGTCAATTTTTGTCCTTCGTAATGAAAAATGTCTGAGTATGATAAGCAAAGTTTTTCTATGTGTGTTTTCTCTACGTCGTTCATATGTTCGGTGCGTATGAGTTCACGAATATCAGATTTCGTCTTTTGTTTATATGATGTTTCACTTGATTTGTAAATGTCAATTTTTGTCCTTCGTAATGAAAAATATCTGAGAATGATAAGCAAAGTTTTTCTATGTGTGTTTTCTCTTCGTCGTTCATATGTTCGGTGCGTATGAGTTTCAGGTGTATCTGTATCTGTAAGGTCATTGTCGTTCACTTGGTCAAGGTTGGCATGATAGAGTTCGTAAGTCTCGAAACGGATTCGATTTCACTGGTTCAAATAAGTGAATTTGACAATTATAGTCGTTCGGATTTTCAAGTTCTACCCATGCGTAACCGTTATTCGCGGTGGTTAGGGTTTCTCTTATAAGGCAATTATTGATTTTTACAGGGGGTACGAATATATCTCCGGATGATTGATTCACAGGGATTTTGATTTTTATTCCCGTGCGGGCTTCTAATTCGACAAAGAACACAAATTTTTGCTTGGGTTCATAATACTGAATTTTATTTTGAGAGGATGTTGTAAAGAGAATTCAATTTGAGAGATCAATTTGAGCTTCTAGTTGTTTCAAGATATCTAGACCTATCAGTCCATCAAAGTATTGGTGAAATTTGAATGAATGAAATTTAAGTGGTTCATGATAATTAAATTCGTTAAATGGAGGTATGTTAGCACATAAGTCACGTCGAGATTGTTGGAAAACTGATTTGACAACAAATGGTTCTTCGAAAATTGTAGCTTTGTAATATTTTTCGGTAACATCCGGATTCGAAAATGATTTTGTAGCTCCGGTGTCTATCAGTAATTTGATAGGTGGGTTTAATGATTTTGATAAAGGAAAGTTCTTTTTTGTCGTATATTGTATTCAATTCAATTATGTCTCCTCAAGTTCTTGTGTCGTTTCGTGAAAATTTTGACTAGTTTCGTCGTCAAACTGTGAGTTATAGTGTTGGACATAAGGGTATGTTTGGTCACTTTCGTAGGAATCAACATTGTAAACTTCTTCAGCAATAAAATTCATTTTTTGATTAGGGTCCCGTTGGAAATGATTATAGGGTTGGGGGTTTGTGTTTCTAGTAAAATTGTGTGTCTTTGTTATATCGCTCATAGGGGTAGGTTCAAAATTAGATGAACTGCCTTGTGGAGGATTTTTCCAAACATTACGAGGTTTTCCAAATACTTGGCTGTTCGTGAAATATTTTTGTGTTGGTGCGTTTTGTCTGGGTTGAATTTGGATTGGGCCCCTAGGAAATTGGGGTTGATTTGAATTTTGTTGAGACGAAAATTCTGATTGATTGAAATTCTGAACAGGAAATTGCGGTCTAGTAGCACTGAAATTATAGGCATTATTTTGGAAAGATGATCTTGAATGATTTTGGAAATAATTTTTTGGTACTAGGGCTCGTGGTTTATTCATTTGAGGTCTCGGAGCAAAGCTAGAATGCGATTTCTGTAATCTAATATCTAATATTATTGTCTTCAATAATGTATTTTTGTGCTTCGGCTAGATAATTTGGTTTCATTGAATGAATCATCGAGCTCTGAGGTTCTTTCAGACCGACAAGTAAAATGTGCAGTGCATGTGAATCATACAAAGCTTTTTTGCTTCTTTTTATTTCGTCATTATTTTCGTGCAAGTTTAAGTAATTGTGAAGTAAATTGAGGGTTGTCTGTACTCGAGAATAAAACTGTAAGGAATTTTCATTGGAATTTTGTCTAAGTGAGCCTAAATCAGAAATTAAACTGCTTTCGTTTTTCTGATCACCGAAATGTGTGATCAACAAGTCTTTAATGGTTGACCAATTATAGGTGCCACTAAGAGAGAATACTTCTTCGGCCGGCCCGGTGAGCTTGGAAAGTACACTATGTAGTAAAATTTTGTTTTGAGAACAATTTTCAAATCCTGGCCTTACATCGTAATATTCATTCAATGAATCACTGACCGTTTGGAGGTACCTGTAGAGTCTACAGGGATTTCCACCGAATTCAGGAACAATTTGTAGTAGTTTCATATCGAATACGTTTGGTTTGTTTGGCATGTTTAATGAAATTGATTCAATAGATTTTTTGATTGATTCCGATTGAGACTGATTGTTAAGGTTCAAGGATTGCAAAGATTGACTAAGAGTTTCTTCTAGCACTGATACCACTAGTAATTTCTGATTCGGATTCAGGATCAGAGGAAATCAATGACATAAGGAAATAACAAATGAATATGAGGAATCAATGAGTGACCTACATGAAGTTCCAATTTTTCATTCTTCTTCGATGGTTGCCAAGAGTTACTGGATCTCGATGGACGGCTTCTCTGGTACTTCTCGATCACTGGTTTTTCTCGATGAAGAGTTGATACCCAAGGATATCTACGATAGATTCTTTCGAGTATCCTACCGACTGCGCCACTTGAGTTTTTTGAAAAACGAAAAACGTTTTTGAAAAACAAGATTTACTTTTTATTTAACACAACCGATTCGTGTGAACCTTACAATCAGAATGAATCATTTGAATGACATGAATATGTGAGAAACCTGGAAATGCATATCAAATGAATTTTGTCGAATCGGGTAAACTGCAACGTCTGCATCTTCGGGTTGCGAGCGGCTGGTTCAACGACATAACTCGCGAGTATAACAGCGTAAGTCGACACATTCATGAAATTTGTTAGCTACGATTGGACAAAATACGTGATTTGCATATTCTTTGTTTCGCAGGTACATAAAATGTCAAAAACCAAAATCCCCTATACTTGCTCAACGAATTAGTGCTTTCGGAAAGTAATAGAATAACTACAAGGAAAAAAGGCTTCTTCATTATACCCAAACATTCCACAGCATGACTTACTACTCATGATATATCATATTATTGAGGGTACGATTCATTTTCGGCTAGTAGTTTATCACAAATTTATTTGATTTAAAAGGCTGTAAAGACATCACGACTTTCTGTTTAAATTGCTAGATTTGCTAAGCCACCCACAGGAGCTACTGAATTTTCGAATTTCAAAAGCCGTGACTTAACGAAAGAACTGGAAACATTTTGATGCCATTTTTTATGAATATGTTTTGGAAGCTGACATATCGCATGAATTTGTTTTCATATCTGACTTTCATAGAGGGCGATAGTTACACGCTTCGTAACGAGTATTCTCACATCACATAACATGACATAATAACTTCCTTGATTTTGTTTTTCTAGTTTATATTAGTCCATGTTAACATGAAAATTATTGGAATTCATACCAAAAACATCATAATCTAGCCGGCACCGTGCCAAATAGATTATGATTATATTCCGGTTTCAATTGAAAAATCTAAAACACTTTCTTAAGCCAGACATTTTTTCGCGGTAGCGGTGGGAATCGAACCCACCACTACCAACTACCCACCTATCGTGGATAGAAAATGGAACTTCTACCACTTCTACTTCTAATGTTTATTCATTGCATTTAAATATTAATGTAATTAAGTGAGTAAATGTACTTCGATGGTTTGTATGTATGTATGTACATACCAACTAGCCATCCACCTTACGAGAGGCCCTTCAGCTCATGTGTTTTCTGTGTAGGAGTTGTTACTTACTCCATACGCCACCTTGAAAGCAACACTATTAATTGTAGTTGCAACAGCAAATCGTGCAGAATCATCTCCGGCCGAGGCTACGTAAACTAGAATTTATCAATGAAAATTCACTGCTCTGTCAGGAATCCAACTTAGCAACCTTCCGGGGTTCTAATTGCTAGTCGAGCGCTCAACCACTGCGCGGATCAGTCGTTTTTTATTCGAATATTATCATGAAAGTCATCAAATTCGCCCATAAAAAATAGGGATGTTGTCTGACTCATAAAATAGGTATGACAGAGATTCGATAGTCAATCGAGAATTGGATATTTCTCTTCGTTCATCGTTTGTATATATCTGTTATGATGAACATTATAGGGATTCCCTTGCGTGCGCACCAAGAAATAAAAAAAATTATTAATGAAATATTCCTATTCGAAAGTTAGCCGCGAAGAAATTCCGTACACACCTATCATTTCAATAAAGGTGTAGTAGCTCAGTTGGAATATAAGTTCTATTTGTAACAAAGTGATAGCGGAGGACCAGGGTTAAAATCCTGTGGCGGTCTTGTTTTTTTAATTAAATGTATCGGCAGACATATACTGGCCCTGATGACGGCCAGAGTCTCCTATTGATACTGGCCCATCAATGTTCACAGAAATTTTGCCGTTCTGGCCAATTCTAGCCAGCATATCATGGGCACAATGCCGACCAAAATTGTTTGCTAGGGTGTTCCATTTTCAGAATATTTTGATTTGGAAATAATAACTGATGTTATGAAACAATAACTGATGCAGGTATAAGATACGAGCATTGCTCCAGGAAGCAGAACTCATTTGCCAGGCATACACAAAACTCCCCTCTGACTTACACCAGCCGACTCCACACTGCGTGGAGATTGTTCTAATTTATACTCTTTAAAAATGTTATTTTGTCTCATGTAGGTATTTGTCCAATGTTATTGAAAAAGAAAGTACTTTATGAATGAATTCGAATGTGAATATGTGTGACCAAGTGATAGCGGAGGACCTGGGTTTGAATCTCGAGGCGGTCGTTTTTTTTTTATGTATCGGCAGACATGTAATGTCCCTATGACGGCCAGAGTCTCCTCTGGCCCACCAATGTTCACAGGAATTTTGTCGTCCTGGCCAATTTTGGCCAGCATATTGTCACGATTAAATAGATGGTTCAGTCCATCCATATCGATTAATAAGGGGTAATGCTTGGCTTAACAGTTTGCGAGAGGTAATATTCGAATAGGCACTTATAGTTTAGGGGTAGCTATATAGCTATATTCAAACATAATGAAGATTATGGGTAGCAATGACAAATATAAATTACCAACAATGAATATAAAGACCTAATAACAACTTACATTATAATTACCATTACGACGAGTTCTTGTCAAGTCATGAGTAGCAAAATGTCCTCTGTTTTCACGAATACACAATTCTCTCCTTTTGTCTTGAGAATGCATTATTTTTTTGAATGGTTGAAGTGGTCTTCAATTCTGTCTTGCAACTCTTGACGTGAATTAACCTCTATAGCATATACTTTTTGCTCAAGATACGACCATTACATAGTTTGGTAAAATTTATTTTAATTCTGTTCAAATAATAGCTTCAGCATTTACATAATGTAACTGTTTCAAGTTTCCAATAAAAAGGTGATATATTACTCACTTATCCCAGCAAACATAGAACTAGCGGAAGAAGTCTGGCCTAGTGCAGGCAAGTCTGGCAAAATGACGATGCCGGCGTATTGATAATGGACCCTGGTGAATGTTCTGGGAACATTTACATCAGCAATCAGCTGATCATTATTATATGTGACTCTCGTGATCGCGTATGTTTTGTTATTCTCTGGTTTGTTCTCGAGTTCTTGGGAAACCGTTGTTTTGTAGAGGCTGTGATGGTGAGGTTAAGTCGACCTCGTCTTGCAGCACAGAAAGTGTCGAAGAACAATTTAAAAGTCCTGTAACAATCAAGGAGACTAAGCAGAGGAAGCAGTACATGAAAAACAAAAAAACGCCAAACCAGACACTGAGATAAAGAGAAAGTATAACACAAATAATATTTCAGACAAGATAATGAAAAAACTTCAAAGTCTAGAAGAAGAATCATCGTTCAATAGTGACCAAATGTCGTCCATGAAAACAAAGAACTGAAAAAAGAACAGGAGCACCTCTCAAAAAAATATTACAGCTGTAAAATGACTTCCTGAAACCCGAAATGGAGGCAACCACTAACAGTGATGTCAACAGAAGTGAAAATATAATTATGATAGGGCTTTTTTTTATCGCTTGGAGCGCACGAAAGGGAATCCCTATAATGTTCAAAGAACATCGTGCGTTCCTAGGGAGGATAGGGACAGGAGGTAGGTATTGGATTTTTTTTTAACTTTTGGAGATTATATGTTGTTGGGAATACTTCCACAGGCAATGAATTCCAGAGCCTAGCCGTTCTATGGATGGAGGAGTCTTGATAAAGTGCTGTTCGACATCTTTCGAGGTTGACAACGAAAGGATGTGCTGACTGGGCTTGTCTAGTTCGTCTGATTGGTATTGCTAGTGAAGGGATGATAGCAGAGATTTCCGAAGAACATTTCCCGTGGAAGTATCGATAGAAAAGTGAAAGGTCGTTGACCTTTCTACGGTGTTCCAATGATGTCAAAGAGTGAGTTAGTGTGGCGTCACCCACCAGGCGAATGGCTCTTCTCTGGATGGAATCTAACAGCATCAGCGTATGTTTTGGTGCTGAACCCCATATGTGGGAACAGTATTCTAGAACAGGCCGTATCTCCACTTTGTAGATCATGAGAAGCTGTTGAGGTGTAAAGTAGCTCTTCGCACGGAACAAGAATCCGAGTTTTTGTGAAGCAGTTTTTGCGATGGATCTGACATGATTATCTCATGAAAGAGTGTTGCTGATGGAAATACCGAGCATAGATATGGTGGGCTTGGTGGGGATGATGGAGCCAGACATTACAATATCGGGCATACTGAGTTCTGCTTTTCTAGAAAAAATGCAGGCTTGAGTTTTTGTGGCGTTGAATTCAACTAGGTTGTTTGTTCCCCAGGCTGTGATTTCAGCAAGATCTTCTTTGACAGCATTGCAGCAGCTTTGACCTGCCTGCGCCGTGAGTTCTTAGTTTCCTGGGAAGAAATGGGAATTCTGGAAGAGAACACAGTATGGAGGGTACTATCATCTGCAAAGCTGTGGATGGGGCAAGTTGTTACTCCCAACAGATCATTGATATGAAGCAGGAATAATGTTGGTGCCAAAATTGATCCTTGTGGAACGCCGGAATTGATGCCAATGGTATCAAGAGGATGAGCTGGAGAAAGTCTTGAAGAAAGTATTTGAAGTCTTAGATGTACCAGTGACCCCAGAAGACATTAAATTTAAGAAATTACTAAGCAAAATGCCTTACGAACCAGTTCTTGTTAGGGTCATCCTAATTCAGTAACGTTTGGGTTCAGCGAAGCAAGCAGACATAATTATCTACATTAACGAAAATGTCTCTAAGGGCGTCCGAGAACTATTTAACAAAGCAAGGAATCTCAAGAACTGTGGATATAAATTCATGTGGTATAAAAATGGACAAATTTTGTGTCGAAAAACTACAGACTCCGAAATAACTGAAATAATTGATCACACAGAACTGGATAACCTCTTGAAAAGATAGAATCATCTTCCACTCAAAGTAGGTACCTACCCATTAAACATAATCCAACCAGTAAGGATCCTGAAACCAGTGCATGGAAGCTACGATCCTGGACTATAAATCAATTGGAGATTTTCAAGATAATGTAGAGCTGAGTGAACAAGGGCTGAGCATTTTCTACATGAATGCAAGGTCAATCAAAAATAAAATTCATGACATTGAGTTCATGCTCTCAAGACTACACCTTTTCCAATTTTAGTTCAAAAACGGTCAATTGTATTTCCAATAAATCATTTGGATTTCAAAAAGCATCATTTGTATTTCAAATAAGTCAATTTAATATCAAAAAGCATCAAATGTATTTCAAAATTATCAATTCAATTTCAAAATGCGTTAATTGAATTTCAAATTAGTTATTTTAATTTCAAAAAACATCATTTGTATTTCAAAATTATCAAATCAATTTCAAAAACTAACACTTTAAATTCCAAATTTGTCATTTGTATTTCCAAAAATATCAAATGTATTTCGTAATGCATCATTTGAATTTCAAAACTGAGAAAGCACAGGCAAAAGTTAGATGGGTGTTAGGTGATAATATTTTCATTCACCCTGTTATTGGAAGGCTTCTGGTTCCTGTCATTGTGTCATCATTTTTTGATACCTGTAAATATACATCGAGACTCAGAATGAATTTGAAAGACAACTGTGCTATCTGCCGGATCTCAATGTTGAGAGGTAACGTGTTAAAAGTTCGTCCTTGCAATCACTTTTTCCATGTTTCGTGTTCAGAAATAATCATTAACGCAGCGGATGCAAGATGCCCTTTATGTAGAGTCGTCCTGGAGGGTAACGAACCATATGTAAGAAATATTTACAAAAAGCACTCAGATCCAGATAGAAAGAGGATTGTAGCATGTGCAAATAAAGGTGAAGATTGGGTCAGATTGTCATCTACATTGAATATCAATTTTCACACGGCCTACGAATGGATCAAATCAGGTCGTAACCACATGCTCCAAAAAGGAGGAAAAAAGCCACGGATTCTTTCTGAACAGCAGGTGGACCGAATTATTGAATGGGTCGAAGAAGATTGTTCACAAACATTAAAAATGTTGAGACAAAAAGTGTTAGAAGAGTTCCATGTGACAATCTGCCTTACCACTTTGGGAAACTACTTAGAGGGCAGACTTTTCTAAATGAAGCAAGTACATAGGCAGCCTGTTACAATGAACAGCAATGAGAATAAAATGTTGAGGGCACATTATATTCGTACTCTCAATGATTACATCCAACAGGGCAAACAAATAGTATGGATTGATGAGACAAATTTCAATTTATTTTGTCGTAGTATTAGAGGTCGCTCTCGGGTTGGTAACAGAGCAATACAATTGCTTCCAGTCGCAAGGGGGCCGAATATTCATTTAATTGGAGGTATCTCGGCAGCAGGCGTCGTTGCAATGGACCGCCGTCGTGGCTCTTTTAATGCAGCTGCTGCTAATGAGTGGATTCTACAACTCATGCAACAATGGGAAAACGGGGGAAATCAACTTGCTGATTCAGTGATAGTGTGCGATAATGCTTCATGTCATTCTAGGTTGGCAACGGCATTAAATGACACTGCAGTTACTCTCTTGAAACTAGTACCGTACTCTTAAACCCGATAGAGACAATTTGGTCCAAGATAAAAACCTTTGTGAAAAATACCATGGGCATTCCAGATGTAGCTGCTCCTGGAGTAATACAACAAAGGTTGGTTTACCTGGAAAATATTGTAGACGAAGGCAAAAATACGATTGCAGGAGGTGATTGCGCTCGTGCGGTACAACACTCGTCGACGTTTCACGGACCGGCTTTAGCGTTGGGAGATATGCCTGTTGGACAATAACTTTTATTTAATATCATTATGCATAACCAGATATCACATATTAGGTACATAGATTGTAGTAGACTGACGTTGAAATAAAAATGATTAGTTTTGAAATCGAAATGATGGATTTTGAAATTGAAATGGAATTTTTTGAAATTAAAATGATTTTGAAATTGAATTGATAATTTGGAAATACATTTGATACTTTTTGAAATTGAATTGACTTATTTGAAATACAATTGACGCATTTTGAAATTGAATTGATAATTTTGAAATACATTTGATACTTTTTGAAATTATACTGACTAATTTGAAATACATTTGATACTTTTTGAAATCAACTTGACGCTTTTTGAACTAAAATTGGAAAAGGTGTAGAAAAAGAAAAAACAATAGATATTTTGGTCATAACCGAAACATGGGTCAGTCAGGAAGAACAAAAAGTCTTCACTTCACCAAATTATTCTGCAATTTGTGCAAGCAGAAAGAAGAGAGGCGGTGGATGTGCCATATTTGTTAGGAATGGCATTCACTATCAAAACTTGTGAACACTAGAAAGAAACAATATCTCCCTTGCAAACGTATACGTAGAATTGACCAAACTGAATATCATAGCTATCTAAAACCCAAACAACTCTAATGAGCAAGTGTATGACACGGTAAACCTAGTAGAAGAAGTATTAATGAGCCTGTGACAAAAAGACTGTCCTAATTGGAGATCTAAATATAGATTTGTTAATGGATAATCATAATACCCAACTTTACTAGAATACTTGTTTATCAAATGGCTTCACATTCTGTAATCAAACGATCCCAACAACTTTAATTGATCATGTTTCAACCAATGCTCCAGACCTGTTTGTTGACCTGTATGTAGTGAAAAATGAAATAACTGATCATGATATCCAAATCATACAAACAAAGACGGAAACTGATCTATGTACCGAAAAAATTATCCTAAAGAGGTATGCTTTTGGGTGTATGATAAATTGACATTCATCATACTGGGCGTGGAAATGAATTCTGAATTGAGACTCTATCACGAATCTGCGATTAGAGGTCTATAAAAATCACAAGTTTCCATCGTTCAAGTTTGAACCCCCTGATTGGGTAGGAAAGTGTTGAAAAGGAATATCCCCAGATAAATTATGAACATACAAAAATGGATATACCGGGTGTCCCATTAAGCCTATCGACCGGCTTTATCTCAGAAACTATTGGTCCCACAGTTTTAGGAAAAAAACTATCTTGTGTAAAGCAGTCAAGAAAAATTCAACTAAAATAGTTTCAAGTTCCTAAAATGACCGCTAGGTGGCGTTATACAGATTGAAAATTTAAAAACTCATTTTTCTTGAAGAAGTCAAATACAAACGTAGGTATTTTTTAAAGTATTCTGCATATCCTAGTCAATACCTAAAACTTTTGTATAACACTTTTTGTTCTAACTCTTCAAACAACGACAACAAAAACAAAAGAAAAACGGTATACAAAAATCACCATAACTTCGGTTTGTCTTATCCGATTCAAATAAACTTTTGATCGTTTGATAGGTAATTCAAGGTAGAATAAGAATACGATTTTAAATATTCTGGCAAATTCCTCAACAAACCACCAGATGTCGCTTTTTGTAATTGTCACCATTTATTGATGATTTCTTAAAAATTTTAAATGTAATGACATATTTTTTAATAAAGTGTCTTATTCTGCAATAGATTTAGAAAAGAATGCCGCAAACCGGAAGTCTCTAGTGTATTTTAAACAAAAGTTATGAATAAAAATGTGTTTATAAGATTACGAGCGTAATAAATGCATATTTTTTCAATATCAAGAAGGCTATAAATACAAAATAAATGGCAAATCTGTCAAGGAGATGATGAAATCTGTCAACATTTTGCCGTTGAACAATCTTATGCTAAGATTTTAGTGTTTAATTATCAAAAAACCTTTTTTTGTTAAATAATGTCTTACACTGTTGCAGAAGCATATGATATGCTTGCAATATTTTTTCGAAGTTTTGAAAATCCAGTGATTGCCTCGCGAGAATACAGTTTGGTATATCCAGAACGAAGGCCACATTCCCGAATGGTATTTCTTCGCCTGTCTCGACGCTTAAGGGAAACCGGAAGTGTTTTGCCAATACCACCGACCAATAGACGTCGAAAAGCAAGAAACGAAGATAACATAATTAATGTTCTTGCTTACGTTGAAGCACATCCTCACTCCAGTATCAGAGACATGTCAAGAGATTTGGGTGTATCAAGATCAACAATCCAACGTATTTTAAAAGATCACAAAATGCATCCGTATCATGTTCAACTGCATCAAGCACTGACAGCTTTAGATTTTGACAGAAGGCTGGAATTCTGCGAATGGATGCGTAATATGTTAACAGAAAATCCAAATTTTTTGTCCAGTATTTTATGGACCGATGAGGCAACGTTCACCAGTACCGGTAAGGTAAATTTGCATAATAGCCATTACTGGGCGGAAAATAACCCACACTGGATGATTGAAATTGATCAACAACATAAATTCTCTGTTAATGTTTGGTGCGGTATTATCGAGGGCAAAATTATTACGTACATTTTCGAAGAAAATTTAAATGGGGCAAGATATTTGGACTTTTTAGTCAACCACTTACCAGCTTTATTAGAAGATGTTTCTTTGGAAACCCTCAGGAACATGTGGTTTCAACATGACGGTTGTCCGGCGCATTATGCTCGCAATGTAAGGGAGTATTTGGATAACCAGTTTCCTGCTAGATGGATTGGAAGGGGTGGTCCATTTGCTTGGCCACCTAGGTCTCCCGATTTAACTGTCTTAGACTTTTACTTATGGGGAAGAGTAAAAGATGCAGTTTATACGACTAGACCAACAACGCGAGAAGACATGATTTTGCGCATACAAAATGCAATACAGTCAATTTCTGTAGCAGAGATAGAAACTGCTGTATCATCGACCCGACGAAGATTTGAAATGTGTATTGAAAATAATGGCGGCCATTTTGAACATCTCAAATGAAAACTTATAGCCTTAAGCAGTAGGTAGGTACCCAAGTTATTTGTTTTGTATCTAGCCTTTAATTTGTTTGTCCTTTTCATTTATAAGATTGTAATAAAAAAACAACATTTTAAAACTTTATGAGTGAAATTTCATAATCAGATTCAAATTTCCTCCTGACAGTGAACTTATTGTCACATTTTAATTTTGAAATTATTTTAAAAATATCTGACTACCGGTTTGCACCCGTGTTTTGTAAGGCTCAGCATTGGAATATTTGGTTTCAGCATGCTCGCCATGTTATAATTGTTATTTACAATTCAAGTTACAAGTACATTAGGATTTCACCGGACGATTCTGTGTATGACGAGTTTGACACAAAAAAAGTATTATTCTGACATTCTTGAAATGGACAATTATTTTGTAGCTATAGCCTTCTTGATATTGAAAAAATATGCATTTATTACGCTCGTAATCTTATAAACACATTTTTATTCATAACTTTTGTTTAAAATACACTAGAGACTTCCGGTTTGCGGCATTCTTTTCTAAATCTATTGCAGAATAAGACACTTTATTAGAAAATATGTCATTACATTTAAAATTTTTGAGAAATCATCAATAATTAGTGACAATTACAAAAAGCGACATCTGGTGGTTTGTTGAGGAATTTGCCAGAATATTTAAAATCGTATTCTTATTCTACCTTGAATTACCTATCAAACGATCAAAAGTTTATTTGAATCGGATAAGACAAACCGAAGTTATGGTGATTTTTGTATACCGTTTTTCTTTTGTTTTTGTTGTCGTTGTTTGAAGAGTTAGAACAAAAAGTGTTATACAAAAGTTTTAGGTATTGACTAGGATATGCAGAATACTTTAAAAAATACCTACGTTTGTATTTGACTTTTTCAAGAAAAAGGAGTTTTTAAATTTTCAATCTGTATTACGCCACCTAGCGGTCATTTTAGGAACTTGAAAATATTTTAGTTGAATTTTTCTTGACTGCTTTACACAAGATAGTTTTTTTCCTAAAACTGTGGGACCAATAGTTTCTGAGATAAAGCCGGTCGATAGGCTTAATGGGACACCCGGTATATTTATATAAAGCAATACATTGAGAATTCGCATTCTCTATGTGATGAGAATATTTACTCTTTTTCAGTTAATTCAATAGAAAACAACTACTTTCCTGGCTATATGCCACGACGAACATTGAATTATATATATTGAACACACACGATAAGAGTTTGAAAATAAAATATAAAAATTTCTGAAATTGAGAATTTAGTTGTATTATATAGAGATGAAAATTGTGTATATCATGAAGAATGGCTGTAAGAATAAGTGGACATCATGGTTACTGATGAGGATTCAGAGATCCGAAATGGGTTCTTTGTAATAAAGTCATATAACCTGTGTGTGAGAGATAATATTTCCCATATCACTGATATGAATGATTATTTTTGGACGTTTTCAAGCTCATCAAGATCAGAGTTCATGCCAGTATACTACTCCTATACATTCCAATTTTCATTTCAATGCTGAATATATTGGTAAGTCATATTTCTAGATCATTATTCATCATATTATTCATCCGATTTGAAGAAGAATGTCAATTCTCAATTTCGGAGGATTTTATTCTTTATTTTTCATGTTCCCCTTTTGAATGTTCATCAGATATAATTCAATGTTCGACGTGGCAAATAGCCAGGAAAGTAGTTGTTTTCTGTTGAATATTCAGAATGATGTGTGTATATACATATTTTTGTCTGAAGGAGAATGCAAATTCTCAATTTCAGAAATTTTTATATTTTATTTTCAAACTCTTATCGTGTGTGTTCAATAGATATAATTCAATGTTCGTCGTGGCATATAGCCAGGAAAGTAGTTGTTTTCTATTGAATTAACTGAAAAAGAGTAAATATTCTCATCACATAGAGAATGCGAATTCTCAATGTATTGCTTTATATAAATATATATCCATTTTTGTATGTTCATAATTTATCTGAGAATATTCCTTTTCAACACTAAAGAGGTATGTTAACTATGAAGGAGTCAAAAATAACCTAAAACAGATAGAAGTGGGAATATGAAGAAAACTTGGAAGACTATGAATTCTATCATTACTAATACAGAAACAGATGTTCCCATTCATGTACATTGCCTAAAAATCAATAATGATATGATTACTGGCCCTGTCAAAATACGTTATGAAATGAACAATCATCACGTTACTGTAAAGGTACTGTGAAATAAATAAGCAAGTAAAATACCCTACCAACACTTAGATATCTCGTTGGAGAGGCAAGTATGCCAAAGAATATTCCTTGAACCAGTTACACCAATTGAGGTGAAAAATCTGATTGAAGATTTGGACGCCAACAAAGCAACAGGATGCGATGATATAAATGTTCATTTTATAAAAAAGTGCAAAAGTGAATTGGCAGAAGTTTTATGCCATGTGATTGATGTCTCGCTTGTTAGTGGTGAAGTGCTGGAGCTAATGAAGATAGCATGTTTAACGCCCCATTTCAAAGATGGTGACTGTGAAATTCCGGAAAATTACAGACCCATATCTATGTTGCCAATTTAATCGAAAATCATTGAAAACATTTTGAACACTCGAATGTTTAACTCCCTGCATAAACAGGATATTTTGTATTCTCAGCAGTTACCATAGCTGAAAATCAAAATTAACTTGATAATAAATCTAAAGCATCACTCGTTTCATTGGACCTGCGAAAGGCATTCGATACTGTTGATCACAAAATTTTACTACGAAAACTGAAAATGATGGGTATTAGGGCCACATGTTATAACTGGCTGAATAATTACCTGTTGAATAGGAAACAATGTGTATTCCTGAACGGTGGTACCAGTTCAAGCATGGTTGTATTTTGTGGGGTTCCACAAAGCTCAATTCTGGGCCCAACTCTATTTCCGATTTATGTAAACTTAATGGCAGACCTAGATCTGAAGGGAAGGATGAAATTGTATGCAGATGACACATTATCAATTTATTTTGGTGACACAAAGGAGTCCATAAAAAAATCTATTGAACATGATTAGAAATTAATAGCAAACTGGCCAATAACACATAAGCTAACTCTCAATACGGATAAATCTAGTTATGTTGATATCCAAACGAAAAGCTGTTCATGATGACACTCAAATTATTTTGAATAACCAGACCCTGAAATATTCTGCAACCATCAAGTATCTTGGTATCTATATTGATTGATGAAAACCTGTCATGGGAATTCCATATCAACAATCTTATAAAAAAAATACGAGCACCAATAGGCATACCGAAAAGACTCAGCTATTGTCTTTCTGAACATTTATTGAGATCAGTATACTATACCTCAATTCATTGTCATCTGCAATATCTAACCTGATTTGGTATCCAACATGTGGAAAAATCATAAAACCTCTTAAAATATTGCAAAATAAGACCATCAAGAAAATTTATTCACTTCCTTCCAGATACAGTACAGTTGATCTTATCTATATCTATATCTTGTAATATTCTTAATCTAGCTAAGATATATGATTATCTGGTTTGTCTGTACATTCACCAGGTAAAAAGTAAAGCACGTCACTCCAATTTGATATTCAACACAAGAAGTCAAATACAAAAGTATGAAACAAAAAATAACTAGCATGCTCAACTTGTTCGTTGTGATCAAAAGCAATCTTAGGTTATATAAACCTGTCTCTATCATATATCAATAACAATATCGTTCCAACTACAGAAATACCTGTGGCAAGAGAATAATGAGAATTAAGAAGCTCAATGATATCACGTTATCAGATTTCAATGGTCAGATTTAAACTTATGCAATTTATTTTTCATACTCCTATCCGCAGGAAGAAATCTGATTCCAAGAATATCCACTGAAAACTGATGATGCATTTCATATTTCAGGAGTACCTCGCAGCGAAGGAATACTACCCACTTAGATATAGATAACACATACCAGCCAGTATGCAGTCACTCTGAGAAGTTTCATTATAAAAGAAGAGAGAGGTTAAGATATAATTGTGTCATTCATAAAATTGTTTCCTTGCAATCTGGTATGTATCTGATTCATATAATATGACGAGATGATTATATTACAAAAGAGAGTTGCTTCAACATTCTTATCCATATTGGACCCCTAAAACCCCACCCAGACCCCTACCCCTGCCTGGATTTTATATAACCAATGTCGATAATTGGCAATAAACGTCCCATCATTTATATATATGCTAGGCTTGCTATGGAAAACTCAATGTGTGGATTATGTTGTTGCCTTTTGCCGGGTACTGCATATAAGTCCCGCATATGGGACCATTTACTGGACCGCTTATGTCAGTCATGGGGAAAATATATCAGGCCATTAATGTCCTATATCAAAATGTTTGCTAGTTTCATAGATAGTCTAGTAAAGCAACAGTTATTACTTCATAATTTCCAAATCAGAATATTCCGGAAGAGGTACACAATATCGAGTTTTACAAAGATTACCTTTTTGCTTTGAAAATGGATGACGTTCAAGTTCACCAAATATTTGGAATAGGAAATCAAAGCTCAAAAACGGTATGTTCAAAACTACTTCGTACAAACCGTGTCAGATATGAAAACAAATTCATGTGATGTGTCATCTCCCAATACATAATCATACAATATTGCCAGTAACTCATCCGACATAATCGTGAATAATGTGTATACACATTGTTTTTTCAACCATTTGCATCTTGAAAACGGATGCCGTTAACCAATTTCGCAGTGTTCTACCGATCCTAGTAACGTATCCACCTTTTTTTGGAAAACACCCTGTTCATGGGTTCACTATCTCCAGCATAATCCATTGAGTACTCGATTTAATAGTCAATGCTGAAGACGATTTAATCGACGTAATATGTTTCATTCTAATGTTGACATGTAATTTGACACTTCTCAAAACTGACAGGAGTTTTCGTCTCACTTCGCGTAACCAGTTGCATAAATAGGTTTTTTTTTTTTCTAATTTTAACATGTAATATGACACTTTTCAAAACTGACGTAAGTTTTGAAACGTCCTACTTCACGTTACCAGTTGCCTAAAGTGAAATATTACATAACTGGTGATATGTTCATTCCAACAGCAGTAACAAAATAAAAATATAAATGGACGAAGATGAAATTGCATTTTGTACTGCTCCCGTGATATCACTTGGTAAATCTGAATTTGAATCAGCCAATTTTCACTGTTGAAAATATCAAACAGGCCTATTTCGTGAATTTCGTCACTGATTCGTGTCCATATTTTTGTTTGACGGATACTTCAAAGTGACGGGCAAAGTCAACTGCTACTATTTTTTGTACAAAATTGGTAAAACTAATGTAGAACTGATCACTCTTTTTGTTCGAGCGTAATTTTTCATAAAAATTATGAAAAATATCGTACACAACTACTTAGGGAATAACTAGCAAATAAATAGATATGGAACATTTACAATGAAAGGCGACCTACACTTACCTGTAAATAAGCTGCTGTAGTAAATTTCTTATCACAAGTAACACACGTGAACTTTTCTCCGGTGTGTTTCATCATATGAGACTGTAGTTCCGAGGCATAATTACAAACCTTGAAGCAAACGGTACACTTGTAAGGCTGTTTTCCTGTGTGTTCACGCATGTGGACTGTTAACTGAGAAGAATGGCTGAATTTTGCATTACACATTTTACAGTTCACCTGTGGAATGAAGTTAACTATTAATTGATGAATTGATAGTTATTATCGAAATTATTGATCACCAAGAAGGTAGTGGATTTTCATAAACTTTATAAGTGAAGATTGAGAGCCAATAAACATTCATACCCTTGACGTTGAAAACATTCTAGAAAATTGCAAGATGAATATTTATGCAACGAAAAATATCATTCCAATGAAATTTGAATATAAGAATTAAATGTTGAATTCCTCATGAGAATTAGCCTCTTTATAGCTTATATTCGATTGAGATACCATTATGTATAATAATGACAATATACATTAACAATTCATAATATCCAGGGTGAAATAAAAATATAATACATATAACAGGCTTGAATTATGTATATGGATCAACATCAAGTTTTCGACAAGACTCATATTCCCGAACAAAGTTCTACACTGTAGTAATTATTGTGACATCGTTCAAAAATTCAAATTGGATTATACCTATACTGCCGTCGTATCGAAGAGGACCGTATCAGCATATTTCATGGTTTTGGGGTTAGATGTCAGCCAAACAGAATCGAGTAGGAGAAATCGATTTTTCTAGCTCAAAATGTCATGTCTGTATCGACCAAACCTGAAAATACACTTAGATTTTTTTCAAAATTACGTCATAAGGGAGTATTTGTATATTGAATTACCGTAACAGACATTTGAAGGTGGAAAAACAGTTTATGGTTATTTACCATGTTATAAATAAGCTGATCACACGAGTTGATAATCTCATCCCATTTCAGCTTAAGGAATCGTATCACAAATTCCTCACTTATAACACCGTATCTACTATCGATGCGGCATTATTAGTTACCATTGAATGTGTGAAGCTGTCAAGCACTGTCAAGATACGGTTCTTTTAAAACTTGCAAAGCGCGAGAAGTCGCTAGTGAATGGGTGAAAATGTAAAGTATAGTTGATTACCTATTGATATTGAATGAATTGGCATTTTGTACTCCATAAGACCTGGAAAATGTATGTCAAGCGGAGATCTAAAGATTCAACAAGGGCTCCTTCACGGCGAAATGAAACTATATTTTATTACCTCAAAAGCGAGGTAAGTGAAGTCCACCAGGTGTGTAAGGTATTTTTTTTAATGACAATAACGTTCACAAAAAAAAACATACCATCGTAAAACACGTTTTGAGTCATAACGAATCTGATGTTGCGGTTTCTAAAGACATGAGGAGTGAACACGCCAAACATGTGAAGTTTGATAAAGAACTGTCACGTAATCATGTGCAATGTTTTCATCCATGTGTGTCCGAATATAGACGCGAGCATGCTCCTAATAGATTATATTTGCCCTCGAATGTCACTAGAAAAGAAATGCACGATGACTTTGCGAAAGAGTTTCCTGGTTTAAAATGTTCTTATGAACTGTACCGACATGTTGTTGTTGTTAAACTGCATGATGTTTCACATCCACGTGAAAATTTGAGTCCAAACTGTTGAGTTTCCTGGCAAGTTCATGGAAAAAGATGCACGAAAGGTCGTGAAGCATATAAAGAAGATGTTGAAAGAAGTAAGACATTATTTTATTCAGCTGATTTGGAGAAGGTTATAATGTTACCACGCCTGGAGATGTTCAAATTAGTAATTTTTACCCCAGGGTTGGAGTCAATTCGAAACATAAGCCTGTTGCCACTATTTGGCACGAAACTGTCGCGGGAAGAAAGAAAGGGATTCTGAAAGATTGTTGTTTGGCTTAATAGCTGCAGTGCCAGAAATGAGAACTGGACCTTGATGTCTTTCCTCATTTATATTATCAACTCAGCAGAAATCGAGACTGAAGATATTTGCTTTAAATTTTTCGAAAAATGTCCGCATTCATCACCAAGTTGATATGGCATTGAAGGCGAACAAAATAGGTTTATGATTTTCCTGATTTTCGTGATTGCATCAAATCTGCCAATTCTGGTCGGGTCTTGGTGAACGATATGCGCATTGAAGATTTCTCCCTTTGGACAGATCATGCGTTGCGTCTCAGACAGCACTGAAAAAGATGAACCCTAGACTCTATCTTTCAGATATAACGGAAGTAAAGGTAGTCAGTGGATCCCGGAAATCGTTGTACAAAAAGGAATTTGAAGATCATAGTAGGGAAATGAGACTTCTTACAAAAAAAGGAATTCCGAAGTCACCATCAGTAAAAAACTTCCGAGGGATATATTCCCAAACATCTGAAAGAACTTTCAGGTATCAAGCCTGCTTCCAGGTTTGATTTTTGAGATAATTTACCATTGTCCGACTCAGCAACAGACCTTATTACCCATTTCCAGTGAAAAAGAATACTTTGTTCATGGTATTTTTCTTCCATAATTACTTTTGCTGTTCTGAATGTTAAATACCTTGTTCATGATTGAAATATGTTTCTCTAATTCTTCTCTCAATTTAGCTTAGATAACCGTATGTGCATTTAATATGCTTTTGAACTCAATTTTTTTGCATCTATCCAATCTCGATTCATTCATCGTCATCTACAACCTTGAAATCGACCAAAATCACAGAACGTGCTACCTATTTTTGAAAAAGTATCAATGTTATGCGAAGATTACTCCAGGCAGTGTTTTTGCAGATACGGTTCTCTTCATTTCCACGGCAGTATTGAAAGGTAATTTTTCTTTCGGAATATAATACAAACGTATACTAGATAAAGTAGGCACTTTTCTGCATGATGATCATTGATTAGCCTGATATGTTGATAATGAAAACTCTTCAAGACTGAAAGAATCACATCAGAACTTCTTTGTGAAGAATGAATCGGTGATACAATCAGAGGTCGAGAAATTCTAATGAAGGTTTTTCAAATTGTCCTTCCGATTTCACTTGTACGTTAAAATGTTGGGAGAATATGGAATTATTAATCTCCAACCCTCATCAATAGAGATGTCATCAAAATAATTTACCTATTCGGAATTCCAAACTCAATTGCATTGCACCAATATTGGTTCCCGATATTTGAGAGTGCAATTTTATTATTTGAGAGGAAAGTTTGGAGGTTTTGAAAATAATAAAGCACTTTCAACTCAAACATCATGAAATGCTTATGTCTACAAATACTATTGGAAGACCGCAAAAAATCGATATAAAATAAATTGCTAACAAAAAATATCTGCAGTGGTGCAAAGATGTTATTTCTGAAAATTTGAGGGGAAATGTATTTCGGGCATATTCCGAGGAGAGATCTTTTTGGTCTAATTATTCAATGACTAGGAATCTGTTATTTTTAGAGAAGAATCAAGATATTAACAAACATTATAGAAGGATAAGGTTACCAGGCCAAAAACTCCAAGATTTTGACAAAAGACTATATCGAACAATTTCTGAGGAATGCACAAGACGATAATCATCTCATGGTAAAATTAGCAGTTATATTTGGTACATTAGAGTCTTGCCGTAGGAAAGAGCTGTGTTACTTGACACTCGAAAACATTGAAGATATGGAAAGTACGTTATTAGGTACTCAACTTCGCCGGATTTTTCTCAAAATCAAGGATCCCAAATAGACACACAATTCAGTCGATATCAACACGTTTGATAAAATGCATTTATATATATATATATACTTGAATTCTTGGAGCTGTCCAATTTGAAGCCCTAAACTGGGCATTGTTTTCTTCGCTTTTCGGACACTTTATTGGTAGATGGTGGTACCAGTCTGACAACAGTTACGCAACATGGGAGATGGAAATCTTCGCCAGTAAAAGGTTATATTGGGAATTCATTGGAAAACGAAGATTTCCAAAAAACTTTATACAATCTCCGATATTACTGTTTCCGGCTCATCTACAAGTTTAGTATGGAGAGCAAAAATAATATCGTCATTGGTGAAACTTAAGAAGGTATTAACATTATGGCTGTTCACAGTGTAAAATATATATCAATGTTAATACAATAATTGTTGTATTTTGAATAATGATCTAGTCAGACCAGAAACCGACAAAGTTTTCAATTCTGCAATTTTGCATCATTCTACTACTTCTCTACTATTCATTTCTATTTCGAATACCAATTTTGTCGGGCTCCGTTCTTTCTACCTTATGAGAAAAGCAGCCGAGTAGCCGACACATCTTTGCGCCATTGGAGACGGTGTAAGTAGTTTTTGATGTAAGGGTCCGAGTTGGCATACATTTCGTAATAATGTTTTTCCACAAATAGCTATAGAGCCTATCTTTATTCACTATTCCTCAAGAGTGTGTGTGTAGTAAAGTGTGTTTTTTCTACCAAGGTAGTTTTCGTCATTTTATGAACTACTACTCAATGAAGACATACCCACCTCTGTTATGGTTAACCAGAATTCACTGTTCTGATGCGAGATTCGTAGAAATGGCACTCGAATCTAGTGGGTGTTCATCAATAACGACTTGCCATATCATGCTGTCATGGTCATTGCTACTAGTTTATAATTAGAATTGTAGAAGGGCTTTCATAGTGCCAATAGATCCATATTTCAGTTTCACAGAACTACGCTTGGAATATATTGCTGGTGGTGAAAAAAATTGTATGTACATTTTGGTAGTAGAATATTATTACCACGGGACCTTATACCACTCGGCTGAAGCCTCGGGATATATAATCTTGGTCTCTGGGTAATAATGATATTCTTCACTACCTTGGTGTATAAATAACTATTTTTCCGAGTTATTTTTGGGATTCACGGGCCGAAACTTGGTAGTTATATAAGAACATCTTTCTGGGGATATAGTACAATATCGATAATTGTATGAAGCAAAATCATTTTGATCTCTACAGGATGTTTTTTGAACGTGGAGCTACAAAATTGATTATTTTCTCAAATGGAGCACGTTGCATTTTTTTATATATTTCGATGTATCGTTATCTTGGGTTCGGGCGAGAGAGAAGCTTTAGCGGACTGTGTTCGAGTTTGAAAAAAAAACACTTATTATTTGCAAATTGCGGCATCATTTTAATTATAGCCTCAATGCCCTCGCCTCTCTCCGAGAAAGACTTGCGCAGAAATCTTTCGTTGCTTATTGATGAACGAGTTGAATTACATTTATTATAGTTATTATCAAGATACGAACTAACCGAAAGCTAACAAAAAAAAAACAATATATTCTGTGGGAACAGAACATCTTGCCTACAGGACTATGTCATATTTGTGCATTTTGTTTGTGGTGTTGCTAAGCTAATCAGAATTATTTCGAAAAATTATATTACGCAAATGTTGAGTTCAACGTGCCTGTTGATCTTCGTATCGAAAATGTTCATCCAAAATTATGCCAGAGTTGTCTATTTCGAACGGTCATAACTTTGTTATTCCAAAATATATTTCACTAGAACTGCATTCATATTTTCATTCTCTCTCCTCTGATACCATGTTATCTTTATGATGGTCTGTATTTCTGGAGATATTAGCCTTTTCTTCGAATTAACTTTCAATTATGACTGAGTTGTAGCAGCAAAAGCCAGAGTAAATTGAATTTTTTATGTACTCTTGATATCATCATTCTGAGTCAATATTCTGTCTACTATTTATATGTATATTCATTGTGTAAACATGTTTCGTAGTATTATATAATACTTACCGTGCTATGTTATTCTTCATTGTTAATTCCATTATAGGTTGCATCTTGACTGTTTCTTATACAATTGTATGTTGGTTGTCTTGAAAGAAATAATGTGATTTGATTTGCTTTGAAATAAACTTGTTACTGGCCGATGTTACATGACACACCCTGCATAAAAAGTTTTTGTTGAGAAGGATGCGCTTCTAAAAATATTACAAGTACAAGTGAGCTACATTTCGCCCATAGTGTTAACTTGAATGAACCTTCGAAAAAGAGGCGACAACAATGGATAAATGCCATCGGAAGAGAAGATCTCACAGAAGAAAAACTGAAATACACTAGAGTGTACAGTAAAGATTTTCTGTCAGGTAGGAAGTTCATGCATGGTAATTTGATGTTTTTGTTATAAGTATTCATCTATAAAATTGTAGGAAAACCATCCGAATCGAGTGACAAAACTAGTCCTGACTGGGCTCCATCTTTAGAAATGGGTTATGGGAATGTTGTAGTGGTTCACAAAATAGACAAAATTACAACTGTTAGGGAAAAAAGAGCAAGCAAGTAGAAGAAATGTTGCCTTGATGATATGTCTGAGGTAGGAATTCAATATATTGATCAGTGTATTCCGTCTATGTCTATGCTGATGTGAAGGTTTATATGAATTCATTGGTTATTTCTTCTATTCATAGATATGTATTCAGAAAAAGTATACGTCCAAGAATGAGCAGAAGAAATATCTGATATTGAATGAAGTTATTAACATTTTTATTTCAAGTAGTTATTTTATGATATTTCAGGTCGCTCTTGATGTGGTTCCTAATGGAGGGAAAGATGCACTTTCGGCAGATGTAACAAGAAGGGATCAAAATGATAAGGAGTGTTAAACCAATATAACAGCAGAAGATTTTTCCCAAATGATGATATCACGTGAATCCACAAAAAATTTTAGTCAAAAATTGAAAGAGTAGAGTGGTGTTTTAATTTTTTGAAGGACAATAACACAAAAGCAAAGTATTATATTGAATTAAATTCATATCAAAACTGAAAATGCTTGTCAAATACTTGAAAGGCTATGTTCCTGTATATTTTAATACAAGTTCACCAGTACATGACCAGGCGATGCTCACTATGATAGAGTTGAGACTGAATTTGGATATCGTAGACTTATCATACCGCTTTGGTATCAGTTCCACTACAACATCTACTTACTTTGAAGCTATCATTGAGGTAATGTATGATAAATTGAAAAAAATTATTGCATCGTTAAGTAAGGAAATCTTGAAGTAAACCATGCCCAATCAGTTACAATAGATTGCTTTGAACTATTTCTTAAAAAATCATCAGATTCACTCAGAAGTTCTCAGTGCTGGTAAAATTACAAACATCACCATACAATTGAATTGTAATAGGATTGCTCTTTACAATCCTATTGTCTTAAAATACCTAATTAAACAATATCATCCTGAATCTACTCGATTACCTCACAATATTTGAATATTTATCACAACTATTTTCTATCTATCTTATAGACAACACCTTCTCCGGGAAAAGGAAAAATATAAACATTAGCTGAATTCAACATTTTTTCTCTAAAATGTCTTAAACCTAACTACTAGACGAAGTTCCTAGAACCCAGCGAAACCAAAATTCATGGTAACACCAACAAAACCTCTCGAAATAATTCACGTGGACACATTTCAAGCAAACGGACAGAAATTCCTACCCAATTGAAGGATAAAATTCTGTAAATGTCTTGAATGCACTCCTAATATCCATCACCCACCATGGACTACACACATGATTGTATCAGTCAATGGTACCATATTAAAAAATGGTCTCATACAAGAATTCGGACAATTATAAGATTCGGATACACTATACAACTGAAAGGAAAAAAAGCAAATTTCGACGTGAAAACCCAAATGCCCATTGCGATTTCAGGCTAAAACAGTTCAATCCATATAGTAACTAGACAAAAACCTATAGAAGTTCTCAACGGACATTTTGACACGCAGGACCCATTTGATGTAGACATTAACAGAACCTTGATTAACAACTACACCCAACAACATCGAGAAAAAACTGAAGCAATATATCAAAAATTGAATCAAAGAGCAATCGAGATCAAAGAAAAGGTTATTGGAAAATTAAACCAGAAAAGGGAATCACCAATCACGTACAAGCTAAGTACTAAGATATATACGAGGACTACTGCCAAGAGAAATAAGTTACTATTCCGCTTTCATCCTCGAACAGTCGATTCAGATAACCAAGTAACAGTTAGATTACCAAAAACTATATGTCATAAGAAAAACATTAGAAACATAAAAATCCAACCTACACAAAATACTGACGCTCAAACCTCATTGCACATGGACTCAAACGATGGGACAAGAAAAAAAATTCCAAGACCTGAAAGACAATCCAGGGATACTACCGTTTGGGCTAGGTGCTGCGAGGATTCAAAATAGTGTGCATGACTTCATCCATTTTTACAACTCAACACCCATAGCTATGGGAATAGGACTTCAATATTAGCTAGAATCAGTCAACCAGAAATTTCAATCAATCTATCCATCACACAGGACCAAGACAGGACTCATGAATGGTCTAGGAAACATAGTTAAAGCAATATCGGGCAACCTCGACCAAGAAGACGCCGAAAAATATGACAGAGCTCTCGTCGCCCTACAACACAACGGAAAAAATAAAATTTGCCGAATAAACGATCATGTTTCATTGACCACCAAATTGCGAATGAGGAACAACTGAATTTGTCTCTGCAAATACTGATACAGCTCCTCACAGACCTCGAGAATGCCATAACTTTTGCAAGAACAA
Source organism: Phaedon cochleariae (assembly GCA_918026855.4). Taxonomy (NCBI): domain Eukaryota; kingdom Metazoa; phylum Arthropoda; class Insecta; order Coleoptera; family Chrysomelidae; genus Phaedon; species Phaedon cochleariae. The sequence continues at coordinate 40,959,351 of OU896709.1, read as the reverse complement.
ACACACTACATAGCAGTATAATCAGACCAGGTGAATTGGAATATATTTTATAACTCGAAAACCATATGAAAGAACAGTTGTTATACACCGACGGAAGTGAGCTACTCAAATACTATGACGTCATCTCCGCAGACGCCTACTATTCGAATACAATGATTGTCTTATTCATTCTGCTATTTCCTCTTGTACATCCTGAAATATTCACCATTTTCACATCCATTCAATTTCTACAAGACATTTGACCACTATGATACCAGCTGCACCCTATCTGACAATGAATACTGCACTTTACCAATACATGGACCAGCCCTGCAGAAGATTAAATCCGGACTACTTGTGCCCAAGCACACCCATCCAGTTCGATACAATTACGCAAGATTGTATCTCCCAAATCTTACAACGGTCAGACGAAAAAGCCTCCTGCCAACAAGTACCAGTATCAGTGAATATCACATTGATTGAACAACTGGCGTCAGTCCACTACATTGGTATATTCCCACAGCCGACAAAAGTATCAACCCAATTTTCCATCACTGGAATTTTGGTACTCCAGGGTACCTACTTGATCGAAATACCACCCGGATGCGGATTGTATTTCGAAAAACAGGCAAATGTGATATTGTCTGCCTTAACTTACGAAATCGGTTGAAAAGCGACCGAAAAATCTGAAAAAATATGGAATTGAAAGGTAGTTGAGTGATGAACCTATTTGAGGAATAAAAAGACTTAGTCCACTTGCCTGTTTCAATTGAAATAGTTGAGATATGACAGTTATGAACGATATCTCATCGAGTTTGATTTATTGTTCAAAAAGTATGGATACATAGTTAGTTCTTTCCAAACTAACATTACTAGAATTCATTACAGAAGTCATCTAAAAAATAAGGCGTTTGAATTTGAGTTGAATTCTTTGTTCAAATGACCGATTTTCCCCTATTTACGATGAATTGTTTCACGGAGTGTGCTTTTTGATTATTAAATCAATATTCCAAGATGTTAAACCAGTGAATTATGAAAGATGAATGTGATTGAAATAGGTAACGGGAATTCAGGAGTCCACAAATAGTGAGGTCCAATCTGGAAAATAAGAGTCAAATACCTATCCGTGGGTTCACATAATAGCCAATCAGCCCAAGGCACCCTAGCGGCAAGCGAGATATAAAAAGTACAAATATTGAAGGTAAATACATAATAAACTACAACTTGAACTGTCGGCTGCGGTTTACCATGGCTTCTAACATTGGGGTAGGAGAACTCGTGACGGCAAAGAAGCAATTGAAATGATAATAAATCAAAATTTGGCTCAAAATTATATTTATAGTAGGATAATGCAAGAGTGCAAAATATGAAACTTTGTCATGGGTGCCTGGACAGGAATCGTTGTTATTCGAATTCTGCAAATTTCGATGCGAATTTCAACGAAACATGTTAGGATATAGGATTTTCTGTCTGCGTATTATGAACTATGTGATTTTTTTTTATTCTTGTCGATTCGCAATGAATGGCCGCGTTTACGATCTGTTTGTGACCACAAAGTAAAATACCGATTGTTAAGGTTGAGAAACGCGACAATTCTCGCCTATACCTGAGGTCCGGGGGGGTTAGGAAGAGATAGCAGTGGGCGTTTACAAAACAGTCATAAATCAACAAGCATCCTTTTTAGAAAAGGACAACTCACCCGGTTCGTCAATTAGTCGGGGTGATTACCGCGTCCGAATATTTATTTATATTGCCAATAATCTGCCTAGCAGATTCCTAGCGAAATGTATTCTACCTATATTCATCGGGTAATCCGGTCATAGAATCTAACTTGATAACACCTTGATTGTGTTATATCCTTGGTTATATCCATTACGTTTACATATGTTTTAATATTTACGACACTCTTCATTGGTCGAGAGGTGTGGAAAAATTAGGATTTTAAAAGCCTCAAGCCATAGCGCTGCTTTTGAAAATCCGATCTTGAAAAACCAAGAAGCAAACGAAATGACTCATCAGATACTATGAGTAGGCTTCAATCATTATTTTCTTGAATTTCAACTGTATCGTCAGTTAAAGTTAACTTTTCTGTTATATTATACAGGGTGATTTACGTAGGCGCAAATATCATCGACCAAATCGTGCGTATTTGTGAGAATGTAGAGCAACGGCTCTTGACGTCGTGTATAGACATCGATCGTTATTTTTTTGTGTGCTTTGTTGACAGATAGATCTAGGTTGGATACTATTTGGAAATTGGTTATTTCATGTACACGTATTTTTATTTATTTGCCAAATTGACTAATTTTGAGCACTTTTCGAGAACGTTTTGTCCACTCTTCCTTTAAAAATTTCGAAAAATGAGATAGTATTCAACCTAGCTTGGTCCTTTGGCTAGAGCATGAATCGAAAAACTTCTGAAAATATTGAATGGTTTCGAAATGGGAAGTCTAGAGCGAGAGCGCTGAATTTGTTATTTCATGCGGCTCATTGCTCACTCTTTAGTGATGCTGATCTATTAGACAGAGTTGATGTCATTGCTTGAAATTTTATATTTTATGAGAGATGAGAATTTGTGAAATAATAACAAAATGAAGTCATTGTGATATCAAACATAGTAAAACGAAAGCAATTTTGTGTTATAGCCGTCAAAAAAAATCAGTATCTTGGTTCTTTGAAAAGCATTAGATACTATGTTGCTTTGAGCACAGCTGAAGTGGAATATAAAACAGCAGCAGCAGTAGCGCAAGAACTTGTGAATTGAGAGGTATCTTGTGTGAGGTCAAGAACATGGTACGGTGCTCTTTATAGAAACGGGTTGAACTCGATGATATGCGGCAACATTTCATCAAATGCCTGATTGTTAAAAATGTTATGATGTGGATTAAGTTAGCACAAATTGAAATATTGTTGATTATTTCACCAATTCCTCATTGGAAGAGAAAATTTTGAAATTCAGTTTCAGCTGAGAATATTACAAAATAGGCGATTTCCTCGATTCATAGTACATAGCTTTGATTTCAAAACTTACCACTTAGCCTTATGATGTGCGATGATAACAATTATGGAAAAAAATAGGTTGATTCAGATATTGGGGAGGAAATAAAATACTAGTATCTATTGAATGCTATGATCATCCCTTCAAACCCCCGCCACCTCTACTTTATAAAATTCCAAATGGCAACTTGAGATACATCAAATTGAGGCGGAAACAAAAACCAATCCGACCAGATGAATAATAATTTATTTCAATGATTCATGTTGGTGATCAACAAAAGTTGAAGCGAGTGATCTTTGACAGAGGTATTTGAAGCAATTATTCGAAAATATGCTTCAATATTTGATGCTCAATAGTACAGCCTATTCTAGAATTCTTGAAACATTTTTTGAAACGTTTTCGCATTCATTTGTCTACTTTTCGAGAAATATATCAGTTTGAGTACATCCATATTCTCTGGCTGAGTTTTATTAACCATTGTTTCCACATGTGACTCCACAAAAATTGATCTGAGGATACCTTCAATGAAAATTGACAAAATGTTTGGCTGTAATAACTGACCTAATATAACTTAATTTAATGATTATGTCCCGATATTTATGGATCGAATACTAAGATAGTTTTCCATCTGGTTGGTTATTATTGCTAGACTTTGAATTTTATATATCTCGAAGTAGGGGGTGCCATTTGGAATTCCAAAATAGGGGTGTCTGGGTGAAGAGAATGAACATAACATTCGACCGATACTGATATTTTTCTTCCCCCTTGATATCCTACGTCCGGCTACGTCTTTTTGTCGACACATGTGATTTTGTTTTTTCTCCCTTACGATAATCACAAACACAAAAACATTTCCACACCAAATACAAAGTTCAACGTTTCTGCATAAAGCGGATCAAACTACTGACATGACGAAAATATTCAACATTGATTCATTTTACCTGGAATCGTAAACATTCAAAGGATGTTGAACATTTTTATAATGTCATCAATCATTAATGACCTACCACTATTATATTACACTCGCACTAAATACAAAATTGTAAAACCTACAAATTTCAGAAGCTCAAGCTCTCTATTCCATTGACCATAAACGTATACCTGCATCCTGCATCACCCTGCATCTCAGGATGTTACGCCGTGTAAAAAACAACCCGTTCGGGGAACCACCTATACGTATTCTATTATTGTAGACGATTTTTTGCGTTTAGCGAAATTATGGGCACTTGAGGCAATGAACTCGCGTGAAATTACGCATCAGATTATTCAATAGATTTCACTTAATTGACGAACGAACTATAAAATGATACTTCTCAAAATGTATGAAGAATACATTATTTTTGTCTCAAAGTAATCAATACCTACTAGTTTATTTTTGAAATTTCATGAATTTATATAGGTTATTTTTAAATTTCATTATTTCTATATTTCATCAAATCACCCGAACTAAGGCTATATCGACTGCCATGTTCTTCTGATATAACTTTCACCAGAGGGCGCAAATATCATCGTGAACTTATGCCTATTTTTGAGGTTGCAGAGGATTGGCTCCTGACGCTTTGTGAAGAAACCAAGCCACATTATGATTTGATTTTTTTTCTGTAGCATATTGAAGGTTCATTCTAGGGCGGATACTATCTGAAAATCTTGAACAAGCAGTATAAATATTTTTTTTTCGTCAGCTAATAATGCTATATTCAAATACATTTTTGAAACTTTTTTTTTTCGAATTTTGAAAAATGAGATAGTATCCGCCCTAATTTGAACCTTTGTCTATATGATGGCGTTTAAAAATGTACTATATGCCAAACTGTTTTCCCATAAAGCGTCAGGAGCGAGAGCGCTGTATTCATCATTTTTCCAGTCCTATTGCCCACTCTTAAAGTATCAATTACCTTTTCTCCAGTATGCTTCCGATTGTGAACAGTAAGATGTGAAGATTGAGTAAATGTTTTAGAGCATAAGACACAAGAGTATGGTCTCTCTCCTGTATGTGTCTTCATGTGTGAATTCAGTATGTAAGTACTTGCGAATTTTTTTCCACACATATTGCAATCAAAAGGCTTTTCTCCAGTATGAGTACGCATATGGACCTGAAAAAAATTATATTGTTTTAACAAGCACTCACTGAATTTGCACGGAAAGTAACTCTTCGCTCCAGTGCCAAATTTTGCTCAGTCTAACCATGAGTATCAAGTATACCATGGAAATGCATTGTGAAATTGTTATTTGACAGATGAGTGATATTTTCTAAAAAATATTTCCGCCCAGATTGATACCGATTTGGGTTTGGTGAATAGTTGATTTAACGATTCGTGTGATGCTTTAATATACAGTGTTTCAAATTTTTATCGAGAGAAATGTCATATGCGATAGTACTCGTAAAAATGGGAATAAAAGTTCACATAAACTTGAATGTTTTGGAGCTTAGTTTTCGAGATACAGGGTGTTGACGTTAGAAATATCATTTGCCTTTTTTCATTCATTACCCTGTACAAGTTTTCATAATGCCAAAGTTGAGTGTGATCAGTGACTGACCAGTTCTCAAAATCTCCAAATTATCCCAAATATGGCTATCGAGTGACCTACATAAGAATCTGGATTCATATCAGGATAATCAGGTCTTAATTTTTTTCTTGAAGCATAAGCAAGATACGAGAAAACTGGCGCCAATGGAATGATTACGGTGATTTCAGTCATGCCACACGAAACATCTTCCTGTTACAAACAAGCCTGCTACGTTTAACGAATTTCGGAGAGAAGATGTAGAGAATTATCGTTCTATATTTACTTATTTTAATTTATTTTTCGTTCACCTTGTATGAATACTGTGATTACTGTGAATGTCATATATAGATCTGACAAGGACTGAGAATATAAAAAAGTCACGAACAAAGTTCAAATTGATTTACTGGAAGAGCTATTATTTTCAAGTTCTCACTTGCTACGAGTGTGGAGCTTCCAATTGGTCTTTCAAAAATTGAATTTTGCGCCGAAAAAGAATGTCCGAAGGAAAAATCTTCGCAAGAGTTCAAAGAATAATATTGGTATACTTCCTGCAAGATATGGCTTTGAGGAAGAAGATATAGAAGAAACAGGTTCTGTTAATTTGGAAGCAAAAAAAAGCCACAAGACGGAGAAAAATGTTGCAACGAATGAAGAAACGTCAAGTAGACACTCCGTAAAATCTATAATCAGTACTAATCGATCATATAAAAATATAGAAATTGAAGCAAAGAAAAAGAAGATTGAGGTAAGAATTCTATAACTACAAATAATTGAAGATCTCGAGATAGAAGAACAATCATTGAACGAGACAATCACAGTAGCTGCAGAAGAAAATAGTGAAGAAGGTGCATTTTGTGTGCCTGAAAGAAACATGCATATTCTGAACTAGATACGGGATGTAAATCTAACCAAGAACAATCAGGATAACTTTGGTGTTCAAGATGGTGTTAAATACAGTATATTCACGAATACTGTGAGAGGAATGAAATCAAATGATCATGGAGATGAATATTTCGATATCTTGCCAAATAGCAAGAAGGGAGAACATGCTAGTGGATTTTTTTCAGACCTTTCTTAACAAACAAAGAATGCAGACCGAGGTGCTGACAAATCTGTATGTTATGAATAAAATAAAAACTTCAATCGAAAGATTATGACATTTGTGGAAATATTGATGATAAAAAGTTGTGAGAACAAAGTATTGGTAGACTGTACATTCGAATATGACCTTGGAAGAATTGATAAAAAACAAAAGTCTCAGCATTAACAAGATTTCTATAGTGACAGGTAATTTTTCAGTTTGGTTCAATGAATATGAACGTACGACTTCAGCAAAATTTCATTTCAGATGCTGAAAACTTATCTCGCCTTCAAAGGGGCTTGAAAGGAAAGGCTATGGACGTGGACTTGTTTTGTAGTCCAGAAGATGAATGGAATATTGCAGAAGAGAAGACTGGATTATTATGAACCAAATTGATAAAGCAAAAAGATGTCCACACCTAGAAGATTCCATAGGAAAATTCATGCAGTTCTCAATAATCGTCTCTTATATGGTTGCCTCTATAAAAAGCATAAAATGTCAAAAGTAATTGGACAACCCGGATCTTCTGAATAAGTTAGAAGAAAAATTACCGAGACATAACAGAAGAACCTGGGCTGAAGTGGAAATTATGGGACAAGAGAATATTTCTGCGAATGGCTGAGATCGAAAGTTGATATCTTGATGACGGTCAGTGTTCCTACGCAGAATACAAATCAAAGGACATTTTTGGGCTTCTCTAAAAAAAACAGCATTCCAATATTGTTGAAGCTAGACCCATTACCTGTATATTATGTCCAGAGAATTATCATAAAATATGTTGATGCAAAAAGTTCCTGAGTATGAGTGTCTCTGGAAGACGAAAAATTGCTGAAAAATGTGCTAGAAATGTCTGAAAACTCCGCAAAAAATCTTATTGATTGTAAAATATTCCGCAGTGTTGTCGCGGGAGACATAGCTGATTTCTTCATCAAAAGATAGGAGAAGAAGTAGAAGTAGAAAATAAGATATCCTGTTTCATTGGAAAGACAGCATCATTTCTACTAATAATAGCTTAAGTACGAGTATTTGTTTGCTCTACTGAATAAAGGTTCAACGATCACGCCGATTGATGCCGATATCTCAGAAAAAAAGAAATTGGAAGGTCCAGAGGGTCCGATCTATTTGAAATGGACAAACGACATATCAAATGTTAAAAGTGGTTCAAAATTGATAGACTTCGATACATCTGAAGCTGGTGAGGATAAAAAGATGTATCGAATCAGAAACGCAAGATCCATGAAAAAATCAGAACTTGCTACCAAGGACCTTGATGTTGAATATCTATGTAAAATAATGACAAAATAGCAAAACCAATTTTTTTTTCTCGGTGAAGATAATGCTTTCCTTCTATATTCACAAAAAGTAATCCACCCCGGCTATGATGAACCTGCTTTCAGTCTGACACGACTTGGATGTATAGTACATGGGCCATACTTAATAAATGAAAGGAATTTTGATGTGAATGTGTGCAACCATGATGATGGATAGCTGAAGGAGATGATTGGAGATAATTTCGAGATTGAAAATGGCTACAAGATGCTCAAACTGGCATATTCCGAGAATGATCAGAAGGCAATAGACATATTTGAAAAAACAATCAGAAGGACAGAAGTTCGGTTCGAAATAGGTCTGCCCTGAAGAGAAAATTCAGTTTTACCTGAGAGTAAGATATCAGCAATCAACAGATTGAGATGGATGGAGAAAAAGATGGGCAGTGATGGAGAATTTGTTAAAGAATACTGCAAAAAGATTGATGATTAAACGACGAAAAATGACGTGGAGATAATATCGTTGGAGAACCCTGATGACAACAGACGAGTTTGGTATCTTCCATACTTTGGGGTGAGAAACCCTAATAAACCTGGAAAATGCAGGCTTGTCTTCGATGCAGCGGCGAAAATATCTGGAGTGAGCCATAACGACTACCTTCTTACAGGGCCAGATTTGTATCCATCACTAGTGGCCATATCTTGCAAGTTCCTGGAATACAAGTGAGCGTTTTGTGGAGATATCCGGGAAATGTTCCACCAGGTGTTGATTCGAAAGGACAGGGTTTTCTAGATATATATTATTTGCATCTGGACATATTTTATGAGGTGATTTAATAAATGGACTTTATTTTTCTTGGCGGAGTTCAGCTCATAGCTATTCTTATGAAAGAAGAGATTGAAGAGGTTTCTTTCTCAGTTGTATGTACTTGAGAAATCGAAGGACCTTGCTTTATAGAGATCATGAGAGATATTTGTTGTCTTCCTGATCAGTTTTTCGGAAATTTTATGAAGACACATTTGAGGGCAATTTTTCGGATGACCACAGTAGCCAGTAGGGTCTCGCCTAACATAAATCACTATTGAGCAATTCAGAGGGCAATAGGCCTCCTGATGCAGTATCAGCAGAATTAAATTCGGATCTCACGTGGAACCGATTTGATGGGCAAAATTTTACATGAATTTGTGTAACCCTATTCGATACAAAAGTAGCTATTGATGTATAGAAGATACATGATAGGAAGGTGGTTGAGTTTGTCCAAGCAACTACTCTAGATATTATGATTGTATCGGGAAATGTGTCAAGTATGAAGGCATTCAACTTTGACAACAAAATAGCGCCACATAACTCCAATTTTGGTATTGAAATTTTTTGCAGGGGATAAACTTTTGATTTCGCGCAAACCAGGGTCACCTGTATATCATCACTTGAACCGATTGCTTTCAAAAAAATCACACTTGCATACTTCATATACTTTATTGTCCAAGAATGAATTCTCATTGACAAAGTTGAATAAAAAAAATAAAATATAAATACAAATCTTGGTAGAACATATGGAGATAGCACTTAAATAAATATCATACACACAGACATTAATATATGAACATGAATATGTAAAAATATGAAGAATTACAAGAATAAAAAGGATAATCCACGCTCCCAGGCATCAGAAAAGACATGTAATTAGCAAATGATAGGATTTTCTAGAAACATGAGTCTCGGAATGTTCAAGTGTGTAAGGGAATTGAATTCAAGCTCAAACTGCTTCCATGAAGAAACAATATAATAAGGTGATGGAGAATCCCACTCGATATCTTATGTCCAAAGCTCCTAAATCAAGACATAGTGTCGGGAGAACCTAATGGGTCATATATATTCATGCTAATTGCGACAACACGACTCGTTCTGCACAGGGTTAATGTAGTGAAATGACTTTATATAAGAAAATGTTAAGAGTTAGATTCCATTGTAATCCCATTATCTTGATTGTGGATACGTGGTCAAAGTCTAGAAAAGATGGAGGCAAATGAGAGATGAGACCCTTATCAGTTGCTGTCCACTTTCTCAATTCAATGCTTTACCTAGTTGAGCAGTTATTGCAGTTTGTACGTAGAGAGCTTCTGACAATGTCTTACAACTTGAGACAACATAATCGACGAATGTTTCTGTTTCCAAAATTTTTTATGCCAATGGATACTGAGACCTTATAGTCGATTGCAGACTGACGAAGAACACAAAGAGCCTGGAAGGGGGCACAGCAGACACCAAAACTAACAGCTTTGAGCCTATAATCTTGAATAACTTTATATTTCGAAAAACGCTATAAGATTATATGAAAGTCTTGGTGCTCCCTCAGAGATTAAAATTTTCCGGTATATTTGCTCAACCGTTCAACGGCTAGCGTTACTTATATGTAACTCCGTCGAAGCAACGCAAGAAGTGACAACAGCGCATTAGTATTATTGCGAACGACACAAGTATTCATTAATATGTCGCTGAAAGCTAACAAAACTTTCATAGTGAATTGAGTTTACCAGAGGGTGCATCCCAATTTCATAAATTAGGTGCCAAAATCCAGCGCGAAGTTGAGACAGATGGAAAATAGATATTCGAGTACAGTGAGTAATGTTTATCTTCTGCTTTCAGCTTATTTTGTGATATATAGTTGAAATGTACTAGTGATATATTCTGATATCATATTTTATTATAAAATACAATGATTTTTTTTATGAGACTCTAAAATTGAATGTTACTTTTGAGTAACGCTAGCTGGCAGTGATAAAGAAAATATTGCAAATTATTGAATGGGTGTTGTTTTACTTCAGAAGTAGATTCACGTTGGAAGAAGCGCTTCAAATGACATATGCTGATGATATTGATGTGCATGAAATATACAGGGTGTTCCGTTAGAAAACGGAAATTCTTTGACGGTGGGTAGAAGTGACCAAGGTGGTTCTGAATATACCATATATGTTGGGTCTTACATATTTCATTGTCGTGATATAGGGTGTTTTATCAATTCTGGTCATTTCTTTGAAGGCTCATATGAACCACCTGGTATATTTTTTCGATATTTGGTATACGTGTTTTCCCACTGCAACCCCAGCGACTTGTATATCCGTTAAAAAAAAATCCAGACCCAGATTAACAAAAATTCAACATATTGGGTCCTCGAAAAAACACCCTGTTTACATACCTGAAGAGAGCACAAAATGTTGAATGGATTTATGTTTCCGCATGCTATTTTACTACTGAATTTCTGAAGCTGCAATGCTGGCTTTGTGAATTTCAATAGCTAAAAACGGAATATTTTCAGAATTTCATATCGAATTATGAAAATTTTGCAATTTTTCAACTCATTTTATTCCATTTAATGGTCGTTGTCTACATTTTCATGCCAGTGGAACAGGCCAGTGTATATTCACAGGTTCACCTCTATCCACCGTTAAAGTATTTCCGTATGCCAATGGAACACCCTGTATATTGAGCCACCTGATGCAAACATATTGACGAATGAAGATTCGGGTGAAGAAGATCGTGGCTGATTTCTAGATGATCTTAGTGGTCGACAATTATTGCCAAGAGCTGAGTCAGTGCTTCGAAGTGAAGTTACTGTTGATGAAAACGAACCAGAAGAAATTTTATTACTTCCCACTAATGGCTGTCGCCCAAATGATGTGCTTCTGCGGCCAGGACTGGAAAAAATAACATCTATCCAGGGCGACTTTGAGGAAAAAACACGATCATTTTCTAAACCTGGTTATAGTGAATATGAAAAAATTTGTTGTTTAGATATATTTGAAGCATTTTTAGACGACGAAGTAATTGGATTGCTTATCGACCAGTCCAGTGAATATGCTTTTTTCTGTAACAAACCAAATCCTAATATATCGAAAGATAAAATGGAATGTGCAATCGGAATTCTAATCGTTACAGGATATAATTTGCTGTCAGGGCGAAATTTTTACTGGGATTCTAAGATGGACATGAAAAACTTTATTTGCACTGTGCTGATAACTTGCATCCTAATTTTCAGGACAAGATGTGGAAGTTGCGGCTTTCAATGGATTTGCTAAAATCTAAATTGATTGATAATTGGATTCTTGAACAAGACCTGGACTACGACGAATCCATGATCCTATATTATGGGAAGCATTCATACAAACAGTTCATACGGGCGAGCCCATCAGGTTTGAGTACAAAATTTGGTGCCTAAATTCCGCCACCGGTTACTTGGGATACTTCGATATGTACCAGGAAACAAATCCAAGAGCAATCACGGTCTAAGAAAGTTATTTTGGGAAATGTGCCACTCCATTAATGTGCATGATTGATGAGTTTCCCGAAGATATAAAGATGCTTCCTTTCAAATTCTATTTACTCTTCAACCTGAAACTAAAGGATTGCGACAGCACGGGAACGATGAAAGAAAAGAAAGTACCAAAAAGTTGTAAATTACCGCGAAAAAATCAGATTCTCGAAGCTGAGAAACGGGGAGAAATGGTTCCAAATATTGATATAGAAGATAGAATTATTCTGGTGAAATGGATGGACAACAACGTAGTGACAATAGCGTCTACATGTCATGGTATCACCCCCAACCATTCAGTGAAACGTTACTCTTGGAGTGAAAAGAAAATTATTTATGTAGCACAACCCCGACTAATTGCTAAGTAGAATCGTTGCATGGGGGGAACAACAGACATGATGAATCAGCAATTATCGAGGTACATTATTTCAATCCGGCGAAAAAAGTGGTGGTGGGCTATTTTCACGTGGCAACTGGATGTTTCTGTATCAAATGCGTGATAGCTCTCCAAAAAATGCATGCATTTAGCACCGCTTTTCGAGTTTCAAAGAGAATTTTCTCAATCATGTCTCGCTAAATTCGGTGTTGCACCGAAAGATGCTGGGAGACAATCAACTGCCAAATCCACAGTACCACTCAACAGAGTTGCAGACAATATGAGATATGATCGACTTGACCAGTTGCTAACATATATTGCGTGGGATTATTTTTACAATGTAATGTTGTTTCATGAGAAATAGTCTATACGGCTAGCGTTACCTATAAGTAACATGGTTTTTTTTTATACGAAAAATTATTCTCGCCGTTAAACGGTTGATGTCGACAGAGAGAGCAAATCGATTAACGCGGGATCTCATCGGAAGACCAACAATATCTTGCTGCAGTTTAGGACCAGTCGATAGGGTCTGATTGAGAAGAATGTTTTTTATACAACTGCCTGATGCAGTCGAAGACCACACGAATTTCGGTTGTCTTGCTTTCTGGTCTGATGACACACAAATGGGGGAAATAATAAGAAGGGCGATCTGATTGAGATCTTGGTACAGGTTCCATATAATCGGATCCCAAATATTCCTTCATGGAATTTTTATAGATAATCATTTATGTATTTATTTATTTAATTATTTATTCATTCATTGATTTATTGTTTCTACATTCATGCAAAAAGCAAAACTTTATTGAACTATATTTAGTGGAAAAAGAAGTTCTTTATAGCACTTAGTGCAATAAAGTTTTTATTGCACTCATCTGTCATTCTACTTCAACGTGCCGTCATCATGACAAACATTTTTTATATTGCAACTGTGGTTATAGAAACGTCAGTCAAAAATTAATTCTGACAATTAACAGAATTGTACCTAGTGCCGCACCTCAATAAATCATTTTTTGCTTTTTGCATGAACGTAGAAAAAATGTTGTATGCAACTCGTGCAAAAATTCACTTTTTGCACTTGTTGCATAAATAACTATATTTATTCAACAGTTTGACGGAACAAGAAACCATCTTATGCCAATGACAGTGCCGCGCAATGAATTATTACATCATCTTTCTAATACACAACTAAATATCATGAATGTAGTAGGGGTGAACGTAAACAATTGAAAAGCTGTTAGGTAGGTATCAAATAACATTTAAGAATTATATTGAATAAACATTGTATCGTTTGCACTCTGATTAGTCAGTGGAAAGAAAGGACTGCTTCCCCTTGCGGAAATTTAGATAAAGGAAAAAACTATCAAATATGTCGAAATATCTAGTGACCTTTTCACTTTTTTTTCTGATTCAAATAACTTAAATTAACATCTCTAAACATCCTACCTTCTAGGAATTCAAAAGGCGTACTTAACTCGACCTTGTACCGGTGATTTTCATCTCAATCGAGCAATTTAGTGGAAGATCGAAAGTATATGTATTGCTTTCAACTTTTTTATAAATGAATATATCACTCGATATTCGACTGCTTGAATTTGAACTATTAATCATATATACATACAATGTATATATATTCTCAAAAAACCCAATGTAGCATTTTGAGCCATTTACAAACAAAAAAATAATTCACTCGAGAGCTAATTTTCGTATTCAGAAATGGGGAGCTTGCACAGTTTAACAAGGGGTCGTCTGAGTTCTTCCTGAGCTGTTTTTACCGTGGCTACTCGCGCTACACCATCTGCACCAGGATGCAACTGTGATATACGACCCATCAACCATTGCAGTGGTGACTAATTATCATTTCAATCAAAACAATTGTTGTCAACGAAACCGGGGTATCTTTGTGAAACCACTTACTACGCTGCTGCAAGGTGTAAAGATATTCAAGCCTCCAACGTCGCCAAAAATTCTGATGCAGACGCTGCAACATCTGCCATCGACTTATGCGATTCATAGATACTTACGTAAGATCTGCATGCGAAACAGCGCTAGGCGGTTCGACCAACAAGAAATGTCATGGCGTAAGAGCGGAAAAATCGTTGGGATGTTTACCGAAGGGTGTCAATGGACGTGAGTTGAGCACAGACTCAATTTGTACAAGAAGCTTAACTCAGGATTTGAGAACCTACAACTAGGGTAAAATGACTTTTCACAGGCCCAGATACCACCGAAGTTAGGAGCATTTGCTGGTAGCGTTTTAAATTCGATATTCAATGGAATAGGAGTGTTTTCAACATAATTATTCTTTCATCAGACGAGCTACTCCTATTAAATTAGTTCCTCTATCTGAATTGATTGTTGACCATCCATCCCTTCGCGCAACAAACCGCTGTAGGGCTGCAATAAAGGTTGCAATCGATAAATCAGTGGCCAATTTGAGATGTAGAGCCTTTGTGGCGAGGCAAACAAATAAACAAAATATACGCACTATGAGTTTTGGAACCACAGTGGCGACAACATGAGGACTACGGAGGTATGAGCAAAGGGCTTAGCTTGGGAGATTCAAGGCAATGGAAGATTGGGGTTGTAGAGGTGCGGGGCTGGTTCTTCAGCATTTTACACATTTTTCGACTTTCAAACCAATTGCGCGTTTGGAACCAAAGATCCATTTTTGTGCCAGTGAAAATTGCACTGTATGCATGCCTGCAGGTAAATGAACGATGTGATAATGTTCAAACAATAACTGTGGCAAACGACTGCGATTTGGTAGCAAATTTGAGCGTTTCTTGTCATACGTCAAAGTTGAATAGGTTGGGCGACCGCCCACACGAAGGATACCTTCTGAATCATAAAAAAGATTTAATTTTTGGAGCGGTTTCGTGAAACAATCAGTTTCAATTTCCTTATTGAATGACAATAATTGTGTTCGCTTCATGAGCAATTTCAATGCTGCATCA
Source organism: Phaedon cochleariae (assembly GCA_918026855.4). Lineage (NCBI taxonomy): Eukaryota > Metazoa > Arthropoda > Insecta > Coleoptera > Chrysomelidae > Phaedon > Phaedon cochleariae. The sequence continues at coordinate 40,943,877 of OU896709.1, read as the reverse complement.
AACTCAAACACTTTGAATCCACCTGAACTTTCCTTGTCCGGATTTTTCACATTTTATAAAAATCTCATGCTATAGGTCAATACCCTTTGCAACATTAAAAAGAAGGAGAATCTTCGTGTCAGATTGATTGCGATATTGCAATTATTAATATCTGACAAAAACTTTTCATGGAAATCAATGAGAAACGGCGGACAATGAAACCACATCTGGTTTTCGATCATTTCTCCAGGCGAGATCCCACAGGACGCTGCATCAGCTGGGTTCAACTCTGATAGAACAAACCACCATGCCGAGGAGGGTAGTTTATCTTGAATAAAAGCAACTGGGTTTGAAACAAAAGTAGGCCATCGACACGCATCCGAGCGTATCCAGGATAAGACAATTTGCGAGTCTGAATATGCACAACATTTAGAGAATGTGAACATTCCGCGATATACCTCCAAAACCCACATCATTATTTTTGTGAGCAACACGGCCCCACATAAATCTAAACGCGGAATAAAAATAATAATTATATATTACTAATAAATTTTATTGGAACGACTTTCGATTTTCCGCATGCAAAAAATTTTGAAAGTTTTGCATTTTGTGATATAAATCGGAAAAAGATATCACCTCAGTAACCTTTCGTGGACGCGTCAGAAAATCCGTGTTTTCCACCGATACGAAATCATCGAGTGTTAATCGGCGTGAAACGATTTTATACTTATTCCACATCCTCAATATATCAGCTGGTAGCTATCATTCCAATCTGAACCGCGTATCCAAAACTGCTGGATTATATGTTTCGCGAAGAATTGATTGGAGTAATTAATCCAAGCGAGTCAAAGACACGAGCGAATTCTGATGAGATGAGTCGCTTGGTACAAGGGCGATCTAAGATATTTACTGAAAAAACACAAAATCTTCCATGGTTTACCAACGTAACCCTAAAACTTTTCATTGCTGCACCATTTCCGCAACTCGAATCTTCCCTTCTTCAATAGAGAAACTAATTCATCTCGGAGTCATCAGCCCATTTCAGTCAACATCTGATGGCCAAATATGGTGAACAGGACAACCCATATGTCAACGTCCTCAACCGATAATCAGAAAGATCTGCATTGGACGAAAATCTACGACAATAGCACTTTTTTAACGACTCTACATGTGTTGAGTGCCGGTATGCCGAACTCAATTTTTCTCCAGCGGCTGGTGGACGGCCGTCCTGCTGCTAATTTCACTGGATAAGACATTCACGGAGTTTTCACAAGAAAAAATATGTCTCCATTAGAGTGAATATAACAAGGGCAAAGTTCATTCGGTCTGTTGATTCCTTACTTCGGCTGGAGGTTCGAGAATGTAGAGATTACTCGTTCTATATTTACTCATTCTCCTTTATTTTTCGATTACCTTGTATGTATACTGTGAATGTCATATATAGATCTGACAAGAAATAAAAAATATAAAAAAGTCACGATTAGAGTTCGAAGTAATTTACTTAGGAAGCTAATATTTCTGCAAATTCTCACGTACTATGAGTGTGGAGCTTACATAAGGAGTTTTTGAGATGTGAATATAAAACTATTTTTCTCGAAAATCTTGTGAGTCGGTAATGAAGCTCTGAAACATATAATTTTTTATAAATCATTCCCTCCATTTTTACGAATTCTATCCCCTATAAAATTTTTCCGATTAAAATATGATACACATGTTTACTTCAGATAAGTGATTTCAAAGTTTTGGAACTGAACTGAAAATGACTATCCACCCTCGATAACTCTAAAAAAATTGATTTTCCAAAAAAAAACAACGAAACATGCCAGTTTTTATTTTGAGCGGGATACCGTTTGACGCAAAAGAAATAATACATACTTCAATACTCTACTCCCCACAGCAACCCCCTTCATAATTTGAATAGGGAATAAGGTTCATGTAATACATCATTGCAAAGGTGATGATTCAATGTTGACACTAGCAGTTCAAAGTTTTTCGAATTCCAACATGCCGTTTTCGAGATAGTCGGGTTCAAATTGTATGTTCTTTGATTGTGAGTAAATGGATGTACGGAATGAGTTATTGAATGATTATCCACGTTCAAATTGACCTCCATTGACTCTCAGACAGTGGTAGAGTCTATTTGCAAATTCCTCTTGCACATTTGAAAATGTTTTTCTATTTATGCCTGGCATTCAATACTTGTTCTCCTTTCTGAATTGTCCATATCAGTTGATTTCGTTTTATAGATGACGGATTTCGAATTACCCTAATTGAAAAAAAGCATAGGTGCCGTGTCCGACGAGCCTGCTGACCATTTTATTAGTCCTACGACCTATCCATTTGTTTGGGGAGTTTTTGGGGTAGCCATCCTCTCACCTGTAATACGGAAGGAGGTGACGCACTATCTTGTAGAAAATAGATATTATCTGCCGATAGATTTCTAGTACCGTCATTATTGAGGTCCGTGGGAGAATGTCCATCCCAGAATTTCCCGAACAAATGGATAGGTTGTAGAGAGCCAATAGAGCCAGCACGTTTGCCGGACCTGGCACCCAATTATTTCTTCATTTTATTTCAATTATTCCTTTTCAAGGAATAATCTGGAATCCCTTATCTTCAAAACCAAACATACTGACCGGAACGATTTGGAAAGAAGAATAAGGATTTAATGCCAGACAATAACAAGATGAACATCTTCAAATGTGCATTAGAAATTTGCAAATAGACTCCACCACTGTCTGGGGTCAATCAAGATCATATTGTACATTTGTTGTGGATGCCTATTCAATAATTCATTCCGTAAACTCATTTGAAGACAATCAAAAAACATTCCATTTGTACTCGAATATCTCAGGAACGCCTGGTTGAAATTAAAAAACTTCGCAATCCTAGTGTGAGAGTTGAATTACCTATGCAATTATGTATAACAAGACCCTGATTCTCTTTTCAAATTATTGAGGGGGTTGCTGCAGGGAGTCGAGGGTTGAAGTACGATTATCTATTTCGCGTCAAACGGTGTCCCCCTCCTTGTCAGAGAGTTATCGAGGGTGGAAAGTCTTTAATGGACCACACAGTATGTATAACAGTACCCTTTGTAGTTATTGTACCTTCAAATCAGCTGCAGTGAGACACCTCCTGTCACAACACGTGCAAGCATAGGGCTTTTCACCAGTATGAGATTTCATGTGCATTGTCAGTTCACCCTTGATGGTGAACCTTTTATTACAAACAGCACATTGAAAAGGTTTTTCTCCAGTATGACGTCGAATGTGTTCACGTAAATGAGAAGAATGATAAAACCTGAAAAGAATCAAGAAAAGTTTGTGAATTCCAAATATTCGTCTGATACTTATGCTCGTTTAACCCTCAACCACAAACACCCATAATCCTCCCGCTGATATGGAGTGGAGTCCTCCAGACTCCTATACGAATCAAATGAACTATATTCGAAATATTGTGATGTCAAGAACAGCGGTATTTTGATATTGATGTTATTTTTTTCGTTTGTTAAAGGAAACTTGATGTTTCGAATTGACAGGATTTAATATATTTTGCAGTATAGTAATTGGTTTTGTGACAGATATGTATACCGGGTGACACAGGGTATCGGGCCACCCCTGTAACTTCTGCTTTCGTCATCGGATTTTTCTGAAATTAGGTACAGTTAAATAAGCAATTATTTCGGATTTGATCACATTACAATCCAATATGGCGGTCTTCCGGTATTTCTGGAAATGCCAGCAACTTTGTTTTTTCAAATGAAACACCCTGTATATTTTTACATATTTAAGTTCAACAGGTCGAAACAAGTGCAATCTTTATTTCAAATGTCATTTTTTCGAAAAAAATTAAATTAAAATTGTTTTTTCATTTTACCTCGTGGATAAATGAGATGTGGTCAAGACTATTCACAATGAGTCACACATAACAGAAGAACATAATTTTTTCTGAAAAATTATTTTTTGTGTCACTTATCCAGGAATCAATTCAGCCACATCACTTTTTGATCAAAAATTATTTTTTTTCAAATGGAACCCCTATAGGCCACCTACCCGTTTCTCTAGAACATACATCAAGGAACAAAATGAAATATCATTTTTGTTTTTCGGTGCAGTAACAAATTGTATACCTTCAAAAATCAACAACTAGTTTATGAATTTCCTTGCAGTTAGAATAATTTTTCAACTAGGTAGGCTGTGGAATAAATGACATTTGACATCAAGATTGCACTTGTTTTGACCTGTTGAAATTGAATATGTAAAAATATACAGGGTGTTCCATTTGAAAAAACAAAATTGCTGGCATTTCCAGAAAAACCGGAAGTCCGCCATATTGGATTGTAATGTGATCAAATCCGTAATAGTTGCTTATATAACTGTACCGAATTTCAGAAAAATCCGTTGACGAATGCAGAAGTTACAGGGGTGGCCCGATAGCCTGTGTCACCCGGTATATTATAGATATAAAAATGTGAACTGCTAGTTTGAATATCAATAGAAAAAATCCTGAAATTAGTATACCTCTCTAATAATATGTACTAATCATCATATCGTGACAGTTCCAATAGTATTTATGTGTCACATAGGCAAATAATTATTCATCTTCGTATTCCAAGACTTATTTCATGAATTTGAAAATATTTTCTCGCCCTTTATATGGTGCTCAAGAGTCTCCCATCGCTCTAAAGCTGGCACTGCTTGTTTTTATTATTATTCTTCCGTCTAGCTATGCTAATGCTGATTCCCCACTCGTATGATTTCTTCGAAAATGACTATCATTTCGTGTGAGTTATACACTATACTTTTTCTACGGCTGTAACAGATAATTCCTGATTTCGTCCGCTTGTAGCCATCTGATTGTCTCTCAAGTAATGCTCTATTAGACAGAGCTGTCATTGCTTGGAATACGACAGTTTATGGGGAATGACATTCATTGTGAAATAATATTACAATGAAATCATATCATCAGATATGGAAATGAAATTGCAGACATTAGTACAATGTACCTTATTGATCTATAGATAACAGTGAAACAAGAGCAATCTTGTGTTATAGCCGTAGAAAATAATATATTGCCCTACAACCACGGAAAGACAGTCATTTCCCACGAGAATTAAGTTTGCAGCATGAGCTGCAGGCTAGTGGTTAATGAGCATTCCGTGCGACAAAATTGCATATGTTTCCAATACTGTATACACTGAAGTTGATTCTATTGTAGATTGGTGTTACAATAATGGTTCATCAGTTAACCCTACAAAAACTCAAGTCATTGTTTTTGGATCAAAAAATACAATATCAGTAGTAAAAGAAACTGAGCACGTTGCTATCAAAAATGTGATTGTGTCCGTATTCTATTAGTCAAGCTGAGGCAAGGTGATTTCCAGAATTCATGGGTGTATTGAGGTATCTGTCTAGTCAACGAGGTGTAAGGCTGTGATATTCATGTCGGACATTAAAGTCAATTTGTCGTGCTAATATATCATCCAGTAATAAGAAAGTTATACCAGTCTGTCAGTTACAGTGTACTCTTCCGATTAGGTAAATTATTTTTGAAATTCAGTCTTAGATAGACTATTAAAGTTGTATTGAAACACACTCAATAACAGCCACAGCAAATCAAATTGGAACAAAAAAGCTATGATAGAAAACCTGAAACAGTAATATAAATCAAGCCAATGAAAACTGGAACCCCCTATCACAGGAGAAACATTTAGTTAGAATCTTATCAGGTTGGCAAGGAAATACACCAGTGGCGTACCTATAATTAGGAGAATAGTAGTATGACAGCAGACAAACTTACACTAGAGGAACAGTATAAAAAACTGGTCGTAGCTAATGAAAATTAAAAATTGTTGATGTCGAGAAAAGGTACGAGGCAATAGAAAAGCGATGCCTGGGATTGGAGAGACGAGTAAGGAAAAACAACGTTGTAATATTCGGCCTTGAGCTAAAGAACAACTCAGACTTACTAGAAAAAACTCTCGAGATTTTGATCGCACAACTAGATGTAGAAATACATAAACACAACATCAACAACTGTTATTCATTGGGAAAGGCAGCGAATTCTCCTATTTTGTTCGAGTTCATATCCTATCTGAAGAAACTCTCATTATTTAGCAACAAAGAGAAGTTGAAGGATATGGCTAGCCATTCTATTTCTATCGCGAATGATAAATGTCAGGAGGATAGAGAAGAGAGGACATTATCGACAGAATACATGCTGTAGTGCTATTCAGCAAAACTCTAACGTTGCACAATAATTAGGTCGATATTTGAAATAAGCGAACAAAATACAACTGAAGTGCAATGCACTTCCACCTAAGCATAATCGGTTATTATAATCAATTGGGAAATAAACTAGATTCTATCGTCAACCGTCTTTGAGTCAACATCAAAACTCACCACCACCAAAATCAACACTACATGGCGATCCTGCCGATTTAAGAATCCTACCAATTTAAGAATCCTGCCAATTTAATAATCCTGCCAATTCAAGGATCCTGATGACTACTTAAGAATCCTGCTAATTTGAGAAGCAAGTTATTTTCTTCTAAAACAGGATATGTGAGTGCGCGATAACAAAATTTGATACTTCATTTACTGGATCCTGCCAAATAAGCTACGAATATGGGAAATCAGAACACCAAAGAAGAAAACAACCATGAGGTCCAGGTTAACCAAATCAACAAAACTAACCAAGACGTCGCTAGCGCTCATCTCACTTCATCATTCATCATCGCTGAAACAATGATTTCTATGTTCGTGATCCTGCTTTGCTGTATTGGAGTTTATTTATACACCAAATACTTCAAAAAATCAATTGCCAACAGTGTAGTGCGAAATATTAGAGCACAAGTGACAACCAGCAGTGTATAAAAACACAAGGAAAACTATATTAAGAGTGACCCGCGTCAGTGCAGAGACAAAACTATAAAAAGACATATAGTGCAGTGCCAAAAGGATATCTCTGGAGCCCACTACCAATGAAGATTTCACGGCCCAGACACCCATCGAAGGCGCGAGCTGAAAAACCAACCACAAAGGAATATTAGCAGATGCAAGAGGACTCCAGGAGCAACCCCCAAGGAAGAGGATTAGTGATGAGTACCCATTTGAATCTCGAATATTTTCGTTTTCTTATCGCATTTATGCTATGCACTATGCATATCAGTAATTTTTGTTCATATTTAAATATTTTAATTTGCATTGTATTGCCGAATTTTGATGCCTAATGATATCTATCCAACAATTATTAGCCACTAAAGCTGAGATAGAGAAGATTCGTGTTTATTTTTAAAAAAAGGTGGTCCAAATAGAGTATACAAAGAGGAAAGTTTAATACAAAAATGTGCCCAATTATCAGAATTAGTAAACAATTTTAATTCTCAATATAGTTCTCTCTTAGAAACTGCTAGTCTTGCATAAATTATTGTTAAGTGATATAAAACTTGAAGCAACATTATTAATTAACGATTCAAACTCTAAACTGCAAAATCTGCTCAAAATCGATGCGAAAACTGACAACTCGACTGACAACAAAACTTATTCAACAATGGAATTTGATTTCAAAGTAGCTTTCCAAATCATACCTGATTTTGCTGGTGACCATGATAAAGTAACTGACTTTATTGACTCTGCCGAATATTACAATGATTCTTTGAAAGACGATGCAAACAAATCACTACTTCTGAATTTTCTTTCAAAAATAAAGCTTAAGGGAAAAGCCAAAAATGCAATTATTGGCACACCTACAACATTTAATGAATTAAAAAAATGCCTGATCGATCGTTTCAAGACAAGGAAAACACTTGCATCAGTACATTTCGAACTGAGTAAAACCAATCAAGGTATAAAATCAGTTTCAGCATACGCTGCTGAAATAGAAAGCTTAATTAACGAACTAAATCAGATACATATAGCTTCCCAAGGTAACGATGCACGCCAGACTATCTTGAACTTAACCGATCAAGAAACACTCATTTTTTTCAAAAATGGTCTTAATAGAGAAATCAGAACTGTTGTCTTATCATCAAGAGTAAATACCTTTAGCGAAGCTGTAGAAATAGCATTATTAGAAGCTGAAGTTTCAGGAAAATTTTCAGGAGACCCAAATAAGATGTATCACGTCAAAAAAATTCATTTTCAAAATTCATACCATAATAGAAGAGGAAATTATCGTTATAATAATAACTACCAAGATAGGAGCCGCAAATCAAATAACTTTGTACGAAAACACAACGGTAGTAGATTTTACCAGAATAATAGGCAATACCAAAATCAATTTCAATCACACAGATCGCAGACTCCTCAGAATAATTCGCGTGATAGAATCCATTACCGTGGAACAAATAATCAATATTCACACCCAACTAATGGAGGCCGTACCTCATATAATATTCACACAGCTCAAGCCTCCACCCAAGCGAATAATTCGGGAAACGATCAGAGCCAACTCTTTCAATGCCAAGAAAGAATGAGAGAGTTGGACATAAATTAATTTTCATAACAACTGATAATACCAATTACGTAGAATTTTACTGCAGAATGACACGTAAAGTCACAACATTCCTAATTGACACCGGAGCCGACATAAGTCTTTGCAAAATAGGTGACATAAAACCTGATCAAATTCACTATCCAGAAAAAAAGTGCGAAATAGGTGGAATAACAAAAAATAAAACCGAAACCCTCGGATTAACAACAACTTTGCTAGACATAAGTGGTCGAAATTTACAATTTGATTTTCATCTAGTAACGAACGACTTTCCGATTGCAACTGACAGTATAATAGGCCGGGATTTCTTGTCAAAATTCAATTGCAAAATAGACTACAACATTTGGACTCTAACAATTTATTTCGATGATGAAGAACATGTTATGTCAATGAAATTAAAATTACCTCATCTAAACTTAATAAAAATACCAGCGCGTACAGAAATCATTCATGCTATCAACAGGAAGTTTAGTGAAGATAGTTTAGTTTTAAGTCAAGAGATAAAAGAAGGAATATTCATTAGTAATACTATAGTACCAAAAAACGGTGTTGCACATATAAGATTAGTAAACACAACCTGCAACGATGTCATATTAGAAGACATTAATCCAAATATACAACCGTTATCATATTACCAAGTATGTACAATATACAATGACACTCATAGCGAGGATAAGTCAGTTAGATTACTCACGGAATTACAAATTAACAGCATAGATGCCGACGCTTCACAATCAATTTTAGACATATGCAAAAATTATAATGATATATTTTATTTAGATGGTGACAAACTCGAAGCCAATAATTTCTACAAGCAAGAGATTAGATTATCTGATAAAGACCCCGTTTATGCAAAAAATTATAGGTTGCCAAATTTACAAAAGGAAGAAATTAACAAAAAAGTTTCGAAATTGCTAGAAAACGATATTATGGAACCTTCCGTAAGTTCCTATAACTCACCATTATTGATAGTCAATAAGAAATCTGACAATGAACAGCCGACATGGAGATTAGTAGTAGATTACCGTCAGCTAAATAAGAAAATTATTACCGATACATTCCCATTACCACATATCGAAGATATATTGGATCAATTATGAAGAGCCAAATACTTTTCAACTTTAGATTTAGCTAGTTCTTTTCACGAGATAGAATTTATAGAACGAATCTCGACATCTCACAGCATTTTCGACAAATAGTGGACATTTTCAGTTCAAAAGACTTCCTTTCGGTTTGAATATATCAACTAATAGTTTTTCTCGTATGATTACAATCGCAATGTCAGGATTAGATGCAGATGCTTTTCTATACGTTGATGACATCATTGTTCTCGGATGCAGCATTAAACATCATAATTCCAACTTAATTAAAGTTTTCAACAGATGTAGAAAGCATAATTTGAAACTGAATCCAAAAAAATGCAACTTTTTGCAAAAAGAAGTGACATATCTGGGACATTTAATTTCAGACAAAGGCGTAGGTCCAGATCCAAAAAAACACAATGTCCTAAAAAATTACCCAACACCTAAAAACTACTATCGTAGATTCATACCAGATTTTGCCGATATTGCCCATCCACTATACAGGTTGTTAAAGAAAAATGCCGTATTCAATTGGACATCTGAGTGTGATAAATCTTTTCACACTGAAAAATACGCTAATCGATCCATTCACTTTACAATATCCTGATTTCTCCAAACCGTTCCTCTTGACAACAGATGCATCGAATTTTGCATTGGGATGTATATTATCACAAGGTGAACCAGGAAACGACCGTCCAGTATCCTACGCGAGTAAAAGTTTAACAAAACACGAATTGAACAAACCCATAATAGAAAAAGAACTGTTAGCTATTCATTGGGGCATTACATACTTTCGCCCGTATTTGTATGGACAAAAATTCGTAGTAATAACAGACCATAGACCACTAGTTGGACTGTTTACCCATAAAAACCCATCTTCCAAATTAATGAGAATTCGCCTAGACTTACAAGACTATGACTTTGAAGTACGATACAAACCAGGACGTGATAACGTAAATGCTGATGCTCTTTCACGTATACATTTAGACTCGGACATGTTGAAAGCCATGATACCGACAGTAGCTATCACTACACGTTCCATGACCAAAAATATAAACGAACCAGACTTGAAAGCACGACAAGACACTCAAGGAAACCAGCCTGATCAACTGGGGACTTGGGAAGTTACGTCACTAACCGAAATAAACAAAGTAAAGAAATTGGAATTCCAAATTTATGATGAAAAAGACACTAATAATATTTTGAAACAGAAGAAACTGAAGGCAAAAATTTATTTCGATAGAGTTGTGAAAGTTTCGTTGTCAAGCGATAATCTAAAACACAACTTAGGTCTTGTTTTGGAGAAACTTATGAACGAATATTCAAAGCTAGCATTGCCTATAAATGATAATATATTTACATACATGCATGTCACAATATTCAAACAAATTTATAACGATATATATATATATATAAGGACTATGTACCAAAACTAAGAATTTTATTGTATAAGCCACCACAAAGAATTCAATCTCTCAATTTGCAGAATGAATTGATAACCGAATATCACAATTCCAAAATTGGAGGTCATACAGGTGTGAAACGTACACTGAATAAATTAAAACAAAAATATGTATGGAAGAACATGTACAAAATGGTGAAAAAACATGTATCAAACTGTGAAGAATGTAATAAAAGTAAAGTTATCAGACATACGGTCGAACCACTAATCATTACTGAAACGCCATCATCTAGTTTTGAATTAGTATCAGTTGACACTGTAGGTCCACTGAAGATGACAGAAAATAATAAGAGATATATCTTAACCATACAATGTAACTTGACGAAATTCATCCAAGCCATACCTTTAGATAGTAAGGACGCTAAAACCGTGTCAAAAGCTCTAACTGAAGAATTTATTTTGAAATTTGGAATTTTCAAGACATTAAAGACAGATTTAGGAACAGAATACATAAATGCATTGCAGAAATCAATTAACAATTCTTTCCAAATAAAACATGCCACTTGATTTAGTTATGTTGAAAAAAGGCGCAAAACTTAAGTTAGAGGCACCTTATAAAGGTCAATTTAGGATTATAAACAGGGATGGAGTTAATTCTACAATTCTCGTTGATGATCATCCTAAAATTGTCAATAATAATAGGTTGATTAAATTTAGAAACGGATTGTAAAATTTCATTTTATTGTAAGGGGGGAGGTGGTGCTATTCAGCAAAACTCTAACGTTGCACAATAATAATAATGATTGATGTAGTCAATCATGAAATTCTTTTGAATAAAATTAAAATTGTCAATAATAATAGGTTAATTAAATTTAGAAACGGATTGTAAAATTTCATTTTATTGTAAGGGGGGAGGTGGTGCTATTCAGCAAAACTCTAACGTTGCACAATAATAATAATGATTGATGTAGTCAATCATGAAATTCTTTTGAATAAAATGGAAAACATGGGTATCAGAGGTAATCTGCTAACTTTACTTACAACGTATTTACTAAATAGAAAACAATATGTTAGCCTAGGAAACATATGCAGTGAGACTCAGGAAACTAATTATGGAGTTCCTCAAGGATCGGTTTTGGGTCCCTTTTTATATACACTACTTGTGAGAAGTCTAGAAAAAGCACAGCTAAACGCAAAATACTTCACTTTTGCGGATGATACAATTCTGGTATATACAAGTACAGATCTCAGAGAAGTTGAAATAAGGGTAAACAATGATTTAGAGAAATACCATGGATGGTTAATAAAAAATAAACTACAAATGAATTTGAAAAAAACTACTTATATGCTATTCAGGCAGAAAAATATGAGCTCAGTTGATATACAAATAAGAATAGGAGACGAAATCATAAATAGAGTGAACAGCACAAAATATTTGGGATTATTCTTGGATGAAAACATAAACTGGAGTGTAAATGTTCAGCATATAGAAAAAAAAGTGGTACCAATGATTGGGGCACTCTACCGATGTAGGGATTACCTAAATAATAAGATATTGAAACAAATTTATAACGCCTATTTCTTACCAATATTCAGCTACCTAATACCAGTCTGGGGAACTTGAAGAATAACATTGATGAATAAAACACAGAGGATTCAAAATAAGGTAGTGAAAGTTTTATTCAATTTCAGTTTCAGAACGTCAACAGATGTAGTTTATACAGAAACTGGTTTTCTTCAAATAGCAGAAATATTAAAGAGTGAGCAAAGCAAATTTTTGTACAAAGTAATCAATAATAATTTCAAATGCAATTCGCAGTTAGAGATGGTGAACAACATACATAATTATGAAACAAGAAGACAAAACACTTTATACATTAGTAATGCAAGAACAAGCATAGCTTTAAACAGCCCACTGAACAAATGTATAAAAACATTCAACAGTCTGCCACAGCACATTAGAGATATTCCTAACTTTAACAAATTTAAAAAGAAAATAAAAATGTATGTTCAGGAGGAAGATTGATAGTTTATGAGAAATGGGTGATTTTAGATGTATTTTTGAGTGGTTATTATGTGTAAGTAATTCAGAAATTTTATTATGGACTTTAGTATTTGTGACCTTAAACCTGTTAGTTTGAATATGTATTTAATATTTTGTATTTTTTGTTCCGGGACCAGCACTTATGCTGATTAGGAAACAACTTTTGTTCGAATAATTGTAAAATGTATTTTTGTTATTTTTTGAATAAAAGTACTTGAAAAAAAAAAAAAAATTAGGTCGATATTTGAAATAAGCGAACAAAGTACAACTGAAGTGCAATGCACTTCCACCTAAGCATAATCGGTTATTATAATCAATTGGGAAATAAACTAGATTCTATCGTCAACCGTCTTTGAGTCAACATCAAAACTCACCACCACCAAAATCAACACTACAATGCTACAGGCAAGGGAAGATGATCCAGAAGCAAAAATTCGTGGCAACACATTGAAAACAAATCGGGGAAATTACGCAAATAGAACAGCGAAAGAAATTGAAAACCTCCGAACAAGTCTATGATACGTGCGATGAAGAAATAGAAGACAATGAGCAAACCGAGGAGCAAACATATGGAGTTCATGCATCTTCTATAGACCCTCAATCACAGAAAAACGAACCATCAGGTGGAAGTAATAGAAAGGAAGGAGGAGGCAAGAAAGATCCTCTTGACAAGAAATATATGAAGAGGAAGGTCACAAGCCCAATGTACTCTCTGGAAAAAGATATGCAGAATATCCCAAACAAGGAACTGCACAAGAGTAACTTAGGTATTTTATCGTCTTCCCTATATGTTTACTTTATTAATTTTAAGTCAATATAATCATGTCTAATGTTCGATTGTTTGTTACAGGTTTTTTTTTTGGATAAGGGAATATTATCATTCCCTTGCTGGAAACAAGAATATTGACGGTTATTTCGGTATAAAGATTCATTTTGTATTCTCAACTAGATACATCATAAGTATATATCATTTTATTCACTTAAATAGAGGTACGATTCCTGGTCACTTGAAGCAATAACTCTCTCCTGATGCCTGAAACGAATGAACCGAGTCGTCCTAGCGATATACGATACATACAACGTGAACCAGCCTTTAGTTCAGTTGACACGATAGACGAGCCCATGTCAGTCCGGCAGCCGAAGCTGCCGATGATCCCTACTGGCGGGAGACGCTTGTAGACCCTGGTATTTCTGGCTTTATGATTTAAGATTTCTGGTAAATGGAAAACTAACCCTGCTTTTACTTTTGGGCCATATCTCGTTTGGACTTTTCACGTGAGTGAATTCTTGGACAACGCGCTTTGTCGGAATCGTCCACTAAATTTTCAGGAAATATATAAGAGTTTCATCAGTTGGGTAAACTGAACAATTGATCACCTAGTGTGGATTTTTCTCTTCGTTTTCTCGTAAATTTAACCTACAAAAATTATCTTCATGTGAAGTCACTTCAGGCCGCATACCATCTCTGGTAAGTTTTCCAGCCCTCACTTATTCATGTCAACTTTTCTGTACAAAATCTGATTTTGTTCTAGGCCTTCTTTCCTTTATCCTACAGTCGGTATTTCGGTACATTTTACTGATCCTGTTCTCCGTCTGAATGGTACTTTCTACACTTGCCTGCGCTCCATCTGTTGCTTGCCTACTTGCTGTACAAGTGCCACCCTTTTCGAGTTCATCCTACAAAGGACTATAGCTGTACTTCCAGGACAGGCTGTCTATCGTGGTAGCTGTGTCACAGAAGCACCAGCCTGCACTATACACTCAGCTAAGTCCATTCTGATTTACCTTATAATTAGATCTCTTTGCTCATGACTAAGATGAGGTATATGAAGTCTAGAGAAGATATTTCAACTGTGTGATCGAAACTATTGTGCTACAGGTTCAGTGACTTCCTGTATGGACACCAGGGCTATTTATTGATAGATTTAGTGTGAATCAGCCTTTTGTTGAAAGTTAAGCAGAATCTGAGTTCATAAGTTACCATTCAAACAGACCTATACCTGTAAACTTTGACTATATATATATATTAATATATTCAAGAGGGCCTCATGACCTTATAGGCAGATCAAACTGAATACTGTCCATACCTGATCCATCCTTTGGTTTCAATTATTGAGGTGAATCACTGATTATAATTATCATCACCATAATTATTGATCCCACTCAACCCTTATCAGCACTCTTTTTGTACCATGCCACCCATTCTATAGGAAATAAAGCAACTTGTATATATCTCTCTAAACTACTCACATAGCATCATTTCTAAGAACCCAGACCCGTCTTCACTGAGCTTTGGGATTGAAAATAACCAAAGAAAGCTCTTTGATAATTTAAATTTCACCCTCACAGGGAGGAATTTTAACATGTTCCATTCGATCGATGAATATACGAACAGAGCAAAACATGATAACCAAAATCTTTCAATAGTATACATGAATGCTCGCTCAATGAAAAATGAAGTTGATGAAATTGAAGTCTTACTCAATTCCTTCGAAATAAATATAGATATTGTAGTTATAACTGAAACTTGGGTGGATGCATGTGAACAGAAATATGTCAACCTAGCAAATTATAAATCTGTTTTTACAAGCAGAGAAAAAAGCGGCGGTGGAGTTGGAATATATATTCACGAATCATCACAATGCTATATAAAAAAAAATCACAGTTCATGATAATTTATCGGCAGTTAATATAAAATTGACTCATAATAATTTGAATATCGTCTGAGTATACAAGCCCCCTGATTACCCCAATGCTGATTTTCTAAGTTGGATTGATGATGAGCTAGCACTTCTTGATCAGAGAACTATTTTGGTGGGAGACATGAATATAAATATTCTTATAGAAAATGACACTACAAATACTTATCAAGATATCTATTCTGTGAATGGATACTCCATGTATAATAAGGTAATTCCGACGAGAATAGGCAAAAAATCTGAGACATTGATTGATCATGTTTCATATAATTCTCCAATAACAAATTCATAAAATCTAGGTATTATCGAGCATCATTTGAGCGATCATAGGATACAAATATTGAGAACTTCGACAGATGGAATGGGCAAAGAACATTAAAAATATGAGGTGAGGAATTTCATCAGTATAGATGAAACACGATCAAAACTATCAAACATATTGGATAAATTGGATGAATATAATGATATTACAGCGTTGTATGAAGATATTACTTCAGCATTCAGGTCTAGTTTCAAAGTAAAGGTACTCGAGAAAAAAGCAATAATAATAAACAATGGATAACATCATAGATAGAAAGAATGGCCAAAAAGAGAAATAATTTTCATAAATGAATCAAAAAGCAGCCACATGATATAATTTTGAAAGAAAAGTATGATAAACAAAGTAAACTTGTTACAAACTCTATCAAAAGAGCAAAACAGTTTTATTATGATAAAAAATTCAGGGAAGTTGATGGAAACTCTCTAAAAACATGGCAAGTAACAAACGAACTGATCCATAATAAACCGCCAAAACTAGCAGAAAAAACTATTCATACCATCCGTAAAGATGACGTCTCAATAAGTAATAATACCGAGATTGCTAACTTATGAATGATTTCTTCGTTAAAGTAGGGCCAGTCTCTACCAGATATCAAGTTTGATGAACCACAGCAAGCAGGGCAGCAATCATTATTTTTCTTCCCCACTACTGTGTTTGAGATACAAACAATCGTCAAGAATATGGATCCAGATAAAGCCAGCGAATTTGATGAGATCACAGTGAGAGCAGTAAAAAAACTTGAAAAAGAGTGTTCAGTGTTAGTTAGTTCAATGATAAATTTGTCCTTTATAAATGGTGATTTCCCTGATAGTACCGAAATTGCAAAAGCAATCCCCTTATTCGAATGTGGAGACTCAGAATTGCCAACTAATTATAGGCCTATATCACTTTTACCTGTACTGTCTAAGATAATTGAAAAATGTGTAAATGATAGGATACTCAGATACTTATGTAAAATAGACTATTAATACACGTGTCAATATGGTTTCAGAAGATCAAGTGATACCGAGATTGCAGTTACTGATCTGAAAACAGATCTACAAATGAAAATTGATGAAGGTGAAACATGGTCTCTCGCTTCACTTGATCTGCGGAAAGCATTTTTTGATACCGTGAATCATGCAATACTCTTAAAAAAGTTAGAAGGTTTTGGAATAAGAGGATTGACCAATCAGTGGTTCAAAAGTAATCTAACCAATAGGAAACAGTTTGTTAGTGTTAGTGGGTTAAGGAGCGATTTAAAAAAAATAGTTGCGGCGTTCCGCAAGGAACAATTCTAGGACCAAAATTATTTTTAATCTATGTCAATTCCATATCTAAATTATCTTTACAAGGAAATATAAAATTGTACGCAGATGACACTACACTAGTTTACTCTGGTAAAAGTGTTGTTAGCATACAAGAACACATACAAACTGATTTAGCAATATGTACTAAGTCCTCATATATGTTTTTGGACAAGGCAATAAAGAATGCAAATTGTTTCACAGAAATACCATATGGAAGCAGAAATCTTGAATATAAAAAAATATATCTAGGTCTTATTATTGATGAAACTTTGTCGTGGGCAGGACAAATAAAAATGATTTGAAAAAAATTGCTCCTTTCATTGGTGTACTGTATAGAATAGCAGATAATATATCACTTAGCATTAGAAAGATGCTTTATTATTCGCATATTCATAGCCATCTGCAATATTTAATATCAGTTTGGGGCACATCTGATGATAAGATTTTGAAACCACTCAAAATTTTTAAGAACAGAGCAATAAAAAATATACACAACTTACCTCACAGACACCACACGAATGATTTGTATACTCGTCGAGGATACCTTGCACTACATAATATTCACAGGTATAAAATAGCATTATATATTCATTACATAGTCATGAAAGAGAAACATTAGGTAACAGTATTACAAAATGTATCGGAAATTCATGGTTACGAGACTAGACAATGTCAGAATTTGTATTTACCAAAGATTTTCTCTAAATTTGGACATGAATCACTGTATCATGAAGATTCCTTCAGAAATAAGACTTTCTGAAAAATCTAGTTTGAAATCTAAATGTAAACACTATTTCGCTGCGAATTAACGATTATACCCTCGAAAGAAACTGCAATCTCTCAATGGATCCAATGTTATCTCAATATAAGTCATGGAAACCATCCATCCTTCTCAAAGTGGTCCAGATTTTTCAAAGAAAAAACATAAACGCAATTTTTTGTAATTAAACTTTGTGGTCGACCGACTTTGCGTTTATGTTTTTTCTTTTTTCTTTTTCTTTGTTATCTCAATATGTTTGGACTTTGTATGTATATATTCGAAGGCTTAATATTTTTTTTTCTTTTTTTGTTAGTAATAGTTACCATAATTTATGTTAGTACCTAATTATTTTCTATGAGTTAGATATTTTACGACTTCCTTTCCTAGCTATAAGAATCTTGTATTTTTCTTGGAATGAATAAAGTCTTCTCTTTCTAAAAAATATACCGGGTGGCTACGGAAGTATTGCCTACGGAATATCTCAGTTATTGTATGAAGTAGGTTTGTGAAATTTGGAGCGTCGATATAATGACATAAGAGCTAGAATTTGAGCATATTGACATGTCGAAGTCAACTTCCAGTCTAACCGGAAGTAACAACAACTTTCTTATTTCAAAAGCAAACCCTATTTTTTTTTATTTTCGCTTTATTCAGCATTCAATTCCCTTTTTAATGACATATCACAAGTTGATATCTAACCAGAAACTAGATCAGAAAAAATTATTATTGAAATTCACCGAGTAGGCCGTGGAAGCAAAATGAAAGCCAAAAATTGAAAAGTTGGCTATGGAAACCATACGTCACTTGATAACAGTTGCTACTACTGTGATTTTTCATTCGTCGGCGTTATAAAAATAACAAAACAGATTATCACAATACGCAAAAATAAAATTGAAAATGATAGTTTCTGGTTAGATACCAACTTGTGATATGTCATTAGAAAGGGAATTGAATGCTGAATAAAGCGAAAAGAAAAACAATAGGGTTTCCATTCAAAATAAGAAAGTTGATGTTACTTCCGGTCAGACCGGAAGTTAACTTCGACATGTCAATATGCTCAAATTCTAGCTCTTATGTCATTATATCGACGCTCCTAATTTCACAAACCTACTTCATACAATAACTGAGATATTCCGTAGGCAATACTTCCGTAGCCACCCGGTATAGTTATGACCCATAATTTTTAGAAAAATTGTTAGTCACATGCGTACAGCAGCTATTCGTCGGTATGCACTAGGTCAACTAGGTGTGAGTTTGTTCAGATTTTTCAGTCTAAAAAAATTTCAGATAATATTCAAAATTACTCGAATAGAACTTGGGAAGGGGCGCCACTGCAGCTTTTGATTAGGGAAAGAATTCATTATTTACTTGGGTAGTTGTGCAACCAAATAATACTCTACAGAGTGTTGACCAACTGAAATAGACAAAAATAAAGATGTTAAAAGTGATGGTGAGAGCAGTTTACCAAGACCAATAAATGAATAAAATTCATCTTCAAAACACATAGGTTCATTTCTCCATGGTGTAGATATACCAAACATGGAAGTCAAATATGTCACAATTCAGATCAATGCAGATATTTCATGAATCTTAGACCAAAATATTGAGATAGAAATGATTACTTCAATATATCATGATCTCAAGCAAATTCATTGATATTAAAGGAAGATCCTCAGCCGCATAGTGATATGGTTTGGGTTACAAATGTTGATGATATATCATGAATACTAAGAAATCAAGTGGAAGAAATATTGGTGGTATATGAATATAAAAAAAATAAAAACTCTGGCCTGCTTATGATCCTTATACTGTAGCCATTGCAACACTATGGGGAAATGAAGGGGGTAGGCCTCTCCTATTCAGGCCTCCTCAAAGTGATGTCAGGTAGCTTGGAGATAGTGGAGAACCTCTAGGAGTACTCTCTGTAGACTGATCAACTGCAATTCGGACAGGAACGGAAGTCGAAGAAAAGGATGTATCTTTTTAATCAGTACACTCCAGGAACCAAATATCTCGGGAAGAGAGTTCCATGGCTAACCAAAATTCTCGTGATGAAGACAACCTAGGATTGGTTGCTTGAACTGGCCATAAAGCTAGCACCTAGCTGACAAAAATCGTGCTCGCAATCTTGAACTTGCGATCCTAACCAAGAACTAAACGTAACCTAGAACCTTAAAACAAATAACCTGAGTGGATTCCCAATCCAGATTCCTCACGGACCAACTTTCAAGGGCTAAAAGAAGAAGAAAAAGAACAGGTTGAGGTTATGTCTGAGCGTATTTCCAAATCCTGCAGTGTAGTTCAAAAATATTCTACTGCCAGAATCAACGACGACTTCCTTGGTGGCACAATGTTCATTGAACATTATAGGGATTCCCTTTCGTGCTCTTCAAGCGATAAAAAAAATTTAAAAAAAAAATCGTCAAGAATTCCCTTTTCAAAACCTGGATGTACCAGCAAGACACCGACCATCCACATCTAACAAGAGTCCACCAAAAAGTATAAAACTTTCGAAGAATATCTCAGATCTCACAGAAATTGAAGTTTAAACAGATAGATGAAATTTGACAACACTCGTTCATTGAAACTAACCCTGACACTGAAGTCTAATCAAAAGAGTTTGACTCGCGAAAGTACCTATCGTTAAAGTACCGCTGCTGCGAAAATATTAAACCAGAAATCACTCATTCATTTGGCAACAATGTCACGCCAATGACACATGGCATATGATACGAATGACAATTGAATGTAATGTAGTAGTGAAGTGTGCGCCGGCGACAGTCAGCACGTTTATATTTGAGCTGCACAAAGTGCCGTTGTAAATCAGGAAATACTGCATTGTTTGGAGTGATTCTTTGGTTCATCTAATTACCGAATTGGTAAGAATATTGTGTCAAAATCATATCCGTAACACTCATAGTTATCATATACTTCAAGTAGATAATTGGAATTATTTATTCATCAATCTAATAGTGAGATTCGAGAATTCATTGAGATAGTGAAACAAAAACCGAAGCAAAAACGTATCTTCAAGAAAGGACAGAGGACCGGGCGCAATAGATACAAAAACTTTCCCAATACCCATCACTGTGAGGATGTCGTCTTGCTGTGTATGTAAAAACAAAATCTCAAACCAAAGGAAACAGAAAAAGTGCAGCGATAAAAATTGTGATAATGTATGTCACATAGATTGCATTAGTGCAGATGAAGTGGGTGCTGAGATGATTGGACACAGTGTGCATTTCCTTCACAGAAGGATCTTATGTTTGAAATAAAGAAAATGTCTAAGATTATTTCTGAAATGAACATAGATATGGGTAAATCCATATCTGTATGCCATGATAAAATCGAAGAAAACAACGAATTGATCAAGAAGCAGGATATCAGAATTAAGAAATGTTTTAGTGACATGGAGGCGCTTTCCGCCGAATGACAAGCTCCAAGGAAAGATAATATCGAATTAAAAACTAGCTTGAATAAACAAGAGCAGTATAAAAGACTGAATAGTATTGAAATTGTTGGATTACCTGAGGTAAAGGAAGAAAATGTGCTTGCCACGGTAATGTTTTTAGCCAGATCTCTCAACATCACTCTAACAGAGGATCACGTAGATTGTTGCTACAGAGTGAAAAGAGAGAAGAAGTCAGATGAACCAAGAACGATATTTCTGAAGCTTGTCTCCCGTCTGAAAAAGGATGTTTTTTTATCAGCACGGAAAGTTAAGAGGGATCTGTGTGTAGGTGACGTGTTTCCCGAGATTCGAGGCATATCAGCAGAATGTTAAGTTTTTGTGGGTGAAAAGTGGAAAAATCCTCATGCGTAAATCGGAAAAGTCAGATGTGCACGTGATAAACTCTGAAGCGTCTTTATCAGATGTCCATTAATATAAAATCTTCGAAATTGACTTTGTCTTATCAGAATGTTCAAGGTTTAAACTCAAAACTCGAATCGTGTGGAGCCTGTGCAGTGTATTCTAACAACCCTCCTAAATCAAAATTGGCAGTATGGAGCTGGCTTGAGGAGCCTTGGTCCCTATTCAATAAATATTTCTTGGTAGTTGAAGACGCCACATCAAAATGGATTGAATGTTTTGAGGTGTATAACATTACCGCGAATACCACTATCCGGATATTCCGGGAACTTTTGCGAGGTTTGGGTTACCAGTAGAAATTTACACAGATAATGCCAAAACTTTCACATCTGAGGAATTCCAAAAATTTTTATCTGCAAGTGGTGTTAAACACTTATCTGGTGCTCCGTATCACCCCGCCACAAATGGTTTGGGGGAGAGCGCGGTTAAAATAATGAAAAGAGTTATTTTGAAATCTAAACATGAAAATCAACATTCGGATATTCATTTGGTGATTAATCGTTTTTTGTTTCATCCCAACACACCTCTACAGGGGAAACCCCTTCTAAATTATTATTTGGTAGGCACTTGAGAACCAAATTCGACTTATTACTTCCTTCTACAATACGGGTAGTAACAAAAAAACAAAATGATCAGCAAAAATATTTCAAAGGAACAAGGAATGTCAATTTCAATATCGACAATCGGGTATGAGTCAGAGATTTCAGAGCGAATACACCACCGTGGTGTACAGGGGTCATAACTGAAGTTCTTGGCCGAAGAACATACACAGTGAAAACTGATT
The DNA here is from genome assembly GCA_918026855.4 of Phaedon cochleariae. Lineage (NCBI taxonomy): Eukaryota > Metazoa > Arthropoda > Insecta > Coleoptera > Chrysomelidae > Phaedon > Phaedon cochleariae. Next base: position 40,921,152 of record OU896709.1, on the reverse strand, counting down.
GTGGAATGATCTGGACACGTCATGCTGAACAGTTGAAAATGTGCGACAAGAATAATGAAAAAGATGTGGTAGAAATGATTCCACGATCGGTCTTAGAATCAAATAATCTTAGTAAACTAGAATTAGACGAGTTAGGGGGGGAAAAGGACTCGGGTGGTTCAAGTGAGGTTCAACCTGAGCAGTCATCAGAGACATTAGGTAGTGAAAGAACATTGAGACGTCGTAGTCAAATAAAACCTCCCGATAGGTTAGTTATAAATTGAAAATCGAGTAATAATTCTAATATAGAGTAAGGTGGAAGGTATTTTAGTTGTTGAGGGTTGATTTTCTTAAGGGGAAAGGTGTAATATATGTTCTCGATGGAATATTTCACCTTTCGATATAAAACAAACTGTACCGTATAAAAACTGGTATACTTTTTATAGTTTATTTATGGCTACTTCTTTCAGGTATTTTGTGATATTTAGTTTAGTTTGGAAATAGAAGTCTCACATGCAGTTTCGTGTTTTATTGTTTTCCCCGTTCAAATTAGCAAATAGAACAAATTATTTATGGAAAATTATATAATCACATATCGAATTGCATCAGTGATAAACAGCATGGCTTTATGAACAAAAAGTCATCAGTCACAAATCTAACATGTTTTTCTCAAAGGGTAAATGAAATTGTTGATGGTAATAGTCAAATGGATGTTGTGTATACAGATTTCGCTAAAGCGTTCGATAAAGTAGACAACGACGTTCTACTCAAAAAGCTGAAATCTTTTGGCCTCTCTGGTGGACTGATTAGGTTATTTGTATCATATTTACAAAATAGGAAACAATATGTAGTTTACAAGGGAAAGGAATCACGTGACTTTTTTTTTCTACATCGGGGGTACCTCAGGGTTCCAACTTGGGTCCTTTATTATTTTTATGTATGATAAATGATCTAGTAGATAAAGTGCAAAATTCGTTGTGTGAATTATTTGCGGATGATTTCAAAATTTACAGGGAAATACAATGTCAAATAGACTGCGAGCTACTACAATCCGACTTGAATACAGTGTACCAATGGACAATTGAGAATCGTTTATCATTCAACATAAAAAAGTGTTTGTTCATGTCATTCACGAGAAAGAAACTAGTAATTACATTTGACTATAACTTCAATAATGAAAACCTGTCAGAACAAGAAAAGACCAAAGATCTGGGAGTTTTCTTCGATGGTAAATTAAGTTTTGATCATCATATTATTCGTATCTGTAACACAATTTTTATATATATATATATATATTCAATTAATATGGATCAATATATTAGAGATTGTACCTATCAGCCTATTGATACCCAGGAAATCAATTGTTTTGAAGAAATGAACAACTTCTTTGATAGTAAGCAAAATTCATTCAGGATATTTCACCAAAATATTAGAAGCATCCACAAGAACCTTGATGAGTTGAAAGTTGTTTTGAGTCAGTTGAACAATGAGTTTCATTGTATTGTATTGACAGAAACATTTAAAATACATGACCAACAATTCCTACAACTAGAAAACTACTCAATGTTTTATAATGATAGCGAAATGAATGAAAATGATGGCACTGTTATTTATGTGAAAAATTATATAAATTCACTTTCGAATGTTGTGAAGCATGGTGATTGGAAATTTATAGAGACAAAAATTATACTGGAACAAAAACAAATTCTAATTACTTCTATTTATCGACCACCATCAACTGATTCTGAATAATTCGTTAGCCAGAACCTAGACAATGCAATTCAAAGTCTATAGATTACCATATCATAATTGGAGATATGAATTTAAAGTTGAACAGCGATACTGACGTAGTATCCAACTATTTAGATGTACTGGGTGAGCATAACTTTATATCAATAATAAACAAAGGAACTCGTATGGAGGGAGACACTAATAATTGCATAGATCATATCTTTATAAAGTTCGAGCATGACAATATGAAGAGTGATTGTATTTCTGGAGTATTTGACACTAAGATTACTGACCATAAAGCAACTGTAACTTGTCTTCCTCTGAAAATTAATAAAGTAGGTATGGTAAAGCAATACGAAAAAAAATTCATTAAATATGATAGGCTGATAAATGACCTCAAGACTCATGACTGGTCAACATTCTATGGTCTATCAGATGTTGAACGTATCACTGAAAGTCTCATGAACTACTTGACATAATTTATTTCAAAAAATACTCAAATCATCAGGATCAAGAAAACATGAATTAAACGTAAGAACTGGATAACCACAGGACTTGTGAAATCTATTAATAAAAAAAAATAAACTACATCATGAATATAAAAGAGACCCTGCTGATCTCAATAAAAAATCTGCATATCTCAAGTATCGCAATTAGGTTAATAGACTTGTGAAAATTACAAAAAGTGATCACTACACGAGACAAATAAATATCAATAATAACAACTCAAAAAATTTTTGGAAAATAGTAAATAAAAAAGATGAGGATGGAATCCCAATTATAAAAGAAATACTTACTGATGAAAATATACTCATAAGTGATGAAATATCTTTATCAAATGAGTTCAATAACTATTTTTCAAATGTTGGCCGGATGTACGCAGAAAAAATTATAAAACCATCAACTCCTCCTCCAACAATGCACTCTGTCGCTCAATCTTTTTATTTGATTCCGGTAAACAAAAATGAAATCGAAAACATCATCCATTCATTGAAATCAAGGAAAGTTCCCGGTATTGATAATATCAAAGCAGAAACACTTAAAATGATAGCAAACGAAATATCACAACCACTTGTACATTTATTGAATAAAATATTCGAAACTGGAGTATGCCCATCGGAATTCAAGATGTCAGTAATCACACCCGTTTTCAAAAAAGGAGAAAAAGCAAAACTTGTAACTATCGACCAATTTCATTGATTACGACAATTTGTAAAATATTTGAGAAAGCATTAAAAACAAGGCTAAACAATTATATTGAGAAGTACAATATTATTTCTGAAAAACAATACGGTTTTAGAGAGAATATGTCAACTAACGATGCAATATCAAAATTAATTGGTGAAATTTATAAATCAAAGGATGGAAGTAAACCAACAGCTTGTATATTCTTGGATCTAGCCAAGGCATTCGACACTGTGAGTCATTCGCAGTTGTTGAGTGTCTTGGAGAATATAGGAATTCGCGGAATATCGCACAAATTGATGTCAAGTTATCTCAGTGGTAGAAAACAAGTAGTGAGAATAAGAGATACCTTGAGTGAGGAAAAAAATATTGCATACGGAGTTCCCCAGGGAACGGTTCTGGGTCCACTACTATTCTCCCTCTACATAAATAATTTACTCACCACACATCAATCTGGCCAAATCATAAGTTTCGCCGATGATACAGTCATTTTATACACTCCAGAAAATTGGGAAGATCTCAAATCAAAAATGGAAAAGGATATGGAAAACATTATTGATTGGTTCAATCACAAGTATCTTACAATAAATTTCGAGAAAACATTCTTTTTACCATTTGCCAGTTATAAAAATAGCTTACCATATTATACAGAACTAAATATCAGAAACAACCAGAATGCAATCACTATCAACTCTACTAACTAAATTGAATATCTAGGTGCGACAATTGATAGCCATTTGCGATGGAATGCGCATGTCGACAGAGTTACGAAAAGCCTTAAAAGATATATATTGCATAAGTTCAAATATCTGAGAACAATACGCGATGAAAAATATTTAAGAATTATATACTATGCACTGGTAGAGTCTCGTCTCCAATATGGAATACTCAGTTGGGGGGGAGTAGCTTACAGTCATCTGAAAAAGTTGGATATAAGGCAAAAAAAAATACTCAAAACTATGTTGAACAAAAAATTCACTTACCCATCAAATGAACTATTCAAACTTGCACAAGTATTAAATATAAGGCAGCTATACATGTATAGCATAGTTATGTATATCTACAAAAACAAAAGTTGTATCATGAAGTTGAACCATTCTCACTTCACTAGAAATAAAACCAAATCATTTGTTCAGGTCAACAACTCTAGGAAGGCTATTGGTCAGCATTATATTACCTTTTCATCAGGTCGAATTTTTAACATGCTGCATGACGTCTATAAAATGTACCTAATGAATATAAACTCATTACCAATGGTGAAAAAAATTTTCAAAAATTATATTAAAAATATGGATGGACAAGTTGTGCGAACTATCATAGAACATCAATAAAGTCCCAATTTACTATTTATTCGTTCATTGTGTATATTATCTACTATTGTTTTGAAAAATTCTATTGTATATTTAGAACAACATAACATCATTTAATACAATTCTTGCTGTTTTGTTTAATGTGTATGTGTTATATTGAAACAATAACTTACTGTTATTATTAGAACTATGGTTCATTATTAAATCTTGTTATATTCTGAACATGATTGGAAATAAAAATAAAAATAAAACTGGAAACAGGTTCACAATGAAGTATGCCCATGCTCAACCCTAGGGTTTTATGGGCACCTCAATGTTTATTTGTTGTTAGTGTACATTATTTTTGTGTTGAATTATGTTATTATATCACTTGTTGTTATTATCACTTAGACAAATAAATATTATTATTATTATTATTATTATATAAATTATCCAGTCAATAAAGCTTTCAAATTATTAGGATTTGTAATTCGGAACACTCGAAATTTCACAAATGAAAAGACTATTAATTTACTTTACAATGCTTATGTCAGGAGGACATTAGAATATGCTCTATAATTTGGTCACCTGCATATGCTCTATATAAGGAAAGTATAGAAAAAGTTCAGAAACGTTTTCTCAGATATATGTATTACAAGAAAGTTGGTGTCTACTACTTTGATATTCCCTATAAACATCTGCTATCGCAATTCAAATACAAAAAATTAGAGACTCGAAGGAAACATATATGCCAATTATTCACTTATAAAATAAATAATAACCATATTGATGCACCATTCATATTGAGTAAACTGCACTTTTTAGCAACCCCATATTTCAACAGAAGAAATGCATCACTGTTCTTCCTACCAACACCCCACACAAACTTGGACCAAAATTCTCCTTTGTAAAGAATGGCAGCATATTCCAATAACATACAAGTCACAGATATATTTTCCACAACATATTCACAATTTGAAATGAAAATTGAATCTCTTGATGAATATTGACTGAATTTACTGAATGATTATTATGATAATTTTTCAGTTTACTATTAGTTCACTATTATTTTCATTAGTATTATTATTAGGTATTTCAATTTCAAATCTGCGGTGTTTCTGAAGTTCCTTGGTCATCTTTCTGGTGGATCTTTGGTATTTTTTCTCCTTTAATACATACCTGTAATACTGAAATAATCAATATTTACATTTAGGTTTCATGTTTTTTTTTTGTTTTTGTTTTGATTCTTTTTTAGAAAATATATTTCGGAATCAAATTTTTGAATACAGAATGAATATTTGAATAAAATCATTCGATTAGGGCACTTTACTAGATATAGGCTAGCATATCATTACATGTATATTGTAAATTCGTACTGAATGTAATCATTTATTGGTATTCTTTTATACTGTAGATTACAACGAATAAATAAATAAAATGAATAATCAATAATAATCAATCTAATACTTGACAGATGAACTACAACAAAAAATCGAAAATCAAATCAATGTGAAAATACAACTCTGAATTATATAAAACCGAATACATCTGTATAAATTTGATTCTCAAACATCAACAGTCTAGGACAGGGATGGCACGCGACACAATATTTTGGGCACGCCACCGAAACCGAAACGGATTGCATTTTAGTTCAAAAATATGAAGTTGTAACACCGAACTTTATCGACAGTGACGCTACTTACTCTTTCCTCAACATATGTTATTCCTTTTCGTTTTCAAGGCAACACATTATGTGAATAGTGACCTTTTTACCACAGTTTCAGAAAATTTGTAACCAAACCATTGCAATGTTTTTAAGTGCTCCCCTGCAGGTAGTCTGTCGTATACCATTAAACGAGCAATTCCATAAACACTTTTGTTTCGTGAACTCGGATCGTTTCCCCGTTTGTTTCAGTAGATGTTATCTTAATTTGTATCCATGGCCAGTTCAGCAGAAAAACAAAAAGTGAAAGCTAGTAAGTGTAACAGAAAATTTCAAACTTTGTGGACTGAGAAAAATGGCATGATTAGTAAAGGCGACGAAGCAGTGTGTTTTATGTTCTAGAACAGTGGTATGTGGAACATCGTCGGTAAAACGGCGTTTTGAAACAACTCACAGATCCGTCAAGTCAAAAAAATTTCACCAGAGCAAAACGAATTAATGGAAAGCGCAAAAAAACACAGAAATAAACAGTCGACGTCTATGATTACATATGTTGGCAAAAATTGTCATACGAGCGCGGCAAGTTACTTGGCTGGAGGTCGAGTTTTTAAAGGAAGCCTGGTTAGCATGCGCGCCCTCACTATTCGATGATTTTGATAATAAAGAGAACATAATTCAGCGAATCGAAGATACTCCTCTTTCTAGAAACACAATGGAAAAATGGATCTTGAAACTCGCCAGAAATGTAACAGATCAACAAAAAGTTGACATCAACTCAGCTCCTTTTATATCGTTATGTGTCGACGAAAGTACTGACGTCACTAAATCTGCACGTTTAGCTGTTTTTGCTCGATATTGCATAGGAAACGTCATTAATGAAGGAATAATTGCGATATCATCGTTGCTCAAAACTATGAAGGGGATAGATATTTGTACGGCTGTTGAAAATTCGCTTGCTGGCTTACTGATGTATAACAAATGCTCGATGGTTGAGTCGCGGAAACATACTTCAAAGATGTGTTGACTGCTTGGAAGAAGTCGAACTGTTTCTGTAAAATTTGGGAAAAATTGAGCAATACCCTCAGTTGTTGTATGTTATGTGGCTTTCAATATTGATGTTTTTTACATCTGCCAACGAATAAAATAATTATCGTCATTACAAATATATCAACGATTTAGATGTACCTGAGGAACCAGACGAAAAAAAGTTACTGAGGACTTTATTTCTGCCATTGGTTCTGCAATCAGAGAATTTCCAGCGAGATTTTCTCAGTTAAAAAAATTATCGAAAAAAGACTCAAGTTCATTATGTACCCTGATATGAACTTGTTCCAATTCAATTGGTAGACAATTGAAGAACTGAAAATGCAGCTGCTTGATTTCCAGTCTAGTTCAATATGGATTAAAAATGTATTGAAGCGTGGAAAGAATTGGAGCTAATTGAAATAGAGAGATTGACAACCAAAATGAGTAAAGATGCCAACAAAAAATTTTTGCAAACATGGAATTCGGTTCCGGACACATTCAACTGTTTCAAGAAGCTGGCTCGTGCTATTTCGACCACTACCTATGCCTGCGAGTCATTATTTTCAGAGATGAACAACATTAAAGATTCGCTTAGAAATGGCTCGACATATGACTCCAGTTCAGCATGTATTCTGCTCAGAGCAACATCTTACAATCCTTACATAAATTATTTGTCATCTAATCTGCAACAACAGGAGTCAGACTAAATGTAACATTCATTGAAAAGGAATAATATATATTCATATGAGGAAATATATTGAGAATTCGCATTCTCTGTGTGATCCTAATACCAATTCTTTCTCGGTTTATTCAACAGAAAAAAAAAACTACTTTCCTGGCTATATGCCACGACCAACATTGAATTAAATATATTGAACACATATGATAAGAATGTGGGGAGGAAGTCTATGACGCTATCAAATTGTTGAAACCAAAATCAACCGCGGGACCAGACTGTATACCAGCGTTTGTAATTCGAGACTGCGTTGCGTTGAATGTACCTGCAAAACAGGTGAGTTTATAATCATGGAAATTGTCGTTAGGAACGTTAGGAGAGTTTATAATCATGGACATTGTCGTAAGGAACTCATTATGAATGTACCCGCAAAACAGATTTCAAACTCATGGATGCCACTGTCTTTCAACAAGGACTCATTCTCGGTTACCTTTTCTAGCTTCTCAGCCTTACGATTCATTGGCGTTCCAATCGGCTTGCAATCTGCTATTCTGAACCTGTCTAAAATGTCATTAATATACTTCGTTTGATGTACAATGAGTTTACCATTTTCTTGTTTGAACTGAATGCAGAGGTAGTAATTGATCAGTTCAAGAGGTCAATTTTCACCATTTGGAAATGATCTTCTTTTGACTCATAAATCAAATCATCAAAGTAAACGGTTATCATTTCATCGCCTGAGATATGAATACATGGATCCGCAATTATTCCTCCACTCTATCACTACAGGAATTTTCAAAGGATGGGCTCAGGCTATGGAGTAACATGATAGCATGCAAGTCGTCATGAATGGGTATGTTTATTTCAGCAGTCTTTTAACTGGCTCTTCTCTGGCTGAGAGATAGATAACTTTTTATTCAATCCTTTCTTGCTTCGGAATTGGCAGCATTATTGTCAGGTTAAGCTTCTTAACCACTCACATATTTCCATGCATCCGTCTTGATCAGTATTGGTTGGGCCTGCTAAATTCAAGTATCATAATTTTCTTTCTTGAGGCTCAACGCGGTAATTCGGTATGACCATGGTAACCGGTGCGATGTATCACGCGAACACAAGGAACCGCCTAACCAAATCAACAACACAAAATTGCGCGGGCACTGCACAAACCACGGAGTTTCCCTGTTTTCAGGGAAGTCGCTAGTTTACTACTGGGCCATCATAACCTGTGGGATTATATGAATAGAAACTGCGTATGAACGAACTTGTAATAAAAAACTTGGTAGGTCATTTATCGACGTCTTGACAACTTGAAGTATTATTCAAATTGTCTGATATTCACTTCGTTCTATACATGGTGGTCGAGCATCAATTAGTTAGGTTGTCACCTGAAGAACTTACCTATTGAAAAGTGCATCGAAATTTAAAAAAAATGGAGAAGAAGATCATATTTACCTCAATATAACAAAAGGTTAGAATGGTCTTCTTCTCCATTTCTTCTCATTTCCAGTGTTGTCAACATAAAATTTCCATTATTTTATATTGGAAACCTGATTACAAGGACATATGAGGAAGATATTTTTTCTCTATCTCTCTCACCGCTAGCTGAACTGCTTTATTGCCTACAACTTCTAGTCCATGAGTTCTACTCGTAGGATCAATGGTTTAGCCGCAATTCCGGTCTAAAGGTCAGAAACTAAAATTTTCACTTTCTGAAAAAATTGCACATTTTCAGAGGTTTCGTTAATCAGTAACTAATAAATTGATCTACACAGCTCCGGAAAGGCTGAAATTGTCACACATAGTTTAGGAGACGGAAATACCGAGGAACGTCCGAACATTTTGCGGTTTTTCTTGTGCTACAATTTTTCCACAGCTTTTAGATAGTTTTAAACTTAGGTATACACTACCCTAATGTGCCCAAACAACATATCAAAAAATAAGAGATACATCATGTTTCTTTAAATTTATTGACGATTTTGACTGGCGTATCGGCAAATACTGTGAAGATATCGTCTATGATTCGATGAGCCCCAAGAGGACTTTGAATATTTGCAGTCTAGATATATAGAATCTAAATGTGTCAGAATTGGACGAGCAGGTGGGTACAGTTTTGCAAGATATTCTACAAATTGTACAATCGTAAATACTATCCTCTGTAACAACTGGAAAGTTGAATATACGTGATTTGCAACCAATTGCATATCGCACACGCCATCTTTCATACACAAAACGCTTGCAATTCTATTGAACCATCCAAGAACAGCTCGGGATCATCCAAGAAAGTGAGTCTTCCTATACGCCCGAGCGTGATAATGAAGAAAAGAAATGGCGAAGTCAGATTGTTTGTGGATTATCGCGATTAGAACAAGCGGGTGCTATGTGAAAACTAATTGCTTCCGCGTATACAGGATCAAGTTTTTACTTTGGCAAAAGCCGCATATTCTCACACGCTCGATATGAAGTCAGCATTCTATCGGGAATCGAAGAAAATCCCAAGTACGTCATCGCTTTTGTGACTCCTGATAGTCTATACGAGTACAATCGAATGCTTGAATTTGTCAACTCACTGGTGTGCTAACAAAGTTCCATAGACAAAACACTCGGACCTCGACTCAGACCGCTGAAAGACAATATGGCATTTGTTTATATATCGACGACGTGCTTTGCCCATCACAAACTTATCGAGGGCCGAGTTTGTTCTGAATGTCTTAAAGTGCAACTAAGCACACTTAGAAACTTAGGCGTGGTGATCGAGATAGCTCTCGCTCAAACTGTTGCACTGATGGATATAAAGAGTATACGGCAACTTTTAGGCCTAGTTGAATATTTTCGAAAATTTATACGAAATTTTGTCTGCTTGACAGCACCAATGTCCTTCCTACTGAGGAAAGGATAGCTTTGTCCAAAAATATACGTCTAGAATCAATAAGAGAGCTGAAGAAATATCCTATATTCAACATGTTGAACCTACAGGCCAAACAGAGAAACATACAGATGCCAGTGCACTTGGCCCTGCTGATGCAAAAGAGTTCAGACAATTTAGCTTACTTCAGTCGACGAACAACCGAATGTGAATAACGACTGAATTGCACTGAGACAGTGAAGATGAGCATTTAGCAACGCATCTGTATCTTTCATTCAGTTCGAATGGATCTAGAATAGATGCATGTGGATAATGCGGATCATATTGGCACTGTATGGATAATGTTCATAATTGAAATATGGATATTTGACTAGACAACGTTGATTGTCAGATATAACTAATGATCCAACTTCAGAAATTGAAAAGTTATCTAATTTTTTTTTTGGGTCTTGAATAATTAGTGGTCTCCATAATGGAAAGTGAAATGCGATTTCACCATTTACTACCAATGCAATCGAATATTATTTTACAATCTTTATGTATTCTTTGAATTTTCAGCTTCACTGCTTTATCTTCCCTCGATGATATGTATTCAAAAATATATTTATTGCAATCGAGTGAGCTACTATTACTATTGTTCGACAATAAGAGAGCAATTGCTCGTAGCTTCAATAAAGTCGTTGCAAAATCTGAACATGAATATGTGAATAAATACCAACAAACCTCCCCTACCTTTCAGGCCGTGGCTCCTAGCACCATCAAAAATATTCTGCGAATACATTCGAATCAACATCAAGCGTCATTACCAGTGAAACATTAATTGTGCTCTACCCTTGAGTAATGCCTTTTGAAGAATAATTATTGGTACTCTACTAGTGCATATCAGCCGAACACATACGCACTTAAAAAAAGGAATAAAATGCGCACTAGTGCAGCCATCCGAATACACCATTAGAGGAATTGGCTATTTTCCAAGCAACCCATTATTTTGGGTTTCATCTTAATGGCATAAAATTCAAGATATTTATGGATTGCATTTCTGTATGAGCCACAGCTTCAAAAAAATAATTCCACGTGTTGCGAGGTGGTGAATTGAAATGCGAGATTGAATACGATATTGAGTACAGGCCAAGATCAGAAATAGCGCATGTTGATTATCTCAGCCATAATATGCCAGGGCAAAGAGCTCTGGTATGCATACATACAACAACAAAACAGACAAACCAAAAAAATATATTCTCCTGTATAACATTATGTTAAAGTGTGAAGATCAAAACATGTTCTGTATGAGCGAAAATATCGTGTATTTTTATAATCCAAACGATTAACATTATCGTTGTTTCGTGCCGGTAGCCGCACGATTAGACATTCAACGGGTGTATGATGAAGAATCAGCATAACTTAGTGAGAACAAAATGTTATCGCAACTCCGTGAGGAACCAATCTGGCCTCGGATGGATGAAACAGTGGAACAAATACGCAGCGAATTGTCTTTCTTGTGTACTAGGAGTGTCACTTAGAGGTAAGAAAAAATGCATATGTTAACTAACCGCTAAACCATCATATTATAAGATGCATATGCCACATGCCGGACCACTGGCGAGATCAAATGAAAACACGCAAATATTGGTGATAAAAGATTCTTTCCAAAATATTTGAGGTTCTGTCCGATTAAACAGAAAACAGACTGCAGTATAAAAGCCCTTGAGGGAGTGTTACCTATGCTGGACACACCAAAACGAATCATAACAGACGGATAAAACGATTTCCAGTTATGAAAATTCAAGGATTTTTTTTGGCAGAGCGAGAAGTAGAACTCCACTTGGTTGAAACAGGAATTCCCCGTACTAACGGGCGAGTATAACAAGTGAAGCGCAACCCTTTATCGCTATGCGAGCGGTTCTAAATGAGAAGTATGAACCAAAGTACAAATACTTCCCGCCATCGAAGACGGTTTCTATGTGTTAATAAATCAACCGGTTATTCCCTGCACGCCCCAATGTTCGGTGGAATTAGAAGTTGAGGGCCGCTGATCAATGCCTAAGCGGAGTTTATCGACATAAACATACATTTTCGATAAGAACCGGGTTATCGCAGTCCTGTTCAGAGTATGTAACAAAATAGTCTTCAGGAGCAAAACTATTGCAAAAGATGCAGGGCCCGTTGAAGATGATACATTGTTTACCTAACGAGCAATTACGAACCTGGTCACAGTAATGGTAATGAAAGGGTTCAAAAAAACAAAACAATAATCAGTAAAATACGATCTCTCAACTTGAGTTGAGAAAAAAAGGGATGAAAAACAAATTTGACACTTAATCATGGGCACTGAAATTTAGACAGGTAACGAGTCAAAAACAAACCTGTAGAATAATATCCATCAACTGCTTGAGGCATGAATAAATATCAAAGTAAGGTCCCTTCGTTAAGGCAAAAGCATAATAGTACGTTCCCTTAACGTGACGAGGCAAATAAAATAAGTTTCCTCAACTGATGTTCAGGCATAATCAACCTTAAATAAAAAATATGCCCCTTAGCCTATGTTAAGGCAAAAGCAGATAAAACAAACCCAGGTTCAGGCAGAAAAAATTGGACTCTGATTACTGGTTTGAATTATTTCAACCTTGGCTCGAGCAAAAACAACGTCAGATGACCAAATCCTTGAAAATTAAAAAAAGGATACACGAAAATGAATTTTGTAGATTGTAATACAACGATGGATGTAATCTAAGAAGCTATTATTTTTTTTCATTTACTCGCTGTTTTACACATCTTCATCAGGCACTACAAGGAACGAAAATGGTGCGTGGACGCCTCTTATGTCAGCAAGGCCGTGTTAGACCCCTTGCGGCTGACACTGACTCCACCTGGGTGATGTAGTCGTTCGTACTCCGAGGAACTGCTGATATGTGTTCATCTAATTGAATTTGTTTATATTCTCGAGAGCAACGGAATCAGTCGCTACCGAGACTTGAAATGGCACAAATTATCAGCTATTCGAAAAGAATCTTTTAATCAGTGCTATCGTTTCTTCAAATACCAAACGAGAAGCTATTATACATAAGTATATTGAATCAATGCGCAAATCCTTATTTGAAGAAACGAGGAGAAAATCGCAGACAATCTGGAGGAGGTATGAAAATGAATGTTGCTTTTATCATTGTTTGCTTTCAAAACCTTGAAGAAAACTTTCGACTGGCAGTGATAGAAACCATATTTCACTAATTGGTCAGGACTGCTTTTCATGCATATTATATTCAGTAATAATTGAAGTCGAAAAGATTCGCCTTGTCATTTCAGAAGGTTCAAAAGCATGATTATACTCATTATTATTCATTGTTCCTGTAATATTCACCTTGGAAAATGAAAAACATAATAAATACTAGAAACAACTATTGGTATTGGTATAACAACTAGTGTTTTTTTCTGTGACGGGATTACCAAATTCAGTAAAAATGCAGTATAAGTTTTCAAATATTTTGAAGAAACACTGCAAAATGCATGCAGAAATCTGTATTGAAAATATTGAAATTAGTAAAGATATTCATATTTTTCTATTGAAGCTAACCAATTCAATGGGCGTGTACACCTTGGTTGAACTTTCAACTCAAACCATGTTTATAATGATCCTTTCATACATAAATAATGATTGACGACATAATTCAATCAAAAAATTAACTGGAATGTTTTATTTTTGGACATAAATAATAGTACCTTCTGAAAACGGACAAATATTTTGAAGAAACACTGCGGAATGCGTGCAGAAATCTGTATTGAAAATATTGAAATTAGTAAAGATATTCATATTTTTCAATTGTAGCTAACCAATTCAATGGGCGTGTACACCTTGGTAGAACTTTCAACTCAAACCATGTTTATAATGATCCTTTCATACATAAATAATGATTGACGACATAATTCAATCGAAAAATTAACTGGAATGTTTTATTTTTGGACATAGTACCTTCTGAAAACGGACCCTCTTATGACGTAGAAACCTCATCTCGCCATAGTTAAAAGAAAATACCAAATGCCCGACGGAGACTGAGGCAACTATATCAGTTAATATATCATTAATTCTTTCAACTGTGATCTCGCGCTAATTCACTCTGTCAGAAATCATGTATCATTCATCTCTGTCTGGAATAGTCATGTTTCAGTATTAGTATCATTAATTCTTTCAACTGTGATCTCGCGCTAATTCACTCTGTCAGAAATCATGTATCATTCATCTCTGTCTGGAATAGTCTTGTTTCAGTATTAGGGTTTTGACGTCACATTATCGCCTCGTTTTCAGAAGTCCGTAGAATCGAAGATTTCAATAATTTTTTATAAAACGTAGGAAGCTCAGAGCAAGAAACGGTTTGCGGTGGTGAGCTAGTTTCTGTCGAATTATGAAATTTGTTTTCTGTGATATAAGCCCTTTTGGTCATCAAAAACATCACGTTTCATAGCTAGCATCAGCAAAGCTTAAATCTCCCAGAAATTAAGCCGCCTTGAAGCTAATCAAATTAAAAATTGTGTACATCTAACCCCCCTGATATAGAAACTTTCAGACTCGTTCATGATACAGAACTTAAAACATATTCATCAATTTTTTGAATATCGGTTAGAATCACGTACCTCTTTTCACAGTATTTGCATTCGAACGGCTTCTCTCCTGTATGTGTCCGCATGTGAATTTTCAAGTTGGCATTTTTCCTGTAACTTTTGCCACATTCTTTACATATGTATTGTTTGTCATTTATTGAATCTATGGCATCCCCTGATGACACAGTCTTCGGTGGAGTTTGGGGCCTTACCTGCACACCTAATGAAGAAACTAATCAATATCATCATGGATACATTTTATATCTGATATAACCATTTCCTGGAAGTATCAAAGCCACTAACTTTCAAGATTAATCATTGGGTTCAAAAAACTCAAACAAATAAAAAATCTGATGGCTGAATTATACAGAAAGATTCATGATGGATTGTACAGTGTGTCCAGTTTTCGATACTTTTACGTGATACCTCAGTTATCTTTGAAAATGAAACCTAGCGGTTTTCGCGGTCCTATTTAAAATTTTTGTGAAACCCAAGATGGCCTTATCAGATTTTGCATAAATGTTTCCGTTCATGAGATACAGGGCGATTTTGAAAATTTATAATTTTTGAGCCCCCTCTATATCTACGAAGTTTCTTAGCCAAAATGACAAATTGAAATCTCATCCGATAAAGAATTTTACACAGAATCCAGTGGAGAACTCAAATTTTTTTTTCGGGTACGGTTTTGCAAATACGACTTAAACTTATAATTTTTTAAATGGAACACCCTGTATTTCATAAGCTCATTGAATTTCTTAGTTTTCTTCCTTCAAAATAATTCATGATTCATAGATATAAAATTTTCAAAAATGCTCAAAAATCGCAAAAACATTGAATTATAATAGTAGGCTATCGATTTTTCCATGAAAAGGACAAAACAATGTCGACACTGATTAATAACAAAATACAAAAGTTAGGTACCTGAAAGCAACAAGTGAATAGTAATGAAAACTTCATAATGTAGAGTTAGCACCTGATTGAATATTAACTAAAACAATTGAATTTCGAAATCATTCAGTAACTTATTCAATGAATTCTTCAAATTGATGTCCATTTTCCTAAACACAATAGATACACTTTTACAATATATCTTGATACAGTAAGAGGCACAACAATCTTGTAGAACTTACTGCAACAACAAAGGCAGTTTTCCAGAAATTACAAAGACATCCTTGAATAATTTTGAATGCATAAGCCGTATTGAGGAAGTGTGAACAATTCAAAGAATAAGTAACTAAATAATTTCGAAATTCAATTGTTCTAGTGAATATTTAATCAGGTGCTTTTTCTAAATTATGAACTTTTGATCACTATTTATTTGTCACTATCAGGTAACTAAGTTCTGTGTCTTGTTAGTTAATTAGGGTTGGTATTGTTCTTGTCCTGTTCATGGAAAAATCAAAGGAAATATTACGTCAATTGGAACTTTTTTATATGAAAAATAGTATGAATTTTCAAAATCGTCCTGTATCTCAAAAACGAAAGCAGTTATGCAAAATCTGAATAGGCCATCTTGAGTTCCACAAGAAAGTGGCACGGGACCGAAAAACCGCAAGGTTCTATCTCCAAAGATAACTGATATATCACGCAAAAGCAGTGAAGACTGGACACACTGTTCACAGATGAATGGTAGGAACCTGACATCAAAAAATATGACCTTGGTAAAATGTTGGTATTTAACAATTCACAGGGTGAAACTGAGTAATCTATCTAATCTGAGACACAATAATTATTAAAAAGAAATAAGTAACATGATATACAGGGTCTCCCGAAATTAGCCTGCCAAACTTCACCAGCGGCTTCTTCGACCAAAAATAGGAAGAGAAGTTTCAATGAAAATGAGTCGAGAAATGTCTCGTACGGCGGCTACAGCCCCCTGAAAGAGTGCTCCTGAAGATGATATTTCTTGAATAATTCCGAAACGCCACGTGATAAAATGATGCAACCATGACCAATGCGGTGGACAGAAAATCATTTCAGAGTTTAATTCAGGAGTGTAGAATACAGGGTGGGACTACATTGAATTTTACAAACTTTTTCGTATGCATATTTTTTGGTAATTTAATGTCGGATTATGAGAGTCTAGAGTTTCACACAAAAATGTGCTTTTGTTCCGCCTCGATCAGATGTATCATTTTCGAGTGAAATCGATTTGAAAATATTGGTGCACTCACGTCTTATGCATAACGTTGCCAATTTTCAAATCATAGTGGCTATGAAAAATGAAGTACTTTCTTCTCACCAAGCAATCTCATGAAAGCGCCAAAAATAGAAAAATGATGATGAAAAATTACTCAAATTTTTGTGCATTATTTTTTCAATTCCACTAATACCTGAGTACCTTTTTTCTGTAGAGGTGTGGAATTTCATAAACTGCAGCCCTACTTTTATGAAAAATAGGTGCATTGCGAACGGCAGCTCTTCGTCAGTAGGCACTATGAGTTCGAGTTATCAAAATGAGTTAAAATAGCAAAAAATTCAGTTATCTAGCAATCATAAGGTTAAACAAAAAAGATGGGGCGCCACTGCAACTTTTAATTCAAATGAAATGTTACCTGGAAAGTTGAGCAACCAGATAATGAATAATATTAGTTGTTCTCCCAGACTAAAAGACCTAAATTTACCTTAGAGATGTTGTGAGTTGGAGTGTCATGTCAATAAACAAATAAAACAGTCATATACAATACCCAAAACATTTAATTATGATGATAGGACCATATATCACAGGTATTGACAAATATGCATAAATCAAAAAAATATTAGATACCTATTCCTGTTAAGAAAATACACTGTTGCCTGCTATTATGTGGATGAAAATATATATAAATCAACTTTATATTGTACTTGAAAACTCAAGAGCTCCTGTAAGGACGATTTATATTCATAGCAGATTTAAAAAAAATATTAAATGTGGAGGAATTCTACCAGCGCATAGTATACTATGTGGAGGGGAAGTATATACCTTTCATGTGTGATTTTATCAATTTATGACCTGGCTATGATTTAAAAATGGTCCATTATACACACTAGCAATGGGCAATATGAGTGAATAAAAATATGAGTGAATAAAAATGAAAAATAAAAATATATTTTCATGTCAAAAACCTGTATGGTGTGTCCTACACCAGTTATCCAGAGTAGCATTCAGTGCTACCAAATGAAGCTGCTGAGGGGAAGGTTGGCGGAGAGCGGGGTGCTGACTTCACATCCCTGGGTGTCAGATGACATTGACAGAGTTGTCGTATTTCCACCTTGAAAATCCATCATCAGGAACAAGCAGGGGACGATATCCAGATTCCAGACTACTATATAGCCACCAAAGGCCTTGTAGAATTAACAGATCCTGGTCGAGCAATGACTCCTGGGAAGAATAGTGCTCCTGGTAGGATAACTCCCGTTGTAGAACTTCCGGTAGAAAAACTCCCGGTAGAAAACTCCCGGTGAAAAAAACCCTTAAATATTTCATGAAAATGAGGTTCTGAATTTCTGGACTGCAGAGAGAAAAATCGTGGAAATAAAGCGAGACTCACCTTCTATGAAGGGTTGGGGATTGAAATGGCCGTAATGACGATGCAGGTAGGCACGTGGCTGCCTGGGTGATGAACCATGAAGATCCTGCCTCTTAAACCGAAACCAGAAAAAATCTGTAGAGTCCAGCAGTCCTTGTAGATCAGCAACAAATCCAGGATATCCTGATGTGATCCAGAACGCCAGGCGGTACAGGACTTCAGAAGCCGGTTCACACCACAAAAATGGCACTTGACCACCACGAAGAATTTTCTGAAGTGAGCTCTTGTCTCACGACCAGAAAGGAAATCCCTTCTCCAAATTTCCAGAAACTTCGAGAACAACCTAACAGTTTCCGCTTTTCAAATTGGCGGAAAATTTGAATATCCAAAATAAAAGACGTTATCGCTACTCCCTCCAGAGACTTGATTCTTCCCAGATGACTATCTGAACCAATCAGAATTGATGACTAAAATGACGTCACACCTTTCTTCACGATTACTCGGCTTGTTGGTTCGACGATGATGATCTAAGGATATATCAATCCGAATCGGCGTTTGGCGCATGACAAATTTGACACTGTTGACATGGTGTCATGACCGACAGCTAATTGACGTAATGCGAAATAACAGATGATCAACAAAATCAAAACATCAACCTGAATTTATCAAATGCATCAATCAAGAAAATAATGCCAAACGAAGTTAATTGATTCAAATTGATCAATTCCTAGTGAAACCATACGCCTCAGCATTCCTGGAAAATCCAATACCTATCGTCCTACTGTGATGAAGTTTCAAGTGGAAATAGCAGTGTGAAAAGTGAGTATGACAATGTCTCTGAAATGGAATTTCATATCACTTTATATTATTTATCTCTTTCAGATAAGTTCCTGTAAAAACCATCTGAATCATCCTTCTACTTGGATCACAACAAAGCAGATATAGCAAGAGATATCAATGTATTTATAGAAATTGTATTTTTATTATATGTACAGTGTGAAATCTCAGGTGTGTATCCACATATCAGGTTTGAGAATAATTAAATAATATAACACAGATTGAGTTCAAATTATGTTATTGAAAAATGTAAACCATGTTATTGTGACACAATATCCTGTCAGATGTGCTCGGCATTACAGAATATTATAGAATCAGACAAAATATACAGTAATGAAAATTTACATGCTACATCACCTCTCTCCCAAGAAAAAATTTGAATCTGGAGTGATTTAAATTTTCAAAAAATTACAATATCAACAATGGATACAGAGGGATAAGTACTTCAGATCACCGAGACGAATATCAGTATCCAAATATTGAAATTGCATTTAGAATTATTCAGTGAGATGTCAACTCCTAAAAGAACGAAGGCAACTCACTGAAGAATCCCAAGGTGGAAACAAAAAAGAAAGTTTGAAATTTTTAAATTTTGATTTAACCAGCTGTCCACTACTCAACTGGGGTGACATACGGCCACCAACCTTAAACAGGCCAAACCTGAAACAAAAAGATTAAACAAAAAACGTTCGGGAGTATTCCCATTCACGTAGAGTTAGGTCGTCCCTAGAGACTACTCAAGTGCAGAAGCAAAAGAGCGGTACTTTCGAGAAATATGCCCATTGAACCCGCCTAAACAAAAATTCAACAAGACATACATCTCGTCAGCCCAACCTGTCATGAGACAACTATGACGACCCACATCACATTGTTGTCCAC
Organism: Phaedon cochleariae; assembly: GCA_918026855.4. Taxonomy (NCBI): domain Eukaryota; kingdom Metazoa; phylum Arthropoda; class Insecta; order Coleoptera; family Chrysomelidae; genus Phaedon; species Phaedon cochleariae. The sequence goes on along the minus strand of OU896709.1, from coordinate 40,900,925 downwards.
GACCCCTACGCTTCCAAGGTCCCTACAGACAAAATATAGCTCTTGGCTTTTCAAAATTTACTCAAAAATACTGTGGGAAATGTAAGTATATCAAAATTGAAAATAATATCCCACAGCAAATGTGAAGTATCAGCATCAAAAGTGCTGATCACTTCCAAAAAGTTAGGGTGGAGCAGTGCATGGACCATCACAGGTTATGACTGTCCACATAACCAGTGGCAAAAATGAAAGACAGCGATGTTACTGCCGTGATAGAATCACTAGCTGGGAACATGTCCAAGTCCAGGTAGCTTTAGGAACAATTCCAGGGATAACCAGCTCTTAGCCCGACCGAAAAAGAAATGGAACAGTATTTGGACCATCACTGGTTATGTCTGTCCACATAACGCAGTGGAAATAACTAACAGCGGTGTTACTGTCGTGATAACACTAGTTGGGAACATGTCCAAGTTCAGGTAGCTTTAGGAATAATCCAGGGATAACCAACCTTTACCCCGAAAAAATATGACCATGAAGATCAAATGCATACCTCTATTCAGGGATTAACTTGGGGTAGTAGCTATGCGTACTAAACATCCTAAGGGAGGTCACGATCGGGAAGTCTAAGTCGGTAGAATTCATAATCGAGTAAATTTACAAAATCGGGAAAGTCTATCCAAAATTATCCGGAACAGAGATATTTACATAATATTTACATAACTAACTCTAAATACTGTACAAAAATGGAAATCTCATTACTCGTCAGCAATGGGAAAAATTGAAAACTGTTGCAGTCTAACAGTTTCAATTCAGGGCTAAATTTTCAAATTTCAAAAAATTCGAAATGCTAAATACAAAATACTGAATGTCACAATGTAGAACATTCCAAGGGTGTTTTTGTGAACTTCCACATTCACGGTAGCTACCAAAAAGTTCCTAAAAACTTGCAAAAAATTACAAAAAAATTCAAAAAATTTTCAAAAAATTTCGAAAATATATCTCAAAAAATCTCAAAAAAACTAACCGACAGATATGTCCGAGTTAGACCCAAAATAAGGTTTCAAATCCTTAATATGCCAGTCTCCTGCTGGACTACCATTCTCATATTCCAGAGAATAAACTAAACGTGAAACCTTCCTTTTAACTACACACAAAACATATTTGGGTGCTAGTTTTGAACTAAACTTTACTGCAGCTTCTGAAAGTACCTTGTTTCGACGCCAAACTTTATCTCCAATATTAAAAGAAAAATCTTTCTTTCTCAAATTATATGCTCGTGAATTTCGTTGGTAAGCCTGATGCAATTTATTCTTTACTTCTTTAAAAACTGTATCTAAATTAGAAATATTTTCCACAAACTCAGATCTACTTTGAGGATTTAACTCTATCCCTACTGTATCAGATATATTACTATAATAGTTACCTGAGTGAGGAATATTTCTAGCAAAATTCAAAAATGCTGGGGCATAATTATGCACTTCATGTACAGATGTATTGATAGCAAATTGAATCTTAGATAACTCTTTGTCCCAATCCTTATGTTCAACTATATAGCTACGTATTGCTTGTCCAACTGTCTTGTTATTACGTTCAACAAAGTTGCACTGCGCTGAATAGCGAGGCGTAAACCAAATTTTTACTTTATACGTATCTGTTAACTTTTTAAAGATTTTCCCTGCAAATTGGGTACCATTGTCCGCAATGATAATCTGAGGTACACCGTATACTAAAAACACTTGATTTTCTAGAAATTTAACTATGTTTGGTGCTGTCGCGTCTCTTAGGGGACATAGAATGGTATATTTCGAAAACCAGTCCCCAATTACGAGTAAATATGTAAATCCACGGGGTGATCGAGGAAATGGTCCCAGAAGATCGACAGCTAGGACTTGAAAAGGGAAGTTTACCTGCTTTTCACAGCCCATTAAACCTAAACGTGATGTGTTAGTTAACTTTTGTGATTGACAAACTTTACATTGACGAATGTATCTCAAAATATCAGGGCGCATCTTTGGCCAATAATAATTCTCCTGAATTCTACTAAAAGTTTTGTAAAAACCAAAATGTGAACATGTAGGTGGATCATGAGAGTTTCTAATAACATTATTCCTTTGGGACTTAGGAACAACGGTCTTCCATTCTATTTCATTAGTTTGAATTATGCCCTTTGAGGGAATAAATTTGAAAAGCAAATTTCCTGAAACTTTCCATTGTGGAAACAGTTCAGGTTTCTCTAAAATTCTCCTCTTAAGTGAAGTGTACCATTTATCGGATATTTCGGCCTTTATGTCTATCAACAAAATTTCTTGGTTATCATCAGGCAAATCACTAGGAGGAATTCTAGACAAAAAATCAGGTAAGACATTTGAAGCTCCGGGCTTATGTATTAATTCAAAATTATGTTGTCTGAGCTTCACAGCCCACCTCGCAAGTCTTCCACAAGGATCCTTGAGATTGTTGATCCACAAAAGGCTACTGTGGTCAGTGATTACTTTGAATTTTGTGCCTTCTACATAAGGTCGAAATTTATCTATCAAAAATATCAAACTGAGAAGTTCTCTTTCCGTCACAGTATAATTACGTTCTGCACGAGATAAGGAACGAGAAGCATAAGCTATAACTCTTTCTTGTGAATCAATATTCTGAGTCAAAACACCTCCAATACCATAATCACTGGCATCACACTGTATTACAAAAGGTTGATCAAAGTCTGGTGAACTTAGTATAGGAGACGATATCAAAGCATTTTTAACACGGATGAAAGCATCTTCCGCCTCTGGAGACCAAGTTATTGGTTGCCCCTTCTTTTTCCCTTTGAGGAGGCCTGAGATAGGTGCGATCAAACTTGAAAAATTTGCAATGAATCTTCTATACCATGAACACATTCCGATAAAACGTTTGATTTCAGTGCTGGTAGTAGGGCGAGAATAATTGACCATGACTGCTACTTTATCAGTATCTGTGCGGAGTCCTTCTCTATCAATAACATAACCAAGATACTTGAGGGATGTTTTAAAAAATTCACATTTTTTAATGTTCACTGTTAAATTTGCATTTTCTAAAATATTCTTCACCTCAGCAAGAAGTGATACATGTTCATCAAAAGTTTTTGAAGTAATAATTATATCATCCAGATATGTGAAAATATGCGGTTCAAACTTAGGTCCAAATAGAGCGTCACAGAGCCTCTGCTGAGTCTGAGCACTATTACATAAGCCAAATGGCATGACTGTGAATTGAAAAGATCCCCTACCAGGCACACTGACTGAAGTTTTCTCACGTGACGACACATCCAAAGGGATCTGCCAAAAAGCTTTACGTAGATCAATACTCGAGATGTATTTTGCATCTCTGAGCAAATTCAAAATTCTGTCTATGCGAGGTAGTGGATAGCTATCGTGCTTAGTTACTTCATTGAGTTTTCTCCCGTCAAAACAAAATCTGTACTCACCGGATGACTTTTTTACTAAAAGGACTGGACTATTATAGGGACTCTGAGATGGTTCAACCACCTTTAACTTCAGCATGTCATCAAGTTCTCTATTTAAAATTTTCAACATAAATGGTGACATAAGGTACTGCTTAACTCGAAATGGCTTTGAATCACCAGTGTCAATTGTCATTTTAATTTTATCTGTAAGACCAATACGACTTTCACTGCTAATTTCTTTAAAATGCTCTATAATTTGTTCTGCTTGAACACTCTCTGAAGGAGATAAATCTGACAAATTACTTGAATCTGAATTTTCAATCTCTTTAACATGACTAGAGACAACCTGTATAGAATTATGCGTTACTGCACTATGCACATTCCAAATCCTATTTTTGAAGTCGATCTTGATCTTGAACTGATTGCAAAAATCGCTTCCAAAAATAATTGAGTGGGGCAGTGAAGGCACTACTATAGTAGGAACAACCTGAACAATGTTATCTACACAAACTGGTAGATCAACAACACCCTTGACTTCCCGTTCAGTTCCATCAACTGTTGTCACATGTTTCAAAAAAGATTTATTCCATTTCAGATTAAGTTTTTTCAGTAAATCTACTGATTTTTGACCACAAACCGAAACATTGGCACCACTGTCCAAAAGACAAACTACTTTCTGATCAAAAATTTTTACAGAAATATATGGTCTGTTATCACGTGACTTCTGTACAAAAAGAGGTGCGACATTCAAATTTTTATGGAAAACATAATTTTTATAAAAATCTCTAACAGTCTTTTTCCAATCATTCCATTCCTTGGGATTGAAAAAATTCGATCTTGAAATTGGGTTGACTCTTTTAAATAATGGAGGGAAACAAGAGTCGTAATACTTCACCTCCCTTACTAGTTTCCCTGACATTTTGTACATTCCCTTGAAGTTACATCTGCACAACCGCATTTAAAACAAAATTTCTTAATTATATTGTCAGTAGCTCTACAGTTCCTGAAGGTATGGTTTGGTTGTAAACACCTCCAACATAATACTGATGTACTTGATTTCACATTTGAACTAGTAACATTAACTTGTTTATTTGAACTGACATTTTTATTCCATTTCTTATGGTTGAAATTTCGCTTTCGAGGTTGAAAATTCCCCCGAAAATTCTGATTATTAGTTGTAGAACTTGAAAGTGTATCTGAAAAATGTGTCAACTCAGGATCAATCATACATTGAAAAGGTTTCTGATACTGATGTGACTGTGAACCAGATGCCAAGCTAAGAATATCAGCTTCTTCAAGCTTTTTACAAAGTGTACTCAAGGTAGAAACACTATCAATATCACTAAGTGCAAGTCTTTTAAGGTATTCACCCTGTAGTCCCATTTTAATATATTTAACTTTAGTGAGCTCTGCGGCTCCACGACTGAGTCTACTGAATAAAGTTTCCATACAAGCTATGAAAATTACTACAGGTTCATTTCTTCCTTGTTTTCGTGATTTTATTTGGTTCCACACTTCATCATCAAAGTCTGACATCAAAAAATCCTTTTTCAATTTTATAACCAAAGTTTCCCAACTATTAACTTGTGTTCTGATTTGTCTGAACCAAAATGTAGCCTTACCACTGAATAAGTCACTAGCAGATTCAAAAAGTTCAGCTTTACTAACATGCCTTGCCTGAGCTACTTCTTCTATGCGTTCTATAAATGAAAGGAGATTTTTTGGTTCACCATCAAATTGAATATTCAATTTATAGACAGGAACTGACTTATGAGAATTCACAATTGTATTACTAAAAGTGTTAGCAGTAGTAGAAGCACTAGCTTGTGGTGTTAAAATAGTGACATTAACATCATCATCCTGAACATTCTCATTTAATTCAGCATCAAATTGCAGGGCTGTAGCATAAGCTTCATTCTTAAAATTCAATACATCCCTATAATTTAAATCTTCCCGCTGTAACTTAATTCTGTTTATGCGAAAACTGACATGATTAATTCTAGAGGTTGCTCTTTTGTACACAGAATCTGATGAAGGACCTTCAAAACCTTCAATAAGTGATTTTATAGAATCTAAAGTGGACTGAATTTCTACTCGCTCTGTATCAAAGTTATAAGCATCATCAACTAAAGTCATTACATTCGTACCACTTTGTTTTTCTTTAAACAGAAGTCTTCCAAGAATTTTACGTTTTTCATCTTGATTCCGTTCAGAAATTACACCTCGAATTCTCAACTCATAATTCAGTTCAGCCTGCAGCAAGTGATTAGCTTTAAAATTTTGATCCATTTTGAATCAGTTCAAAATCAAATATCAAAACTGTTGTTCCAACTTCTAAGGAAATTATTTAAATGTTGCAACACTGTACGTAGTATTGTCTCAAGCACTGTCTGAAGCAGCTTATTTAATTAAATGTCAAATCAAAAAACTGGATTCTCAAATATTATGAAACCTGATATGTGTATACTCACCATAAATCAGTTCATAAAAACCCATATATTTTTTACCTACCAAAACAAAATGTGGTAAAAACAACTCTCCTGGCTCTCCGTCAAACTATCAGCTGTTTCCAAACCATGAACATTTTATTCATTCATCAACAAGACACTCACAACTGTTGATTACTAATAACCTAACTAAAAACTCGGGCCCCCACGTTCGGACGTCATCTTTGCAGCCCTACTTTTATGAAAAATAGGTGCATTGCGAACGGCAGCTCTTCGTCAGTAGGCACTATGAGTTCGAGTTATCAAAATGAGTTAAAATAGCAAAAAATTCAGTTATCTAGCAATCATAAGGTTAAACAAAAAAGATGGGGCGCCACTGCAACTTTTAATTCAAATGAAATGTTACCTGGAAAGTTGAGCAACCAGATAATGAATAATATTAGTTGTTCTCCCAGACTAAAAGACCTAAATTTACCTTAGAGATGTTGTGAGTTGGAGTGTCATGTCAATAAACAAATAAAACAGTCATATACAATACCCAAAACATTTAATTATGATGATAGGACCATATATCACAGGTATTGACAAATATGCATAAATCAAAAAAATATTAGATACCTATTCCTGTTAAGAAAATACACTGTTGCCTGCTATTATGTGGATGAAAATATATATAAATCAACTTTATATTGTACTTGAAAACTCAAGAGCTCCTGTAAGGACGATTTATATTCATAGCAGATTTTAAAAAAATATTAAATGTGGAGGAATTCTACCAGCGCATAGTATACTATGTGGAGGGGAAGTATATACCTTTCATGTGTGATTTTATCAATTTATGACCTGGCTATGATTTAAAAATGGTCCATTATACACACTAGCAATGGGCAATATGAGTGAATAAAAATATGAGTGAATAAAAATGAAAAATAAAAATATATTTTCATGTCAAAAACCTGTATGGTGTGTCCTACACCAGTTATCCAGAGTAGCATTCAGTGCTACCAAATGAAGCTGCTGAGGGGAAGGTTGGCGGAGAGCGGGGTGCTGACTTCACATCCCTGGGTGTCAGATGACATTGACAGAGTTGTCGTATTTCCACCTTGAAAATCCATCATCAGGAACAAGCAGGGGACGATATCCAGATTCCAGACTACTATATAGCCACCAAAGGCCTTGTAGAATTAACAGATCCTGGTCGAGCAATGACTCCTGGGAAGAATAGTGCTCCTGGTAGGATAACTCCCGTTGTAGAACTTCCGGTAGAAAAACTCCCGGTAGAAAACTCCCGGTGAAAAAAACCCTTAAATATTTCATGAAAATGAGGTTCTGAATTTCTGGACTGCAGAGAGAAAAATCGTGGAAATAAAGCGAGACTCACCTTCTATGAAGGGTTGGGGATTGAAATGGCCGTAATGACGATGCAGGTAGGCACGTGGCTGCCTGGGTGATGAACCATGAAGATCCTGCCTCTTAAACCGAAACCAGAAAAAATCTGTAGAGTCCAGCAGTCCTTGTAGATCAGCAACAAATCCAGGATATCCTGATGTGATCCAGAACGCCAGGCGGTACAGGACTTCAGAAGCCGGTTCACACCACAAAAATGGCACTTGACCACCACGAAGAATTTTCTGAAGTGAGCTCTTGTCTCACGACCAGAAAGGAAATCCCTTCTCCAAATTTCCAGAAACTTCGAGAACAACCTAACAGTTTCCGCTTTTCAAATTGGCGGAAAATTTGAATATCCAAAATAAAAGACGTTATCGCTACTCCCTCCAGAGACTTGATTCTTCCCAGATGACTATCTGAACCAATCAGAATTGATGACTAAAATGACGTCACACCTTTCTTCACGATTACTCGGCTTGTTGGTTCGACGATGATGATCTAAGGATATATCAATCCGAATCGGCGTTTGGCGCATGACAAATTTGACACTGTTGACATGGTGTCATGACCGACAGCTAATTGACGTAATGCGAAATAACAGATGATCAACAAAATCAAAACATCAACCTGAATTTATCAAATGCATCAATCAAGAAAATAATGCCAAACGAAGTTAATTGATTCAAATTGATCAATTCCTAGTGAAACCATACGCCTCAGCATTCCTGGAAAATCCAATACCTATCGTCCTACTGTGATGAAGTTTCAAGTGGAAATAGCAGTGTGAAAAGTGAGTATGACAATGTCTCTGAAATGGAATTTCATATCACTTTATATTATTTATCTCTTTCAGATAAGTTCCTGTAAAAACCATCTGAATCATCCTTCTACTTGGATCACAACAAAGCAGATATAGCAAGAGATATCAATGTATTTATAGAAATTGTATTTTTATTATATGTACAGTGTGAAATCTCAGGTGTGTATCCACATATCAGGTTTGAGAATAATTAAATAATATAACACAGATTGAGTTCAAATTATGTTATTGAAAAATGTAAACCATGTTATTGTGACACAATATCCTGTCAGATGTGCTCGGCATTACAGAATATTATAGAATCAGACAAAATATACAGTAATGAAAATTTACATGCTACAAAACCGAGATTAAATTGTCGAAAAATATGCATAAAAATAATTTTGAGCAATATTTAATGTAGTCCCACCCTGTATTATACACTCCTGATTGGAGTTTTTTGTTTTGAATGACAAGTTATCTCCATCTGAATATTGGCGGGCAAACTGTATTCGCATAAAAACCCTTTTTTATGAATACCTACCTGGTGTAGCAATTATAGTGTTTTTTTTTCATGAAATTTGTAATTATCTGCAGAGTGTACCAGTTACATTATCAAGTTAAAATTAAAATTACACTTTATTTATTCAATCATTTGGAAACCCAACAGAAATTACAACTTATTCCCAGTTATAGGGTTACCCTAATCAACAAAAATAAGCAACATCGTTAATGTTTGTTAATACAAATCGTTGCGTACTAAGGAAAAAAAGGAATGATCTCAATCATATACAAAGTGAAGTAGGAATAAAAGTCACAATGATTTTATGACGAACAAAAAATTCGTTCACTAGAAAAAATAATAAAAATAAAATTCGCTCACTAAATACAAATAGATAACTATCATACTATATATGTACTGCGTATCAATGAAAAATCATGATTTTTGTTAAACAAGTCTTTCTCACACATGATAATGATAAGTGAAATATGTCGACATAAGGAAATTCATTCTATTTAGTAGGTATAAAGTACAGTGTGTAACATGAAAATTAGCCTTTTTCATATTACATGGTATATCTAGTTTAGAATCTCAAAATAAACAAAAAACTTACCATCATAAAGATACCAGACCATAAATATTGATATCTGACGTTTAAAGAAACTGATATGGTATCTCCACTATGATATGCTCACAATTGCTCACTCTGTATAATACCCTTTATTCATTTGAAAATACACAAATATCTATCACATCATATCTCAATTCATTTTATGGGTCATCACTAGGCCTCTTGCAGTTTGTAATCTGAAAGTCTTGAAGATAGCTGAAAATAAACAAAGGATAATAAGTTGATAAAAATGAAGGAATTTGATTGAAATTACCTGGATAGAAGTGTCCAACAGTTTAGATATACTTTCTGTTCCCTTCCCAATGATTTGAAGCTCCTGAACAGAAGAATGTTGACCTGAAATGAACAAATGAATGAAGTCAATTTATAAATTCAATGTAAACATCTTGGGAAAATATTTCAACTTGAGAACTTTCAAAGTAAACAAGCACATGCCTGAGTTAAATTTAGATATCTACCTTGTTGATTCCTTGGCTGAAGTTATTGTAATTTCGAATAAATCTCGATTTTTCTTGATCATTTATGTGGGGTTATGTTATTAATTGGATTTATGCGAATCTGACAGAAGTGATAACATAACCTAATTGGTTCTTCTTCTACTTTCTATTAGTTATCTTTCTACTCAGGACAGTGGCCTTATTTGTAGTTCGGAGTGCAATAGGAGATTTTGCATCTTTGTTTATCGTTCCTGATCGTGAAGGATGGAAGAGTACAGCTGTTGCAGCCTTGGGACAACAGGAGTCAGAAATGTCTGTATGTTATGATTTCCCGCTCAGATTTTAAATCACAGGAAATGATATGTCATCAATTTTCATTAGGAGTATTGGTATGATTGATGTTAGTTCCAATTTGAACCAATCAGGTGATGCCAGATCGTCAGGAGTCAGTCACGTGCGTTGGATATTTTGTTTTTTTGAATGTGCAGTGTCGAAATTTGGATAATTTGTCTTTTCCAAAGTTTTTATAAATGTATTTGTGATTTGCTTTGCGCATCAAGTTATTTCTTCTCCTTCCGGCAACTTCATTTTCTGCAAGATGCTGGAAGACGTGACATCGAATATGAGAATGGGATCTCATTTTGATTTTGGTGAGGCTGCAGGAAGGTGCAAGCCTAATAAACAGGCCATCCAGATTGGAGGTGAGTTATTTTCTTTTCTGAGGCTCTCAGCCATTTTTGTGAATCACAAGACAGTGATCCCGAATCTATTCTTATAGATTTGTGGGCCTGTCAATTGGGGCCTGGGACCAAGAGGCCATTTTGTGAGACCACGCCGGTCACTGTACCTCCCAGAGAGGATTTCTCGACGTTTGCTGAGGAGTTGCTGTGGCTGATTCTGACTCTGGACTCTACTAGACACCCTGCTAGGATTCTGGCCTGTAATCTGTTTGCTGATTGTCAAGCGGGGATATTGGACTGCGAGCGGTTTGCTGATTGTCACGCTGGGATATTGGACTGCGAGCGGTTTGCTGATTGTCACGCTGGGATATTGGACTGCGAGCGGTTTGCTGGATCACCTGCGGCTGTTTGGGGAACTCCGTTTCCAGCCCAGTCACGAGGTCATGGCACCTCAAGTTCAACAAGTTGCTGCCCACTAGGTATCTTGTCCCCTATGAAAACCGCAGTCTTGGGACTTCAAGATCTTCACTGGCAGATGTAATCTGTCCTGCTCAGGATCACCTACGTTCCAGAGGCTGAACCCTAGCCTAAATTCCACCTAGTCACCAGGTATCATTTAAAAACCACCTTAAAACTTGGTTTCAATTGAACTACATCACCACCATGTCATAACAATTATGCTTTCTTGAATTTCTCATACCATTCACATTTTTGTTTTATTGAAATTACTTGATTATATATAAGGAATACCTATTAATAAAGTTAGGAAGCTGTGTATGCTTCGATATGGGCCTATAGCGGAGTTAGGGAATTTTTCAGTTAGTCCTCATACCTAGTGAGACTAAAATGAGAGTATTTTGCCAGGTATTTTTCACATGAAAGTTTAAATCACTAGTTGACTATAATAAAACAGATATTTCTGTCAATACCTATAAAATTGTGAATGATTTTGATCTTCTCATCTAATCTTTTATTAAAATCCACATGAGACCACAAGTAGTGTTTTTATTCAATAATAGTTTACATTTCAGGTACAAGTTATTTCTTTGAGAATCATAGATATATCATCTGAGAGTAAGTAATTGTAAATTGTTGATCTTAACATCTGATACAATTTTTCTAAGTTTCGATCTTCAATAAACTTAGTGGCGCTCAACTGGCCACCTAACAAAATCCGAACACCAAGCCATTGGTTCACCAGACACAAGAGCTGCCGGAGCAAATTGTGGTACTTGCTTTTCTGATTTTTATTTTTGAAAATAAAAAACAGTAAAGTTTGTATCAAGGTCTCTAATAGCCCTCAGTTGAGCATCATAACCGCAAATGAATTTGAATAGATTTACTTTTGATATGTTGCGACCAGAATACTTATAGATTCAAGTAACTATTGTCATATTAGTATAAGATGAATAAGGTATCGAGAGATGTAGTTGTTGGTTACTATGCCTTTTTTCCAACAACCCGATATCAATTTTTGTATTGTATAACGGACAAGGCTAGCTCGGTCCATCTGAATGAGGTCCAAATAGTTTTTTTTTCAAACACATATTGTAAAGGGTCTGAGATGAGTTTATTGCTTTTTGCCCATGCAAAGACCACCATATAATACGTTTAGTTTCTAGAAAGAATAATAAATTGTCAAGTAAATAATGTTAGGTTTAAAACATATGTCGTTTTATGGTTTCCGTCGAATAGATACAAAGGCGAGTGTCGAGTTTTCTAAATATCACCCTAATGATGGAATACCATTACATTTTTTTTTTGTTCTAAAATTTGTTCTATCCGTCATTCGGTTGCCCCCTTACGAGCAACCCTCAAAAGTCTTCGAAAGTCTTGTGCGAGCAAGGAATGACGGGGGCCTTTCCTTTTAACGTGTGATCCCAAACACTTTCTTGGGCCATCAGAAAAATTTCTGCAGTCGACGGGGATCGAACCCACGACCGGCAAGCGAATGCGAATTAGAATATAGACACTCTGTCCGCACGGCTACCTGGCCACCCACATGATTGGTCAGATACGATTTGGCGCTGAGCTTCCGCTTCCCTCATGTCACGTGATACACTCTGCATACAAAATTAATGTTTGTCACAATTTTGTGGAAGTTCGTTTTTGAATTTTGTTCTGTTCAGTTGTGTCACGTGATATGCGGAACGCTGGTTAAGTTATCAGAAGTTTGAAATATTCACTTTCGTTATGAGTTGAAGAGTTATCAACTACTCGAGTTGATAACTCAATTATCATGGTTCTCTATGATTAATATTCAATTATCAATATTTCTCAACTAGTCTTTGGATGCAGTAAATACCAAGTCAGTTTTATGTCATTTAGTTAGGTCCAGACCATATTTTCATTCACTTTCATTCATTTATTATCCATCTGATAATAAGAATAGTTAATTCAGTTAGGAACCGAATAGTTTGATTCATGGACCTCCTCCCTATCCCTTCTCCAGGTTTATTCAAGATTGAGAGTAAAGTTAACGTTATTCATTATTTCAATTAATAACTAAAGAGTGTATCAAAGTAAAGTAACAGACTTTGATAAAAGAGTATGCAAGCATAGATATTTTACTAGTGCGATGCATATTACACGTGCAGGTGTCACAAGCTGGTAGCTGGGACTTCAGATATAAAAGGTAAGTTGATTGTGATATATTGTGAATGATTGTGGCATTTCCATACATATTCAAGACCCTACTTGCCGACCTGTCTCGCTTGGCAAGAAATACTTCTTGTTTGAAATTAGAATTATATTAAATGCCCTGGTTTTAAGACAGTTTAATGAATTAATGATCAAGATAGGTTAATTGCTTATCAGAGACCACCTCGTTTACAATGCTCATCTCATAGAAAAACTGAAATTGCCTATTCTTGGTCGTCCTGAAATTATAAAATTAGATGTCCTGAAATTATAAAATTAGATGTCCTGAAATGCAATGATGAGAAAATTCCACAGTTTTTTTTCTTGAATGATGCAGTTTCTACTCTGAACAAAAATACAGTATCTATAAATATCCTGGAATATTTGATGAAATTGGTGTTTGGTGCAGAAATGTCTATAACAATCAAACCAAATACAAAACCGTTAGTACAGGTCCAAGGTCTGTTGCTATTTCCTCACTACCGAAATTGAAAGGTGAATATTATTCAACATATTGATTTTCCCACAGAGTATGTTGCACCAATAGAAGTCGTGCCAAAAGGCGAGGGTGTTCGCTTGTGTTGTGATTACACAAGGTTCAATGTATTACGTGCTTATTTTTTTTCTGCTTCCCAAAATCGAACAGACACTTGCACATTTGGGAGGATAGAAAAGATTTTCTAATATAGATACAACAAGAGGGTTTTATCAGATCAAGTTGGACAAGGAGAGTCAACTTCTAACGAATTTCATAACCCCATTTGGAAGGTTTTACTTCAAACGATTTTCATTTGGGATTTCATGTGCCCCAGAGTATTTTGCACAACAATTTCCAAAATTACTAACAAATATTCAAGGAATTGTGTACCACATGGATGATGTTTTAGTTCAAGCCCCATCAGTGGTGGAGCATGATGAAATTTTGAACAAAGTGTTGCACTCAGCGGGAATAAGGCTTAATGAAAAAATGTGTCATATGTGCCAAGTCAGTAAAATATTTAGGACATGTGATTTCTGGGACTGGCATAGCTATTGATCCAGATCGGGTAACGGCTATAAGAGATTTTCCGATACCACAAAATAATTCTTTCTCTTTTCATCAACCAATTTGGTCAATTTGATAGGAAAATTTGATAGGAAGGGTATTGGATAGGTGCAAATTTATCTTTTCTAATCAACCCCTCCCCCCTCTCCCCTGTAGCGAGCAGCAAACTACCCCGTCTGTCATCTGACAGCCGGTTTATATGCGACTGGTTAGCAACGTTGAGGTAGGTCGGTAAGGCTTGACGGAATCATTTCGTTTTTGATCTACAAAGCCAGAATATTTAGAGCAGAAAGTTAGAGTGCAGAGAACTAACAATAGAACGAGCATTGGAGTTTGCTGTTAGTATGGAGACTGCAGCTCAACATCCCGCTCAACTGCACCCTAAGAGCAATAATTCAGTTAATATACATGGAGTTCAAAGTGCCAGAACAAATGAAAGGAAATATTCAAACAATGCAGGGACTAGTGGTGGAAATAATACAGTTACGAAAAAAATTTTTCATCCTATAAGAAATGCCATTCATCAAGTAATAATGTAAAATGCTTCAGGTGTGGATCAGACCAGCATTTATAAAACAAATGTAACAAAACTAACTTGGTCTGTTCAAAATGCAAGAGACGATGTCATCTCAGCAAGGAATGCTGAAAATGGAATATATAGTCTGGATCAAGTGAATGACGTAGGCAGGTGAGGTAAAAGATCTGGTTCATAAATACTGATCATACAAAATGTGGAGAAAATTCACCATTTCCCTTGAAGTTAATCAGGTAAATCAAATCAGAATCAAATCAAATCACTTTATTTCTTTAAGACAACATTCAATTGTATAAGAAAGAGTCAGGATGGAACCGCATGGTAGTACGGTAGGTATTTATAAAATGAATCAACAATAAAAAAAAATAACATAGCACGTTGAATAAAACTACTAACATGTTTACACAATCTAAGTACATAATATACAAAATGGACAAAATATTGACTCAGCTTTATGAGTACATAAAAAATACAATTTACATTTAATAATTAAAATATGAAGTTAGAAGTATTCATTTGAACTATATAAACATTTCTCAACCAGATATTCCTTGAGATTTTTCTTGAAGGTGCGTTCATGTTTTAAGCTTTTGATAGAGAAGGGTAAGCTATTGAAAATCTTTGCGCCGATTCTAGCTGGAGCTTTATATGAAATATCGCGTTTAGAGAGTGGTATTCGTAAATCATCCTTACGGCGTGTGTTGTATTCGTGGAAATCATTATTAATGAAAAACAAATCCCTATTTTTGAACACAAAAATACAGACTTCAAATACGTAGAGGCCTACACAAGTGAGAATTTCAAATCTCTTGAAGATTTCTCTACAAGAATAGTCTTTTTTACACCAGCAATACACTTTATGATTTTTTTTTTGAGAGACGAAGACATTATTCGACAGTGAAGAGTCTCCCCATAGGCAAATACCATACCTCAGTCGACTTTCCACCTGTGCGTAGTATAAATTTATCAGTTGTTGTTGTGTTAAAACAACTCTGAGATTTATGAACATATAGTGGAGTGATGAAAGTTTGGAAATCAGGATCTTGCAATGTTCTTTCCAATCTAAATGTGAGTCAATGATAACTCCTAAATTTACAGCTGTTATTCATAGGTAAGGGTGTGTTATTTAAATTTATATCTACATCTACCAATTCCTTCTGATGACTATGAAATTTTATGAGGTTAGTTTTGTCTGAATTGAAATAGAGGGTGATTTGATTGAACCAGGAAGTCAGTTGGACTAGAGCAGTCTCACAGGTTTCTTTTAATACGATTTGGTTTTTGTTGGAAATCAGTAGAGAAGTGTCATCTGCATAAATTGTCATCTTAATATCAGGAACCGAGTTTGCGATTTCAATAATGTATAAAATGAAAAGAACTGGGCCCAACACAGATCCTTGGGGAACACCTATATCAATATCGGTATTATCAGATGTAATATTCCGAATTATATTATTTTGTCGATGTTTCAAACTCACATATTGAGAACGACATCTAATAAATGATTCTAACCATTCCAGACAGACACCTCTGATTCCATAGTTATACAATTTTGATAAAAGAATATCATGATCTACACAGTCGAAAGCTCGGCTCAGGTCACAGAAAATGCCCACTGGGACCTCTCCTTTTTCTATATAATTTATCAGATCGTTGTAGAACTCATAAATTGCACTGGTTGTTGATTTCCCAGGTCGAAAACCATACTGGCTTTTTGTCAAAATATTATGCTCATTGATACAATTCATAAGCCTATCCAAAAATCCATATTCGAAAACTTTCGAAGAACTACTTGACATCGTTATAGGTCAATAATTTTCCAAGTAATCGGGACAGTTTTTGTTATAAATAGGAATGACTTTCCCTTTCTTGAGGGTGTTGGGAAACTTTCCAGTTTCAAATGACAGATTTAATAAAAATGTCAAAGGTCCAATTATAATATTCAAAAATTTTTTCAAAACGAAAGTGGGTATTTCATCTGGACCAGCAGATTTTTTATTTTTCAGCCGATTATTGAGCAAATTAAACAATTCATTAGGTGAGAATGGTCTGAGAAATAGAGAAGGTCTAAGAATTTCTTGAGTATTATTTACTATAGTATTTGACTGGGTAATCTTTTCTTCAAGTTCTAGAGGGGGATTTTTGGAAAAATTATTAAACAAATCTGATACAATAACTGGGTTCTCCACTTTTATATCATTGTGGAACACATAGATATTTTGGTGTCTTGTTTTGTTTTTATTGTTCATTTCGGATATTATTTTCCAGGCAGTTTTACCAGGATCATCAGAGTTGAGAATGATATTTTGATAGTATTGTTTCTTTTTAAATTCCAAAAGCAGATAATGACGTTTTTTTGATTCTCTGTAAAAATCGGACAGCACAGGTTATTTGTTTTTCAATAAATAAAGATCCTTCAGCTTACAACTAGACATTCTAACATCATTGTCCACCCATTTTTTAACGTCAGGTCTACTACACACCCGCCCTTATGGATAACTAATGTCGAAATAATAAAAGAATGTTCCCATAAAACTTTTATACGCATGGTCGATATCATCAATTCCATAAATTTCATTCCACTTTTCATTTCTGCAGTGCGGTTTCGAAATTGTTGTGAGATTCATCATCATATATTCTTGTATGCAACGAGAAGGAAGTGTGTCGCGTGTTTGGTCTCCGAAATTTCATAGAAAATATATCTGTGATCAGATATATTATTATCTAAAACAGCAGTGACTCCATCATTATGAAAATTAATGAAGATATTATCTATTGTGGAGAGGCTGTTTCCTTGTACCCGAGTAGGCCAATTCACTTTGTGTGGAAAGTTAAAACATGACAGCACATTGTTCAATTTGACGAAATCTCTCGAGTTACTGTACGCGTCACAATTGAAATCGCCTACAAGTATAAAGCGAATATTTGGTTTAAACATAGACTCCCCCGCTGGGGGATCTGCAACAGTTTAATAAAATAAAATTTTCGTTATTGTCTCTCCAAGAAATGCCACATACTTCAATATCCATTTCTTTGCAATGGTTAGCTAGATATAAATCTTTGAAAATTACAGAATCTCTAACCCAAATGCCCACACCACCTTTTTGGTGGTCTGTCCTACAAAATGAGCTTGCTAAAGTGAAGCCTGGTTACATATGCTGTTCACAGAATCTGGTTTTTCATTTATCTCAGTCAAACATAAATAGTTCAATTTGTAACAAAAATACGTGTCGCAATGAAGTTCGTTTATTTTGTACGGATTAATGCTAGCAATGTTTAAAACTAAAAGATTCGGTGAAAAGGAATTGCTGTCTAAGTTTTGATTGTATCATTTTTCACAAACTCGAAAAAACGTTGTACACATGCCCCAAAGGGCCATATCTTAGGATTTATAGCCTTTCTAAAATTATGTTCGAAAATTGAGATTTTAAAAGAATTTTGAATACTCGGGTATTTGGGAGTGATGCTTTCACATTTCACTTCAGGAAAGTGCATTTTCAATAGTTCTGTTAGATCATTAATCGAAGTCTGCGGATCGATTCTGTAAACATGTAAATGCGTCTGTTTGGGGACACCCTTTACACGAGAATCTCCATCATAACTTCCGACAACCATTTGGCGTCTCCGCTTTCTTCCAACCACTTCCTTCCACTGCCCTTGTTGCTGGTTTGACGTGGTGGTGCTGAATGATCCCGACGATGTTGGTTTGACATTTCTATCGGACTTATCGGAATTTATGTCAATGTATTTTTTTAATTTCAATGTATTCTCGACCTGGTTTATCCCATCGCACACTTGTTGATGACTAATGACTGTTTGTGCATTATTTTCGTCTATTTTCTTCTTGTCCGTGGAGTTACATTTTCTGGTATTCAAGGCTTGTATTGCAATACGACATATACCCATCGTATGGCAGAAGGTGACAGTCATCTACCTACCCAAAGTGGGAAAGGTGGGTGACAAAACGCCTAACTCATACCGCCCAATAAGTTTAATGTCGTTCCTGCTCAAAACGCTGGAAAGACTGATAGACAGATACATAAGAGACGAGGTATTACAAAGAAACCCGCTCAACGAACGCCAATATGCGTATCAGCCAGGCAAGTCAACTGACTTAGCACTGGATGATTTGAACAGGCTACTCGCAAAGTCGATAGAGGACAAAGAAATAGCTATAACAACATTCGTAGACATAGAAGGTGCTTTCAATAAAGAATCAACAAATTCTATGATTAACGCCCTAGCAAGGAAAAGAGTACCACTACTCCTGTGCCAGTGGATAAATGTAAATTTGAAAAATAGGGCTATCATATCCACAATTGGCGAGACAACCCTGACAGCTAGAGCAGATAGGGGATGCCCACAGGAAGGAGTATTATCGCCCCTACTATGGGCCATTCTAATGGATGAACTTATCAAAAGGCTAACATCCAAAGGGTATTATTGCCTAGGATATGCCGACGACCTGGCGGTTATCGCTAGAGGTAGATTCGCAAGCACGATCTCGGAGCTCACACAAATCGCTCTAAACATAATTGACAATTGGTGTAAAGAGGAGGAACTCACCGTGCACCCTCATGAAACCACTATAGTGAATTTCACGAAAAAGAGAGTACTGGAAGGATTAAAGTCACCAGTACTCAACGGGGTAGAAATTCCGTTCGCCCTAGATGCAAAATACTTAGGAGTCATCTTTGACCATAAGTTAAAATGGAATCAACACCTACAAAAAATTGTTCAAAAAAGTACAGTAGCCTTCAATCTGTGCAGACAAATGTGCGGAAAAAATTGGGGACTGCAACCAAAATTGACCACATGGCTCTATGCCAGCGTCATCAGGCCTATGATAGCACATGGGTCAGTAGTTTGGTGGCCAAAGACACAACAGGCTGGAGTGATTCGAAGGCTCAGTGCTATTCAAAGGCAAGCGTGCCTGAGTGCCATTGGTGCAATGAAAACCACTCCAACAGCCGCTTTAAAGGTCCTCTTGAACCTACCACCACTACAAATATATATTCAAGGCGAAGCCAGAGCAGTCGTGAGTAGATTGTCAAGGGGTCAAGCACCCATAAGCAACGCGCACGGTAAAGACTATAGGAAGCTATATGAAGAGTTGGAAAGCGACCCCATCATGGGGATGCCAACGGATGGCATAATTTCAAAATAAAGCTTCGGAAAAACTTTTAAAATAAGTATAACGGACAGAGAGGCATGGAAGGAAGGACCTTCTATCAATGCAGACATTGCTGTCTATACGGACGGCTCCAAAACTGAGGAAGGATCAGGAGCTGGTATTTATGGGGCCAAGCCAAAGACAAGAATCTCACTGAGCTTAGGCAAATACGCGACGGTGTTTCAGGCAGAAATTATTGCAATACATCATTGCGTGAAAGAATTGATAAGGCAAGAGTTTAAAGGCAAAACCATTGCAATCTATTCAGATAGCCAGGCGGCAATCAAAGCAGTCAACTCTATACAAGTTAACTCAAAACTAGTATGGGGCTGCTTAGAAACCCTAAATGCACTGGGCAGTCAGAACAGATTCACTCTAGCATGGGTACCAGCACATACAGGGTGCGAGGGCAATGAAGAGGCAGACTCACTTGGCCGCTATACAAAAGACTAGTATCAAATCATGGATGCAAACCAAATCTCAAGAATGGTGGAACAACTCGCCAGGAATGAGACAGGCTAAACAGTTTATTAAAAAACCATCGCCAACATTCACAGAATATCAACTAAGCCAGAAACGAAGTTCAACTAGAATACTAGTAAGACTTCTCACAGGGCATTGTAGGCTCAACAAACACATGAGTACGATAGGTCTGACTGAAGAGGAAGAAACAGCAGTACACATACTTTGCCACTGTGAGGGCTTGTCAAGACTAAGGTTCCTTACGCTGGGTGAGGAACAACCAGGAGCCTAGAGATACACAGGAGATCTGAAAGCTAGCCTATGGAGTCTCATAGAGAAGGTGGGGCTAGCCAAAGAACTCTAATCGATTCTGAGGGCAGACACAATAGATCTGAAAAGGTCGCAGTGTGGAGGCAGATAGCCCGAAGGCCCCATTCCAAATCTAATCTAATCTACCTTTTTTGTGTGCTCTACTTTCGGTGTTGTTTTTAGGATCGACTACCGAACTAATCGCAGATGGTTTTTGCGTTGGAGGGTTTTTATCTATATTGACCACTTTTAACAGATTCATATGATCATTCAAAATTTTTATTTCATCTCGTAATCCACGATTTACGACGAATTTCTGATTTATTATATACTTGAATAGATTGAAGTCTACCTTGTCATAGTCTTGGTCATTCATGGCATCAAAAAAATGTCCCATATCACATGCTTCGGTATTCACACATCAGTTTATCACATTGTTGCTGATAACTTTCACATTTTTTTGTTTTGCACAACTTGGGTGATATACGTTGTCACAATTTTCACATTTTAAAACTTGTTTCACTATAGAATGTTTGCATTTATTGCAATTATTGGGAGAGGTGTTCGATTGTACGTTCGACTCGCCCGCCATCTCGCCTTCGCATTGGTAGGGATATTATTTTGAATTGATTCAGGTGCTGCAGTCACTCTGATGAATTCCGTCGATTTCAAAAACTTTTTTCCTCTACAAATAAATTGAACCTCTATGTGATACATTCAGAAAAACAGCCACTCTTAGGACGGGAATGGATTAGGCAATTGGGGTTAGGTTTCACCAACTTATCCTTTGTTTATCAAATCAACTTAAATACAAGGTTGGAAAATTTGTTTTCCAAAAATTCCAAAGTATTCAGTAGTGATATGGGAAAAATTGTAGGAGGGTGCCTTAGGCACTATTGGCAAAAGTGAAGGAAGAGTTGAACTTTTTAGAAAATGAGGGAATCTTGGAAAAATTTACTACCTTGAAATACGCTAACCCGATTTACCAGTGGTGGAAGCAACTGGTTACATACGAATCTGTAGATTTTGAGAGTACATTAAATATTTAGTTCAACTAGGAAAAGGCCAAATACTCAAAGTGAAATGCAATGGTCACAAAGAGAGAAACTCAAAGTCATTACCACAATAGTTCATGAAATGAACGAAAATAGTGGCTAACGGAAGAAAAACATCACCTTTTCTGGCTATATGCCACGCAGAACATTGGATTACATCCTCCCGAAATCTATGCAATAATTCGTATAGACGAATAAAATCACAAGTGTTTCCTTCCTAAACGCCGAGCTGCGCCTAATATTTGTGAAATATTTATTTATTGCCTTGCCTACTATTGAAGCTATGTTCTCCTCAATTGCTGGGGGTGATTAATTTTCAAAGCTTGACCTACAGCAAGCATACTTACAGATGGAAGCGCATCGTGAGGAAAGAAAATTCTTAACACCACTTACACCAAAAAGATTATATCGCAGTACAAAGAGAGATTGAGGATATATTAAAGGATATACAGGGGGTGTCAGTTTTCTTGTATGACATGAAAATAATAGCCCTAGGCGATATCTCATTTTTTTTTTTTTTTTTATCGCTTGGAGCGCACGAAAAGGAATCCAGAGTATCAAACAGCAATATTAGAATAAACCCTCGAAAATGTCAATTCTTTGCAAAAAGAATAGATTATTGTGGTGACAGACTTGAAGAATATGGTATACATAACACAAACAGAAGTGAAATCAGTAGTATAGAATTTGTGCTTTTAGTCTCTGATGACAGGCTGCATGTCATCACAAATTGGAACAAAGTGAAGTATTCTGAGGTATTGCTTCTATCTACTTACTCATATTATTATAATAATTTGTCAAGTGAGTCACATTGGTGGTTACTTCACCTATATTTATTTTAGTTAATTTTTTCGGTTGCAGAGAAAATAGCATGTTTCATTCGGATCAAAAGTGGCTTCGTTTGACTCGCAAATGTTGCTTTCGCTTTGCTTCGCTAGACGCTCCACCTCGCAAATGCGTCACGTTTGATCCTAATGCAACAATATATTGATAATATAGGGGTGGGCCTTCTCGATGGATATCCCTGTACAATAATGAACGGCCAGTGGTCAACATTGTTGTTATTGATGTTGAAGTTGTAATTTGTTTAAGTCATTGTTTTTCATTATCCTTAATCAAACACCCTTTTTTGCTCTCGTGTCATTCATTCAAATTGATCCACCTCTTTGAAAACTCGCTAGGAACATTATTTTCCCATTTATTAAGAATGATACAGAATTTTTAAAAACTTCAAACACCTTCCGTTCATCAACAAAGGATAATGTTTCTCGTTCAGAAAGTGGCTTTGTACGAGATATGACTGTTTCGATTACGAAAATTGCTCGACTCCTACCTGTTGTTCTCTTTATCACTCGTCGAACTTGCACTTGCTGCACTGATTGATTCGGTACAGTATTTCGATCAGGTGTGACTGTTTGAACAACCAGTGCTTGGATTCCTTGCTGTATAGTGTTACTTTGTTGATGAGGAGCCAGTTTAACTTCTACCTTGTATGGCTGTTGTTGAGGAAGTATTTCATGTTGACGAATCTGTTGTACCTAAAATTAGTCAATAGGTACAAAGGTAATTTACATATAATTCAGATAATGATGAAAAATAATCGAGTTTCGACAAAGTAGCAGATTGTATACAAGGAGAATCATGACTAACCAACTATAATATAATGACAGATAAGGACAGTCAAGGTGGGAATGTAAATACATCAATATTTGGTCTGTTCTCTGATGAACGATATTTCAGGAAAACGGCTGAAATTAGCCCACGGTTATCAAGACTATGATACCCCATAATATGAGCTACCATTCACAAAAAAATCCAGAACGAGAATATCTTTCATTTTTCTAATGTGAAAATATGTTTCTTCTGCAACGAATTTCTCGAAAGCTTCTATTGAGAAATATCTCAAGTAGTCCTCCAGAACGAGAATATCTTTCATTTTTCTAATGTGAAAATATGTTTCTTCTGCAACGAATTTCTCGAAAGCTTCTATTGAGAAATATCTCAAGTAGTCCTTTTCAATAAGTTTTTTCATGTAAATAGTCAATAGTTATCGTTGTTAACATCACCTTGAGCAGCTCAAGTTATTTTGTTTTGAGAAAGACTCAACTCATATTTTCAACTATTCTCAAGAGTCCACCACACTTCACTATCGATTTTCAACAAATGGAAATATGTTACTTTGAGCAAACAATTCGCACAAGAAATGAAAAGAGAAAAACAGAAATAGAAGGGTAGCCTTTGATGATCAAAGATCAATAATTTTTCAAATTCACAATATACAATCTGAATTTTATTCTGAAAAAGGAGCGCGTGCGCATTGAAAAATTTGAGAGCTTATCGTTGCTATTTGTTGTTATGTTTCATGTCAGTTGGTACTTCATCATTATTTTTGGTGATTTTTATTGCATAATCATGTTCTACTTAGTATCCTCCCTTACTTAACGTCGCTACTGTGGGCATCACCTATAGACTATTGGAATATGAAAATCTTTGGAATATTGAAGACTAACAATATTTTCACTATGTTGTATATTATGCTCTCTGCCATAACTTTATGTTTCGCAAAGCTCTGGAATCCTTGGCAAAGGAAGTATTCTCAAAAAACTTATATTTCATGAAATTTTAATGCCTACCTTCCCTTCATATCCTCCCACGTACAATGTTCTTCAAAAATAATTTGGTGATCCTCAAACGAAACCATCATACGACGTTACTGTGTAGCAACCTTTTGAAAGCGATGCTCCGATCGTACAGATTACTTGACTTTGTGAATGCAATATGCTTGGTATTATATTTCAGTTAAGGAAATGAGGATAGGTGCATGCCGCAGCCATGGCAGCTGTTCAGAATGTAATCTGCATATTACACTCCTCACTCAAGAAATTAGATTCACATCTTCTGAGAGTATACAGTGTGTCCCACTTACCATGCTCACCATGGGTATCTTTTCAACGGTGAGAGATACGAGGTCGGTTAAATGACACCATATATGGAGTCTGTCAAGGCCAACTATAATGTGAAAAAATATTTGTGATTTTTTTGTTAAAATTCATAAATTCAAGATGGCGGCTTCCGAATAATTTTTTGTTTTTGTAAAAATGACGATAACTCCGTTGTTATCAACACAGAACTATTACTGCGACATATCATCTGTAAGAGAAAAAAAAGTTATTTGTAACTAAGTCATAGTGAGTTATGACCTACATTTGAAAAACTAAAGTTGGTGCTGATATCTCAAATTCTAGAAGAGATGGTATAAAATTCATATTTTTTTCGAAATCACTTTGGAAAACTGCCATGAGAATGTGAAATTCCTATTTGAATATTTTCATAAATAAAGAAGTTAAGGAGGAGACATGAAAATGATCAAAATCTGTTTTTTGCGTATAAAACAAAAACGAATAGATTTTATGAAAATATTTTTTCACATTATAGTTGGCCTCGACAAACTCCACATTTGGTGTCATTCAACCGACCACGTATCTCTCACCGTTGAAAAGATACCCATGGTGAGCATGGTGAGTGGGACACACTGTATTTCTCCATTACATTGGAAAGAGATTATAAGGATATAAAGAGGATGACTTATGAGGAAAGCCAAATTGTGGATAAAGGAAATCAAACCGAGTTGATGTGGGTATAAGAAAAGTTTTTATGGCCGTCATAGTGAAGGTATAGATTTTATGTGAGATTGCCGATTTTTCAGAAATAAATCATTATAATTCGATGAGGGACGTAGTTCTAATGAGAATATCCAAGAATTCTGTCAGATTCAGAAATATAAGGCAAAACGCAATAGGAACTGCTCTTCAATTCGCACGGCATACATCGACCGGTTCAACATAGATGTCGAACAAGACCTTCTGAATGGATTCTCAATTTTAACCTGTCAGATAGCTTCTATAATTCAACTGTTATCATATTAGTTGATTCCTACATACAATTGTTTAGTAGGAGTTAACAGAAATGGGTAGTCGAAAGAAAAAAACCACATAATCATTAAAAAATATATATAACCATAAAAGAAATCGAACTGAAACATTGATTTTTTATAAATCCAGATGATATCAATAGTTGTCTGTTTTTGTGGATCGAAATCACATTCAAGTATGCCAATTCGAACATCAATAAAACTAGAATGTATTCCTTTATTTTACATGTAGACAATACATTATTTTCTTGGATGACCAGGTGGTTGTAGCCCCCTTTTACTGTTTACCTACTGTCTATATTATTATAACCATAAATAACTTTGCCATTTTTTCACTTCCAAACATTTCATGTAACATTTCATTCTGCTGATGATGTACTAACGATAGTCCTATGTTCATAGTTCTGACATTGAAGTTTGTGGAGATGACTTAGTGTGTTTTGTTTCCTGAAATTCACATTTTGATAGAAATGACAATCAGAAATATTCTTGCACTTGTCTTAGAAACAAAAGAACGGATACGTTAGTAGAATCTTATATGGTTGCATTGGATTGTTCACTGGTGATTTCGTCACGCGTTTTCCCGCGTTTTTTTATCATTAAATATCGTGAATTTAAATAATTATTCGAGGAAAAAACAGTGAACTAGTTAGGGTTACTTCGAAACAATGAAATGTTTTTTTTTACTGAAACAGGCCCATTCACAGCTTTTGATTGTGTTTTTTTCTAAAGATAATAGTCACTTCTTTCAAGTCATACCTAATTTTACTATAGATTATACATACTTTCTAAAATTGAGGATAAGCTAGCCTGCTCACATGAAATTCTAATCCTCAAGGTTCGTATACAGGCTGATATACCTAAGGATACAAATAAAAAAAGGGTGTATTGGTCTACCATTTGAGGAAGTGCCTGCGAGATTCGAGAATCTGACGTAATTTATATTGATTATGTGTACAAAAAACCTCGAGATAAACCCTGATGAAACCAAATGATGGCACACCCTGCAGGAATATCACGATATATACAATAAGGGCAACGTCGGCATATATTTGAAGCTGCATGAATGGAGAAATTTTTTATCATCTCGTTGACATGCAGCGAGTTCACAAAACTGTTGAAACGAAATCCAGGAAGTTTTGTTCAGTTCCTCAGTGCTCTTCCTACACTACTCCTAGGGTTTCTTTACACAAATTTCCTCAAGATCCGAAATTGTGTAAAGCCTGGGAAAACGTTTTAAAAATTGGGATTACACAAAGCATGTTCGTTTGCAGTGAACATTTTATTGCTGAAGATTTTTTAAATAATAAAGGTGAGTAACATTCAGCCTTTGATAAATGATTCATTATTCCTATCATTATTTGGTTCTCAATTTCAGGTAATTCGAAAGGAAAACGTAAACCACCAAAACTCCTTGAAAAAACTGCAGTACCTCATCCAGTACCATCAGTGAATATTGGGAATACATCATCACATGAAACAGGAAGGACCTGGGAAAGACTATATACAGAAAGTGAGTACCTACATGATCATAATTGTGATTATTCTCAAATAGTTACTTACCTGTTTTGTGATTTTTCATAAATAAATGGATTTAAAGGTCACCAAAAAGAGCTGGAATTGATAATAAAGAATCAGAATTTCATCCTGAAGAATTAGACGGTCAGTTAGTTCCAAACTTGGTTCCAAGTGTTGGTGAAGTAATAGGGAACATGGAATCAATCCAGGAATCAATCAATCAAAGTGATATAGAAAATGATTCTAGACCTATTTCAAATGATGATGATGATATCTCGGATGATATGGAACTGGAGATTGAAACTGCACATAATATGATGGTTGAGTCTTCTACACAAACAAAGGAACACAAACTTCAACTGCCCCAGATATTGAATACAAATGATAAATTGAAAATTTTCACAGGTGGGCACAATAGGTATACCTAGGTGTCTACTGACATGCTTTCAGTTGTATTGAGTTTATAATGGATTGTTCCAACTCTTTCTACACTTCTGTTCAGTAGAAACATCTGATGTATTAGAAATAACATGTACTTAATTTTTTTAAGGTGTGGATTATACCATTTTGAGAGCTTATGAAAAATGTATGAGGAATGTAGCAGCATCAAATAATCCTAATCTCTCAAATATAGAAATGAACATAGTACTGGTTTTATGCAAGTTGAAACCCAACCTTCCATTCAGTTGTCTAGCCCTTTTTTTTGGTTTGAGCAGTTCCATGTGTACAAGAATTTTTTACTCTACTGTGAACCTTTTGGCACAGAGTATCAAATCAATTATTTACTGGCCCCCCAAAGAAGAAATTTTGCAAAACCTCCCAAAATGCTTCCATAAATTCAGAAATACTAGAGTTATACTAGACTGTACAGAAATTAGGGTACAAAAATTAAAATGTTTAAATTGCAGAATATTAATTATCATAATCACATTATAAAAGGTGTCATACTATAAAGTTAATAATTGGATTTACCCCCTCAGGATTGATTTCTTATGTTAGTAAAGGATATGGAGGTCGTGCCACAGATAATGCAATTTTTAATAATGAAAATCTAATCACAAAGTTTGAACCTAATGATGGAATCATGGTAGACAAGGGGGTTCTAATTGACACTGAATGTGAGGAAAATTTAATAAAATTGATTAGGCCACCATTCCTCAAAAAGAAGGAGCAATTGACAAAGGAAGATGCTGAATTGACTGCAAACATTGCCAGAGCAAGAGTTCATGTAGAAAGAGCTATTGAAAAAATTAAGAACTTCAAAATTGTCAATGATCAAATAGACTGGTATTAGATACCTTACATGGATGCTATCATTACAATTGTATATTTTTTCTATATACCTTCATTTCTCTTCTCCAAACCTTTTTCAATACAAATTGTCACTGACAAGCTACTGGATTTTTCTTTTAGGCTCCCTGATAAAAAAAATTGTTAAACGCAGTGACATTTGGGGGCAAATCATCTGATTTGTCCTTACTACATATTGAAATAATATTCATATTTTTATTTTATAGATACGAGGAGAAAATTCAAGAAAATCTGGAATAATGAATGTACCACCTCCTGGAATAACCTACAGACAGTATAATGCATAAATGCAAATTAGGAATTTCAATTTTTATTTATTCTTATTATTGACCTGGTGATGTTTGTAGAATTCCCATAGTATTATCATTTCATTGTTCAACTTCATTTGTAACTTTAGAATTCTGTAATCCATATACATTTTGATTTTCATTCATTTTAATAGGTAATTTTGACCTATGTGAATGCCTGCCTATGAATAACTGTCAAAATATATGCTTCTATACTATCTATAGGATCACATTCATATTATGAAAATGCAAAATGCATGGAAATAAAGAAAAATGGTTTAAGTTGATATTTAAAATACCTGTTGTCTATTATCCATAGCTTATGATGTTTTAATTGTATTTTCGATTTTGTATGGAAGCTTGCAAATTTCTTATTCATATTCATAGTTTTCTGTCATAAGTCCCTTCCCAATTTGTTTGTCAATAAGGCGTTTTGGGTTTTATCAAACAATTATTGAATCAAATTCTGAATCTTCACAATGTATTCCTATATTTCACATGATATACCAATTCAGGATATAAGACAATAAAAAAAAGTTTCAATTTAAAAATTGTTTCTTGTTTATTTTCTTTTATGTTGTACATCTTTCCATAATTTGAAATAATCATTCTGATTTATGTTCATTCATTCATACAGTAGTAGTGTAACATATTGTAATGATATTCCCCTTGGAGGGGCTTTAGAAACATCAGCAAGAAGGCAGGAGTACAACGATCATCCTGTATCACGCATCTCAGATTGCTCTCCTACCTCCCAATGATTCCTACATGCACTAGCATATTTCCGAACACTCAATATATGCCGCGGTGACAGATAACGTCACAGAAGATTCTGGAATGTTCTGGAAACAATCGATGGAACAATTAGAGAGAGAGGTTTGTTCTAAGAAGCTTCTAGAACAAAAAGAAGGAGACGGAAGATCATTCGAGAAGGTTCTCGAACCAAAGCCTGTCTAGTTATCTCATATATAAACGGCCGAATAACTGCCGTCAGGGAGTCGAGCAGCGAGTGTCAGAGAGACAGTTATATACCGCGTGATATAAATCGTTTGACATAAATAGTAGTTATAAGTTCGTTATAAATTAGTGTTTCTATAGTTCAAATAAATCAGCTCGAAAATAAATAGTGTCGTGTTCGCTTCTGCACACGAATAACGTAACAATTGGTGTCAGAAGTGGGATTTTCCAGTGTGAAGTGAACAGACCGTTGCAATGAAGAAACTACACGAGTTGAAAGTGGTGGACTTGAAACGCGAGTTGGAGGAGAGAGATCTCGATACAACAGGGATCAAGACTACACTTCAGCATCGTCTCAAAGAGTATATGGTGAGCGTAGGTCAAGATCCAGAGACGTTCACCTTCGAGGAACCAGCTTCAGCGGAATCGATGTTGGCTGGGATCTCGGAACAGATAGTGGCTCAGCAGGAAAAGATCACGAACCAGATAGCGGCTCAGCGACAGGACATTGCGGACCAGATGGTGGCCCAGCAGGAGAAGATCACGGACCAGATAGCGGCTCAGCGACAGGACATTGCGGACCAGATGGTGGCTCAGCAGGAGAATATCACGGATCAGATGGTGGCTCAGCAGGAGAAGATCACGGACCAGATTGCGGCTCAGCGACAGGATATAGCTGAGCAGATGGCAACTCAGCGAGAAGAAGTTCTGGCACAAATTACTGCTCAGCAAAATCTGATCGCATCGCAGATCTCAGCTCAACGGCAAGAGGTATTGGATCAGATATCGGCTCAACAGGAAGAGATATTAGCTCAGAAAGAAGTACTAGCTCAGTTTTCTGCTCAGCAAGATCAGATTGTCTCTCAGACATCTGCCCAACGAGAAGAAGTATCGACCCAGATATCAACACATCGGGAAGAGGTTCTGACTCAGATCGCTGCTCAGAAAGAACAGATCGCATCTCAGCAGGATAAAATTATAGCTCAGGTATCAACCCAATTCACCACCCAGATAGAAGAAATGAAGAAATAGAAAGAATAGCTATGCTGGAGAAGTCTGAAAATGGTCAAGGACTCATGATTGAAATCACAGTAGGGCCAGATGCAGTGAGTACTACCAATCGAGTAAAACCACCTGGACATCCAAGGACAAGGTTGTGGCTCTGACAGTAGCTCTACGGGGTGATGCTTTGAACATCTTGCAAGCCATTCCGGAAGGTGAAGCCGATAGCTACGATCATCTCGTCAAACGCCTCGAAATGCGGTATGGTCACGAACATCTTCAGCAAGTATTTCAATCACAAATGAAGAGCCGGCGACAGAGAGTCAACGAGAGCCTGCAAGAATTCGAAGTGGACGTTGCACGATTGGTTCATTGTGCATATCCATCAGCTCCCGAATCTCTTATGGAATGCTTGGCTGTTCAAACGTTCGTAGATGGATTGCGAGATATCGAAATGCAGAAAGCAGTACGCCTGACTCGACCAAAAGACCTCACCAGTGCTCTGACAGCTGCGCTTGAGAACGAGGCCGCAGCAGAAGCTTCCCGAGGATCAGCGAGAGTCCGAGCAATGAACGACAGCGGAACCATAGCGGAAAATATCAGGCAAGATCCTGATGAAGCCTTGATAAACGCCATCAAGGGCCTCTTAAATGAGAAAAAGAGACCAGTTCAAACGACTGCAGGGAAACTGAAGCGGGCCGATCACAAGAAACCAGGTTCGACCCGTCATTCTCAAGACCCTCTTATCTTGTGGCATCCCTACGGCGTGATAATAGCAGCGTCTACGTAGATGAACAGATCGACGGAAAGAAATGCGCATTGTTGGTGGATACTGGTGCATCGAAGACGATCCTGCGACGTGGACTTCTGACGTTTTCCAGAAAACAACTTCTGAACTCAAGATGGCGTCTAAGAACCGCTACGGGTGAAGCTGCCACCGTTTATGGGGAAATCGATGTGGATATATCGATCGGGACCGTTAAATTTCCACATCGAGCTATCATGGCAGATATTGAAGAAGATGTTATTCTGGGAATGGACATCATGGGTGCACACGGGATTCAACTGGACTTCAGAAGCAGATCACTCAAGGTGGGTGCCGAAGAGATCTTCTTACATCCACGGGTGGAGGTAGCAGCAGGAGTAACGTTAGAAGAGGACGTCCTGTTACCGAAACGGAGCGAGACCGTTGTAGCATCGCGAATTGAGGGTACATTGGAGCATGGCAGTCCCATCATCATGGAACCCAGGAATCATGATGAGGAAGTCGAACGTGGAATTTTAGTCGGCAAGGCATTACTGTCAGCAGACGACCATGTACCTGTTCGATTCATCAACATAAATAATTACCCTGTGACGATTGGCAAAGAAACGAAGATTGGAACCTGTGTCCCGGCAGCCTCCATAATCCACCAGGTGACAGCAACCACTGATGGGGCCGGCAAGTATGAAGAACTCGTCTCTGCTGCAAGCGACTCACTCAACAACCGACAGAAGAAGAAGTTAACCGAGTTACTGCAGAGGTATAGATCCATTTTCATACCTGCCAATGGAAAAACAGGTAGAACCAACATCGTCAGTCACAAAATTGATACGGGAGATACCAGACCGATTCGTCAACCAGCCCGAAGATTACCACAGGCCAAGAGAGAAATTGCAGAAAAGATAATCCAGGAAATGGAACAAGACGGGGTAATCGAGCCATCCCATAGTCCTTGGGCTTCACCAGTGGTACTAGTGAAGAAGAAAGATGGAAACACTCGTTTCTGATTCGTGTTTTTGGCGAATAGGTGTCTGGCTAGCCTGATGTATTCTGTGAATTCTCCTATGAGGAAGCGGAGTGATTTGCTCGGACCAGCCACGAATTCATTGTCCTGCCTGCAACCTGTGATATTCCTTTAGTATTCTCCTAGTGCCTTGTCCACCTATTCATCAAGGGCTGACGTGGTTTGGCTCCTTGCTATACCTAGTACGGGATTCCACCCCAGAAACGGCCCCGCGGATCTGCAATAAATGTGTGGCTGGCTTCTGTTTGTTGACTGCGTCGATTTGTTAATTCATCTCCCAGCAGGTATTACCTACGTACATTTTTTTCACCGTACTGATGAGGGCTTTGGTCTTTTCATTGCGAATAAATCTTTCACCTTTCGCCAGATATACCAAATCAAATCAAAATATAGTGATAAATGGAATGGAAAGGAAATTTGAAGAATCATAACGCAGCAACATTCTTCGAATGTAAGGAGTGAAAGAAAACAGAAATGATAGTTGCATTTGAAATATCATGGAAATCATAAATGGAAAGATGAAGTTATGAAGTTGAAAATGAGTGAATCAGATGTTGAGAGTTGCTACAGAGCGGGAAAATTTGTGAATGATTTAAATAGGCCAATTATGGTTAAATTCCATGATAGATATCACAAACACATCGGTTACAATAATAAGAAGGTTCTGAAGAGAACTGGAATCATTCGTGAGGACCTGACATATGAACGAATTAAATTATCGAAAACTGCGATTTCCAGAGCAGGAGAAATTGGAAAGTATGGACAAACCAGGGGGAATTATTCATTAAGCTCGATACTGATAAAAATCACCACTTCGGACATTAACCATCTTAGTGAAATTTATCCATATCTTTTATCAATTGATAACCCCAATACGGTGTTAAATAATAACAATTCAACATAACCAATAGAAACAACTCTCTATTAATCTTGATGTGATGCACATATTGCCTGCAAGAATTTTACCAGTTTTACCAGTAACTTAAAAATCTACAAACTTTCTCCTTCCAATACTCTTGTGACTAACACACAATAGTACTAGGTACCATAAGACCAAGGTGATCACACTTAAGTTCCATGTCACCAGTGAATTGGAAGAATAAGGTTCAGTTTTCCTAACCTAAGATTTTTATTATGACACACGTTGTGAAAAGAAAAGTTCATCATGATTTTAAATCAACAACGTTTTTGATATTGACCAAATATTTTAAATTTTTTGAATTTGTCATGTTCCAGATATGTTATACAAACATTTTTTTATGTGTATATACCGTGTTAGTAACATCAATGTAACCAACCTCAATGAGTTGTAAGTACTGCACTCCTTAGTCAACTAGCTTTGCTTATAATTTTTAAAACATTTTGTAGTCTGGCCCTGATGATGAAAATATAACTTTCCGAAAGCTTGGACCAACTTGCATGAGTTTCACTTTTACTTTGCTGCTTCCCCACTACTAAGTTTCATATATATATATAAAGAAATACATTATGTGCGAGAACTTGATTTTCGATGTACGTCGTCCTGTATGATATCAATTTATCATACATCAACAAAAAAAAATTTAACGTAACTTCAATTTTTCTCGGTGAATATGTATCTGAGAGAGAGAGAAATCTTTATTGGGGAATTACCCAAAAGGCTATCGACCAAAGTCTTTCAGCCTATTCACAAATTTATACATTATCATTTCAAAATATATAAAATGAATCTAATAGACTATAGATAGATGAAAAAAAAAACAATTTATAAAAGTCAATTAAAATCATTAGTTTTCCTGTTGTAGCTGGAGTAATCCTTGGTAGATGGTGGTTTCTGGGTATTTACGTTTTCTACGTAAGTTTACTGGGGTGGAAATGATTTGTGGTGTTATGATCGGGACATTGTAGATAGATTATGCGAATGACTTGGTGAGTCGGTGGAAACGTTGAAGGATGGGTTCTACTTTTGTTGAATTATAGAGTAAGTTGTTGAAAGGGTTGTGTAAGGGATTGTCCGGATGGCGAATTTTCGTGATAATTCTGAGGCAACTTCTTTCTGCTACTTCTAAATTTCTCAATGCTGTTTTCCTGCAGGTGCTGAATAGAATGAATCCATATTCGATTAGGGGTCGGCATATAGTCTTGTAAAATGAGGTAGCCGTCCTGATATTGATACCTTTATTTTTGAATGTCAATTTGTTATCGATCATAACCCCTAGGTAGCGGGTTTCTGATATAAGATTAGTTTCATTGAGGATGTTGATGGTTGGTGAACTGTCCACTATTTTATTGTTGAAAATGATTAATTTGCATTTCCTTGGGTTGGGTGTTAGCCTCCATTCGCAGAACCATTCTGATAAACTGCTAACCATATCTTGTAATTCTTCCATCATTCTCTGCATGTTATTGCCATGTGCTATCAAGGTGATATCGTCTGCAAATTGTAGAAGATAAGCATCCTCATCATTTGGTAGTGCATTACTGATGTCAAGGCAGAAAATATTGTACAGAAGAGGTGCTACAGGTGAGCCCTGTGGTACTCCCTGTGAAAGACTAAAGGGGTCTGAGAATACTGAGTTGATTTTCATTCTGTTCTGCCTATTTTCAAGGTAGTCTTTTATTATCCAAATGATATATATTGAGCAATTGAGATGGAAAAGTTCATGTAGGAGCCCTTTGTGCCAGATGCTATCGAAAGCCTTACTTATATCCATAAATACTGCAGCAGAATGGTGTCCTTGGATGTACCTGGTTCGTATATTCGAAGTGAGTATTGTTAAAGGATGAATGGTAGAAGCATTATTCCTGAAGCCATGTTGGTTATTCGGGATGCTAATTCCGATGGTGTCTTGTAGGCGTTGCTTCAATATTTTTTTCAAATTTTTCCAATTACTGGAATCAGCGTGACGGGACGATAGTTTTCTGGTTTGGAATGATCTTGATTGGGCTTAGGTATAGTAATCACTACACATTCTTTCCATTCTGGTGGAAAATAGTGATTTTCAATGCAATAATTGTAAATTTTGATAATTTCATTGTGGATGTCATCTGAAAGTTTTTGCAATATTGGTCTATTGATGTTGTCATGACCCGGTGCAGTATTTTTTCCTGAGTTTAGTATTGAGAAGTACTCCTCAGTTGTAATAATTGGTGCATTAAATCTAGGAATGATCACGTTAAAGAAATCATTATACCATCCTTCTATGTCATTCTTCTTATCATCACTAGAAATAGGGTTATCATTGAAATTGAAGGTTTCTTGAAAATGGTTAGAAAATATTTCAGCTTTGTCGTTTTCGTTTTGTACTTTGATAGTTTTTTTATTTCTTGCCAATAATTCTTGCCTTTCATGATGTTTATGTTTTCGCACGTATTTATCCATTTGTCCTGTCTAAATTCTTCGATTAATTTTTGAATGTCTGTGTTAAGACTATTGAAGATTCTTTTTAGTTCCTCCATGTCCTTTTGTCTAATTTCCCGTAGTAATTGCCTTTTTCTTCTGATCAAAGATAATATAAAAGGGAAGGAGTTCATAATTGAACCATTTTTTCCTCTTGATTGGGGAGTATTTGTTGACCAATTCTTTAAGTTTTTCATTGAATTCCTTGATACGATTAGGAGATAGGTTATCTTGATTGTTCAGGATGTAAGTTCTCATCTCATAATTCACTCTGTCCGTGTTACATTTGCTCGTGTCTATTTGTTGATTTTCTATTGTGTTAGTGGGTTGGTTTTGTAGTTCAAACTCTATGTCCATTGCCAGGTGATCACTTCCTAGATCTGGGGTCAATTCAATTATCTCGATGTTATTGCGGATGTTTCTGGTGCATAATATAATATTAGGAGTAGAGCTAGGATTGTTTGGCATTATGAACGTAGTTTGTGTCTCAATTTGTATAAAGTTTGTGTTGTTTATGTTTTTCATCGAAATTTTACAAGAGACAAAAAATACTCAAAAATGATAAAACACTTGAAGAAAAATAAATAGGAAGTCATTAGCGCACGTACAAAAAAAATAGGAGTAAGTGTGTACTTGACCCCCAGTATTTTGAATATTTGACAGTTATTCTCTGTTTCGTTTTCCTCACACGATGTAACTCTTTGTGCTGAAGTAATGTACCATTTTTGAGATTGATATCTTATTAAATACGCGAGTAATTAAAAAAAAGTTTTTTATTTCCAACTTTGACAACCTGTATATTGAATATGAAAGGCTGAAATGAAAAATGGTATTAAGGAATTCATATTGTTTTTGTTCAAGGAATATATGGTTAATGGGTTGACCTCCTTTTAGTGGACACCCTGTATAATTATTAACCATGTAGCTCTTTGATGAGTAACTATTAATGTTGACATACACCATTTTTAGTTTGTCCTTATCCATTAACGTATACTGACAGTCCTCCTGATGGTTCCTTTTGATTGGTATCGTCTAGGTCAAACATCAGGATGTAAAGTCGATTTCCAGCAAACACTGGAGTTGTATCTATATTATACAAGATAATAAATCGTTTTTTGAGTTTCAGCAGTAGCTCTGGCCTGTTTACATTTTTTGGTGTGTTCAGTTTGTTGACATATGTTTCGATGATATGGTCATGAAGTGTTATTGAAGTGTGGATTTTATTGTTTCTTGTAGTTTTGGGATTCATATCATGAGTTCTTTTGTTAGTTGACTTAATTCTTGTTATAGGAATGCCATCTATAGGTTGTGTAGGTCTTTTAGGACATTTTGAAGACCAGGCTTCATGATCTTCAGAATTGCAACCTGCACATTTCAGTGGTAGTGGAGAGGTGCATGAGATTGTGGAGTGTTTGCCTAGACATTTTTTGCATTTGAAGGGTGAATCATATATATATGTAGTGTGGATGTAAAGTGAGCATTTGGAGCACGGGACTGGCATGAGTGCAGGAGGAGCACTAGGGTAGACTGGATAATGACGATATTTGTAAAAAATTCCTTCATTCATTAATTTTTGGAAAGTAGGTAAATCCCCAGAGATTACTCCAATGAGATATTTCAATTTTCCAGTGGTTATGGATGTGATTCGTTTACAATATCTGTGTAATATATTGTTTTCAGTCAGATATTCACTGATTACCTCATCTGATATGTCGAGTTCTACTGAGGAGACAACACAGGCATATGTTGCTTGTGATCTTTTCGTTAGAGTATGGTGGTTTTCGTGTGTTTCCGAAAAAGAGTCAATTTTCTTTTCCTGTGCTAAATCATCTAAAAATGATTTCAGCATTTTCTTATCATTGTTAGATTTTAAAAGGAATCCTTTAGTGGTTATTGAAATATCATCCTTAGTATTCGGGAACCGGGTACTCCACATGTCTGCAAGGTCCGATCTATTCAAGTATTCATTTGTGGTAACATAGAACATATTTTTGTATGACTGACTCATTATCTGATTCATCTTTGGTGAATAATTCACTGCTGATAGTTATTTGTAGGTGGATGTATTTTGTGTGGTGAGTTCGAGTTGGGACTGGTTTTTTGATGTTGTATTCGCCTGCGAGGTTTTTGTGGTTTGTTCATTAGTACTGGAGCTGGCACCTGATATTATTTCATTGATTTCACATGTTGTTAATTGTTTTGCCTTCTTAGGTATATTTTCTTCAAGTGATTTAGGTCTTCGTTTAGTTTTCACTTCTTTCCAATTTCCGTCGTCTTGTACTTCCATCTCACTATAACTTCCATCACTTTCAGTAGGCATTATGAACTTTTTACTATTTATCACTGTACTATTCACAAGAGCTGGTAAAAAAGATGTTGACTCTCTGAATGCCAATGATAAGATATGTACCTGTTTTTTTTTTATATTCATTATATATTTCGCAATCATCTTCATTATGGAGTGTTACGTTCACAAAATGACACAAGGTTTATCAAGCAGAAATAGTAGGTTTTCCACAGTGAAATAAATCAAGAGATAATACATACAGATAGTTACTCACATTTTATTCAGGATTCATGGTATACACTCACTGTAGCACTGTTCACTAAGGAATGAAAACTGTAGGAGAGCTCACTAATCAATTTCCTATCATTTTTATCACCGTTTCCTAAGTCCGAAGTTGCAGATCTTCAGTAGTTGAACGGTTTCTTAGCGATACTCTCTGAAGAGGTGTTCCAGAGGGATCATGATGTTCTGACTCGAGCCATTCAGGCAAGATATGTGGTCGAAATCAAGCCTGAAAATTTATGATAGTTCTTTCATTATGGACTATTAATGAGATGGGTACACTTACAGTCTCATTTTCTGTGGGCCCTGAAATGCTTTGGAGCTGCTGTATTCCTAATAAACAATCGGGTTTCAGTTCGATCATATTGTTTTGACGATAAAATGTTTACATTCCATTGATGACGTTTGTGACATGGTGACAGAGACACATGAGAGTTGGCTAATAAATTTAGTTCTGTGGTACATACTGATTTGACGTTGGAGTACTCTCGTGAAGTTGTCTACCATGCACGGAAAACGATGTCCAGTGCCAGGGCGAGCATTTGAACTACTATTGTCAGTGGCGTCGTGTAGGGGGTGTACCTCTTGAATTCCCGTTTTTCCTAGTGTAGGAGTGTCGCAAAGGTAATTCACTTGCAATTTCACTCAACTTGTGATATACTGTAATGATACCAATCCGAATTAGCCACAGGAAAACATAGATATCGGAATATTTTTGCTTGGTACGCCTATGTCATTAGAATCTATTTTGGAGCTCCTAGAATTTTCTGGGTTGGTTGACAAGTGCTGCTACGGGCGGACGACTACGTGATTACGGAGGGCAGTTGGGAAAAAAAGTTTCTGACCGATTGCACGAGCAATTTCAGTTTGTTAAATTTTATTCTCGTTCTGAGAATCCCTATTTGGGGAGTAAATATTGCTGTGTCAGTATCGACGTGTGGAAAGTTTCGATGAGTTCAGTAAATAG
Organism: Phaedon cochleariae; assembly: GCA_918026855.4. Lineage (NCBI taxonomy): Eukaryota > Metazoa > Arthropoda > Insecta > Coleoptera > Chrysomelidae > Phaedon > Phaedon cochleariae. Next base: position 40,861,704 of record OU896709.1, on the reverse strand, counting down.
TTAGTCTGAGATTTGTTATTTTTGTGTACTTTCCACACTACCGCTTGTTGCGGATCACTACGGCAGAACGGCCATTTTGGTGTCCTTTTGCCACCAGAAATCTTGCAAGCCACTCAACAACCACGTAAGTCGTTTTATTGTACAATTGTAAATCGATCCTAGTATGGTGTTCTCGTTAGGGCTTTTCCTTTGGGGTTCTTCTCCGTCTTCCCACCTACCTTCGCACATGAGGCCTGCCCTAGGAGCTCTAGAGAACAGTGATTCTAATTCGAAGTCTGTTCCTGTTGTCCTGCATCGACCTGTCTCTCAGCTCGGTCAAGATCAGGGTCAAGATCATGGATCCGCAGATAGGGAGGAAGTTCCTGTCTAGGGGTGGACTGCCACATTCAACACCAACCATCACCATGGGACCTGTCCTCCTTGTTATCCTCAAGGAGTCCAGCTAAGTGCCTCTATATCTTTTTTTGTTTGGTGTCTTGGCACAAAAATTTCAGTACTGTCTATATTGATTACTGATAGTTTGCTTTATTTTGTGATCTTTGCGGAATGAAACGTTATTGACCTTACTTAGGAATCACTCCTGTTATACCAACTGTTATGATAGGCAAATCCTCACGTTACCACATTGTAAAATAATATACGTTGTCCCCAAGAGAGATCTCCCTTGTGCGAAGGTACTTGCTACTCTGAATTTACCTGTTCATTATTTAATTGACGAATTCATTTTTGGTTGTTGACTCAGGGATTGAAATTAATGAGGATGAATACCTAAAGTATTCCTATTTAAGGATTAAAGAACCTTTTGTTCGATTTAGTTGTTTTATTGGGTGAACCCAGGAAACTACCATACAGAGAACCCACGGAGCTAGTCTGGTTGTGTGCTAGTAACTTATTTAAGTCACAGGGCATTATTAGTGCACATTAAATACCTTTCTTGTAGTTCTAGTAACAATTGAGAGTCAATATTATTGAAGAAGTGTGATGAGCTAACCAAGTAAATTCCCAGCCTAATAATAGTCCAACTAGGGTTTATGACCTAGGGCCGAGGCTCAAAAATATTTCGATTTGACTTTTAATTGTGGATTCTCGACCTTTCCCTTTTGTTGCCCTGGTATGTAACAAGATGGCGCCCAACAAAAAAAAAACAATTCCTGGTAGTTCTTGGGTTTTCTGTATATTATGAAGTTGTTTCGTAACTGTTACTGGTTTTTCCCAATAGTGGTTCCTTGAGAAGGTTGTATAGGATCAATTAAGGTTTTTCTGTTAACATTTCGCTGTCAAAATCATCATCTTTATTTTTTTTTCCTTTCTCTCAATTTAAATTCATTAATCTGCAAGTTTTTTTTTACTATTACTTACGCCGTACCTGGTAAGCTCACTGGATGAACACAAAGTTGGGTGATTTTGGAGTCTGCAAATTGTTCTTCTACAGTGGTTAAATTTTGGGGATTTATAATAATTAAGGATAGTGTCCCAACACTATTTGGCAGTAGTTTGGTGGTGTGGCTGGTGTTGTGGTGAGCCACTTATCCCCATTTTTTTTTTTTTTTTTTTTTTTTTTTTTTTTCTTAATTTTTTTTTTCTTCCTTGATGTGAAAAAAAAAAAAAGAAAAAGAGGGGAAGGGGGAAAAAGAAATATTTTCTGGTGAAAATTATTATTATTTTTTTTTTTTTTTTTTTTTTTTTTTTTCTCTTTTCCGGGGGAACCGGGGGGGTATTTTGATTGCTATTAGTGAAATAGGGATTATTATTTTTTTTATTAATTTTTTTTTCTTCTCCATAAATTATTAGAGTAGGGTAGGAAATTAAGAGGAAAGGATGGAAGTTAATAGGTTACTATCTGATGAACTCTCCTATGAGTTGACTATCAGAGGAGCGTTCCCAGAAGGATCTGTCGAGGACAAGCGCAAAAGATTGAGATTATTTTTGAAGTTAGAGAAAATGGGTATGCATTGTGATGTGAATATAGATCCGATCAAAGAAATTCGAATTTGTGAGTCAAAAATCAATGGGATACAGGAACTACTGCATAATTTTGATCAAAATAATGCACTAAACGAATTTAAAAAAATTGAAACTCGTTCATTACATGTAATAGGCCGATTGAACAGAATTACTTCTGCTGAGTATCAGGCCATTAAAACGCAATTAATCACTCATTGTGCAGATCTTTTGGGTACTTCTGAACAATTGCTGAAGAATTGCACCTTAGTTCCTGACCTTGAGTCCGAAAAACCAAGTTCAAATGAGACTAGGACAGATAATGATCCACCAAGTGTTTCCTTGTTAGATCTGCCAAATCCAATTTTGGAGGCAGCCCGGTATCATAATAATTTAGATGAGATATCCCAACTGAATGGTCCTGCACCACTTCCTAGTACCTCAAATGCCAAGGTTAATCAATCTCTGCCAGTACCGACTAGTCATGCTACAGATAAACCCGTGCATCAACTGAATCGGTCGTTCCCATTTGATAGAAATACTGCTGGTAGTGTTCAACATGAGAATTTTCCTACATATTTTGCAAGTTTCGAAACCCAGGCCCATGAACAGGATATACCGCGTGTTTCGCGTACTATACCGGTTGTCCCATCACAGGACGGGCAAAGGCTTGGACCTTATTACCACAATCGGGATATACCGGACGTCCCGCGCATCGTACCCTCTGTCTCCCATACTATACCGTGTGTCTCCCGTGATATACCGGTTGTCACCCACCAGAATGTCTCCCACAGGGTACCACCTGTGAATCCTAACGCGTTTCACACCGATTCGCAACCTGTAACGCGAGCTATGAGTGAGGATTTGCACTCCACTCTCGCAGTTGACCCCCAACTTCGCCAATTAAGATTAGGTGACCCTTCTGATCCATCTTTACCGACACGGCAAGTAGTGACCGCGCGTAGCGACAACTTCGCGAGCGATCATTCCCGTGGTTTCGTCACTATTTCCAAATGGAACCTTCAGTTCAACGGGCAAACTAGTGTCACGAGTTTTTTGGAACGGGTCGAAGAACTCCGCTACGCATGTGGCATTACGGAGGAACAATTATTGCAGAGTGCGGTCATATTATTCACAGGAATCGCTTTATCGTGGTATCGAGCGATACGCGACACTATCGGTAGTTGGGATGAACTTAAGACAAAACTCCGGTCCACATACTTACCTTCTGAGTACGAGGAGGATATCTGGGGCGATATTCGAAATCGGACGCAAGGGGTAGATGAAAAGACCATTATTTTCTGCTCTCACCTGAGAAATCTCTTCAGGAAACTCAGTGATCCACCTAGTGAAGCCACTCAATTGAGGATTATACGCCGAAACCTATTGCCTGTCATCCAACAACAGTTAGCGTTGCAATCGGTGAACTCCATCGCCGAACTTGAACGGGCTGCGCAAGCAATTGAGGAAGTGCAATCTCGTACGCAGCGCATGCGTCCTCCTCCCACGAATCCAAATTTAGTGGCGGAGCCAGAGCTTATGTACCAGAGATCTCGGAGAGCACAAATTAGTGCTGTCGGAGCGACTGAGACCCCCAATATTTCCATGACTTCTCCTCGATCAGCGATAGTTTGCTGGAATTGTCGGGTATCTGGGCATTTAAAGAAAGAGTGTACGCAGCCATTTTCGAAACACTGTTTCCGTTGTGGTAAAGAAAACGAGACCACGCGATCGTGTTCCCATTGTAACCGTTCGGAAAACTTCCATCCGACTCACTAAATGGTCGAAAGGTGGGTTCGGAATTTTCCTCGACCGATCAGTTTTCTTCAAAAATTGAACCGGTATTATCGTATATTTTTGCGCAATGTGAAGGTGATAACCGTCCCTATTTAAATGTAACTATTTTTGGTATTGAGTTTATGGGTCTTTTAGATTCCGGAGCTAATTTTACTTTTATGAATATTCAGGGTTGGGAAATTTTAAAAGGTTTAGGATTAAAATTATTACCAAGTACAGTAACTAGGTGTACGGTAGCAAATAATCAGATGTGTTCTATTTCTGGTTCTGTCTGTGTGCCAATCAATTTACAGGGTAAGGTGTGTACGCTGGATATCTTGATAGTACCCACTTTATCTCACTTTTTAGTATTAGGTGTCGACTTTTGGGTCAGGATGGGCCTTATTCCCGATTTAAGGAAGAGTTGTTGGTCCTTTCAGAATTCTTGTCCTAACATTTCTGCTATGGATGCTCTCGTGTCTCGTGATATCTTAACCGCTAGTCAACGGAAAAGCTTGGACGAGCAGACAAGTAAATATTTTGCCTTCATGGGGGACAAAATTGGCTGCACTAATTTGGTGAACCATAAAATTGTCACTGAAGGAGAACCAATCCGGTTAAGACCCTATCGTTATTCTCCTGTCGTGCAACAACGCATTGATGATGAGATTGAGATGATGCTTAGGGAAGACATAATTGAACCTTCTGACTCACCTTGGTCTTCGCCGGTGTTGTTGGTTCCTAAGGGCGAGGACAAATGGCGCTTCTGTGTGGACTACCGTGCTCTCAACCGTGTGACCAAAAAAGATGCCTATCCCATTCCCTTCATCGCGACTATTCTCGATAAGCTGCGCAATGCTAAGTATCTGAGTTCTCTCGATATTAGATCTGCATATTGGCAAATTCCGGTTGCGCCCGAATCCCGTGATAAGACTGCCTTCACAGTTCCGGGACGTGGGTTATACCAATTTAAGAAGATGCCGTTTGGTTTGACCAATGCACCTGCAACTTGGCAACGGTTGGTCGACCGGTTACTTGGTGCTGAGATGGAGCCCCATTCATTTGTTTACTTGGACGATATTATTGTAGTTACAGAGACTTTCGAAAAGCATGTCGAGGTTTTGGAGAAGATCTTCACTCGTTTATTATCGGCTGGACTTACTTTGTCACCCCGTAAATGTCAATTCTGTAGGAGTGAACTGAAGTATCTTGGTTATGTGGTGGATCAGTATGGCTTGCATGTGGACCCGGAAAAGGTCAGTGCAATTTTGAATATTCAACCACCAACTAATACCACTGAAGTACGACGGGTCATTGGGATGGCCTCGTGGTACCGTCGTTTCTTGCCGCACTTTTCAACCACTATCGCTCCTCTTACGGCATTGCTACGTAAGCACAAGAAATGGGCATGGACAGAGGACTGTGCTAAGTCATTCCAAGAAATCAAAAATTCGTTGGCGTCAGCTCCCGTGTTAGTTTGCCCGGACTTCACAAAACCATTTACCGTGCAGACTGACGCTTCAGCGTATGGCATAGGCGCCGTATTGTCTCAGGAATATGACGATGGAGAGCATGTCATCTGTTATATCTCCCGTTCCCTTTCGAAAACGGAAAGGAATTATTCGACCACCGAGCGTGAACTCCTTGCGGTTCTCTATGCATGTGAGAAATTACGAGCTTATTTGGAGGGTTATACGTTCAAGGTGATAACCGATCATCATAGTTTGGTGTGGCTTCACAACTTAAAGGAACCTACGGGGCGATTGGCTCGTTGGGTTTTGCGGTTACAGCAATTTAATTTTGAAGTGGTTCATCGTCGTGGAAAGGACTTGGTGGTGCCCGATATCCTCAGTAGATCCGTCCCCGAAGTGTCAGTCATCGATAATGCAGATAGTAGACAAAGTAAGTTGCCTTCCGATGGTTGGTATGATTCCATGATCGATAAAATAATTAGTAACCCTCTTCGATTCCCTCAGTGGCGTTATAAGGGTGGAGTTCTGTACAAGTACGTTAAATGTTCCTATCCCGGCTTGCGGGAGGATTCGGAATTTTGGAAAATCGTAGTACCAAAGAATAAACGACGGGAAATCCTCGAAAAGCATCACGACGACATGTCTGCGGGACATGGAGGGGTGTTCAAAACATACGAACGCCTGAAAAGTCGTTATTTTTGGCCAAAGATGCGAGCTGACGTTACCCGTTATATACGGCGTTGTCACCTATGCCTCGCAAATAAATCTGTTTTACGTCCTCCGGCCGGTATGTTAGGTCAACCACCTGAAGTAGTTCGGCCATGGGCCACTATTAGTATTGATTTATTCGGTCCCTTACCGCGGTCCTCCCAAGGCTACCGTTTCGTGCTGGTTGTGCTCGATACCTTTAGCAAGTTCTCATTATTTTACCCTCTTCGAACGGCCACTGCTGTCGCTGTGACTAAAGTCATCGAAGAGCAGATCTTTCTAGTTTTTGGGTGTCCGCAATTTGTCCTCTGCGATAATGGTGTCCAATTCCGTAGCCATCAATTCACCGCCTTATGTAACTCTTACGCCGTCGAAATAAGGTTCAGTCCCGCCTATCATCCTCAGGCGAATCCCGTCGAACGCGTGAACGGAGTATTGAAGACAATGCTCAGTTGTTACATAGAAGATAACCATAAAAATTGGGACCGGCTTCTTCCGAAAGTAGGTTGTGCGATCCGTTCGTCCGTCCATGAAGTTACCGGACTTACACCGTATTTCGTGAATTTTTCCCGGGACTATATTGGTGCAGGTAACTTGCACAACTCTACGAATTCTGCCGAGTTCTGCCCACAAGACATCATGACGAGGTCAGAGCAGATTCGAAATGTTTATCGGGACGTACAGGAGCGGATACGCAAGGCTCATACCACTTCAAAAAATCGTTACAACTTGAGGAGACGTCATGAGAGTTATGCCGTGGGCGATAAAGTCTACCGTAAGAACCACGTACTTTCTAATGCAGCTAAGGATTTTACCGCCAAATTCGCTGGTAAATTTGTGGGCCCCTTCGTAATAAAAACGAAATTATCCGCCACCACGTATGAGCTTGCTGATGAGCACAACCGTCCGAAGGGAATATGGCACGTACAAGATCTAAAGGCGAAACCGCCTGACTCCGAATCAGAATCAGAGACGGATTGATACACATATGATATTCTGCCTGCAGTTGTAATGTAATTTTTTTTTTTTGTTTTGTATAGTCCATATGGAGAACCTTTGTGCACGTCCCTTGAATTTGAGATACGTTAGTTGGGCCTGTTCTAGTTATTTTCCCTGTCATTTCATTGTTGGGTAAAACGCACTTGGTGGATTATTAACGGTGGATTTTGTTCCCATTATTACAGTTTATGAGGTCGCATTGAGCGGGTTAATCTAAACATATTTCAGATTCACTAGTTTATGAGCATCACCGTCCAGTACGTTAGGAGCTTATAGCGCAGGGAGTTATTACTGTTATATTTTTTTTTTTCATCATTATTATTTTATTAGGGACCATTATACAGTTTCTAGGGGGGGGGAATGACCGACATAACGGTTTGGATCTGGTCAGTAGCTGTGCAGTTGACGGCTTAAGAATATCACTGTAGGGGAGCTCTCCTGGCGGTAAAAGTCCGACCGAATGGGCCTGTTGTCGATAGTTGTAGGATAGTAACCTATTCACTCAGAAGAGGTTTACAGGTAAACCTCTTGGGAGTGGAGGGGGAGTTGTTACGTTCACAAAATGACACAAGGTTTATCAAGCAGAAATAGTAGGTTTTCCACAGTGAAATAAATCAAGAGATAATACATACAGATAGTTACTCACATTTTATTCAGGATTCATGGTATACACTCACTGTAGCACTGTTCACTAAGGAATGAAAACTGTAGGAGAGCTCACTAATCAATTTCCTATCATTTTTATCACCGTTTCCTAAGTCCGAAGTTGCAGATCTTCAGTAGTTGAACGGTTTCTTAGCGATACTCTCTGAAGAGGTGTTCCAGAGGGATCATGATGTTCTGACTCGAGCCATTCAGGCAAGATATGTGGTCGAAATCAAGCCTGAAAATTTATGATAGTTCTTTCATTATGGACTATTAATGAGATGGGTACACTTACAGTCTCATTTTCTGTGGGCCCTGAAATGCTTTGGAGCTGCTGTATTCCTAATAAACAATCGGGTTTCAGTTCGATCATATTGTTTTGACGATAAAATGTTTACATTCCATTGATGACGTTTGTGACATGGTGACAGAGACACATGAGAGTTGGCTAATAAATTTAGTTCTGTGGTACATACTGATTTGACGTTGGAGTACTCTCGTGAAGTTGTCTACCATGCACGGAAAACGATGTCCAGTGCCAGGGCGAGCATTTGAACTACTATTGTCAGTGGCGTCGTGTAGGGGGTGTACCTCTTGAATTCCCGTTTTTCCTAGTGTAGGAGTGTCGCAAAGGTAATTCACTTGCAATTTCACTCAACTTGTGATATACTGTAATGATACCAATCCGAATTAGCCACAGGAAAACATAGATATCGGAATATTTTTGCTTGGTACGCCTATGTCATTAGAATCTATTTTGGAGCTCCTAGAATTTTCTGGGTTGGTTGACAAGTGCTGCTACGGGCGGACGACTACGTGATTACGGAGGGCAGTTGGGAAAAAAAGTTTCTGACCGATTGCACGAGCAATTTCAGTTTGTTAAATTTTATTCTCGTTCTGAGAATCCCTATTTGGGGAGTAAATATTGCTGTGTCAGTATCGACGTGTGGAAAGTTTCGATGAGTTCAGTAAATAGTTAGTCTGAGATTTGTTATTTTTGTGTACTTTCCACACTACCGCTTGTTGCGGATCACTACGGCAGAACGGCCATTTTGGTGTCCTTTTGCCACCAGAAATCTTGCAAGCCACTCAACAACCACGTAAGTCGTTTTATTGTACAATTGTAAATCGATCCTAGTATGGTGTTCTCGTTAGGGCTTTTCCTTTGGGGTTCTTCTCCGTCTTCCCACCTACCTTCGCACATGAGGCCTGCCCTAGGAGCTCTAGAGAACAGTGATTCTAATTCGAAGTCTGTTCCTGTTGTCCTGCATCGACCTGTCTCTCAGCTCGGTCAAGATCAGGGTCAAGATCATGGATCCGCAGATAGGGAGGAAGTTCCTGTCTAGGGGTGGACTGCCACATTCAACACCAACCATCACCATGGGACCTGTCCTCCTTGTTATCCTCAAGGAGTCCAGCTAAGTGCCTCTATATCTTTTTTTGTTTGGTGTCTTGGCACAAAAATTTCAGTACTGTCTATATTGATTACTGATAGTTTGCTTTATTTTGTGATCTTTGCGGAATGAAACGTTATTGACCTTACTTAGGAATCACTCATGTTATACCAACTGTTATGATAGGCAAATCCTCACGTTACCACATTGTAAAATAATATACGTTGTCCCCAAGAGAGATCTCCCTTGTGCGAAGGTACTTGCTACTCTGAATTTACCTGTTCATTATTTAATTGACGAATTCATTTTTGGTTGTTGACTCAGGGATTGAAATTAATGAGGATGAATACCTAAAGTATTCCTATTTAAGGATTAAAGAACCTTTTGTTCGATTTAGTTGTTTTATTGGGTGAACCCAGGAAACTACCATACAGAGAACCCACGGAGCTAGTCTGGTTGTGTGCTAGTAACTTATTTAAGTCACAGGGCATTATTAGTGCACATTAAATACCTTTCTTGTAGTTCTAGTAACAATTGAGAGTCAATATTATTGAAGAAGTGTGATGAGCTAACCAAGTAAATTCCCAGCCTAATAATAGTCCAACTAGGGTTTATGACCTAGGGCCGAGGCTCAAAAATATTTCGATTTGACTTTTAATTGTGGATTCTCGACCTTTCCCTTTTGTTGCCCTGGTATGTAACAGGAGGAAATCATTCAATCCATCCACGTATATTGAAAATCAAGTTTTCGCACATAATTAATAATAATTATTGTTACTTCTGCAACCAGCAGTGATGCGTGCAGTTTAGTTTCGCCCAGATAGGTTTATACTCTGGTATTTCACTTGCCATTATCGCTGTTTTTTTATTTTGAATAGTTTTTCTCTATCTTTTGTATTTTTTTCATTATCATCATCATTATTTTGGTAGCTTGATATTTCTTAGAGGGATCATCTTGTTTACATGATACCTGCATATTTACGGGTGGCTAGTTTGAATGTTAGATCATTGTTACTGCAAGAAATCAAATTATTAGCTTCGGTATTTCGACGTTTTTCTCATATGTGACTCATGACTCACAAATAATATAAGTGATGATATGATTTATATTGAAGGATATGAAATACATAGACTTGATCGTGGCACCAGAGGTGGCGGCATATGCATTTTTATCAGGGATTTTTTCTGTAGTGAAACAATAAATGTACAAGGCATCTGTTGTGAACAATAATTATGGATCAAAGTACTGATACAAAAAACTAAAATAGCTCTTGGAGTAATATATAAGCCCCCAGCTCAGGATGACGTTTCTCTTATTGATGAGTTTGAAGACACATTGAGTGCAATTCATCCCTCGGTGGATAAAATTATTTGTGGAGGAGCCTTGACTATCAATTTCGCACAGTATGATAATGCCACAGTTGAAAGAATATCATCCGTTATGCAATGCTTCGGTTTGAGCCAAGTAATAAAGAACCACACAAGAATAACTGAAACCACATCCTCACTTTTAGATGAAGAGGGAGTTGATGAAAAAATTTCGTTCCTGGTTAATTGTTTGGCGAACCCTTTTGATAGAGAAACACCATTAACACCTGCTCCCTGGCTTACGGGGACTTTGAAAGAAATGATGGAAATAAGGAACAAAGCTTTTAACAGATATAAAAAATCAAAATCATTAGCTCATTTTCAGTTTTACAAATACATGCGAAATTACACAAATCATTTGATTTGAAAAATCCGAATGAGCTCAACAATTTCTTTATTAATTCTATTCCTTTTCAGGAGCCGCTGGGTTTGAGCAATCATTGAAGCCTTGAAGAAGTTTATTTATTCGGAAGGAGATTCAAAATTATCACAGATTGTTCAGCGTTTGAGAAAACTATGGAGAAACAAGATCTTACTACGAGAATTGCAAGATGGGCTTTAATGCTAAAAGAATGTGATTATGTTATCTAACATAGATCAAGACAATGAATGCGTCATGTAGATGCGTTGAGTCGATATCCGATTATGACTATTATGGTTATTGATGGAATGATATCCAGAATACAGATCACACAAGATGAAGATGGACGATCTAGGAAATATCAAAACAGAAACTATACGACGATTTTATTTAGAAGAATGGCATTTTGTACAAAGATAATGATGGACTTGAACTTTCAGTTGTGCCAAGGTCAATGCAAACTGAAATAATAAAAAACGCACATGAGAGAGGTCATTTCACAACGAAGAAAACCGAAGAACTCATCATTATGAATATTTCATACATAACTAGTGTGAAAAAATTCAAAAGTACATCGCCAGTTGTATACCATGCATCTTATAGAATAAGTAAAGAGGAAAGCAAGAAGGATACCTTTATTCAATGCATAGGAATGACAAACTTACCATATGGACCACCTTGGACCTTTAGAATCCACCAATAAAAATATAACCTTATTTTATCTGATTCCTTCACTAAATTTGTTTGGATGTATCTAACTAAGTCGACGACTGTATTATAGATGTTAATATCTTTATGTTAATGATACTCGTGCATAGAGACACTTGAGATGTTCTGCAATCACATTTATTTGCTTGTTCACCTCCGGAGCCGTTTTTCAATGTCATTTAGAGCAAGACACAATTTACTTGGAGCGTTCTGTAATTTGACAGCCAGGAAAAAAATAAAATTGTTTTGCTCGCATTATTTATTCAGAGGAAGTAGATATATCTCAACTTTGACAGCTTTTTGTTGAATGACAGGTATTGATTATTGGAGTTTGAGCACTGGTTTCTGGTTCGGTTTGAATCATTGAATCTTATTGAATTAATTCGATTAGTATAAGCACACAGTAGTTTCTCTCGCAGTTTGTATAAGCCAAATATGAAGGAAGCTAGTATAGTTTACACAGAAACAGGCGTGTCCATAATAGAAAATGAAAAATTTTTGATCCAAATCGGTAAGAAATCACAATTTTTATTGTCATTGCAGTAGTATGTTACTCTAACTGATCAAATGAAGCGGCAGTTGGGCCTTCAAACAGAATTTACACTACAAACAACTTATGCTGCTGATGCAAGTAGTTCTACTGGAATGGAAAATAACTCAGAAGACACTAGCAAACTCTGGACACATGAAGTAATAATGTTACTTATCTCATGATAAAATATAAATTATTAGTGTAGAATCATGAAGTTTCAGCAGAAGTATTTCAAAGGTCTCTGGAAGGAGACGAAACTGTTCTTTGAATTGTTTGTCATTGAAATTATACACGGTCACTTCAGCAAAATTCTCTTTATTTTCTAGAACGGCTGCTTCTTCATCATCTTCATTGATTATATCAATCATAAAATTGATCACAATATTTATAGCAACACCAAAAACATCATTTACATCCACTTTCAAGTAAAGTTTTCAGTAGATGACATGATCGACATGATCGAAAATCAATTCATGTCGGAGCATGATGTCACTCACGACTCCTCTAGGAGTGTTCTTTCATTTTATTTATCTGTATGCTCCAGAGGTCACATGACTGAAAATCTTCTCGCTCTCACTCTGCTCTTAGATGCGATTACAGAACATCTCACATGTAGATATAAAGTAGGTGTGGTTCGCCAGGTTAGCCACGGCCACGCCACGGTATAGAGGGCAGTGAGGTTATAAGGAACAAGGAAGTGTGGCGCTAGTTGCTAGCTAGATGGAAGCTGGAAATAAAGGAGCATCTTATTCTTGATTAAGTGCTTTACTCTTGAATCCTTAGTACCCATATTAAACATGGTGTCAGGTGAAAATTTAGTCAGCTAGTTAGGCATCAAAACTCTAGTGAACAGTTCATCATATCGCTCCAAAAGAATTGTGGAATAACCTCGGGAATAACTCTGGTTGATTTGCTCGTAGCAGCATACAAAAACAAAATGGAGTCATACTATAGGCCTCCTGAGCCTAGATGGCAGTTCAGCTGATAATTGGCGCAAGTTTGAGCAAAAATTTGTGAATTTCTTAACAGCAACAGGCTTGAATGAGGGGGCTGATGGAAAAAAGGTTGCCATTCTGTTGAACCTAGTAGGAGATGAGGGGCTTGAATTGTATAACTCATTTGATCCATTGGCAGCGGAACAACAACCTTTTGATAACTTCTTGACAGAGTTACGGACAAGAGAAAGAACGACAAGTTATGGTACCTTGCTGGAAGAACTTATTCGGGACCGTATTGTCATGGGTATTTGAGACCAAGGCACTCGTGAAGAGTTGTTGAGAAAAGCAGATTTGACATTAAATCAAGCAATTAACATTTGCAGAGTAAAAGATGCAAGCCAGAAGCAGGTTAAAGCCTTACAAAGTGAAGCTACTGTCAGTGCAGTGAAGTATAGAAGTGTCTCAAGAGAAACAAGAGGAAGAGGGAAAGAAAAATGTGAGTTTTGTGATAACATACATAGAGAGAAAGTCCAGCTTGGAATAAAACTTGTGCGAAATGCCAAGGAAGTAATCATTTTGCTAGTGTGTGCAAAAACAGTCGGGATAAGAAGAAAAGGTTTGACAAAAAGAAAGGTGTTCACAAGTCTGGGAGGAAATAAGTACACCAAGTGCAGAGCAGTTCACTGATAGTGGGTCAAAAAGCAGTGATTCTGACAGCAGCAGTTCTGATGATGTGTATGTTCATTCAATCCGCAAGATTGAGGCAGTAAGTACTACAAAGAGGCCCATGTCCTGGTTGCAGAAAATCCTTATCAAAGGACCAGAGGTAACCTTTAAGTTAGATACAGGTTGTGAAGTGAGCATATTGACTTTGAAAATCGTTTAAAAACTAGGTTTGTATCACAAAATTAAAAAAAAATAAAGTCAAACTAGCTCTATATGGTAGTTCTGATTTTGTTTTCACTCCACTTGGAGAAATTTCATTAAAATGCCAAGTCAATGATATTGTGAAAGAAGTTTTTTTCACAGTTTGTGAAAATGATGAACTGCCTTTGCTGAGTTGTGCTGACTGTGTAGAACTAAACTTAATTAGGAGAGTAGAGTCAGTCTCTGTCAAGCCTCTTGAATTTAAGTCAGTTGATCATATTGTTAGTTTATATCCTAATGTTTTCCATGGATTAGGTTCTTTTCCTAGAGAGCATCATATTACACTCAAAGAGGATGCTGTCCCTGTAGTTCAACCTCTCAGAAGAATACCAATTGCATTGCATGAACTTTTAAAATTAAAATTGTATCACCCTGAGAAGCAAGGTGTCATTAAAAAAATTGATAAGCCTACTGAATGGTTGAACCCTCTTGTAATTGTTGAAAAGAAAAATAATGACCTGCGATTATGTCTTGATCCCAAATTTTTAAATTTGGCAAAAAAAAAGAGAAAGATTTCTGATCCCAACATGTGAAGAAATTGCTAAGCAACAAGGAATACTTCACAGTACTTGATATGAAGGATGGCTATTTCCAAATCAAAATTGATGAGAAAAGTCAAGAATATTGTGTTTTTGGAACACCTTCTGGCAGGTATGCCTTTTGGAATCTGCTCAGCCCCAGAGGTGTTTCAAAAACTAAACTATGAGATATTTGGAGATATTGACGGTGTGAGTCTTTATTTTGATGACCTCATAATAACTGGCTCCAATGCCATTGAGCATGATAAAAATCTACAGTTAGTTTTGGAAAAGGCACATATGCTCAACATCAAGTTCAATAAAGAAAAAATTCAATTCAAATCAAAAAATGTGAGTTTCTTGGGTCAAATTTTTTTAAGAATGGCGTTGAACTGAATAATAATTATGTAAAAGCGATTCTGGAAATGCCAAAACCCAAAGACAAAACTTATCTACTGCGCATTTTAGGCATGGCTAAATATCTTGGCAAGTTTGTGCCTAACTTGCGCGGAATTTATGAAGCCTTGGCTAGATGAAGATGACGAATCATCTGGGTCGTATGATGGCAGGATAGCCGAATTGTAGAAGAGAGCTATGCATGATTAAATGTTTTTCGCAAATCACTCGCCTCCAGTATCATGATTATTGACCATCATCCCATAATATTTATAACGATGAACTTATTAATTGAACAATGAATCACAAGAAAGACATTGAAAAAAAATTGAGTATGAACATGGATTACAAAGTTTGGTTGTATCTTAAAGAAAAAGTCTATGCTACAGAGGTAAGACAAAATTGAACATCACTAAAATGACCTAACAGCTGATCCTCAAACATTTAGAAGAATGATGCATCCTTAAGAAAAAAGATCGCAAGTAATTATTAATGTAGGCATATGAAACGATTGGTATATCAGACTGAAGTTAACACCAGAGAGAAACTGAGGAAGAGAATAGTTACAGATTCAGATATGATCAGAAATAATAGGCAAGTAGAGGAAAGTTATTCAACAATCATGAGAAATCTCCCGAAGAGATGCAGAAGATGTCAAGAAATTGGAGGACATTTTGAGAATCTTCGTTGAAGAATATCAAGATACAGACAAATATTTGTTGTAAATTATAATTGTTTTGTAGTTTTTCCAAAAATCAAGTCCGGTCTTTCATTTTTTCATTAGAAAAAACTATTCTCAACTTCGCTGCATATCAATATGCAAAACGAAAGATTTTGATACTTCAAGCTGAATGTAAAGAGTAAGGTGCCCTGACGAAATCGAAGAGATATCCATCAGTATTTTGTTTGAAATTTTCCCACCAAATCGGTCGAAATGTGCCGTACAAAGTGAGAAGCTGCAATTTCAGTGTTTTTTCCTGATCTCTCCGATTCTGATGAGAGTTTTCGGAAAATACGATCCAGAAAGTCGAAATTATGATAATTCTATGTCAAATGTCAAATTTCACATTCCCATCTTTGCTCCACTATATAATTCCTTCTTTTGATGGCTTGCCTTCGAAGCAGATGAAGCTCCTTTGAGTAGATTTTTAAAAAACGTTTTTCTCCTTGATGCCGAACTTACTTATTGTGAAGTTCTTTTGGCTTTTTAGCCGCTACAAAGATACTTAGTTTTACCGGATTGATTTGTAACTATAACTTGACCAGTGCTTTCATTTAAAATTTTTAAGATGTTTTCTCCATAGAGGTATGTTCTTTCCCAGCTGCCATATTATTTAGATTAAGAACTGTTCGAATTTTTCAGGTACTTCATTATAATTTTTGTGTCTGAAGATGGCCGTGTGGCCGAAACTAGTTACACATTGAGGGTTTTATTGAATTTTGTGGTCGACCGACTTAGAGTTATTGTTTTTTTCTCCTTTTGATTTATAAAGAAAATGTATTTTCCAAATCCAGCTTTGGATTTTTTCCATAGTAGGTCATCTTATGGGGTGTCAGTAGAGGTAAGTTACTGGAGAATTTCAGGCGTCAGACGTCCTGAAATATCGTTTATCGAAGTTCCACTCGAATTAAAATAATATTGAAAGGGGTATTTCTGTAATGAATGGGCATAATATATTTTTTCACATATATATCAATTCACCTTGACTTCCTCTATTTGCCATTAGGCTATGGTAGGATACATCATTCCAAATTTTTTGGGATTTTCTCTCCTCGTTTCTATAAAATAAAAATATGGATATTATTTCAATATAAGTGTAGTAAGGACAAATCAGATGATTTGCCCCAAAATGTCAATAATTTTCCTATCAGAGAGCCTAAAAGGAAAATTCACTAGCTTGTCAGTGACAATTTGTATTGAAAAAAGTTTGTGAAAGAGAAATAAAGGTATATAGAAAAAATATCAAATTTTCACTTATCTTTGGACGTTTTGGGATCATGTGGAGTCCCACAGGGTTCGGTACTAGGACCAATATTATGGAATGTTTTTTATGATGATATTCTCAGAATTGATATTGGAAATAAACTAAATCAAATCAACTTCTATACAAATCTGCTAGACAGTTTAAAGTAGAGAATGATTACAAATTCATCTGGATAAAGGATGGGAGGATCTTTCTCAGAAAAAATGAAACCAGTAAGGTACTACAAATTGAGGATGAAAGTGATTTAAAAAACTAAGTGAATCCAAGCTCAGGATTGTCTACACCAACATAAGAAGTTTAAAAAATAAACTCGATGATATGCAGTGTTTTGTGAAATCAAAGGAAGCTGACGTGTTAATACTTAGTGAAACATGGCTATATACAAATGAAACTCAATTCTACAAGCTGGAAGGCTACTCTGGCCTTCACTCATGCAGAGATACTAAAGGTGGTGGTGTTGCAATATACACAAAATCGAACTTAAAAATAATTGAGGTATATCGGTCAGATTCTGCAAATTTGTGTAATATTGTGACTCAAAGCATAGGTAGTAGGAATGGACTCAAAGTGAGTGCAGTATATCGCCCCCCAACATACCCTGTAGAAGACTTGCTTCAATGTTTGGAAGATCTCCTAGGCAAATATCCAAAAAATCATATTATCGTAGGTGATTTCAATCTTGATCTGTTAGACAATAACTCTCCAAATGTAATTCGTTACAAAAACTGCTTATCATTAAGTGGCTTCAAAATCAGAAACAAAATAAACATAGAAAACGCGACTAGGGAAGGAAATGGAACAAATACATTGATAGATCATGTGATAGCGAACACAAAAAGTTATTGTAATTGTACAACAGAAGAGAATAGTTTGTCAGATCATAAGATACTGAATATAGAAATATTTGAAAACAAAATATACAAGCCTAAGAAAATCATGGAAAAAACTGTTCTAAATCAAGAAAAATTCAAAACATCATTCTCGAATAAGATAAATGAAATAGAAATAGATTCCTTTGATCAACTAATCAATGGTATAAAGGTGAGTAAGAAAGAATCCACCCACATTGTGAAAATTAGATGTAGAATTGACCATCCATGGGTCAATAAAGAATTACTAAAATTAATTAATAAAAGAGATAACTTATATAAACTTAAGAAGAAAAATCCAAATAATGCAGAATATATGGAAGGTTTTCAAACACAGAAAAAAATTGTTAACAAGAAAATAAGACAACTAAAAAATGACTATTTCAAAAATGAATGGAAAAAAAACTGGAACTAATACAAAAAAACAATGGAAATTTATAAATAAATTTATCAAGCCAAAAGAAGGAAGTGATGAATGCATTGACTCCATAGTAGTTGAAGACAAAGTCATTGAAAACAAAACTGATATAGTGGACCATTTAAACTATTATTTTGTAACAATTGGTGATGAGATTGTAAAAGATATAGAAAAAGAAAGAAATGATCAAATTGAGACCTTGAATTTTGAAGTTATCAATTGCAAAGCAAATTTTCAGTTAGAATATACGAATGAAAGTGAAGTAAAGCAGGTGATTACAGAATTAAATGAGAACTCAGCATGTGGATCAAGTACTTCCGATTCTAGTTAAGTTGATAAACGAGGTTTTTACAACATGTACATTTCCAGAAATCTTGAAAACAAATCGGGTATGTCCTATCTACAAATCTGGTAAAAAAAAATGTGTTAGGAAATTATAGACCCATATCCGTTGTGAGTGTCTTATCCAAAATTATTGAAATATTGCTGAAAATTAGAATAATGAAATTTCTCGAAGAAAATATTCAGGCAGATCCATACCAATACGGATTCATTAAACAAAGTAATACCCAAAGTGCAACGGTAGACTTAATTGACTTGATTTCTTCAAATATGGACAAAAAAAAGTTGTAATAGCAGTGTTTATCGACCTTCAGAAAGCCTTTGATGTTGTTGATCATGACACATTGTTGCAGAAACTAGAGAAGATGGGGTTAAGGGGTCAGATATATAACTTGATAAGATCATACCTAAACGGCCGAAGACAGTATGTCTACATGGACAATCATGCAAGCAGCATACGTGAAATAAAAAATGGCGTGCCTCAAGGTTCCGTCTTGGGTCCGCTCTTTTATTCTTTACTCGTGCTCAGTCTAAAATCTGCTGAATTAAATACTCGCTATTTTACATTTGCTGACGACACGGTCTTGACGTATACTGGCACAAATATAGAAGAACTCAACAACCTCGTAATCGAAGATATGAAAAGATATAAAAACTGGCTCTTACATAACAAACTAAAACTCAATATGAAGAAAACAAAATTTATAATTTTCAAACAAAAAAATGTGAGCATTGGTGGCGTTGAAATAAAAATAGGTGGAGAACAGGTTGAAAAGGTTTACAATCTCAAATAATTAGTTCTCATATTGGATGAAAATTTGAGCTGGAAGCACCACATAGATCACATAACTAAAAAAATGTTACCCATGGTTGGAGCACTATTTAAATGCAGGGAATATCTGAGCACTGAAGTGAAATACATGATCTACAACTCATACTTTCTGTCGATCTTTAGGCATCTGATCGTAATATGGGGAACATGTAATAAAACGTCATTTCAAGAAATGCAAAGATTGCAAAACAAGGTTATTAAGATATTATTCTCTATCAACTACTTAACACCAACGAATACTGTATACGAAACAACGAAATTAAACAAACTAAATGAAATCCTAAATTTAGAGCAATGTAAACACACATACAAAATAGTAAATCACAAACAAAAAACAAATATAAATTTCTTGAACCTCAATGAAATACATAACTATAACGTAAGAAATCAAAATAACATATACCTTCCAAATATTCGAACAAATGTTGCACTGAATAATCCTATGAATAGGTGCATACATGTATATAATTCAATACCACAAGCATTTAAGGAAATACCAAATGAAAAGTTATTCGTTAAGGAAATTAGAAAGTACCTGAAGAATTCTACTGTATAAAAATCAATATTAATTCTATGAATTACTATATTTCCATTGTACATATAGGACAGAATGTTATTAGTTATAATCCCCGTTACCAGTATTTTCTACTGCTTTGGGGTTTTCTTGAATTGGGACTATGCAATGTATAGATTATGAAAGTTGAAAATGTGTAAAAGTATTGTATGTATTTATACCACATTGTAATCAAATCCTGATTAAAGATATATTGCTTAAAAAAAAAAATAGGGTCAAACTAGTTGCATACGCAGATGACTTGGCAGTCACAGTAACAGCAAAGACAAGGGAACAAACAGAAGAAACAGCACAACATGCTATAAACATAATAGTGAACAGACTGGAGGATATGGTGCTTAAAGTGACAGTAGGTAAAACAGAAATAGTGGCACTAGCAGGGAAAAGAAAAATGAGCGACTCGTCTATCAGAGTAGAAGTTAAGAGTATCCGCATGGCAGAAGAAATAAAATATTTAGGAGTGTATTTAGACAAGGGAATGACGATGAAAACACATGTCAAAAAATCTGTGAAGAAGCAAACGAAGTCATGAACAATCTAACAAGAATAAGATCAAACATAGGAGGAACTACTGCTAGCAAGAAAAGAGTACTTATGACCGCAGTAACATCAATAATACTGTATGGAGCGCCAACATGGGAAAGAGCTCTGAAATTCAAGAAGTACGAAATGATGCTCGAAAGAATAAACAGGAGAATGGCAATAAGAATAACTTCCGCATATAGGACGGTTCCCACAACTGCAGTACTTGCTATTGCAGGAATCGTCCCTATCAAACTCAGCGTTGAAGAAAGGTCTAACATATACCGAAGAGGGCAGGCACACGTGAGAGAAGAGCAAGAAGATACCATAACAAAATGGCAAACAATATGGGAAGACTACGGAGGGTGGACCAAGGTTTTTATAAAAGATGAAGAAGAAATGATGAAGAGAGGAAATGGGGGGAAGTAGACTATTTTCTAACTCAAGCATTCACTGGGCATGGGGTTTTTGGAGAATATCTCCAAAAAATAGGAAGAGCAGAAAATAATGGATGCTGGTATTGCGATAATCCAGATCCAAACATACACTTTTTGAATGTGTGAGATGGGAGGACATAAGGAGGCATGCTAACACAGCTTGTGGGGCAGTCATAACTGAAATGAATATTGAAGAAATTATGATGCAGAGTGAAAGCTTGTGGAATGAGGTAACGGGGATGTTGAGAAAGATTATGAAGGAAAAAACAAAAGAAGAAAGGATAATCAGATCGATAACATAGACCTCTGGATTCGTTCCGAAGTAATGCCTATGGCGGTTTCCGGAACGTCTCTAGTGAACAACGAGGTGGGTTTTGGTGAGGTAGGCAGGATTTTGCATACACGAAATCCTGAGTCCCACACTCCCTGATGCGATAGACTCAAAGCGCAGGGGTAGAACATGAGTTTTTCCCACACGACAAAAAAAAAGATAGATAGATAGATCGATAGATAGATAGATAGATAGATAGATAGATAGATAGATAGATAGATAGATAGGGCTCGGTTTACATGCAAGCATGATTCCACATGAATCATAAGTATATAGTAAATAATGTAGGTACATTACACATTACAGAGCTATACGAGTTCCTAAGAATACATGATAGCCACATTTGCAAATTACGATCGTTCATTATGAACGAATGATTGTATGCATCATACATGAATATTGTTTAAAAGGGAACAAAATTGGAGATTTAATGAGCTTATAGAACAGACAGTTCGAAAAATTGAGTACGCCACTGGATTCAGCGTAAAATTATCTATGGAATGAGATTTCAGTTTGACATTTTCGATGAGAAACTTCGTAGATAGGGATTTTCCCAACCGGTAATGGTTGGTATGTTCTTTGTCCATTATCCTTTGCCTGGATTTGTCATATACTCTTTAACAATGGTCATTTGTAGATCGCCAAAGCTTTCTATCCCCCCCCCCTTCTAGGTACGCACGATGTTCTCCGAACACTATCGGGATCTCCTTTCGTGCACTCTATGAGATGAAAAAAAGAAAACAGATCTTGTCGAAAAAGAGTCAAAGTTGGAGTGATGCACTTAGTGTTTCGACAACTGTATTTACTCACCTACCTGAACTATTTGGTGTACAGTCTGCTGTTGAGGAGGTTTTTGTTCATTTCGTTGGTGATGTTGGGGCTGCTGTTCATGCAGTTGATGACGATCTAATTTTAGGATTTTTGGTTGCTGAATATCCTGCTGTAGTTTAAGTTGTGATACTTCATGAATATTTTGATCCGGCAGATTGTGTTGTGTGATTGAAACAGGTTTTTCTAAATCTTCATTGATGTATTCTATAAAAAAAACTATTATTTCTCAACTGCTACTATTGCATTCATATTGCAAGAGTTATAACAATAGGATTATAAAGTGATCTGACAATATAACATAATCTCCGTGGTATCAGCAATGAAAGTAATTATTTCTAGTATGATAATAATTCAAACTGAACTTCGAATACAAATCCCATAGTTTTTATAATGGAATTTCTTTTGATAATACATTCATAGACACGAGAATATTGTAATCAAGGATGGAAAATTGCAACTATGAATTTTTCAGATCAATCCAAATCAGTTTTGAATAATCTGTTTAAAATATTGTTCAGCGTCGTGAAGTGATTACAAGGTGAAGAGCTACATGTTGATTATACGGGGGTGTAGACATTGACGAAAGGAAGTATTCAATAACATAAACAAAATTAATTCGATGATAACGGCATCATAACAATTACTAAAAGTGTTTGGGGCATTTAATAAAATATTTCAGGGTGACCGGTTTTTTGCCGAGTGAATATTAACCACGTCCTGTTTACTTCTGAAAGCAGTTTATTTCGAAATGTCGGTCCGAAAATAGTAATTTGATTCTCAATTTTTTCATGATTTGTGTACATAGTGGTGTTATTCGTCCAGTAAAAATAGATTAGCCACGTGTGTATGGTTGGTATTGTTCATTTGGTGATACAATTATACATATTGATCAAAATGGGTGCGAAATACATTAGGAAAGAGGAAGTATACAGCATTATTTCAAATATACAAGGTGTTTTTGAAATAAGTGCACATATTCAGCACATTAATATGATACAGTCCAAGGAATATTTCCATGATATCACATTTGTTCTGATTCTTTTAATTAACAAGAAATTTCATCCTAAAAATTTAACAAAATACGAGAAAAAAATCAAGTACGCCACTTTAAAACAATTCAAATGAACTCCGCGCCGATTGATCGACGGACGACCCGTTGGCTCAATTGGCAGAGCGTTGGGCATGTAACCCAGAGGTTGTGAGTTCGACTCTCACACGGGGCGGTGGAGTTTTTTCATTTTCCATTGTCACTGGAAATTAGGGCTTTCCATCATCTTCATTATAAATTAGGGCTTTCCATCATCTTCTTGATTATAAATCTATTTGTGTTCACATTTTGTACTGCGAAATGAAAAATTGAATGCATATATAAAAATTGGGAGGATTTTTTCCTTCACTACTCCCAGATTCTGTAGCCACTGAATCACTTTATGAAATAATTTTTATTTTATCTTATAGAGCATGAAAAGTTCAGTACATGAGAATTTTTTTTGATTTATCTCAAACCGTTTTGAACTTTTCAACACCCTATATCCGGAAAACGTCGTGTTCTCTTCTCTCTTTTTATTATTTCAACAAGTCCATTACACTGTTGAATTTTTTGTATTACATACCGGACCACCCTGTATATTGAGATTTCTGGACTGATTCTGGGGTTCTTGATTACCCTATTTTCAAATGCTTTGCTATTTGATTTGTGCCAAAAAACAATAATTGATTAGTTAGTAAAAATTTGCCATATTCATTTGACATGGATGGGTAGGGTTTCTGAGGTATAATGAAATTATGTGAAGAAAAAGTTGTGGACACATAGGATTTTAGCCTCAAATTAGCCTCAATAATAGGCGAGAACACAATAGCACGAATTCAGTTCAAATGTGCATAAGAAATAAATATAACATTGAAATAATGTGTACCAGTAGTTTTTTCAACAATAAATGCTGTCATTATCCAAAGAACGCGTTTCCAAAACCATACAAATTTGTGGACCATTCAAAAAAACAATAATGGCGGAAACGTGATGACGTAACAAGTATTGGCGTGCATTTGGCAACGCTGTACATATTTCCTAACCTAAGAAACCGAACTCCTAAACATCAGAACATCAGAGTTTTTCTGTGATTTTTCATCTGCTTAATAGAGTTGAATATTTTCATGGGTAATCAAAATATTCAAATCATTGTGACTATTATTGTGACATAGTCTGATGGTTCATGTTTATTGATTGGAGATATGGAGCCAGTATTCGAAATCTTCCAGTAGTTGATTCAACTATGGTTTTTGAATTCTTCAAGTTCAAATAACTGGCATGAGCTGTTTCATAAATGTGAAGATTAGTCCAGAACATAAAGTTCGTCCTACACCATAAAGAGTTGAGGCTGAGATTCATGAAGCTGAAGAAACTGTAGTATGGATTGTGCAGTTTCGAAAGGTAAATAGATTAGGTACATAGATTCTTGACTTTTTTATAAACTGTATTCTTTTATATTCTTAGGTAGATGTAAACACACTGTGGCTTTCTTATTATGGTTACATGGAAGATCAGTAGAACCCTCTGTACATTCTATGGAGTGTTACTGAAAAGTGTCCAACTCAGTGTCCAAACTACCAAATTTTTGAGCTTCCTATCAACATTGCCCGTTCATGCCACTTGTAGAATTAGCACCAAAACAAGTTCCTACCCTCCCAGTGGTTCCATCAAAATTTCTTGAGGAAGTTTTTCAAGTAGATGGAAAACATGGATGCCAAGGATAACTGTTTCTGAAAGAGTTTGATTCTGATTCATAAGCTAATTATTTTGTCCAGAAAACATTCATCCAATTTGTCTCCTGAGGGATTCCAAGACTTCATTCATCAGAATATCAGTGACAGTGATTGTGAATTGGTGCAAGATATAAAAGTGAATCGAAACAAATCATCATTATCAGCATGGTTTGAAGTTTGCTATGGGAGAAGTACTGCTTCAAAGCTATGAGGCACAAAGTGCAAGACATTGAAAGGTACATTAGATGAGCAGGAGAATTTTGAGAATAATGGTAGTTTTCAGTTACTTGAAGTGTCATATGACCCTATATTCCTTTAGAAAATTATAAAAGATGCTGAAAATTTTTGTCAAACTGTTATTTTCACCCATTTAATGGAATTATAAAATATCAGTACTACAGTACTTTTTTCTTCTTATTTCAAAATTGGACTTATTTAGAGCTCACCAGTGTCTTATAAATAACATATTTCATCATACACAACTTCAAAATCCCTTCTCATATTGATCATACACTATACCTTCACAAACTGGAGATGGTAGGTATATGAAATTCATGTTCATTTCTTGTCGAACAACCTAGTTCATTCATACTTTATTGTCAGTGGAATATTGGTAAGAAAGACCAATACCTATCATTCCAAAAAAGTAATGAAAGTAGTAAGAAAAAAATCCAGTAAGTATAAACCAATAAGAAAGTACTGGCATATCTAGAAATGATGGAAGATACAACATCAATTCTCAATGCGAAAAACGAAATCATACAAGCCAAAATTACTAGATAGGTATTGTCACTATTTCATGTGGGGAAAATTTGTCAAAAATGTAAACAAATAGGTAGTACACAGAAATTATCAAATGCCCCCATCTTCAAAATGAAGCAAGAATGCTCAAGAATGTTGGTGGAAATTATCATTTATTGTCCACTTTATGCAGTAGATATAATTAGAACAGTTGAATATCAATAGACCTCCTGATAGATATATTTCATTTCTAGAATGAATATAGATGTAGAACATTGAAATATTATATCAATATCTTGTCCAGATCACAGAGTTTGCAAGAAAACAAAGTATTTGATGTCAGTCTCTTCCATGACAGGTTTCTTTTCAGGTTCTTCAAGAAAATTTTCTTCAACTAAAACATTCACTGGTACTTCCAAGAATTTTACTCAAGGAGAGTCAATATGAATTGGGGGAAGTTCCATTTTATCTTATCTCCCAAATCCTCAAGGGATTATTGAGATCTCCTTTTTCGTGCTGAAGATGAAAGTTAGGATTTTGATGGGTGTTTTCTAAGTTTTGGACGTTTAATGAATATAATATATGAGGAATCACATCTTCAGGCATATAAACTCTAGATCCAATGAGTTTTAATTCCACCCAGTTCAACATGTCATATTCAAGCTAGAACAAAATGAGTATGATCAAACCATATTGAAGAAAAAAATCTACTCACATCAAAATGATCCTCACAGCAAAATATATCATTTGATTCCAGGTATGGTTTATCCCTCCCTTTCCATCAATATATAATAATATCATATATATCATAAAACAGATTGCTGTCAACAACGGATACAACGTTAATTTGATAGACAGTATTCTTTCTAAAAAACTTCATCATAAAGCTATTCAAGAAGTTTATCCTACCATCAAGAATAATAATCAAAATTATAGAACTTCAACTTATTTCGGATCATCAACTGAGAAATTAGCTTCATTTCTACATAAACAGGACTCAAAAGTGGCATATAGAACAAATAACACGTTGGGACGGTTCTCGGGACGGTTTATCAAGAATAATAAAGACAAAACTTCTTAATTCGAAAAATCAGGGGTATACAAACTCAAATGTGGATCTTGTCCTAAGGTATATATCGGTCAGACAGGTCGTACGTTTAATCAGCGCATTCATGAACATAAGATGAATTTTACGAAAAAGAAAACAAATTCAACATACGCCAACCATATATTAGAAGAAAACCATAGTTTTGATGATAATTTCGAAATTCTGCACGTAGAAATTAAAGGACTGAAACTCAATCATTTTGAATCATTCACCTGACGAAGCTACTGTGTTAGCGAAACATGTCGTGTGTTTAAAAAATTTTTGTGGAAATCTTATCGTTTGTGAAGTTTTTACACTCAATGGTTGAGCAAGCAAAAGCAATGATTGAAAAAAAATGATGTCTGAAAAAAGGCAATAGTCTAGGCTAGAATCAGAGCCCTAAATCATGATAAAATATTCAGTTTTGTGATTGAACTTTTTTGATTTGCTATTGGTTTGTCATGTTAGCATATCGGATTTGTGAAAATTTTTGCAAGAAATTATGAGCAAAAAAATCACTGATAAGCTCAACAGAGAGCCTTATAATAGCTTCAAATCATGATATATTGTCAATTGTCAATATTGTCATAATACCCATTCTATTTGATGCTTGGTTCTACTGACTTAACTGTTAAGCTAGCAAAACCAATGATTTTTTTTCAATGTGCAAAAAATCCGAAAATAGTCTAGGATTAGAGCCTAAAATTTGCCTTGAATTATAGCATAAATTACATCGCCAGCCGTTAAGATTCCCATAAGAAAATGCTGAGTCGCCGATGCTGTGTCTTGCAGTTTTCCTGGAAGCCCTCTCGTGAGATTCCCACTTTGCGGCATTCACACAGTCAGTCAGACTTTGATATTCGTACGATCAACATCTCGAAAACATTGTCTTAACCAATATATTGAAATAAATTGTTTTTAAAAAGGAACTTTGGTATCTCAAATAGTTATTTGGCGCAGTCGGTAGGATATCCGGGTTGTAACGTATCGAACGGGACAATTTCGTATCTACGATTAATCGAATATTCGAACAGTGTTGATTCGTGGTGGAGGTGTTCGAAGCGGAGTGGCTCTTCAAATCTTATTGTCCAATTGTCCAATTCTGCGAGATCAACGCACCTGGAGGAGACAAAAATCGCAAGTCCAGACGTTATCTCATAATCAGAGATGCTCAAAGTGCTCTTCCTTTTTATTAAAGTACAATTCATGAGTGTCTGTCGAAAATCTAACTGAAATTCTCGAAAATTTGAATCTTGACAATCCTTCAGCTGACTCACAAAATTTCCCAGAACCCATTTCAACAATTAATCAAAGTACAAACTCCCAAAATCTCCCAGCATCCAGTTCAATCAATCGAGTTCTCCAAATCAGAATGGCAGAACCATTCAAATCTGAATATTTGAATTGTGTACCGCAATTTGACGGTAGCCCAAATGAACTCAACCGATATTTATTGGTCTGTGATTCGATAATTGACACATTTTATGATAGAGTAAATCCAAATAGTTTTTATAACATATTTGTTGAATTCATTAATGACTAAATTGAGCGGTAATGCCAAATTAGTTGTAAATATCCAAAATAGTTCCACTTGGCAAGATCTTAAAACTATTCTCTATAGAAACTTTGCTGATCAGAGAGACGAGAGTTGTCTCAATCGGGATCTAATCATGATGAGACAATACCCGAATGAGAAACCCCAAGAGTTCTATGATCGATGTCTGAAATATCTTGAATCTTTTGTGTAGTTATATAGACGTTCACGAAAATACTGCAGAAGCCAAAGCTTTGAAACGCGAACTTTATAACAATCTGACATTGAAAACATTTTTGTCTGGCCTGAGAGAACCTCTGGGTACGACGATTCGTTGAATGCGGCCTAATTCGCTAACTGAAGCTTTACAACTGGTTATTCAAGAGGATAATATCCACTATTTCCAAAATCACTCTAATAGAGGGTTGAGAGAAAATCATCAAAGAAATCAAACTTCAGTTAGGCCTCAAAATCAACAAAGATATAATACACCAAATTTCAATGCTCATACACAAAATAATCAATTAAGACAAGAAAATTCATTCCCTTCACAACCAGTGCCTATTAGACCAACATTTAATAATCAACCCAGGAAATATTTTTCAAATGCTCAAGTTTTCGTTCAGCAGCAGCAAAACAAAAATGTTTTCAAGCCAAATAATTCGAATTCAAATTTTCCAAGGCCTACGCCAATGAGTACTTGCACAAGGAATACTTCAAATAATTTTCGCCCTAATAACCAACAGCCTACGCCAATGAGCGTGTCCACGAGAAACACAAATAATTTCCGGTGGAACCCATCAACATCTTTTCAACCACAGCCAAGGAGAGACTTCATCTCTGAGGAACTTTTTAACATAGAATGTACCCACAACGGGATGATGATTCAAATTTTGACCAGAATCAATATTATGAACCTGTCAATACTGAAGAAAGCTACGGAAGAGAAGAAGTTGATGTTGCCGACAATTCATCTGAGAATTTTTGCTCAGTTCCGCCAAACAAGAATCAAACATAGAAACACAAATCATACCTTTCAATTCGACAAATTCCAGTGAATTGCCTTACATCATATTTCCAGAACATAACTTGAAACTATTAATCGATTCTGGAACAACCAGATCATTTATTGACCCTGAAATCGCCTATAATCTCTTTCCAAATTTCATAAAAAATGACCCTTTCATCGTTTCTACGGTATTTCAGAAATCCGCGCATAAGTACAGTGTATTAATGCCAACCTCAACCATTTTTTCTCTTCCCGACAAACAATACTTAAAATTTTTCCTATTCAAGTTTCACAATGTTTTTGACGGTTTGATAGGTTTAGACAATTTAAAATTACTTCAAGCAAGTGTTAACTTTGACAAAGGCTTTCTGTTTACTCCGTATAGTAAAATAAAGCTACTTTTTCATAAAACTCAAAGCGTACTTAATCTTATAACAATTAATGCTCGTACAGAGCAAGTACTTCGATACGGAATGGTGAAATAATAATACCTCACCAAAAATTCCATAACTGTGAGATTCCTGAATGCTTAACAATCGCCAAAAATGGCCAGGCACTCACTACCATTTCAAATAATACCACTGATTCTGTCACTTTGGATTTTTCCGAACCAATAAAAGTTGAGAAATTCTCAAGAAAAGAAATTCAAGAAATTGATTTCAATAACTTTGACGAATGAGAAAAATCGATTCTCGATCCGTATAAGGTTAGGACAGATCACTTGAACGAAGAAGAGAGACATTCAATCATGAATCTCTGTAGGGAATTTTCAGATATTTTTTACCAAGAAGATATGTCACTAACATTTACAAATAGGAACAAACACCAAATTCGTACTAGCGACGAAATACCCGTTTATACCAAATCTTATAGGTATCCGTTCATCCACAAAGATGAGGTAGAAAGTCAAATAAATAAAATGTTGAATCAGAACATAATAAGACCAAGTAATTCTCCGTGGTCATCCACTATTTGGGTAGTCCCAAAAAAGGCGGACGCCTCTGGGAAACAAAAGTGGAGAGTAGTTGTCGATTATCGAAAACTAAATGAAAAGACGATAGACGATAAATACCCACTTTCTAATATCACCGACCTTTTGGATAAACTTGGCAAATGTCAATATTTCACCACCTTGGACTTGGCGAGCGGATTCCACCAAATAGTGTTTGGGATCACACGTTAAAAGGTAAGGCCCCCGTCATTCCTTGCTCCAACAAGACTTTCGAAGACTTTTGAGGGTTGCTCGTAAGGGGGCAACCGAATGACGGATAGAAAAAATTTTAGAACAAACAAATTTTTAGAGATGGAATAAAAAGACATCGAAAAAACGGCTTTTAACATGGAAAACGGACACTACGAGTATCTTCGTATGCCGTTTGGCTTAAAAAATGCCCCTGCATCCTTCCAAAGAATAATGGATAATATACTTCGCGGAATTCAAAACGAAAAATGCCTGGTGTATCTTGATGATATTTTCCACATCATTGCAAGAACACTTAGAACGTTTAAGATCTGTTTTTCAGCGACTTCGAGATTCGAACTTTAAAATTCAACTCGATAAGTCGGAATTCCTTCGAAAAGAAGTCGCCTATTTGGGTCACGTAGTTACACCAGATGGAGTTAAGCCAAACTCGAATAAAATACACGCCATCAAGAATTTTCCTGTACCTAAAACACCAAAGCAAATTAAAGGTTTCCTCGGTCTCTTAGGTTATTACCGTAGGTTCATTAATAACTTTGCAAACATCACGAAACCCCTAACCAAATGCTTAAAAAAGGGCGCCAAGATAGAGCATAATGACGAGTTTCTCTCATGTTTTGACACTTGTAAAAATCTCCTCATAAACGTGCCTATTTTGCAGTACCCCGATTTCACGAAACCGTTTAATTTAACGACAGACGCAAGCAATTTTGCAATCGGCGCTGTCCTATCGCAAGGTACGATCGGTAGCGACTTGCCTGTCGCTTACGCATCGAGAACCCTAAACGATTCAGAACAAAACTATTCTGTTATCGAAAAAGAACTCCTTGCCATTGTATGGGCTACGAAATATTTTCGTCCTTACTTATTCGGTAGAAAATTCAACATCATCAGTGATCACAAACCACTCCAATGGCTTTTCTCACTCAAAGACCCGAATTCCAAGCTTCTTCGCTGGAGAATTAAGCTAGAAGAGTTCGACTACACCATCATCTATAAAAAAGGTAAATTGAACACAAATGCCGATGCATTGTCTCGTATTGAAATTCATGTTAAAGAGACTAACGATATTTGGAACCAAATTGACGATATTATTCAAGACGTGGAAACCGAAGGTCGCGAACTAAGAACCCCTGAAATCAATAATGTCTTAGAACAACCCCCAGACTCACCATTAGTAATTCCATGGCCAGAAATCGACAATACGGATAATACTGACAACATTTCAATGCAAGTTAACCATGACGAAAACGAAACCGAACACATAGACAATCAACCAGACCAAAATGACGAAAACAATACAATTCACTCGAATTTCGAACAAGATCCTGTAGTAGGTATACCTATATCTGAATCTCCTGTGAATTTTGGACAGAACCAAATTATCGTTAAAACTGTTTTACACTCACCAGCAAAACCAAAGATAACGATACTATTTGAAAAAAAGATGCGCATCAATGTACAAATATCGCAAAGTCACTTTGAACACGATGTAATCCAATTCGTGAAAGACTTCACAGTACCCAACACGCAATATCATATATATTTTGAAAATCCATCAACGTACGAACCATTCTCTGCGGCATTACAGAAAAATTTCAAATGGCCCTCAATCAAATTTAAATATTGTAAAATAAAATTGATTGATATCACCATCATTAAAAATTACCACGAAGGCAAATCGAACCATCGTGGAATCGATGAAACCGTTCAGAGAATAAAATCTAAATATTATTGGCCATACGTTAAAGAATCCGTTCAAACTTTCATCAATGAATGCGAAGTCTGCCAACAGAGTAAATACGAAAGGAACCCCGTACATATGAAAATGAACGTAACACCAACTGCTTCACAGCCTTTCGAAATCGTGCACCTAGACACATTTACACTAGAACAATCAAAATTTCTCACTATAATCGATAGTTTCTCTAAGTACGCACAAGCATACTACCTCAATTCATTAGGTGGTACCGAAATTGCACATAACCTCATTAAATTCTTCTCTCATCACGGCATACCAAAATTCATCATAGTCGATAACGGAACCGAATTCAAAAATTCAGTAGTAGGTGAACTTCTGAAACTACATAAGATTGAAACACATTTCTGTTCGCCACATCATCCACAGTCGAATGGAATGGTCGAAAGACTCCACTTGACATTAATCGAACATGTTTTATTTCATTTCATTTCATTTATTTATACTGCTAAAACAACAGGCTTCAGCCCAATTACAGAATAACAGTTTTATCACATACAGTACACATACAGTACACACTTGAAATTACTTCCGAAATTACCTAAAAAAATTTAAAACAAAGAAAGATTCACAACACAGTCCACTAACATGGTCACGTTAATTATTTTAAAAAGTGGAAAATATACAATTAAGTAGATGATAATTAATAATTACCAACAGTGCCTTTTATTCTGCTACTACTAGAAATGAAAATGTCAATATCCCAGCAGTTAATATGCTCATTTACAGATTTCTGGGATCTTACAAAAAGTGAGCAGGAAGACACATCTATATAAAAAATATGATTTTGCTTACGTAATCTTACTTCAGGTACATGTAGTTTTATTGCAAAGAGTAAATCAGGTACATTTAGCTTATCATTAACTATGTCTGATACAAACAGCACATCCGCGATATTTCTCCGGAGCTGTAGTGTGTTTTGATTCAATTCTGATAGTTGGGTTTTGTATGAAATCATTAAAGTGGATACTCGATATTTAACTTTTTTTGTACCTTCTCAATCATTTCTGAATGAACAATGAACAAAATCCATGTTCGTTTGTTAAATAACAAAGGTTTCTTGAAAACACCTATCAGAACAAAAATTATTCAAGCAATTCTTGCAGACAACCATTCCATACATTCGGCTACAAAAATGAAACCAATAGACATAGTCAACGGTCACATCAGTTACAATGATCCATTCGATATTGCTGTTGATCAAATATTGATCAATGATTATGTCAATAATCATAGAGATCGCACGAAATTGCTGTATTCAAAAATAAATAACGAACTGAGAAACAGTAAACAAAAGCCTATAGAAAATATCAACAAGTCCAGAGACGGACCTGAAATATTTCAGACCCAACAAAAAGTCTTTGTCAAGAAACACATAAGACAGAAAACCGCGAACAAATTCAGTAAATCCACCCCACTCAAATCCGTAAACCCTGTAATGAAGACTGTTTCATCTGAAAACCAACAAAAAATACATATGGACAACCTCAAACGTCCTCTACAGAAGACGTACCCTCCAAAAAAATAACCCTTACACATTGTTACAGATTCCCGGGTATTCTTGGACTTCAAGACCGGATAACTATTCGAAATTTAGACAAAAGCTCCGGACTAATTCCTTCAAAATTAGGAACGGCAAAAGCTTATAGAAAATATCAACAAGTCCAGAGACGGACCTGAAATATTTCAGACCCAACAAAAAGTCTTTGTCAAGAAACACATAAGACAGAAAACCGCGAACAAATTCAGTAAATCCACCCCACTCACATCCGTAAACCCTGTAATGAAGACTGTTTCATCTGAAAACCAACAAAAAATACATATGGACAACCTCAAACGTCCTCTACAGAAGACGTACCCTCCAAAAAAATAACCCTTACACATTGTTACAGATTCCCGGGTATTCTTGGACTTCAAGACCGGATAACTATTCGAAATTTAGACAAAAGCTCTGGACTAATTCCTTCAAAATTAGGAACGGCAAAAATTGAAGACCAAAGACACACATTGATTCACTATTTTGATCTCAACCCACTGATTTTAGAAATTGAACGACTGAAAACAAAATCCAATGACTTGACAGAACTTACCAAGAAAAACGACGAATACTCTAAAGACGCATCGAATTACTTGAAAATACTTCGTTACACTGAAGAAAAGGTTGAAGGAAAGCTTCTAGAAATATTACCGTATAATCGAAGAACGAAAAGAGGTTTAATCGATGGACTAGGATCAATATTCAAATCAATTACTGGCAATCTGGATGCGAACGATGGTGAACGTTACGAAAAAATCATTCAAGAACTTCAGAACGGTCAGAGCGAACTCGCTACACATATAAAAAAACAAAATTCTTTTTCTGTCAACCTCATAAACAAATTCAATAATACCATTCAACAAATAAGTCACAATGAAAAACTATTGGAAACAAAAATAAAACAAATCTCATTTATTGTTCAGAAAAATGTACTAAGAGAAAATTCGAATTTCATGAAAGATATCCTAATCCAAATCATCAACATGTTTGAAATTATAAACTCAATCCTCCAAGATATCGAGAACTCGATAGCATTCTCGAAAATTCAAATACTACACCCAAGCATTTTTAGAACGAATGACCTTTTTGCCGAGCTCAAAATGGTATCGAAACAATTCAATCAAAATCAACTACCGTTTGAACTCATCCCAGATAATATTCCTTTATTCGAAAAACTCATCAAAATCGATAGTTACATCATTAATAATAAGATTACCTATCTATTGCATATCCCGATTACAAATCCTCATGTATTTGACCTATATCACCTTTACTCCGCCCCTGTCTTCTATGAGAGTCAGTTTAAGGCAATCGTATCGCGCAATAAATACTTGGTCAAAAACGAATTGTACTTTGCATTCCTGGGCATTTCATGTTTGGAGACCTATCCGCAAAACTATTTTTGCGAAAAACTCGACCTACAAGAAATCAAGAAAGAAAACCCTTGCGAAATCCAGTTATTAGACATGAAGAACACCTCCACTTGCCGACAAATACGAATCAAAATGACCAAGCCCGTATTCAAACGACTAGACCATTCCAACCAATGGGTCGGAATCCTGCCATCCGAAGAAAACGTCAAACTCAGATGCCACCCTCCAGAAGAAGTCGTGAAGCTGATGGGATCATTTCTTATCGAGATTCCAGCCGGGTGCCAAATCTTGACCAATCAAGAAACAATAACCAATACAAGACAGATCACAACCCTAGGCCAACCAATGCTGTTTCCAGACCTCGATGTATTATATACACCTCAACCAAGTATGAACCTCAGTCTACACTTGGAAGAAATCGAGCTCGATGAACTTCGAGAAATAAAAACCCAATTCATGGAGAACCAACCCAACCTGGCGTTCAAGAATATATCCCCCACCCCTAGTAGCTGGACTATCATCGTGTATGGAATTCTGCTAATTATAATAATAATAATAATAATAATAATAATTTTATTGATCTTAGAAACACAGAGTTTATAGACACGTCACGAAATTTGAAAGCAGTTACCTACAAGAGCAAAGTTCATAAAATTACGACAATAAAGTACATCAATTCAAAATATAAAATACAAATACTACATATACATGCTAAAATTCTTTGGCGTTACTCAAATAGAATACCTTATTTAAGAAAATAATAAATTCAATGTTCAAGTTTGACACAAGTTTGACAATCATTAAAATCCAGAAAATATGTATAGAAAAAGTCATTCACGCCACTCCAAAAGCATCCCTATTTCTCACAACTATTTCGGGAAATTCATGAATGTCATACAGTGGGTTTTCAATCAAAATATGCTTCATGGCCTCCTTGAATTTTTTTATTGGCAGTTCTCGGAAATCAGTTGGCAGTGTATTGTATAGTTTGATTCCTATATTATCTGTTTTTCTCAGTCTATTTGCTTTCAGTACAAGGTCATTTTTGTTTCTTGTGTTATATTCGTGCACATCTGTGTGAGTGGAATATTTCATCAAATTCAATCGAATATTCAATAGATTTTCGTAGACAATAACTGAATATAATGTCATTACTTTGAGATTTTTGAATAGTGGTCTGCACGTTTCATCAAGTTTAGCTGATGCTATACTTCTTATGGCAAATTTTTGTAGCACAAATACTCTTTCTAAATGAATTTTTGATGCACAACCCCAGGATATTATTCCATACCTAAGAACTGAATGGAATATTGAATGATAAGTCATAAGAGCTGCATTAAGGTTCACAGATTTTTTAATCAGTCTGATTGCATATGTTGACCTGCTAAGTCTGGTACAAAGGTTATTTATGTGGTCTTTCCAGGTTAAATTTGAATCAATTTGCACACCCAAGAATTTAACAGCTGCTTGTTCTATTTGATCCATGTTTCTCGTTTCAAAAGTTAATGTTTTAGTTTTTTGTTCATTCAGTATCAGCTCATTTGCAGTGAACCAATTTCTTGCTTTCTCTAGAACTTTATTCAAAATTTGCTGAGGAGTTACCAAATCGTCTAAAGCTATACTCAAAGTGGCATCATCTGCATACATTGTAGTTTTTATATTAGATGAGTTTACGAAGTGTGGTAGATCATTAATGTAAATGATAAAGAGGAGCGGTCCTAGTATGGAGCCCTGAGGGACACCTCTTATCAATTCTTTTTCATCACTACGAGAATGACCAAATTCTACAACCTGGAGTCTTTTTTCTAAATATGATTTTATCATTTTACAGCAAACACCTCTGACACCATAGAAATGTAATTTATCGAGGAGGATTTGATGATTAACACAATCAAACGCTGAAGTAAGATCTGTGAAAACGCCGATATATTTTTCTCTATTTTCGAACGCATCTTTTATATAGCTGATGAGCGAATTTATTGCATCTGAGGTTGATTTACCTCTTCTGAAGCCAAATTGATGTGGACTCAGGATATTATTTAATTCCATAAAATCCATTAGTTGTGAGTATATAGCATATTCAAAAATTTTTGAGAGAGATGGTAAAATAGACACTTGTCTGAAGTTAACAGCTTCAGAATAATTACCCTTTTTGTGAATAGGGAGG
Organism: Phaedon cochleariae; assembly: GCA_918026855.4. NCBI lineage: Eukaryota > Metazoa > Arthropoda > Insecta > Coleoptera > Chrysomelidae > Phaedon > Phaedon cochleariae. The sequence goes on along the minus strand of OU896709.1, from coordinate 40,824,709 downwards.
ACTTTGCCAATTTTCAGCTTATGTGGAAAATGTCCTTCGATAAAACATGAATTGATTATATCCGTCAGAGGATCCATTATGTGAGTTTTACAACTTTTGATAACGAAAGTATTCACTCCATTTATATCTTCTGTTTTTTTGTTTTTCAGTTTATTTATTATTATTCTTACATCATCCCTGGTAACTGGTCTGAAGAACATTGAGTGGTTTATATTATACTTTTTTTCAAGCAGGACTGTAGGACTGTTTTGAGATTGAGGGTAGTTTTCCAGAGTAGAATTCATGTTATTGATAAAAAAATCATTCATTTGTTCAACTGTTAGATTCTCAGGATTGTTTGATAGTTTATTTTTTCTGCCCGTTTCAGTATTAATGATTTGCCACACCGTTTTACTATAATTGTCAGTATTTAGTAAGAGATTTTGATAATACTCTCTTTTTGCATTTTCAAGAATATTTTGGTAGTGTTTTTTGTATTCTTTATATAAAAGTTTGTTTTTTTCTGAAGGATTTTGATTCTGAGCTTCATAAAAAAACATCAGTGTTTCTTTAGCTGACCCTACCTGAGGAGTAATCCATCTTTTATCATTTTTAGTTTTAGGTTTCTCTTTCATAAGTGGAAAACATATGTTATAATAATACATGAATGTGTTTTCAAATATCTGGAACTTTTCTTCAGCCTTGTCCATCTCGTATATTTCGACCCAGCTTTCAGATTTCACATAATTGTTGAAGGTATTAATATTTCTTGTGTTATATTTCCTAACTAATTTCTCATTGACAATGTTTAAATCCAGAATATCTGTGTTAGCCACCAGACCTACGGGATGATCAGATAGTCCGACAAGTATAGTATACGCTGTGACAGAATCATTGTTACTGAAAATATTATCTAGGCAATTTCCTTTATCATGAGTTTTGTCATTGATGGCGGAAGCAGCAAGTGGCTCGTCACTTCTGCTCTGTGAAAATGAAAATAACAAGTGTAAACACTGTCAAAAAAAAGTTATAAATAAAGTGAAGTGTATCAAATGCATGGAGGTTTACCATCCTGCTTGTTTGAAACAGTCAAGCGAGCTGAAAAAAACAGAATGCAAACATGAAGCCGAGGTATCCGGGGAATCAAGTGAAACAAACAACATCCATGATGGTAGTTCAACTGAGGAAAATAAGCTGTTGAAACAAATCATCTCGGATAAAGATACAATTATCAAAGATAAGGAACATATAATTATATTACTGAACGAGAAGATTCATTTCTTGGAATGCAAACTATCTCAATGGAATGAAAATAAACCAAATCAGGAAAAACATTCCTCAAATGAAGCAAAAACCATGAACAAATCCGATGGTATAGACATCGATAATAGGATTATATGCTGGTTACAAGGAATTGTTGCCAAAGTTCCGAAGACAACCACCACCTGAAGTCAACCACCAAGACGTTCAGCTACCTCGCTAACCCTCTGTAACTGAATCTTCGAGGGGAGGAATTACATCGCCAGCCGTTAAGATTCCCATAAGAAAATGCTGAGTCGCCGATGCTGTGTCTTGCAGTTTTCCTGGAATCCCTCTCGTGAGATTCCCACTTTGCGGCATTCACACAGTCAGTCAGACTTTGATATTCGTACGATCAACATCTCGAAAACCTTGTCTTAACCAATATATTGAAATAAATTGTTTTTAAAAAGGAACTTTGGTATCTCAAATAGTTATTTCATACTTAGTTTCCAGATTGAACTTTAATTCCAAAATTCAGTGGTAATTTTGCACCTATCATGTGGAGGTTTTTTTTTAATTTTTTTGGTACTTATATATTTCTGTCTGAAAAACATGAATTTGATAATGAAAATGTGAACAAACCACTATTTATCAAGATATTTCAAGAAAAAGTTTGAAATTTCGCCATCTTTTTTCCTTTGTGTTGGATGCATTTACAGCTTGCTTGTCTTATTTTGTCATTAAACTCTTTAGGAGACACTTTATATACTCATTATGTACTTCAATGGCACATTTTCATATACAGGGTGTTTCATAATTGAATGTCAATATTCGAGGAGGCGATTCTTGGGCTCATTCTAAGAAGAAAGTTTCATATGAACGTATGACCTAAACGTCCCAACTTTGGAGATACAGGGTGGTAAAATTCTCGAAAATTAATATAGCCTACTACAATGAGAAGTTATAATTCGAAAATACCAAATACGAATACAAAGTTCATGAACTATGAATTGTATTTCTGAAATTTGATCTTAAAAATAAAAACTATTTCTCTGCATTGTGATATTATCATATTAACAATATTACTATAATCATGTAGTGAAAAGCTTTTTATTTTTAAGCGAAAACCGTGCATCAGATTGAAAAAATTGTAGTGATCAAATTTGCTTAGAAATGATCGGGAATTTCAGGAATGATTTCAATTTGGAGATTAATCAGTGGCGTACCATCAATGTCTGCCAAAATAGGTATGTGAAATTCCATACGAACGCCACTGGTGGCAACAACAAAAAATGTGGTACGCTAACTGATGCCTCTTGATACATAGTACATGTATGCCAAATTTCATCAGAATATCTGAAGTGGTATTACAGATATTAATAAAAAACTATTAATTTTTGAGAACTTCACCACCCTGTATCTCAAAAGTTAGGATGTTTAGGTCATACGTTCATATGAAACTTTCTTCTTAGAATGGGCCCAAGAATTGCGTCCCCAAATATTGACATTCAATTATGAAACACCCTGTATATATACATATATAGAAAATTCAACAGGAAATATGATTTTTATAGAGTTTTTCATATTTAGTGAACAAGCATACCAGATGATGGCCATTTAATCAAGAGTCAAACCAAATACAAGATGTCAAATGTCAACAGATTGCTTTTGAATGACATTACATATGCCATTAATTTAAATTATATTCTTTCTTCTTTTCACTAAACATGGATAAATCACAAGAAAATAGAAAAAAATGCTGGAAAAAATGTGTCATACATAAAAAAGCATACAAGTATTGAACATAGAAGATTTCGGCATTCTAGTTCTCGTTGTGTAAAATTGGCTCGGCAAATTCTTTGTGTTTTTGGGAACCTATGATTACTCTACTGTCAACATTTGATAAACATTCATTCCCGATAGCCTGTTTTAGGCAAATAGGATGAAGTTAATTTCTCCTGTCAATACACATGTATGCTTGTTTTTTAATACCTGTACATAAATTGTCCAATGATGGAAGAAGAAGGGCAAATTGCTCCAAGTGCGATCCAGAAGACAGGGGGAAAAGAAGGTGAAATTTGTAACTTTATAGTAAAATATCTGTAATTTTGCACTTATCATGTGATGTTTTTTTTTTCAATTTTTTTTTTGGTTATTATATATTTTTGTCTGAAAAAACATGAAATTGATAATGAAAATGTGAACAAACCACTATTCATTGAGATATTTTAAGAAAAAGATTGGACACTTTATATACCCATGATGTACTTCAATGACACATTTTCATATAGAAAATTCAAAAGGAAATATGATTTTTTAGGAGTTTTCCATACTTAGTGAACAAGTCAAATGTCAACAGATTGCTTTTGAATGACATTATACAGGCCATTATGTTAAATTATATTCTCCCTTCTTTTCACTAAACAGATAAATCACAAGAAACTCATATTTCTAGTTGACTCATATAATGAGAATGTCTCATACATTGTGATATATAAAAATTGTCCAATGATGGAAAAAGAAGGGCCAATTGTTCTAAATGTGATGCAGAAAACAGGTGGAAAAGAAGGTGACATTTGTAAATTCAAAGTGAAATATCTTAATAAATGATGATTTGTTCACATTTCATTATCAAATTCATGTTTTTCAGACAAAAATACATAAGTAGGTACCAAAAAAAAAATTCAAAAAAAAACATCACATGATAAGTGCAAAATTACCAAATTCTCAATAAATTGGGATTTAAACCTTCAGTTTCCCGCGTTGTCATTCTGTCAAATATATGATATTTTTGATGCCAAGTGTGATATGTCAAAATAATAATTTTGCCAGAACGACTCTCAGATATGTTTCTGCCATATAGGGTTGTATGAACAAATAATCATATAATAATTAGTCACACAATTGAATGAACAATAATTATAATCTTCAATACTACTACCAAATAATCACACTTGATGATCACATAATATATGCCCTGATATATGCAGTCAGATGGCACATTCCTTAGAATTAAAACCCAATAATGGTTCATTATCAAATTCATGTTTTTCTGACAAAAATACAAAGTAGAGAAAGAATTCAAAAAAAAAACCATGACATGATAAGTGGAAAGTTACCAATTCAGCCCTGATGATTCACTCTCCAGACAAACAGATAGACTAATAATGCACAATATGCACTTTTTTTTCATATTTCACTTCCTAATGTCACTACTCAAATAGAGCTTTTGGAATAGTTTAAATTATTTTGAATATACTGACAGGACTTTGGTGATTAGCCATTTAGCATAATGTATTTTTTTATGTCCAATAAAGTGAATGTTCTTCTTCATATTGCTCCAAATCATGATTGTTCACCCTGAACATAAGTCTCGACATAAGTAAGTACACACTTTGAAACTAACCTATTTTATTTTGAAGTGGACCTGCGTCTTCATCATGGTCAGGGCTACTACTTCTGGAATCATTGCCTTCAAGTTCTTGTTCTGACTGGAGATCAGACTTTGACGCTTCTTCATCATTATCCAAAAAATGTTTGAGATGAATGTATTCAGCATTCTGAGGCTCCTCTTCTATTATAGACAGGTTTTCTTCTGTTGTAGTGCCAACAGAAAAGTCAAACTTTGTTGGAGTACTTAGCTGTCTAGTGTTGGTTTCTTGTTTTGAATCTCTATCAGGTAAACTGAGATATCTCTCTAGAGTTTGATCAGACTGCAAGCACACTAGTCTGAAGTCATATGCCACTCTCAAATGGTCAATACAGATTTCACATATGAGGGAAGGCAACCCTTGTTTCAACCAAGACTACAAAAAACACAAATTACCTATCAGTTGATAAACTCAAAATAAAATGTTTGGAAGATGACAACAGATTCACTATGTACGTCTAGACCTACCACTTCGGAAACACAAGCTGAAAGTTTATCAAAAAATTTAATGGAATCAGTATCAGGAGAATCGGTGGCAGTGAGAGTACAATCAATACTTAGACAGGCTCGACATCGGTCAGCAACATTAATTACGTTTTCCATACCCGCTTCATAAATAATAACAACAATAAATACCCTCACTTCACTGGGAAAGTGGGAAAACACTTGATAAATTCATATGATCAAATCAGAAATCACAACAAACAAACTTTCAGGTTAATTAACCTTAACCGTGAGTCGTGACACTCGTGACCAGTGTTGCCGTTTCAGAATTTCAATTTGTACTAGAAGGCATTCAGAAATTGTACTAGGTTCAAGTATATTACAAGTATACTAAATTGAGAAAATTACACTGCAAAATTTACGATTCACACATTTGATGAAAAACTTCATAAGGTAATGAAACCCATTTCTGACATACACCCAATAACTGACAGTTTCATGGAAAAAATCAGAAAATAAGGAATATTCAGAAGTAACAGCAACGCTGGATACTGTATAGTGAGCTTTTATCAGCAACAAACAATACTGAAACAAGTATCGACATCCAGGCCCCAACCGGCGATATCCTAATCCTAACCACAGTAGAGAGCTCACAGAGCTCTGTAAGCTCTCTACTGTGTCCTAACCTCCGAAACCCCCTCTACCCGCTACGTTGCTGTGTATACCAGCTATATGGGTAACGCCATCTACATTATTAGACTAGACTAATAATAAGAAGAGCTCTGTATAATCCTGTAGGTGTTTTCTGTATTATCTAGCGCTTATACAACATCTTTCCCTCTTTATCAATATATTTTCCTTTTAATACCTAACCCTGAGTTGACAGTATACTCATTTCAGATTTAAACATAATCAGCCAACCATTTAGGCTTAGCTCTATTTCGCTCTGGCCGACTATTTATTTTACTTTCACATTTAGGTGTTAGTAGAGTGTAGAGTGTTGATTGGAACAATTTCACTTTTTTTATCGCTTGGAGCGCACGAAAGGGAATCCCTATAATGTTCAAAGAACATCGTGCGTTCCTAGGGAGGATAGGGATAGGAGGTAGGTATTGGATTTTTTTTTGGACTTCTGGAGATTATATGTTGTTGGGAATACTTCCTCAGGCAATGAATTCCAGATCCTAGCCGTTCTGTGGATCGAAGGAGTTTTGATAAAGTGCTGTTCGACATCTTTCGAGGTTGACAACGAAAGGATGTGCTGACTGGGCTTGTCTAGTTCGTCTGACTGGTATTGCTAGTGAAGGGGTGATAGCAGAGATTTCCGAAGCACATATCCCGTGGAAGTATCGATAGAAAAATGAAAGGTCGCCGACCTTCCTACGGTGTTCCAATGATGTCAAAGAGTGAGTGAGTGTGGCGTCACCCACCAGGCGGATGGCTCCTCTCTGGATGGAATCTAAGAGCATCAGCGTATGTTTTGGTGCTGAACCCCATATGTGGGAACAGTATTCTAGAACAGGTCGTATCTGCGCTTTGTAGATCATAGGAAGCTGTTGAGGTGTACACAGTAGCTTTTCGCACGGAACAAGAATCCGAGTTTTTGTGAAGCAGCTTTTGCGATGGATCTGACATGATTATCCCATGAAAGAGTGTTGCTGATGGAAATACCGAGCATGGATATGGTGGGCTTGGTGGAGATGGTGGTGCCAGACATTACAATGTCGGGCATACTGAGTTCCGCCTTTCTAGAGAAAATACAGGCTTGAGTTTTGGTGGCGTTGAATTCAACTAGGTTGTTGGTTCCCCAGGCTGTGATTTCAGCAAGGTCTTCATTGTCAGCATTGACCTGCCTGCGCCGTGAGTTCTTAGTTTCCTGGGGAGAAATGGGAATTCTGGAAGAGAACGCAGTATGGAGGGTACTGTCATAGCTTTGATGGGGCATGTTGTTAGTCCCAACAGATCATTGATATGAAGAAGGAATAATGTTGGTGCCAAAATTGATTCTTGTGGAACGCCGGAATTGATGCCAATGGTATCAGACGATACACCGTCCACCACCACATGCAGCGATCTGCCTGAAAGAAAACTCGATAAGAGATGGAATAGCTGAGGTGGTAAGCCGTATGATGGTAGTTTGTGGAGGAGTCCTTCGTGCCAAACACGGTAAAATGCTTTCGATATGTCCAACGCGACAGCTAGAGATTCCCCGTGTTTTTCTAATGAAGCTTGCCATAAATGGGTGACGTATAGGCAAGTAGATCTCCAGTAGATCTTCGGCGGCGAAAGCCGTATTGTCTATCATTGATGATTCCTGAGCTCTCCAGATATTTGATAAGCTCTATGTTGATGGCTTTCTCCATCACTTTGGAGATTACTGATAACAGGGCAATGGGCCTGTAGTTGTTGGGCAGGTTCTCGTTCCCTTTTTTGGGGATTGGTTGGACTCTAGCTGTCTTCCAGCATGATAGAAAAATACCTGAACTGTAGGAGACGGTGAAAAACTTGCAGAGAATCGGTGTTAATTCTGGTGCACATTTTTTGAGGATAATGGGTGGAATTCCATCAGGACTGTTAGCCTTCTTCGTTTTGAGACCAAGCAAAATTCGTCTGATAGTGAGTTGACGGAAGACGATTTCGGGCATTCGACTCTCAACCGGTGGAATGTCTGGCGGCACTTTTCCTTGGGAATCTAAAGTAGAGTTTGCTGCGAACATCTCTGCAAAAATATTGGCTTTCTCCTACGATGTTGTTGCTAATGTGCCGTCGAATTTGGATAGTGGTGGAAATGAACTATTAGTGAAATGTCTTCCGACTGCTTTAGCAAGGGACCGAAACGAACGGGAGCCATTGGGACAATCTATCAGTTTCAATCTTATCTTGGCATTATATGTTTCTTCCGAAGCATTTATTGTTTGGCTGCAGTTATTCCTTGCATCAACGTATTCTGCTCTAGTCGCGCGAGGTTAGGGTTTTTGCGCCAGTGATGGTAGGCTGTTTGTTTCAAGGCAACAGTTCTAGAACAGTTTTTGTTGAACCAGGTTTTCGATGGTGATGATCTTTTCGAAGAATGAGGTATGTATGTGTCCATTTCGAGCATGATGATCTCGGATATTTTCGCAGCACACTGTGAAGGGTCCTCAGAGTCACAGCATACTCTAAGCCAAGGAAACTCGGAGAAAAACATGCAGAGACCGTCCCAATCTCCTGAGTTGTAATGCCATATAAGACGTGGGGGTGCCGGAGGAGTTGATGTAATGAAGAATGGGCAGGTTGTGAAGATGAGTGTGTGGTCAGAATTGCAAAGTGGAGCTCGTATATCTATGGTGTAGGGTGCTAAATTATTAGTGAGGAATAAGTCAAGTATGTTAGCTGAATGGTTATTGGCATCGGGAATTCGTGTGGGTTCTTTGATAAGCTGCTCTAAGCCATGAGTGATGGCGAAAGCTTCGGCTTGTCGCCCAGCTCCATCCGTTCTGTTAGAGTGTACGAGCCAAGCAGTGTTGTGTACATTGAAATCGCCCACGATGATGCTTTCTGCTGCTGGATGGTTCTGTTGAATTTGGTCAAGCTTCAGAGACAAAAATTCGACGAGCTCTCCATAGGATGGATCATTTGGTGATAAGTAGAGACAACAAAGGTATTTGGTATGTTTCTGTCTATCGAGTTTGAACCACATGACATCAAACTTAGTTGGTGACAAAGTTTTTTCTCGTTGAAATGAGAGATTCGTTTTAGAGTAGAGGCAGATACCTCTCTTGAATCTTAAACTTGTGTGGGGTTCGTACCCAGGACAGAGCAGATAGGTCGTATTGGTGGATGAATTGACCTGTGTCTCAGTAAGAGCTAATATGTCTGGCTTTTTAATTTGAACCTGCCCTTTATGTTTCTGTTTCCACAGAATCCTTTTGACACTTACGAGTGCCTTTATAACTATCCTTATCTATAAGTTAACATGTGAAGTACTAAGCATCGTTTCTGGTAATGTTGTTTTGGTTTGATTGCTAGAGTGAACATGTGCGTATGGCTAAAACCAAAAACCAACGATTACGTCGAAAATGACCACTACTTGGTCCAATAAGATATGATCGCAGTTCATCTAATTTCTTAACCACTTTTCCATAACAACGCAGATCAGTGATCCAAACACTATCACCAGGAGAAAGCTCTGACAATTCATTAGCATTATGCCTTCTATCAAAATCACATTTAAGATTTTCTTTCCTCCTCTCCTCGGTCTCAATCGAGATTGCGTATTTACTACTTCTTGAAATTTACTCGGTAGAATCGGTAACGCTGTTCTTAACTTTCTCGACATCAGCAATTCAGCTGGACTAAACCCATTTGGCAAGGGAGTGGACCTGTAGAACAATAATGCCATAGACAAGTCCCTATTTTTTTGTTATTGAACTGTTTGCAACTTCAACCGCGGCTTCCGCTCCCCGTTAGCCTGAGCAAGTGAGGGCTTGATGAAACATGTTCAAAATTGAATTCATTTGAAAACATTTCAAAGTCTGATCGAAACTGCGGACCATTGTCCGTTCTCACCAATTCAGGAATCTCGAAACGAGCAAATAATTCCTTGACTTTTAAAATGATTACTTTTTGAGTCATTTCTTTCAAAGGAATCAGTTCAAAATATCTCGAATAGTAATCTGTGATAATCAAATACAAAATGTCGTTACACTTGAATAGATCCATCGCTACTTTTTGCCAGGCCCTAACGGCGTATTCATCTTCAAAAAATGGTTCCTTGATGTTGACTCTTTCTTCAACACAATTATGACAGTTACGAATCATGTTTTCTAAATGAGTAGATAACCCCACCCACCAAACGGACATTTTTGCTCTCTCTCTCTGAATTTTGAGATTCCCTGATGTCCCAAATCTAGAACTTGTTTCTGCAATGTGGGAGGAATGATGAGTCGCGTACCTTTAAGCGAAAAATTTTCATTAACAGAAATTTCATTACGATATTGATAATAAGCACTCAATTCTGGGCATAAGATCTGTCTATCAGGCCAGTTAGTTGTAGAATATTCAATCAACATCTTACAAACTCTATCTTTATTTTGTTCTTCCAAAATTTCACGCAGAAATTCATCTTCAATTGGTAAATTTTTAACTATTTATGACACATGAGCTTCAACTTCATAGTCCAATTATTGCGGTCCTGTATACTTCAAGGGATTTCTACTTAATGCACCCGCAATTACTAGGTCTTTCCCAGGAATGTAAGTAACATCATAAGTGTATCGCATCGAACGAATTCGAAACCGCTATAATCGAGGTGTCAACTCGTCTAAATTTTTACTAGTTAATATCTGAAGAAGTGATTTGTGGTCCGTTTCCAAGAATATCTTTGGAAGCCCCAGAACATATTCCTTGAACCTTTCTCAGGCCCAAGTTAAACCCAAACACTCCTTCCCAATTTGTGCGTAGCGGACCTCCGTAGCGGTCAAAGTTCTAGACGCGTACGCCCACTACCTCACGTCTACCACCTTCATCTTCCTGCATTAGAGTTGCACCGAGTCCATACGATGAAGCATATCTGTCAAATTAATAAAGCTGATTCATACTGATATCATTCAACCTTTGACCTACATTATTAACCTAACATTTACGAACGGTGTAATCCAAAGCCAATGGAAAGAATCTATAATTACCCCTATTCATAAAACAGGAGATTATAAAAGCACTTGCAACTATAGGCCTATATCCTTAATTAGCAATTTTGCAAAAAATTTTGAAAAATCTCTCAAAAATAGGATGACGGAATTTTTCGGAACACATAACGTACTGACAGATAGACAATTTGGATTTAAAAGAAATAACAGCATGGAAAACGCAGTTATAGATCTTATTCAGGAAATAGTGGTGGATTTGGACAGGTCAAGAAAATGCATGGCTGTGTTTCTTGATCTGGTCAAAGCTTTTGACACTGTTCCTCACAATGTGTTACTGGAGAGGCTTGATAATGTTGGTATAAGAGGTCCGGCATTAAAACTGCTACAAGCACATTCAACAGAAAGAATCCAGAGAGTCAAAATTGATAATACGCTGAGTGATCAACTCAAAATAAATTGCGGAGTACCACAAGGAACAGTGCTGGGTCCTCTACTGTTTCTGGTATATATGAATGAAATTGCAAATCAGAGAATTTCAAGGCCACTTAGTATCTTTTGCAGATGATACGGCCATCGTTTTCGATGAGGACACTTGAGAGGGATTGTACAAAAAAGCTGAGAAGAGTCTGAACTCCATATATATATGGTTAAATAACAGTTTACTCAACCTGAACATTCAAAAGAGTAAATTCATAACTTTCAGCCTAAATAGCATAGATCAACCTAGGAAAAATCATCTAAAAGCATTCATGAAGTTTCTTGTGATACGCTGAATTGCAGTTGCCCCGTAATACTGAAAACCGACAAGATTAAATATTTAGGTATAGTAGTTGACCAATATCTGAGATGGGATGAACATGCTACTTACATTGCGAAAAAACTCAGACAACTGATGCATAAATTCTACCTACTACGAGACATTCTAAACCGAAAAAATATATTATTAATCTATAATTCATTGGCAGAATCCCTCTTGAGATATTGTATAACAATCTGGGGAGGACTTTGCAATACTGCTCAAAAAAATTTACAAGTTACACAGAATAGTCTCATTGAAATCTGTATGAAGAAAACCAGACTCTTTTCAACAACTTTACTATATGAAGAAGCAGATATATTCAATATAAAAAATCTATTTATTTACCATTCTCTAATACACATGCACTCAAAAATAGAACCAAAAATTAACACTAACAAACAGTACCAAACCCGATCCATTACAAACCTATCTATAGATATACCACTATTTTCGAAAAGCCATGCACAAAAATTTATCTTTTTCATTGGCTCAAAATTGTATAACTTAATGCCAATCGAAATGAAAAATATTAAAAGTAAATTCATTTTCAAGAGAGAAATAAAAAAACTCATCAAGGCAAACAATATCAATTTAGAAATAATTGTATAATGCCGCCTTTTGATCCAATAAATTCAGCTGACACACTAATTTGATTAACTCATCAGTCAAATGAGTTCTACTTCGATTGATACTAGAAAACATAACACAAGCACAAGATGTGCTTAGATGTTTCCTATCAATCCAGGGATACAATGTTATGATTATGTTGATTTTTATTATTGTTATTACCTGAATACTGTATTTGTTTATATAAGAGGTAACATTGTAATCTATTTGTGTACTTTGAAGCATCAGAATAAATTACATACATACATACATACACACAATATTTTTTTAATTCTGATCATACTGAGAAAGACAAGGTGCCTTTTTTAACAAAGAAATAATTTGTCTGAATGCTTTTTGTTGCGCATGACTCCAAACAAACATTACATTATTTTTTAGTGAGTCATTAAGAGGACTTGAGATCTCTGATTTATTTGGTATGAATCTAGCTGTGGAGTTGACCATTCCCAACCATTGCATCAATTTTTTTTTTATTGCTATGTTCAGGAAATTTTGAAATGGCCTTGATTCTACTCTGCTCAATTTCTACTCCGCTACCGGAAACGACATGACCTAAGAAATTGATCTTAGTAACGCTGAATTGACATTTATTTTTGTTAAGTGTAAGTCCTTCTTTTTCTAATCTGCCTAAAACATTTCGCAAAATTGTATCATGTTGTTCCATCGTAGGCGCATGAATGAGTATATCATCGATATGCATAACTACCCCATTTAAATCAGATAAAATTTTTGAGGATTTGATGCTGAAGTACTCCGGCGCACATGATATCCCTAATGGCAACCGTATAAATTTATATTTCCCGAAGGGAGTTATGAATGTTGTCAAATTTTGACACTCGCTTTTGATTTTGATTTGATAGAATCCGGAATTCGCGTCCAATTTTGAGAAATACCTAGACCCCGTTAGTTTAGTTAAAGTTGTCTCCACCATAGAAATTGGAAAATGCGACCTCAAAACGCTTTGATTAAGTTTTGTATAATCCCTGCAAACCCTAATCTTATCCCCTCTGGGTACCACCACTATTGGTGAAACCCAAGTAGTTGGCTCATCCACCGGTAATATGATCCCCAGATTCTCCACTCTTTTCAGTTCTGCCCGAAGATTTTCCAACAACGGTAGAGGTACTACCCTAGGTGTAGCCTGTACGAAAGGTACGGCTCCCTCCCTAATTTGAATCTCAATTTCTTCCTGAAATTCTTCCATATTACGAAACAAGCTTGGATATTCGGTGAGTCCGGATACTTTTGATTTTTCCAAATTCAAATTTACCGCAAATTTCAAAATTTTCAAATGGACGATTCCTGATCTCCCCAATATTGAAGTCTATAAATTTTTCAGAATAAATACATCTAAACAGAACTTTTCCTCTTTATAAGCTATTCCCAATCTAATTTGCCCTAGTACATTCAAACTTTTACCATCCGGTTCTGAGATCATATCATTTGCCGGTTCTATTCTGTTAAAGAGACCTTTTGGTAACTTTTTTTCTGGCCAACAAGTGACATCAGCTCCGGAATCGATCAAGAACTCCATTTTATTATCAAACCCTTCTACATCTAACATGCAAAACCTCTGAGATAACTCTGTTCGACTATTCTGATTTGAACCTATCATGAGACCTAAAAAGTGTTCAGCGTTCTCCTCGTTTTGATCCTTCTGCACCCCGCCATCCTGCTCTATAGCCTCGACTGATTTATTCTTGCATACCTTGTGCCAGTGCCCAACTTTATTGCACCTCGAAAACCTCGCATTTTAAGCTGGACACTTATCCCGTGTATGGTACTCTTTACCGCAAAAATAACACTCTGCCGATCTTTGTTGTTTCCTCAGTGGATTCCCAGAATTGTGAGAATGTTGTCTAGCTTTCGAGTTCCCCAAAAATCTCCTGCCATTGCCACGTCCTACAGCCATCACTTCTGTACCCGGGTTACTACGTAAAACAGCACCTTGTTGAGATAACATTTCTGATCGCCTTGCAACTGTGACAGCATCCTCGATATTTAAATTTGACTGGAGCTGAAGCCGCTCGTTCGTTTTCTTGTCCTGCATGCCCACGACTATACGATCTCTGATGAGCTCGTTCCTCAAGTTTCCATACTCGCAAAATTCCGAGAGCACAATACATGCAAAATAGTTATAAAACTGTCAACTGACTCACCTGGCTGCTGTATACGTGTATTGAATTTGTACCTTTCGAAAATGATGTTTCTTTTTGGAAAGAGATGATCATCAAACGCTTTCAGCGCCCCTATGTATGTTGTATGTTTTTGAGCCCACTGTAGACTGATTTTTTCACTTTCCTTCCCCATAACATACATCAAAATGTCAATTTTCTCAGTGTCCCTTTTGTCCTTGGGACCCGAAACCGCCAAGTAGGTACCTATCGAAGCGTTTTTTCCACTGCGGCCATCCCGCTGGCACCAAAAAGTTGAACTTCTCTGGAGGTTGTTCATTTAATTGTAAGCAATTATTGTTACTTCCCGACGATGACTCGCCACTGATTCAATTGTCGTCTGGCATTTTCACAAACCCCGAAAAGTACCGTAACCCGTAACGATGATTTGTTTTACCTCGAGCTCGAATTCACGCGCGCTATTCCTGTTAACCTCGAACTCGATACCGTATCGTCGATTGTTCTAGTTCACCGGCGAACCCCCGGATGTTTTTTTTTCAGCACTTTTCACAATATTTACCTCGCTTTCACCGCTGCCACCATGTTTAATCCACTTCCTGAATTATTGTAGTATGAATATTGAAACCACATACATACGCTTTTATTAGCTACAAACAAAACTTGAACAAGTATCGACATCCAGCCCCCAACCGGCGATGTCCTAATCCTAAACTCCGAAACCCCCTCTACCCACTACGTTGCTGTTATACAGAATATCCCATCTACATTAGACTAGACTGATAATAAGAAGAGCTCTGTATAATCCTGTAGGTGTTTCCTGTATTATCTTCTAATCTTCTAATAAAACAGATACGTCTAGAGGTTATTTGAACTATTCTAGTGCTGTGGTTGGCACCACTACCTTTGGCCATCAACATGTCACAAACGCCAAATTTATTTCTGACGTAACCTTCGTCCTGTACCTTTTGAAGCGGTTTCCGTTAATGTAGTTGTTAAGGTTAACAAAATTGTATTTCACCTTTTAGTG
The DNA here is from genome assembly GCA_918026855.4 of Phaedon cochleariae. Classification (NCBI taxonomy): domain Eukaryota; kingdom Metazoa; phylum Arthropoda; class Insecta; order Coleoptera; family Chrysomelidae; genus Phaedon; species Phaedon cochleariae. Next base: position 40,809,399 of record OU896709.1, on the reverse strand, counting down.
AAACCTTAGAAATACAAATTTATCAAACTGTATTCATATAATACACCTAATGAAGAATTACCTAGACAAAAGGTCCCTGCAAATAAAAGTACATCAGGCACAATCAATAATTTTCCACTCGCATCAAGGACTTCCTCAGGGCTCACCCTTCTCTCCATTTCTCTACAATATTTTGTTATCTTAAGTTGATATTGATCTTTGATTTCTTAATTTTTGTGTTCTGTGCCCATGCACATATACTTGTTGTTCTATGACGTCTGTGAGAAGCGCTAGGGGCATTCGTCTGAGTTAGAGACCATAGAGACGTGAACATCATGTCGTAGAATTATTGTTTATTGAGCCGAAATAAAAGTGAACTTTGCAGGGACGATTATATAATTCATTTATATAACAATTCAGAAGTGGGATGTAACGTTATAGAAGTAATGAAGGATGAAATATAGTGAAGAAAAGTGATCACGAAGAAGAAATCGTAGCGGTAGCAGTTAAAGTGCAAGAGACATCATATTTTGTAGTAGCAGTGAACAATAATCATCGACACAAAGTCTGAATTATTTGAATATTGCAAATTATAAACTTTTGACTTCGAAAACAAAAAAAAAAGTAGTGAGTGGCATAATCATAGTGACGTAATCGAATCGACGTCATTTTTCGTGCATTTTTCCGGTTCTTTTCTGAAAGAGAGTTGACATGACATTGACATTGAATAGTGATGTGACATTTAAACTTCCTCCATAGTAGGTAATCATAATATTCGCCAAATGTTGCTAACTGTTGATACACCAAATAGTTCTTTGGTATGACTTGGGACAGTTTGTTCTGTAATGTCAAATTGTTTTGTTGAGTGATTTTCATTTCATTTTCAACGAAGAGAAAAAGAAGAAGTATTTCCATCCTAACCTCAAAAAAAACTGAAAATGAAAAATTTGATCGTTTTTTGTTGGTAAATCAAGATCAACTTCAAAATATTAACCAGATTCCAAGTTTGGATAATCATGATGGTTCTCAACAACAAACACCAAATCAAAACCTTGTTACAAATCATATGATGATGTAGAAAATGGTAGTGACACTGAAGAGCTAGTAATTATCATGATGTGGGCGAGACCAATGTTAATGCAGATTTTATTCGTTTGTTTGAACAAATGATGATTGATAACAGACGTAAGGACACAATGATGGAACAATCCTTCTACACCCACCATATCTGACAATAGTGAAAATCTCGTGAAAATCTATACATCACATACAGAGTATGTTCCGTAAATCGCCATGAGTCACCGGACTGGTAACTACTTTTCAGATCATGATTAAAACCAACGAACGCTTTTTACGGGACACCTTCATTCTATCAACCTGTCACTTTGAAGTTTGATCTTCTTTGGCGCGTATCTGTATTCAAACAAGAGTGCAGCAAGACAGTTTCTTCTCGCATTTTTTCGAAGATTTGCACTTTCCACATTCTTGTATTCGTTTCTTGGTATACTTTCGATTTATTCGTGATGGAAATCGTAGAATTTATTTTTTTTAACGAATTACTCACCGACAGTGATAGTTCAAGTAGTGAAGAGGAAGATGGGTTGCGTCGAGGTATCATGGGTAATGTCTTGATTATTATATTATAGAATTTGTGAATATTTACAATTGCATCGTTTTACAGTGCCCCGACCTAGAGTTCAAAATTTTATGGATGAAGTAGTGGATTCTTACACAGATGTAGAATTTCGAGAAAACTTTAGGATGAACAGGGCCACTTTCAATTACGTTTTGTCATTGATCATTGATAGAATATCTACAAATGTTATAGATAGAGGTCGACATACTATCACCCCAAGAGTTCAGCTCTGCTTATCATTATGGTATTTTGGAACACCAGATTCTTTCAGGTTTCATGTAATAAAAAAATCTACTGAATACATTTCCTGATAGATCTATCTGTGGACGATTCAACGTTAGCAAAGCCACTGCTTTAAGGACTGTAAGGAGAGTAGCAGAAGCTCTATCATATATAGGCCCGCATTTCATATTATGGCCCACCAATGATTATCTAGAGGAAACAAAAAATGGATTTCAGCGAATGGGATTTCCCAATACAATTGGTGCCATAGATGGGACACATATAAGAATACCAAAACCCAAAAATCATGGAAATTCATATATTAACCGAAAATCTTATCCCAGTATTATATTGCAGGTGATAAGTTATATTCTAGGAATCATGTCCTACCTATATGATAATGAAGTATCATTTGTACATTAATAAATAATGTTGCAGGCAGTCTGTGATAATACCCTGAAGTTTACCCACTGCTATGCAGGAGAAGTTGGGGCACACCATGATGCCACTGTCTTGAGGAGAAGTGAAATTTGGCAGTTCATGAGAAGGGACGGAAAATTTCCAAATGACACCCATTTAATTGGTGACAAGGCCTATCCCTGTTTTCCAGAGATCATCCCAGGTAGCACAGGTTAGTGGAATGACGTCATAATGACGTCTTTTTTAGGTCATTATTGGTCAATGACGTCCTCGACTTCAGAGGGACCTAAAAATGACGTCATATTTCATGACGTCTTATTGACGTTCAATATTGGACGTCTTAATGACGTCCCTACAAAGTCGTATATTCGACCAAATAAGGAAAATCAGTCGCTTTCTTACTTCTTCATCGTTTGTTAATTGTACGTACTAAATTTGTGTTTGTATATACAGTGTTTTCGTGAGTACTGATGAACAAATTTATTTTCAGCCAAATTATGCATTTTCGAGGAATCTGTTGAAAACGGTCGATTTTCATTTTCAATTTGCCATATATTTTTGAGAAAAATTGAATATACATACATGGTGATCCACGTTTGAGTTAACGACATAACGACAATTTTTTTAAATAGAGCACCTTATATATATTGCTCAATCTTTGGAATAACCATAGGAAGCGGAATTCGAAAATGTTTAACACAATCATATGGATTGTATAGGTAAGTGCGTCCAATAAATCAGATGCTCTCGTGAAGTAGTGGATAAATTTATCATTATCCAATATCTATCTATCTTATATATTTCTGAGAAAACAGGAGAGGCTTTTATTTCTAATTCGACATTTATACGGAGAGGAATCATCAAATATACAGGATGATACACGTTTGTATTATTACGTACACGACACATTTTTCAAACGGATGTATATTATTGAATTTTCGTAATCAAATGTATATCACACAAAGGGTTTGTATACAGGGCGTTCGTAAAATTCAGTTCTCTCGTAAAATTGGATCGCCATTAAAATATAAAGATGACGTATTTTCTCTTACACGAATCATTCTGTATATATTGATTCAATATGAGATGAAGCTTGAATAAAAATAAAATTCTATAGCTTCGAGCATTATTCTCTGAAAAAAAAAACTGTTTTTAATTTTCAACAAATTTATTCGCAACTTCGCAAAAGAACTCAATTCAACGAACGCACTGTATACAAACTCATATATTTTTGAATCCAGCTTTCCATAGAGACTCCAAAAATCGAATAATTTATAGGGTGTTCCTTTGAAAAAATGGTCGCGGACGTTGTAACTCAAACTTGAATCAACCTGTATATCCAATTTTTTCTCAATAATGTTGGTAATTTGAAAAAAACAACGACCTATTTTGGAACATTCGTCAGCAAGGAATTGTATGGTTATAAGTATATTGATTGGCTAATTTATTTACTTCACGCGAGATGACTCAATATAACGGACACACTGTATACAAACCCTATGTGTAATATATTTTTGAATTCAGATTTCCATGAATATTTCAAAAATTGAGTGTATCTTATATAGATTATTGTTGTTTCCAATTGAAAAAATTGCCGCGGACGTCTTAAAAAATGTTTTTAATTTTCAACAAATTTATTCGCAACTTCGCAAAAGAACTCAATTCAACGAACGCACTGTATACAAACTCATATATTTTTCAATCCAGCTTTCCATAGAGACTCCAAAAATCGAATAATTTATAGGGTGTTCCTTTGAAAAAATGGTCGCGGACGTTGTAACTCAAACTTGAATCACCCTGTGTATCCAATTTTTTCTCAATAATGTTGGTAATTTGAAATAAAAATCGACCTATTTTGGGACATTCCTCAGCAAGGAATTGTATGGTTATAAGTACATTGATTGGCTACTTTATTTACTTCACGCGAGATGACTCAATATAACGGACACACTGTATACAAACACAATGTGTGATATATTTTTGAATTCAGATTTCCATGAATATTTCAAAAATTGAGTGTATCTGATATAGGTTATTATTGTTTCCAATTGAAAAAAATTGCCGCGGGGACGTCTTAACTTAAACGTGGATCACCCTGTATATATATGATTCTTACTCTCAAATGTGGCAAATCGGAAATGAAATTGACCTGTTGCAGAGGATTTCTCAGAAATGGATAGTTTAGCTAAAAATAAGTTTATCCAGCTTACATCTCGCCGACGCTCGCTACATAATTTTAGGTACAAATACGAGTAGCTAACGCTATTGTCATAAAGAGATTCATAGGTAGAAGCGATAGCGCTAGGATTCAACAGGACTGCCCGAGAGGACCATCAACCAAGTTACCACAACGTATAGTTACAAAATGAATGTCATCAAAGGTTTGTGGTGTATTTATCATGTACCAATAATACCGTATATATATAAACCTCCTAATTTTTTTTTCGTCCTTTATTGGTCATTCGGCGACGTCATTATGACGTCTAAGTATGACGTCATATGGCTGTGACATTTTGACGTCATTATAGAGTCTCTCAGACGTCAATTTTGGACGTCCACTTCGTCATTTTATGACCAAAAAATGACGTCAAATGGACGTCACTCTGCTACCTGGGATGACTCCCTATATAATTTTATACTATCTAGAACAAGATATGTACAATAGAAAGAGCATTTGGCCTATTAAAAAAAGATTCAGATGTCTTGGGGAATTATTGGATGTGCGTTCTGCTCAGTGGAGGCCCACATATGTTATTGCATGCTGTGTTCTCCATAATATACAGGGTGTCCGCTAAAAGGAGGTCAATCCATTAACCACATATTCCTTGAACAAAAACAATATGAGTTTCTAAATATCATTTTTCATTTTAGCCCTTCATATTTGGTATACAGGGTGTCAAAGTTGGGAATTAAATTGGTACATTACTTCAGCACAAAGAGTTACAGCGTGTGAGGAAAACAAAACAGAAAATAACTGTCAAATATTCAAGATACTGGGGGTCAAGTTCACACTTACCCCCATATTTTGTTTGTACGTGCGCTAATGACTTCCTATCTATCTTCCTTCAAGTGTTCAATCATTTTTGAGTATTTTTTTTTCACCTGTAAAATTTCGATTGAATCATCCGTTTTTAAGATAATTCGAAAAGTACTGGTTATTGTTTGATGCCTATGCGGCTTAGGTAATCTCATAATGTTCACATACTCCTATTTATTTCGTCGAAATTGAAAGAGGGCGTAACTTTTTACGTACGAAAAGGTAAATATGGAAATACCGGGTGCTCAGAGCAAATGTACTAAAATAATTTTTACAAAAAAAAAAATTTAAAAAGTGTAAAAATTATTTTAATACATTTGCTCTGAGCACCCGGTATTTCCATATTCACCTTTCCGTACGTGATAAGATACGCCCTCTTCCAATTTCGACGAAATAAATAGGAGTATGTGAACATAATGAGATTACCGTAAGCCGCAAGGCATCAAACAATAACCAGTACTTTTCGAATTATCTTGAAAACAAATAATTTTATCGGAATTTTACAAAAATCAAAAAATACTCAAAAATGATTGAACACATGAAGAAAAATAGATAGGAAGTCATTAGCGCACGTACAAAAAAAAAATGGAGGTAAGTGTGTACTTGACCCCCAGTATTTTGAATATTTGACAGTTATTTTCTGTTTTGTTTACCTCACACGATGTAACTCTTTGTGCTGAAGTAATGTACCTATTTTGAGATTAATATCTTATTAATTACGCGAGTAATTAGAATAAAACAGTTTTTAATTTTCAACTTTGACACCCTGTATATCGAATAAGAAGGGCTAAAATGAAAAATGGTATTTAGAAACTCATATTATTTTTGTTCAAGGAATATATGGTTAATGGATTGACCTCCTTTTAGCGGACACCCTGTATGTATACTACAAAATGATGTGCAAGACATGCTCATTAATGATATTGAAGATCATGAAGAGGAGAACAATGTCGAGGTACCTCAGCAAATAGAAAGAGGAAGGCAAATTATGGGTAGAGCCAAAAGAGATAGAATTTGTCAAGAACTCAATGAATGATTTATTTATTTAAAATAAAAGTATTTTGAGAATACTTGTTTCATTTACATAAAAAAGCAATACGTTCCATAAAAAAAAACATTCGAAAAATGGAATAAAAATATTCAAAATGAACAAAATATATTCCAAACTTCACAAAAACCATTCGGAAGGAACAAAGAAAATTCAAAACAAACAAAAAATATTCAAAACATAAATAACAAAATATCCCTGCCAAAAATGTCTCATAAAAACTTATAAAAAAATATATATGAGAATATATGAGATTGAAGTTGGATAGTGAAACAGTAATTCCGTATAATTCTATGTATTATGCAGATACATATATAATCAGTTTCTAATGGCGATTCTCTCCCTTTGTCTTATAAGTATGAACTGTGTTTCGCAGATATATTCATAATCAGTTCCTAATAGTAATTCCTGATCATTTACATATGAGAATATATCAGAGTCGGGTTGGATAGTGAAACAGTAATTTATAAGCTCGAAATGTATTCTGCAGTTACATTTATAATCAGTTCCTAATGGCAATCCTCAATGGAGTCGATGAGTTTGAACTGTAATTCACAATACATTCATAATCGGTTTTAAATGGAAATTCCTTATTGAAACCTCGTGATTCATGGTTTTGAAATGTGTTCTGCATGTACATTCATGACAGGTTCCTAATAGCAATTTCCAACGAAGTCTTTGAGTATGAACTATGTTTTACAGATACATTCATAATCATATTCTGATGGCAATTCCTCATTGAAACACTGTGGCATTTATGAGAATGAAATGTGTTCTGCATATACATTCATGATGAGTTTCTAATAGCAATTTCTTTCAAACTCTGAGTATGAACTCTGTTTTGCAGATACATTTGAAATCAGTTCCTGATTGCAATTTCTTATTGAATCAACGTGACATTTATGAGTTTGAAATGTGTATTGCAAATACATTCATAATGAGTCCCTTATAGCAATTCTATTATGGACCCTATGAGTATATGAAATATGTTTTGCAGGAACATCCATGATAAGTTCCTAATCAGAATTCCTTATTGAAATACAGTCGCATTTATGAGTTTGAACTGTGTCCTGCAGGTACATTCATAATAAATTCCTGAAAGCAATTCCTCACGAACACTATGAGTATAACTCTGCTTTGAAGATATACACATACCATCAGTTCCTAATTGGAATTCCCCATTGGAACACCGTAGCATTTATCAGTTCGAAATGTGTTTGACAGGTACATTCATGATGAGTTTCTATTGACAGTTCTTCATGTACTCAATCAATCTGTGTTTCACAGATACATTTATAATCAGTTCTTAATAGCAATTCGTTTCGAAGTCTTTGAGTATAAACTCTGTTCTGCTGATACATGTTTGAAAAATTCCTGATTGGAATTTCTCATTGGAATACCATGGCATTCATGAGTTGTAAATGTGTATTGTAGATATACATTTATAATGAGTTCGTAATAGCAATTTCATAGGAATTTTTGAGTATGAACTGTTTTGCAGATACATTCACAATCAGTTCCTAATTTTAATTTCTTATTGAAATACCGTGGCATTTATGAGTTTGAAATGTGCTTTGCAGATACATCCAGAATGAGTTCCTTATATCAATTCCGTATGAACTCTATCAGTATAAACTCTGTCTTCCAGAAACATCCATAATCAATTCCTGATCGAAATTCCTTATTGGAGCGCAGTGGCATTTATGAGTTTGAAATGTATTCTGCGGGTTTATTCATAATCAATACCTAATAGCAATTCCTCAGGAACACTCAGAGCATAACTCTGTTTTGCAGATACACTTATCATTAGTTCCTAATTGGAATTCCTCATTGAATTACCGTGGCATTTATCAGTTTGAAATGTGCTTTACAGGTACATTCATAAAGAGTTTTTCTTGGTAGTTCTTCATGTATTCTATGAGTATAATCTGTGCTCTCCAGATACATTCATATTCAGTAACTTTCTTCCGAAGTCTAGCAATTTCTTCCGAAGTGTATGACTATAAAATCTGTTTTGCAGATACAATGATCATAATCAGTCCCTAATCGGGATTTCCTATTAGAATACCGTGGCATTTATGAGTTCAAAGTGTGTATTGAAGATACATTCATAGAGAGTTCATATTATATCTACGAGTATGAACTAGGTTTTGCAGATACATTCATAATCAGTCACGAATCGGAATTTATTACTAAAATACCGTGGTATTTATGAGTTTGAAATGTGTATTGTTGATACATGCATTCATGATGAGTTCATCATAGCAATTCCATATGAACTCTGATTTGCAGATTGTTCCTAATCAGAACTCCTTATTGGAATTCAGTGGCATTCATGAGTTTGAATTGTGATCTGCAGGTTTATACTATAAGTATAACTCTGTTTTGCATATACACTCATCATCAGTTCCTAATTGGAAGTCTTAATTGAAACAGCGTGGCATTGATTAGTTTGAAATGAGTACAATATGTCTATTCATAAAGTGTTTCTATTGACAGTTCTTCACGATAATCTGTGCTTTCCAGATACATTTGTAATCAATAACTTATAACACTTTCTTCCGAAGTCTATGAGAATAAGTTTCGCAGATACATTGATATATAATCAGTTTCTTATCGAAATTTCTCATTGAAATACCGTATCATTCATGAGTTTATAATGTGTATTGCAGATACACTAAAGAGTTCCAAGTAGCAATTCCAAATGGAATGAGTATAAACTCTGTTTCGCAGATACATTCATAATCAGTTCCTAATCAAAATTTCTGACTGAAATACCGTGGTATTTATGAGTTCAAAATGTGTATTTTATATACATTCATTCTTAATGGGTTCCGTATAACAATTCCATAATATGAACTCTGTTTTGCATAAACATTCATAATTGGTTCCTAATCAGAGTTCCTTATACAGTGGCATTCATGAGTTTGGAATGTGTCCTGCAGGAACACTCGTCTTCAGAGGTTATGTCGCACATAGACGGTGTCACCTTTTTTGATCACCGCTGCAATAATCGCGCTCATACCGTCCAACCGCGACATGTTCGCTGAAGAGGAGTGTACCTACCTGATCAATTCCTAATAGCAATTTCTCACGAATACTATGAGTCTAACTCAGAATTCTTCACGAACTTCAAAATGCAAATAAATTTATAATCAGTTCCTAATAATACCTTATTGAAATACCGTGGCATTTGTGTATTTGAAATGTGTTCTGCTAATACATTCAATTCCTTATCGCTATCGCTTATCATTAGTTTGAAATGTATTTGCAATCTGTTTCTGACTGCAGTTTTCTAAGCGAATACGTTTATCATCAGGTATTATTTGGCAAATCTACAAAAAAATACTGCGACATTCATGAGTTCGATATGTATTTTGCAAGATCATTTATGCGTTGGTAATAGCAAATCCAAGGACACAACTCTACAGATACATTTTTAATTTAGAATCTCTATACTGATATAGGATGGTTTTCAGGAGACATAATTTTTCTTCTCGTGTACTGTGAAAAAATTTATGTGTGTTTGAAGAAATACCATTCAGATAAAAAACTTATATATTCCTATACATACTGATATAGGATACGTGTAGGCCAGTAATTTTTTTCAATTTGTAATTTTTGGAACATACATTATAAAGCCTCCTGAAGCCCTGAGTAATATGAAAGCTGATAGAAATCGCATAAAATCAGATTGAGGTTTCCTATTCAATCCTTTTCTCACTCTTTACACACGATTTCTGATAAGATCTCATCTTATAAATTCCACATAAAACCTCAACAAGCTTGTGATTCAGCATAAAATATAATTGTGATTGAAAATAAAATATTGTATTGAATATCGCTTCCTTCACAGCATTGCCTGATACGAAGACATTTACCTAACGATTACGGATACAAAGACTCATCGATTATATGAACTTATAAAAATCCTGAAATAGACTGAAATAAGAACATTCATGACATCTTCCAGTATTGATCGAAGTTCTAATTCCTCAATAATTGAAAACAAAAGTAACTCACAAAAACCAATACAAACACACACACAAAAGTGACATACTCTCTCATTTGGTCCCGTGAATTCTCGAAAATCGATTGTCTTATGGAAACTCATAAAATTCATTGCATATTGGGATAGTAATGTCTTATACAATCTCATTGGTTCTCAAATATTTCATTCCACATACATTCGATGAAGATTCTATGTAATCGGATCTGTGGTTCCTCATTCGACGGTATGAATTCCTGGAAGATATTTTGCTTATAATAACTTGTAAGATACGATTGTAATCAACACTCAATTTCACCATTAGCACTTGTAAATTTGCAGTCGTTTTGAATCGAATTGATGCTCATAAAGATCGCATTGAATCAGATGCTGGATTCCTTATTACAGCTAATAAATGCCGCCCTCACTGTTTCCTGTCTTTCCACACGATACCATATTATTTGTTGATTTCCACACATATATCATACCTTCTCAGGCTCGTGAATGAGCATGAAATATAATTAAGTATTGTGATTGGAAACCTTATACAAACAACTCACAAGATACGAAGGTATTGAGATATGTGTAAAATTGTGCCAGTCATTTTTAACCTTCAATCTTTGAAACACATAAACTTTACAGGAACTTATAGAACCCTATATATATCAGCAATGCATTGTCTATTTCAAACTCAAGAATCTTTATAAATCCAAATCAGCAATGAGGATGAAGTGGTGCAATATTCGAGATGAAAAATACTCACAAGTTTGTGCATCATGGCGGATGTTCAACCTCTTGGTGCGAACAAAGAAACAAATTCCGTTGCTAATCATGAGTAATGTTCACATCTATCCGAAAGTTATTTCAGATTGGAGCACTATCGAATCCACTACACTACACATGATATGACTTGCAATTTACACCTCAATTCTCAATAATAATTTCAGAATAATGAGTATTCTCTCGAATCAAAACAGAGAAAACTTTCTTCCTTCGCGAGCAACATAAACTAAAACAAATATGGCTGGCTAGTGGCTAGCTCAGTCTCAGAACTACCAACGCAAAAAAGTTACTGGTTTGTTACCAACTTAAATTTTGTATTCCACTCTATGTGGAGACTTAATGACTCTCCAAGTGAATTTTCAGATGTGAATCTATATGGATTTATGAGTAACCTATGTTATGAATCTGGCCTTGTTTTTCGGGTATTTATGTGGATCTATCAGTTTCTAGTAGGTATGAAAATATATAATAGTTTCTTGATGCAATGCTGATAGGAATTATAAGAATGTATGAGGATATAAAGTATATAAAATGGTTTTTATGTGATCGAATGAGGATTTATTTGGCAAAAATTCTCAGGCTTCTTCGTCTCTTCGAATTGTGTGCGTATTCAAGTTGAAATACCAGTACCAATATAAGAACAATTCTGGAAATATATAGGGTCGTGTGATTAAAAAAGAAAGATGATGAAAGATGGTCTGAAAATGTTTTGTAACGAAATTGTATTGGATATATAGAAAAAAATGGAAATCAATAATTTTTTTTCGAGAAAGTGACAATCAATATAATTATATTTTCAAATAAAATATACAGGGTATCTGTAAAAGATTCGGACATGGCTCGGCTGTGGACTCCTGGGATAGAAACAAGTTGATTTAGGCCAACTTACCTATATCCAAAATCGTCTCGTTGAGTTGGTACAAGGCGTTGAATTTTTTTTGGAAAAAAATAATTTTGCTCATAAAAAAAGAAGGCTGGGATCAATTTTCATGCTTTTTGGCATAGCATGTTCCTCAACTGTAAGTCACGTTTTGAGATGTTTTCGATCATCATCAGTGACCTGCAAGCATCATATCAGAAATTATTTATTCGCAAATGCGTTCAAGCACCGACTCTGATATTATATGAACACAAAAATTGTACTTACGCAATGGTGTCTTGCAAAATAGAAGTTATGGGCTATCGAAAATAACATTTCTCATACAAACTGCTGGTAACCTATAATATTAGAACCGTGTGTTCTCATTAGAAATTAAAAATCTTTGAACTGATTTTCTCATAAAAACTCATTTAATACATTTTGGATTGGGCATGCATTGTCTGATTGAAACTAGTAGACAAATTCCGCATAAAATCTCTTGTTTTAATAATATAATTATATAACAACTGTCAATCATTGCCATTAATCCTCATAAGATCTCATAATATATATTTTGTACTTGAAAATCTTGTACTATTAAAACTCACACAAACTTATAGGAAACATTTTATATGGGACATGAATTGTCTGATCCAAACTCGTATGAATCATCATAAAAAAATTCTGCGAAAAGGCCTCTAGATATATACCAGTTGTCATAACTATATATCCTCATCAACCCTCAAGAAGTCTTCAACACATTATATCCTCAGCTTGACGTATAAGATACGTTTCATTTCAGATCAGCATTGTCTTTACAAACCTCAAAAACATACACATCTCATTCAAACCCATTAGATACCATTCAGATTAGGCTAATCTTAACTCGTGAATCCTCATACCGAAATAACGCATAAAACATCTCAACATATGGGTACAGTCATAATGGTATATCCTTATCATCACTCATGAATTCTTGAACACATATTTCCTCATAAGATTCGTTTCATTTCAGATCAGTTTTCTCTCTTTCAAAACCTCTCAAATTCTCAGAATATACATCCTATATACAAACTGATCAGATAAATTTCAGATCTGACATGTATTGTCCAATCTGAACTTGTGAATCCTTATACAGGAATTCCGCATAAAACCTCTCAACATACCATTGAAGTCATAACGGTATATCCTTATCAACACTCATAAATTCTTGAACAAATATTTCCTCATGAGATTCGTTTCATTTCAGATCAGTTTTGTCTCTTTTGAAACCTTTCAAATTCCCAGAACATACATCCTATACAAACTGATCAGATGAATTTCAGATCAGACATGTATCCAATTTGAACTTGTGAATCCTCATACAGAAATTCCGCATAAAACCTCTCAACATACCATTGCAGTCATAACTGTATATCCTTATTAACACTCATGAATTCTGGAACACATCCAGCCTCAGCTTGACTCATAGGATACGTTTCATTTCAAATCAGTATTGTCTTTTCAAACTATAAAAATCTCCAGAACATACCCCTCTCATACAAACTAATTAGTTACCATCCAGATTAGACATGTATTGTCTAATCAAAACTCGTGAATCCCCATACAGAAATAACGCATCATTCATCTCAACATATGAATACAGTCATAACGGTAAATCCCTATCAACTCTCATGAATCCTTAAACAAACATTTCCTCATAAGATACATATCTCATAAAAACTGATCAGATACATTTCGAATCAGACATGTATTGTCTAATCCAAACTCTTGAATCCTTATACAGCAATCCCGCATAAAACCTCTCAACATACCATTGGAGTCATAATGGTATATCCTTATCAACACTCATTAGTTTTGAAACACATCAAGCCTCAGCATGACCCATAGGATACATTCCGTTTCAAATCAGTAATGTCTTTTCAAACCCCAAAAATCCTCAGAACTTATACATATCTCATACAAACTCATTAGATACCATTCAGATTAGACATGTATTGTCCAGAACTCCTGAATTCTTATACAGAAATAACACATGAAACATCATAACATACGAATACAGTTATAACAGTATATCCTTATCAACACTCATGAATTCTGGAACACATCTTACCTCAGCTTGACTAATAAGATACGTTTCATTATATATCAGTAATTACTTATAAGAAATTTCGAATACTTGACACCAAATATACCACATACAAACTCATTAGCAACCGATAGAATCAGGGCAGCAGTTCCCTATTGAATATCATAATTTATCGAACACTCTTTACCCTTACAAAAACCCATGAAATACGTTTAAGATTATATCTATATTGTCTCTTAAAAAATTATGATTACTCAATAATCATTTACCGCATTCGAGCTGATGAAAAACCTTTAATTTTAGAACCGTGTTTTCATATTTGAGCTCATAAACCTAGGAACTAGTATTCTTATAAACACTCATTGGACACATTTCAGATAAGGGATTAATTGTCTAATTGAAACTCGTAAAATCTCAGTTATTCTGAGTCACATGAATGCTAATAGAAATCGCATTAAATTAGATAAGGAATTCCTTAGTGAAACTCTGAAATCCTGAACTATTTTTTTCCTGGCGATACCCAATAGAATTCTATTTGTGAATTCCTACACATTTCTCATATATACTGAGGCGCATGAATGTTCATAGAATACTTTTCCAATTGGAAGTGCAATATCTTATTAAAGGTCATAGTCTCCTCAAACCACTTGTGCCTGATAAAAACTCTCATACTCCATATTTGCATTCCCTCATAAATCACATATTCTTATGAAATATCATTAAACCTTCTAGAAAGTTTATGTGCCAGAGATCATGTACTCATACGCTACAGAACTCGGTTATATATCCTTATTAATACTCATATTTTGTCTATATTTCTTCATGAGACTTCATCAGGTATTTTTGGCAGGGATCCTTCAGAATCAATTTTAGGAATAAATAACCTAACACAACAATCAGTCTTTTTTGGGGTGATTTTCTTTCAGCCACTCAAACATTTCTCGCTTCAAACTCATCTTTTCTTCATGACGTTTTTGTTTCCTATTTTCGATTTCTAGGAAACGGATTAGTTTCTTTGGCCTTTTACTTTCTCCTGGTGATAGGTTCCTATCTTCGGTATTCTCTTCTAATGCCTTCCTCTTGATTTTACCACTACTACTTGCCACTGCCACTGGTTCGAAATAAGGATCCTTTGAATAGATATTTTGGAATTCCCCATAAAATTTCCAGACAATCTTATCCTGTCCTGAAGTGATCAAATGTAATTTGACTTTATCATATGGTTTTTTCAGATTACGCCACTTCTCATCACATTTGATACCAGTTTTATTTACTCCTTGTGCTTTCAAATCCTGGCTTATTGAGTTCCAAACCTTTTTTTTTTGTAAATCTTGGGTTGTCAAATTTACTTTTATGCTCACTAAATGTAGTAATCAGTAATTTGACCATATCATCAGTCCATCCCTCAGTGAAACTCTCTATTCTCTCAGTAACACTGTTAGACCTGGTCTCAGGTACTGAATTGTTCGAACAATGTCGAAATTCCAAATGATTCTTAGGGTTCGGAGGAGTTTCTGGAGTGGCTTCAGCAAATATTTCGTTTGTTGAAAAGTCTCTGTTTACATTGTCTGCCTTCAAGAAACAATAATGACTTTCAATCAAATTATTAGCAATGATCTCTGATAATGCTCCAAGTTTGAAACTGCAGTGTCCACAAACTAGAACCTGATTTTCCTAAAAACAACAATGGAAATTGAAACCTACTTTCGCTATCAATTTCGCTATCAATGGAAAATAAAACTTACGTTTGCTTCTGAGAACATCTCATTCATTTCCATTGTGTTATTAGAACTAGTTACAGCTATTGGCAAAAATCAGAAAAGTTAATAAAAACACGGTGAAAATTACAATACAATTGACAGCAATTGACAATCAACTCACCGGACTCACCGATCTCGAAACATCGGTCGTTTCGGTAACAGATAATCAACCAAATTTCAGAAAAAATTCACTGGTTTTTCAGGAATATCACATTTACGGGACACAAAATAACCAACCAAAGTTACCAAGTCGATTTACGGAACATACATACAATCTTTTGATGATGATCCATCAAGAGCTGCAGTATGAATTGATACCTTGACCAGTATTCAAGTATTACATCAAGTACCTACCAGATGCATACATGTTGGAAACAGCTAGAACAAGGCTAGTAGAAGGTGCACAGGATTGGTATCAGTCTAATCGACTTGAGATGAACACATGGGAGGAGTTTGTTGCCAAGTTCAACACCACTTTCATAATACAAGAAAGTATGACCATCAAATGGAAGAAGATGGTTGAGAGAACTCAGGAGAGAGGAGAAAAGTTAGACATTTATTTCCATGAGAAGATAAAACTGTGCAAGGACCTCAATTTTATACTAAAAGAAATGAAGGAACAAGTGTTGATAGGAATATGGTCTAAACAAATGTGTATGATGCAATGTTTGCACTCAGAAATTTTAGCATTGAGCTCTGTTACTTCATGATATGCATGAATATGAAACAATTGACCAAGAAAGGGTGCATAGAATCCATAAGGAAAACAAAAATATACCCTCTGTAGACAGGTCAAAAAGAGAATCTATTAGTGCTCAATCTGATACTAGAAATCATAGTATCAATAACAGAGATAGTCTTGTCCCAGCTACAAATTATTTACCCCCAAGAGATAGAAATGATCGTCCTCTCTGTTTTAAATGTAAAATAAGGTATGGTCATGTATCAAAGTACTATACAGCAGAAAATACCACAATAATACCCAACAACCAGATAGAAGAAACCAAACAAGAACCAACCAACCTAGTACATCCAGGCCAAATAATCAAGAACCTCGTCAAGAACAAAGACAGAACTATACAGATAGGTCCGTTCATTTGAATGATGTAGTACCAAACCCAAGAGGAGCAAATATGAAGTATTTTCAAGAAGCCACTATTGATGAAAAATTCATAAATGCTTATGTGGATTTAGGCAGCCAATGTTGCATGTTACGTGAAGGAGATGCAGTAGAAATGGGGCTTCATTATGAAATACCAAATACTCCAATCAAAATGAGAGGATTTGGGGAAGGCTCAGTAGATCCAATAGGAGTGTTGAATGCAGAAATCATAGTAAATCAGGCCACAGCACAGACAGAAATTTTAATTGTACCTGATCAGTATCAGCAAGTACCCCTGATAATAGGTCAACCCTTTACAGAATAAGGCCACATTGTTGTTCTGAGAAAAAGAGATTCTTTGAGAATATTCGAAGACAATGAGAATATTTGCACTAATTTGCCAGATTTACCAAAGCAAAGGGTACATTTATGGGCCAAAGAAACAAGTGACATCCCATCAAACCTTGTAGGTTTCATTGCAGTGTATACTGAATCTGAAGAAAAAAGTGATTTGTACATAGAAAATAAAATACATAGAGATAAATGCATTCCTAGATGTATAGTGAATTTAAATGAAGAGGGTGATACAACAATTTCCATTGTATATAACTCCAGATAGTGTAGAAATTAAGATGAATGAGACAATTGCTAGAGCTGAATTATATGTAGAAGAATCCACAATAGATGCCCACATAGTAGAGCAAGAAAACAAGGTAGATTTTGATAGACAGCTAGATGAGATCACCATAGATGATATAAAGTGCAACAAAAATATTACCATTAAGAACATTGATGCCTTATTGAAACTGTTAAATGATTATGGTGATTGTTTTGCCAAAAGTATGTGTGATTTGGGTACCTCACATGAAATTGAATGTTAAATTGAAACTTCAAATGATGAACCTATTACCTTTAATTAGGCCATATAGACTCAGTCATAGTGAGCGTCAAAAAGTTAGAGACACGATTGAACAATAATTGAAGAGTGCAGGTATAATTGTTGACTCTGTTTCATTATATAGCAGTCCAGTTCTCATTGTCAAGAAGAAAAATGGGGATGAGGGGATGTGCATAGACTATAGGGGCCTTGATAAAGTGACTAGAAAAATGAATTTCCCATTACCTCTAATCGATGACCAACTTGATCGTTTAGCAGGTAATATGTACTTTACAGGCCTAAATATGATGTCTGGCTTTTGGAATTGTTATTGGTCCAGCTATTTTTCAAAGACTGGTTAACAAAGTTTTAGGACCTTTGAGGTTTACAATTGCCATGGCATATATGGGTGATATATTACTACCATATAGAACTGTTTGTGAAGGACTTGAGAATTTACAAGAAATAGTAGTGGTATTCAGAAGAGCAAATTTAAAGCTGAAAGTGTTACTTTTAACGAGAACAAATAGATTTTCTTGGGTATGAAATATAAGCAGAAGGAATACGACCAGGATCAAACAAGTGGGTACGTAGTTTTTGAAAGGTATCAGATTAGTCTAGATGTAGTTTTCATTAGGTTTTAGATTAGTATAGGGGTCAGATAATTTATACGACGCTATAAAAGCAGATGATATTTTATCATTGCTCATGTAAGATGGAAGTAGAGGCCATGGCACCATATCATGAGCATATTTTTATATTGAAACTATCATTGGGCACCAAAGATGTGTATACGACGCTATGAAAAGTTCAGAGAACTGGAGATTTTTCCCATAAACTGCGTACTTAGCCCACTCGACTGTCTTGGTTTTTCCACACAAACTACGTACCTAGCCCACTCGACTGCCAATAGGGACTAAAAAAACAAAGACAAAAATTAGTTAAAACAATGCCATATTTCTTCTTTGTGGGAAATCAAGACAGTCGAGTGAGCTAGGTACGTAGTTGATGGGCAAAAAATTAAGACAGTCGAGTGAGCTAGGTAAGTAGTTAATGGGAAAAAAATCAAGATAGTCGAGTGTGCTTTTTTTGCTTTCTTTTGTTTTTTGTTTCGTTTTCTATTGGCAAGTGATTATCTAGGAACTTGTAATTTTTTTAGTTTTTTCATCGTATCTCCCGAACTATTGAATTCAGAGGAAAATGTTATGAAGATTTTTTGTAGATTTTATCGAAAGGAATGATTTTGGTTCCATAACATTTTCAGATATTTTCAGTTGTTTTCGAGATATTTGGAATCATCTGAGAATAAAATGTTCAACACTTTTGTTCCATCTTCCAATCAACAAATCGAAAAAATATTTCATGGTTCAGTGGAAGTCGATGATCTTCATCTATCGATAATCTTTTGTTTTTTAATATATCTTCATGGTACCCTATGGGTCGTTAAATTTTTTTTTTCATATTTTTCACTTTATTTCCTGTACTATTGGGTTTACAAAAAAAATTATGGGTGATAATTTGTAGAAAATGTTCCAGTGGATAACTTTGCACTTCTGATAATTTTCGATTCTTCCATTTGTTTTCGATATATATTGAATTGAAAGGATTTCAAATTTTGATGTTTTGATTTTCATTTGTTTTTCCATTTTCCGATGGATGTACGGAAAAATGGTTGAATGATAATTTGTTGCGTCATCAAAGAGGTATACGGTGCATTTTTCAAATTTGGATTTAGTTTATTGGTTCAGGAGATATGTCGTTTTAAAGCGAACCGTGTTTTTCGGAAAATCTCCTTGAAAAACCCACTTGGAATTTTCCGACCCTGCTCAATTTCAATAGGCTTCGTCTCTTCCTGATAGAGGTTTTTTTCACAAAAAATGAAATCGATCAGACCACTTTTGCGATTTGTAGAGTGGTTACAAGGAACTTCCGGTGAAAAATCGAAAAAACCCGGAAAAACCACCTTAGAGTTTTCCGATTTCCTTCATATTTTAATGACATAATATTGTTTTGAGTACAATAAGATGGCAAAATTTCAAGTCGATATGTCAAAGGGTTCCGGAGATATATCGATTTATGATTAACACAGAGTACAGACAGACAGACAGACAGACCACACACAAAAACCAAAGTTGCTCAAAATTCGATGGGGATCATTTTCTCCAAAGCAACCTCCTAACCTAACCTAACCTCTATCTCGCTTAGTTTCCGAGATAGCATTTTTGGCACGGCCGTAGTATACTCCACTATGTATAGCGTCGTATAACAAGTTCAGAAGTGTGCTAGACTTTCCAGAACCTATAAATGTTACCACTGTAAGGCAATTTCTAGGTTTGACTAGTTCCTTTCGGCGATTCATCAAGAATCATGCCGTTTTAGCAAAACCTTTGAGCAAGTTGCTATGCAAAGATGCTACTTGGGAATGGGGAAGTAAACAAATAGACTTCTTCAATAGGCCTAAACATGAACTTACCTGATGCATGCAAGTTAGGACTTGGAGGAATGTTATTACAGATGTATGTATATCAGTAGACAAACCACATGTGATGAACAAAAATGTCATTCCAATGAATTGGAGACATTGAGTGTTGTATGGACTTTGGAACATCTACGAGTTTATTTGATTGGTATATCATTTACTATCATCACAGATTGTAACTCTCTCAGGAGCACGTTTGTAAAGAAGCATTTAATACCGAGGATGGGCCGGTGGTGGCTGAAACTATAAGAATTTCGTTTTGAAGTAATTCATCGATCTGGTTCTAATATGGGACATGTGGATGCACTATCCCGTAATCCAACAGGTGCACCTGAAGAAAATGATGTAGCTGATCATCTAGTATTGTTTAACACTTTGGAATAAGAAGATTGGTTAGTAATAGCACGAAGAAAAGATCCTCAATCAAAAATGAATGTAGATACTTTATCAAAAAAGAATAAAATCATGAAGGAAGAAAAAAGAATTGAAAATGAGTACGAGATGAGGAATGGAAGGCTGTTCAGAAAAGATAATAATATGGGTCGTGCCTAAAAACGTTCAATGTAGAATTGTGAAGAAATGCCATGATGATTTGGGACATTCAGCTATTGAAAAGACTGTAGCAAAAGTACGAACGCTTTTTTGTTGGCTCGAATGAGGAATTATATCAAAGGATATATTGGATCATGTCTTGATTTTATTTACCATAAGGTTCCAGCTGGGAAAAAAACAGACAAGTTATATAGTATTGATAAAATTGGAATCCCTTCCCATACTTTACATTTGGATCACCTTGGACCATTTGTATTTGTCGATGGATTAACAAAATTCACCTTTTTCGCCTAGAAATCAGTTTGCTGTGTGTGTGGAAAATTTTTCGATTTACCGTGTGAAGACTTGTGTTACGGGTGTGTAACGCAATCTCGCAGGACATTCGACAGTTTTACGAGGACTGCTTCTACCGATTGTAGGACATTCTTCAACGCGAACTTTGTGCGTTCGAACATTGCTTCTACTGTAGTAGGACTACTTCGGAGACAAATTTCGTAATATTCAGTGCAATCAATAGGACAACAAGTGAAACTGCTCCTAAAAGTTTTAGGACAACCTAACAAGTGTTTGTTCCAAATTTGTGCTTCGTTGGGACTGAATAAGTCTACAAAACGGGTGAACGACAGCATCCATATTTCTTGCAATCTTTCGATCAAACAACAGCTCAGAGTGAAGTCGAAATCGAAAATATGGCTAACGTTGCGTTAACGCAGGATCAATTCCAAGAACTCCTGTCCCGTTTGGCAGTCGCTAATGCTACGACCACTGGAAATTTTTCAAGATGTTCTTCCCGATTCGACGGAAACAAAGACGCAGATGTCAATGCATTTGTCGATGCGATCGAGGTATACAAGGATTGTACAAACATTTCCGATGAAAACGCGCTCAAGGGACTACCTATGTTGCTTGATGGTTTCGCAGCTAAGTGGTTCCAAGGAGTTAAATCAACCTTGACGAATTGGAAAGATGCAATTCAACTGCTCAGATCGACTTTCGGACCAACTAAACCACCATACCGTGTTTATCGCGAACTGTTTTTGTGTGAACAGGATATCAAAACAAAAACAGATGTGTTTATTTGTAAGGCTCGATTTATTCTAGCTCAATTACCGAGTAACACATTGACGAACTTGCAAGATTAAGGAAACAAGTGAGAAAGAAATTCAATAGTGCAAAAAAATCAGGAAGGTGGGATGAATACAAGACCGCCTTGGCCGGATACAAAAAAGCGATCAGCAAATCTAAAAGAGACTCCTGGAGGAAGTACTGTGAGGAGATAGAAAGCACTCAGGAATGCGCTAGACGCCAAAGGATACTCTCCAAAGATTCGAAATGTACAATATACTCTCTTAAGAACGAACAAGGAGAGTACACAAATACAGGAAAGAAAACAATAAAAGAACTCTTCAGAGTTCACTTTCCTGGATCTCAAATAGTTCGGACACCTGCTATGGGAAACGAAAACGGACTGGGGGCCCTATTGAGAGGATCCAGGGAAAGTTGGAACATAGCTAAAGAAGTGGTGACCTATGATAAAGTCGAATGGGCAGTTAACTCATTCGAACCCTTTAAATCACCAGGACCAGACGGGATCTACCCAGCACTGCTGCAAAAGGGAACAGAACCACTGATAAGGTGGCTCTGCAATATACTAAGAGGAAGTTTAGCTCTTGGATACATACCAAGAATTTGGAGGAAAGTGAGGGTCACCTTCATACCGAAACCTGGAAGAACTGGACAGGAAACGGCGAAGTCCCTCAGACCAATTAGTCTCATGTCATTCACACTGAAGACTTTAGAGAAGCTGGTAGACAGGCACATGAGAGACGGCGCACTGGTAGAAAACCCACTGCACCGAGACCAATATGCCTACAGGACCGGTTGTTCGACAGAAACGGCACTCCATAAACTTGTGGAAAGGGTGGAAAACACGCTGGAAAATAAAGAGGTATTATTAGCGGCCTCCTTAGACATAGAAGGAGCCTTCGACAATACCTCAATAAACTCTATAATTAGAGCTCTCAGACAGAGAGGAATCGAGGAACCCTGTGTGGCCTGGATAGACTCAATGTTGAGAAACAGAACGATTTACACCACTGTGATGGGAGAGACCGTAGAGGCCAGGGCGACCAGAGGATGCCCGCAGGGAGGAGTACTCTCCCCACTTCTGTGGAATCTGGTTATGGACGGGCTACTGAGGGTACTCAATGACAGTGGACATAGAGTCCTTGGATACGCAGACGACATAGTAGTCTTGGCACAAGGAAAGTATAATACCACAGTCGGAGATCGTATGATACAGGCTCTAGAACTGGTAACGGAATGGACGGATCAAGAAGGGCTGAATATCAGTCCTCACAAGGCCACCATGATAGCATTCACACGAAGACATAAACTAGAGGGATTAGGTCCTCTTAAACTTCGAGGCGAAACAATCCAGTTGAAAGAGGAGGTCAAATACCTCGGGGTGATATTAGATCCGAAACTGACTTGGAACCAACAACTGGAAAAGACAACCAAAAAAGCGGTAACGTCACTGATGATGACCAGACGCTCTTGTGGGAAGAAATGGGGACTGAGACCAAACATGCTGTTCTGGTTGTACAACAGGGTGGTGATGCCTTCCATAACATATGCCTCTCTGGTATGGTGGAAGAAGACACTACAAAGAGGAGCTATAACAAGACTGAGCAAGATACAAAGACTTGCATGTCTAGGAATCACGGGGGCTATGAAGTCAACGCCAACCGCAGCCATGGAAACACTACTGGATCTGCCTCCCCTCCATTTGATGGTACAGCGGGAGGCGAGACTTGGTGCCCTAAGACTGCAAAATACACTGGGCAATGTTAACATAGGAACAGGACATATGAGCATCGTCAGAATAGTGAACAGGGACATACTTAATATGAGAACAGATCACATTTCGAAACGATATATATTTGACACTTCATTCAGAGTGTCCATACCAGACAGATCTGAATGGAATGACGGAGAACTCAGCACCATACTGCAGGGAAAGATCTGGTATACAGACGGGTCCAAGACTGCGAATGGGTCAGGAGCAGGAGTATACTCCAAACATCCGGAAACTAGCCTCAGCTACTCATTGGGGAAGTACGCTTCAGTTTTCCAAGCAGAGGTGTACGCAATTCTCCAATGTGCGGAAGAAAATAACAGGAGAGCTGTGGAAAACGAGCAGATCCGTATTATGTCAGACAGTCAAGCGGCACTCAAGGCAATAGAAAGCCAGGAAGTGACATCTCGACTGGTATGGGATTGCAAGAGGGAACTGAGAACTTTGGCAGACCGGAACTGCGTCAAGCTAATCTGGGTGCCAGGTCATCAGGGGATCGCTGGCAATGAGAAGGCTGACGAACTCGCAAGAAGAGGGTCGGACAACGAGCCAGATCCAGGACAGACTCTTGGAGTACCAAAACGTACAGCACGAGGGTCAGTTAAAGACTGAATTCAGGCAAAACACAAGAGCTACTGGGAAAACATCCCAAGAAACAGACATGGGAAACAATACATTAAGGAACCAAGTCATAAACGAACTGTAGACCTGCTCAACTTGAAAAGAGCACAGATAAAAACTGTTACGGGACTCATGACTGGCCACGCGCCAGTAAAGGAGCATCTCACCAGAATGGGACTGTACAATGGCGACCCAAGCTGCAGATTATGTGGCAAGGAACCAGAAACAGTAGCACATATACTGTGCCGATGTGAGGCATTGAACCGCAGAAGACAGAAGATCTTTGGGCAACCAGTTGGCGAACCAGAAATATTCAACTCACATCCAGTGAAGGATTTGTACAGACTTGTTCAAGGTACAGAGATAATGGAGTGGGCACAATAAAGAACATTAGGTAAGATACAATGGGCCACCATAGGCCTAAGTGTCGTCGGAGACATGGTCAGACGAGCCTACAAACGGGGTGGAGTTTTTAGTGGGTAAACCCTGGCTAGAGTCAGGGGAGTCCCACACTACCATATGGGGGATAGGACCCATATGGTGTCCATAAAGGATTTAAACCACCTCGACAAAAACAAAAAAAAAAAAAAAAAAAAAAAAAACACATTGACTCAAAACATTCAATTGGATATGGTGTACGGATTATTGCACAGGAAAATTCGTGAGAAAGTGCCGAGAGACAACGTCAACTCTTTTGATGAACTTCTTACGCAAGCGCGCGTGGCAGAAGAAAATTGTGACATTTTCTTTGATTCCAACGATTCAGTAAAGTATGAAAATAATCTTTCTACGAAAAAAAAAGGTGTTCTTACTGCCGAAACCCTGGCCATAACAAAGAAGAGTGCCGTAAATTAGCAAAATACCAGAACAAAACAGCAGAATCTACGAGTAAAACTAACGTGCCTTCAACGTCAAAACAAGACACTTCATCAGTAGCTGCCGTTTCTCCAGGAACTTCCAGCACTACTATACATAAACTTGCTTGTTACGGATGTGGTAATCCTGGTTTCATTCGTAGTAATTGTCCGAACTGTACGTCAAAATCAAGAGACAATCAGGTGATGTCAACCGAATTCTTTTGTAGTTCTTTCATGAAAACGACGTCAGCACACGTCCGACCTCTAGTCCCACTGAATATTAGTGGCCATAATGGTTTCGCATTCATAGATACTGGTGCAAAATCCAGTGTTGCCGGACACATGCTGGCGAATCTGCTAATCAACGATAATGTTCCATATACTAAAGAACAATTGAATATGACTCTAGCAGATGGTGTTCAGCGGAATGTACAAGCACTTGTTTTTCAATCCAAAGTCGTACTAAAAAATAAAACAGTTAGCCTTAAACTCATTTCAGTACCAGAACATGAACATAGTAGAACTCTATTGGGTGTAGATTTCATCAAAGCAGCAAACATTGTTCTTGATCTACCCAATAACCAGTTTTATTTTGGTGACGACCCCAACACAGTACATACATTTGCCTGCGAAGAAAGTACGATGCCCCCCACCTCATGTACTTTGAACTCCATAAAGTTTGGGGAAGTAAAACTGAGGAAAGATGAAGGTCTATCACTTCTTCCAGATGAACGTGAAAATCTTGATGCTCTGATAATCGAGAATGCTGCTGTATTTTCGGCCAGAGAGGAACCGACGCCATTCGCTGAGCATGCTATCACACTGATGGATGATACTCCGATAGCTGTGCCACCGTACCGCATGTCTGACCCGAAAAAATGTATATTGAAAGAGGAATTGGACAAACTCCTGGAAAATGGCACAATTGAAGAGTGCGAATCACCATATGCTGCTCCGGTAGTCTTGGTACCTAAAAAGGATGGTAGTACTAGGCTGACTATCGACTACAGAGGATTAAATGCAATCACCAGAGCAGATCGCTACCCTCTTCCCAGGATTGATGACCTCCTCCACGCCGCTAAACGAAGTGCCTATATGTCAACATTGGATCTGAAATCTGGGTACCATCAAGTTTCGGTACGTCCCTCGGACCGTGACAAAACAGCGTTTGTCACACCATTCGGAACATACAGATATACCCGCCTACCTTTCGGACTACGAAACGCACCTTCAACATTCCAGAGGTTGATGGACAGATTCAGGTCAGGTCTACAGAGTATGCTGTTATTGGTATATCTAGATGATCTGATCGTGATCTCGTCTGATTTTTCGGAACACATCAGCGACCTCAGAAAAGTATTCCAAAGATTGGAATTGTATAAGCTCACTCTGAACAGAGGAAAATGTTATTTTGCCTGCCAGTCCGTACGATATCTCGGACATATTATTTCACCCAATGGGATACAACCTGACGAATCCAAGGTATCTGCTATTCTCAATATGCAGTCGCCACGAAATGTCAAGCAGCTTCTGAGTTTCTTACAAACCTGCTCTTGGTTTAGGAGATTCATTGAAAATTTTGCGGATATCTCTAAACCATTATCGAAGCTGACGAAAAAAAATGCAAAATGGATCTGGGGACAAGATCAAATCGAATCGTTCAATACCCTGAAGACAAAATTGAGCACAGCACCGATTCTTCGCCAAGCTGATCCTAGACTGCCATACCTGCTACGCACAGACGCTTCAGCATATGCTCTTGGTGCATGTTTACTCCAGGGGGAGGAAACAGATGAACGTCCTGTCGAGTACGCCAGTCGCCTACTTACCTCCGCTGAAAAGAATTATTCCACGTCGGAGCGAGAAGCACTCGCAGTAGTGTGGGCCGTTCAGAAATTCAGAGGATATTTGGAAGGTGCCACTACGATTGTACAAAGCGACCATCAACCGCTCAAGTGGTTAATGTCCCTAAAAACACCTAGCGGTCGTCTAGCCAGATGGTCGTTAGCACTGCAATGCTTTGACCTTCGAATTGACTACATAAGTGGTAAATCAAACGTAGTTGCAGACACTCTGTCACGACCTCCGATCGAAGAAACAGAGATAAATACAGTAACTATTGATTTTCCTACTCGCTCATCAAACGAAGTTCGTACAGAACAGCTTGCAGACCCAGAATTGGAAAAAATCATCACCTGTCTTGAAAAACTCACTACTGAAGTCGACTACAAGAAATGGGTGGAGAGAGGATTTATTATGAACAATGGTATACTATATAGATATGCACCTGCACAGTTCGAGATACCACAACAATTGCTACAACAAATGTAGTTAAAGATATTTTTAGCATTGTAGGAAATCCTTCCCGAATTATCACAGATAGAGGTACAGCCTTCACAGGAAATAGTTTCACTACTTTTTGTGAAACTAAATGTGATTAATATTCAGAATGCAACTTCCGCAGCCAGGGCCAACGGACAATTTGAAAGAATCAATAGATTTCTGACACCTGCTCCAGCTTCCCTTTGTCAATCACCAGAAGGGACAGATTGGGATGAACATGTAGGACGAATACAGTGTGGTATTAATACTACACTACACTAGGCTATAAAAACAACCCCTTTTGAACTAGTATTCAATTTCAAGCCAAGATGTTTGGATAATGATGTTTTGTTTGATGAACTAATTCAACAAAGTCAAGAAAATATGAGTACGAAACGAGAAGAAGCTTATTTGGATATAAAAGAAGACCAAATGAAGCAGAAAAAAGATATGATAGGAAAAGATGTACAGCACCAAGTTATAATAAAGAAGGAGATATGATTATGATAAGAAGAGAACCAGGAGCAACATGATGAGAATCAAGAAGATTATTGAGTAAATATAGAGGCCCATATATAATCACTAGAGTATTACCCAATGATCGTTTCCAAATTGAAAAAATGCCAGAAACTCAACGCACACAGACATTTTACAAGGAAATAACTTCAATTGATTCCATGAAGCCCTATAACCAATTCTACTTTGAAGAAGATTCGGACAGTGAATCTGAAGTTGAGATATTCCAAGAAGATGTTCAAGAAGATGCCCAGATGGATCAAGAAGAAAGCGATGATTGCATGCAAAAGGAAAGCAATGCAGAAGAGAAGAAAGAAACCAGTCCGAAGAGTGTATCAAGAAGACAACCCATGCAACCCTCGTATCTACAAGATTATATTCTAGAATAGAGTTTTCGAGGGCGAAAATCTGAAAGGATGGCCGAATGTTATCTTAAGTTAATCTTGATCTTTGATTTCTTTATTTTTGTGTTCTGTGCCCATGCACATATAATTGTTGTTCTATGACGTCTGTGAGGAACGCTAGGGGCATTCTATTAGAGAGTCTCTAATAGAGACCATAGAGACGTGAACATCATGTAGTAGATTTATTGTTTATTGAGCCGAAATGAAAGTGAACTTTACAGAGACGTTCATTCAATTCAGTTATATAACAATATACTATTTCGACATATTCAATTGGAACAATCAAAATCCACAAAATCCAAACACATTCATCTATGGCATACAATTTGCTGATGATACAGCCATTATAAGTCATCATAAATCACTTGAAAAAGCAGTTGAAGAGTTACAAAACGCAATTCGGAATACTATGAGATGGTGTGACAAGTGGAGGCTAAAACCAAATCCAGAAAAATCCCAACTGATACCCTTCAATAAAAAAATTTCAGATGATTCACCCACGGTAACTGTGAACGATCACGTAGTGAGAACTAGGGCATTAGTTGAATATCTGGGAGTGCACTTAGATCAAAAACTAAACTTCAACCATCATAACCAGTTGATGAAAAAAAAGTGCATCACAAGAGCTAAACATTTTCGAAGCCTAACCTACAAGAATGAAGGAATTAGCAAAAGAACTGCAGCACATATTTACAAAACCATTTGCCGCCCAATTCTTGAGTATGCTCATCCAATATACATGAACACGAAGAAGACGGCATTGAACAATTTGGAAGTAGCAGAAAGAGCTAGCCTGAGAGCCAATACCAAAATCCGGCACCCTCAAATTCCCATTCACCATCTATCAAACGATCTTTGCGACCTACCTCAACGCTCTAAAAACTTAGTCGCACATAAACCGGCTGTCAGAATGACAGACGGATAGTTTGCCGCTCGCTACAGTGGAGATGGCAGGTTCAATAAGAAGAAAAATCGTTGAAGAGAATTCTCAATTAAAATGGGCGCCAGCTGAATTTAGCCCTGGCAAACACCCTTATGCCTCCAGATTTTAGCACCAAGTACGAGGAAAAAGGAAAAACCCCGAGTGTCAGTGGGGTTTGTTTCCTCTATAACCTACCAAGGTGTCTCAGATTTCTTATATCAGACCTCATTTCTGTTGAGATGTCTGAGAGGTTAGGTTATGTTATAATGGTTCAACTGGTCGTTCTTGCTAGCTGGCTTTATGCAGTTGCTTGGGTGTACACAGGTATTTGTAGTGGGTCGTGAAATGATTCGAAAAGGTATCGAATATGCGAGTAATTATCAGATTTCTTTATTAAATTATAAGCACAGTTTCTCAACCATAATCATGCCAACCGTGGCCAAACAAATAGGTACGAAAGAAAAATGTGTGATCGCAGCGGAGTGTAACACTCTGCCTCAACGCTTGCGACTCACTGCCTACCCCCTACATGACCAGTCCCTCTAGTCTCGTACATTCCCTTTCACCTCACTTCGCGCACCCCTTGCCAACTATCGCACACCAGTGGCGGGGTTCCAAACCGGCACATATTGAAATCCCGAAGACAGCAGTAATTTTTAAACGTATACTCAAAATATGCTAATGACAAACCCAGTACGTTTCAAAATATGAATTTCATGTAGGCAGAAAATATCCCAATTTATGGATGAATGAAATATTCATGAATATCTACCAATATATATATATACCATACGACACCATCAGCATGTGCAAAAATTATCGAAGGAAGTGACTCAGTGACAAAGTGTCTCTGTCCAAGCTGTCAAATTCTCAGCACCATTAACTAGATATGTTCTACTGACGATTGAGGTGCACCTACACTTATCAAGGTTCAGTGAAAGGTGGATATATGTATGGTGAAATAGCTCCCTCTTACAAAACCCTAGACATTTTTGTAGACCTCTGGCCTACTTGATTATGTCGAATTCTATCACCGTAGTAAGGCCGCGCAAAACTAACGCTAGATGGCGCTGTTCCCGATGTGATCTTGCTACACAATGGTTGTTTTGTTTTGTTGTTTACATTCACGTATATTGATTCGTAATTTAAAAACATTGAGAAAAAGTGATTGATTTAATGAAAAAGACGTGAAATTTTCATTATATCTGTGAATTATATGTGGCACGATGTTCCCTACGCCATCTACTGTCAATCCGGTGCGGCCTTGCTACGGTGTCCCTAACAACACGAGTACATCCTAGGGACTTCCCAGGGACGTCCCTAATTTCGAATAAGGACATCCCAGGGATATCTTTTCTGGGACAAAGTACATACTAGGGACGTCCCAGGGACATCCGCTTTCAGACAAAAAGGACATCCAAGGGATGTCCCTCCTGGTACGTCCCTGGGATGTACCGAGTACAAAGAAGGGATATCCCTAGGACGTCCCAAGGATATCCCAGGGACATCCCTTCGACAAAAGAAAAAAAAAGTAGGTCTAGTTGGGATTGAACCCGGGACCTTCAGCTTATCAGGCACGCACCTTACTCCATTGGCCAATATGCCTTCTGAAGATTCATGTATTGAACAGATTTATAAACAGGACAACTACAGAAACCTAAACTGTTAGGATTCGGGTATAATTATTATCATTCTTCGGTATTTAAAAATGAGGGGCATTATGCATTTACGATTTCTGTTTGCGAAAAATGTTCATTTCTTGAGAAGTTTTGTGACTATATTCTTTATTTCCATCACAATTATTTTCCGGAAGAGATACATTTTCGAAAAAATTCGACTCAATATTTTGATGATATTGAATGACTCTCTGATGTGAAGAATGGATATCAGATATTCCAGGGACACGAATGGGATAACCTAGGGATGTACCAGGTGGGATGTCCACTGGACAACTACTGGCGGGACATCCCCTGGATGTCCCAATCATTTCCTTGTACCGCGGGACATAAAAGGGACGCACCTAGGACATCCCTGTGTTGTTAGGGGTGTTTCGCGGTCTACACGTTTTGGAAAGAAACAATTGACAAGTGGTTACACCAGTCTATTTTCATCATAGTTCAGAGTATATATCTCCACAGCCACACCTTAGATCCAATTACTTGCACACTCACAAATTTGACGTCACTCATTAGGGAGTTAAAGCGATGCAGAATGCGTAAGCGTAAACGTAGAATTTGACATCTAAGCATGCTCGGTGCATATACCTACTAAATATATACGGATAACATCCTATGTTTCCAATGGTCAAAAGTGAAGCCAGTTTTGAGGAAACAAATGACAGTCTGCGGGTGCAAATACCTATTTGCGCATGCGCGAAATTTGTCAAATTCACGAGTCAAAATGGAGGATGAATTTCATTTAAATTTTATTTATATATTATTATGTTGTTGAAGTTTCTTTCCGATGCCTCTGAAAATAATATTCCTCCGCGAAAATGTTTCAGATAGCAGAAAAAGTACATCAAAGCATTGATATTGATGTCAAAGCTGTCAGTGGAATGGGGAAAACAATGAGAGCCACATTCCACATTTGATTCCAATCATTTTTATTTCGAAATTTCAGCGATTTGAGTGCTTTTGAAAATCGGCCGATGGTGGAAGACGAACAGGTATACAAAGCAAGAAATAATGTTAATTTGTTGAAGTGAAAAGTATACAGAAACTTGAGATCTTTGAGCTCTTGGTTTGTGTATGCTGAAGCCTCATGAAGTCAATTATGCTCCATTGATCCTTTTGCTTACTGAAATGTCAACTACATTTTTAGGTAGTCATAAAGAACTGCAGAACTGGAAGAATTCAGTTGTGAAGCTCACACCCAAGCAAGTGGTGAAGAAAGTCAGGTATAGATGTGATGTAACTAGCTTTTACAATCAAAGGAAGACAAAGATTGAAGAAACTGTTCCTACAAAATTAATCATGCTGTTGGTGAAAAAGAATAATTCTGAATTCTTGGTGAATTGTAAGTCTTATATAATATCTAACTTCCATAAATAGGTAACTGATATTCATTTTCCAGATAACAAATCAACTGCCCTACATAATTATATTTCTACAATGAAGCAGGAAGAACAACTTTTGAAAAGATTCCATTACTATCAGAATCACACTTGAGCATGGTCTTGAGATTGAGAATAATGGAGATATTTCATTTAATTCTTATTCCTTGTATAGAATTAGAAGCTTTAAATTATTCACAGTGTTAATCATATTCTGGTTTATATGTTGAAATAAAGCAAAATTGAGTAGGTACTCATTACATTTTTTATTATAACAGAAAAAGTGAAAAAAAAAATTCATTAGATTGGCTACTGAAATTGCACTTGTCTTTTCTATGGAAACATCATAGCCACTTTCACAAGATCAGTCCTGGTGGGAGTTGCATCAGCACTCTGGTAAGCAAGTTCACTCCTTCCAGCATCTTTGTCATTATCAGATTCATTTGATCCTCTTACTGAGGATGATTTGGTTGATTTAGCTGAAGAAGGATTAGAGTCATATTCTATTTTTTTATGTATGTGACCTTCCTCTTTCCCATTCATATCCATTGATCACAGGTTTTACATTTTGATGCATTGTAATTGGTGAATTCTGTGGAGGTATGTAATCTGCATCACAGAAAATGTACCAACTTCTGCAATTGTATTTGGAATCCCTTGAAACTTGAAAGAAAAGCACATTACATATAACACTGTAAAGATATTTTTCTCAAAATGAAAGAAATTACCTTCATAATCTGTTTCTGAGAATAAGTATCTACAGACAGGCACATATATTTGTAAATGGGCTTCCCAATTTTTATAATGTTCTGCCACACTTCGTATAATTTTGCATATTATGTTGGGAAGCTGTACATTTGTATGTTTATAATGTCTTGCACTTGTTGGCCATTATTGGAAGTATTCTGAGACAATAAAAAACTTCAGCAAACTCGTTCCAAAACCGCGAATTGAAGCTGTTTGCTTCCTCAGATCCACCAAAACTTCGCAAATATGAATTCCAGTGAAGTCTCGGTCATGATTTCTTGTCTGAGGCTTCAGATTCAGAATGGATTCAGATATCAAAATAAACATTGAATTTCAGGTTATGTACTAAATTCTGTCGATTTTCAATAATGATCATACGTTTACTGAAGAGGGCATCAAATTCGTATAGCAATCGTCAAACTCATGTCGTTTCTAATTTGGAATTGACGCATGCGCATAAGTCTATTAATCCCCGGGGACTATCTTTTGTTTTTATTTCTGGCATCAACTATGAGATCTTGTTATCCATATAGTTATTTATACGTATATGGCTCGGTGTCGAATTTCCTACGCCAGGAGATACGTCCGACGTATGTTTACGTATTGCTACGCTGGCGCTGAACGCAAATCGTATTGAACCGACCCAGCAAACATGATTTTTGCGGCCCTCTAAAGGTACAATGAAACTTGCCGGCGAGCAGTAACAGTGGTCCTCTATTGTACAACTAAGTTGGGCCGGCTAGCCCGTGTCCCGGCGGCCGACTGCCGACCGCCTCACTAGAGCCATCAGTATGCCGCTTATTACGTTGCAGGGCTTCTGGTGGGCAGAAGCAAGTACTCAAATGTACTGCATTCATGGCATATCTTCGGCCCGATTGAGACTTTTCAGAGACTGCCATTAATTGGCCGCTTGAGTATTTTCATTCCCCCGATAGAGGAGTCTTTCAGGGCCGTTGGTTAACGGGGTTGAATGAATTCAATATTCATAGTATTCTGTTTTTTGATGTCCCATTTTTCAACTAGGTTTGTCAAAGATTAAATAGGGTAATGCACATATCTCAGTGAAAATAGGTTTTTTGATAGGTATTCCAGTTTATATCACCACTTGGAAAGCAACGTATCTCATTTTCACTCAGATTTGCATCACTCTCTCTTTATTTTCAAACTGGTTGAAAAATGTGGAACTTCAAAAAACAGAATTGAGGTCTCCGAGTTTTTTGTGAATCCTCTGGGTGAAACAGAAATGTGGAATTCACTCCTTACCTGAAGTTGTTGAATAATTACATAAAAATCTCTTGAGATGGCATTCTGATATCACAGTTATTTCCAGGAAACTAGCAGTATAAATACCCCATACAAAAACAAGAACTGAAAATATCCATGTGTGTATATTATTGCCATGATCACAACCAATACATATCACAACTATGGAAATATCAAACATCTTAATTCTAGTTCTACATATCACTATGTATCCTCATTGTTTCAAAAAGTTGCTAACGCTAGGTCAAAAATTACATCACCTATGTACCTACCTAATAACTTGAAAGGTATATGTAGGTAATCAGTTATTATATTGATCAAGTTATTGTCAACAATGATGTTCAATCTACAAGAAAACAATTTCCAGATATGGAGAACCTTACTCTTCATCATATTGATATGAGTGTTGCCTGGAAGTGAGATATCATATACCATGAAATGATTCATATCATATAGTCTGGATCATTGTGTGCTTTCTTCATTGATATCTGTAATTGATGGGCTTCTGGTTGTTGATTTCGTAGCTGAAAGATTGAATTCATTCTCTACTAATCCAAAACATGCAACCTTATACATACCTGCAGTATTGAAATATAACTGTTTCTTCAAGTAGCTATCTTTGATTTTCGTTTTGATTCATATGTAATGAAAGCTCATGCATCTTCAAAGTCCTCAATTATTATATTCTTCTGTATCCGCTGAACACGTCCAAACTATTATTGCATCTGTTTGTCCAATGGTGTTTGTTAAATTATTATCTGAAATAGAATTTTTTAGCTGTGCAAGTTTGTATATATATTTGTTCCTCACTCACTCTGTATTTATTTCAATTCCCTTCTATTTTGTATAAAAATCCACAAGAAAACCAAACACGAACTGAACCATATCTGAACACAGTACTAAAATCTCTTTTGAGAGTGTTGAGACAACATAAACAAAGAAATCAATATACGCCATACTGAATCATTGTTACCACTGCAAAATGATCAAAATAAAAATTCACGCGAGCGAGGGATGCCAACGTTGAGTGAGTGATGATGGCACACTCCGTTGAAATTTTGATGGCCCTTTGACTTGGATACATACAGCGGAAAACTAGCGACTGGGAAACAGAGGCCTATAATAAGTATGTGTACATTCTGCCTTCGTCACATAATCCTTCGAAATTATTTGGAGGGCCTTTCGAGGCATGCCGACATCGACATTTGCCCGCCGTTCTCGCCATGGGCCCGGCTTTCTACCGCCTTTCGATGTTTGCTGGGGAAGGCGTTACCTATCTAAGCGAATACAAACGATAACTATCCGGTTTTTACTTCAACCTCACTTTTATCACATGAAATCACATTTATTTTTTATTGCGCTTCGTTCTTGTGTTGTGCTTCGAAGAAATCATAGACAATTCAAATGAAAGAATTCTCTTTTCTTTGAAAGATGATTCGCATCTAGCAAGGGAAGTTGTAGGCCATAATCCCTCATCCAAATGAATATAATGTAAACTACTGGAAAACTTATAGCTTCCTGGTATTCCTAGGAATCCTAGGGCTCTAGCTAATCTTGGAATGTCATTTTTCGCAAATCGAAATAGATTTTTACATTCTATTTCAAATAAATTGTTTTAATTGATATCTCTATATAATTCCCTTCGATTACCTAAATTGTCGTTCTCATTCTCATTCAGTACATGAAGGATGAACATATATCATCTAGTATTGATTGATATATTACGCTTACTATAGGTCATCGTCACTACTAGCATCGCTATCATTTGTAGCTTCGGATATCAAAATCTCTTCCATTTTGCAACGAAGGGTTTGCAGCAACAAATATCAAAGCAAGCGAGGACTAACAAATCAAAATAATTGAATGAAAAAGTAAAATAGGGTTAAAATAAGTCTGGTCTTGTATCTTGTATGTACGTAAAACATGTACGTACCATACGGTAGCTTTAACGTTACTTTTCATTGAATACGTACGTATTTCTATTCACGTTTACGTCTATACGTAATTGGAAGTTTTTGTTTTGGCTTTTACTCCCTATTGTATCTAGTGAGCATACGCTGGTAATTTT
The DNA here is from genome assembly GCA_918026855.4 of Phaedon cochleariae. Taxonomy (NCBI): domain Eukaryota; kingdom Metazoa; phylum Arthropoda; class Insecta; order Coleoptera; family Chrysomelidae; genus Phaedon; species Phaedon cochleariae. The sequence continues at coordinate 40,772,936 of OU896709.1, read as the reverse complement.
AACATACGCCGACAGGCAGGCAAAACCAGTTTATATCGATCTTGGCGCTGATGAATTATAATTATAATTCATAAGACGTAGGCCCAGAGACAGGATTCAGGAAGTTGTTCGCTGCTTATGTCTGTCTCGGAACAGGATTCTAATAAGTTGTTCGCTACATATGAAATAGGAATTACGGTCGAAATGAACTGTAACAACTTCTATATCGGCTGACCAGGGTGCAACCAATTTCTGAGAGACTGAAAAAGCTAACATTGAAGTTTTCCAAAAACGAATCCAATCTCTAAATTATCCAATTCCAGTGTTTACAGAGAGATTCAACAGTGAACCCAAGAAGGGAGTTTTTGGAAAACACACTATTGGAATGCTTGATCAATTCAGAAGACTGCAATTCCTTCAAAATTCTTGACTCACAATAGACTTTTCTTCTATTTTTTACACTAGCAAACTTAATAAATCCATATATCTTGTCCATACAATGATGATGAATTTAAACTCAATTTATAATCACTGTGTAACACAGGCTGAAGGACCTTGGTCGGTAGCCTTTTGGGTATCCAATAAAGCTCTTTAATTATTATTATATTAACCTTAACCGTGAGTCGTGACCAGTGTTGCCGTTTCAGAATTTCAATTTGTACTAGAAGTCATTCCGAAATTGTACTACGTTCAAGTATATTACAAGTATACTAAATTGAGAAAATAACACTTCAAAATTTACGATTCAAACATTTGATGAAAAACTTCATAAGGTAATGGAACCCATTTCTGACATACACCCAACCCACTGACAGTTTCATGAAAAAAATCAGAAAATAAGGAATATTCAGAAGTAACAGCAACGCTGGATACGTCTAGAGGTTATTTGAACTATTCTAGTGCTGTGGTTGGCACCACTGCCTTTGGTCATCAACATGTCACAAACGCCAAATTCATTTCTGACGTGACCTTCGTCCTGTACCTTTCGAAGCGGTTTTCGTTAATGAAATTGTCAAGGTTAACAAAATTGTATTTCACCTTTTAGTGATATAAATTGATGATTCAGAGCGATTCAGGTAATCATTACTATCAATATAAACCTCAGAAATACAAATTTATCAAACTGTATTCATTTATTGAAGAATTTGAGGTTGAGAGAGGAGTGTCAGCTGAGGGTTACCTTATATCATCGAATGTCCATTAACTGACATTAAGTGTCAGATAACGGTGTCATCCATTCCTGAATGGAAAATAGTGAAGAATAGATTGAATGAATTCTTTTTCGATTCGAAACACTTCGTAGTCGAGATCTATCGAAATTAGTCGCTTGTGGCGGATTCATGGAGCAGATCCACTCTTAGCCACAGGCATGCGTCGACGGTTGGCTGTACTTTAAGAAGCATGGCAACGCCGGTGACATGTGTCAGATAGGAGCTGTCACGGACGTCGAAGTCAAGTGTCGGATTTTGGCGGGCCCTCTCTCTCTGTCTCTCTCGTTCGATACACGATACACGACTTTATTGTTGTTTCTCGAATTTACGATTTAAAAACCGATTTTGTGATGTTTTTGTGCTATTAAACATGTTTGTTTGAGAAGTGGACTCACTTGCTCGCCGCAATAGTCACATTGGTGACCTCGACAACGCGTGGTTGTGACACAGTCAATGAACTCAATACAACTGGAAGGGATACGCCCGCTCTCTCGAATAGCACAATGTGTGTCAGGGGCAGCTGCAACAGAGATAGCATGATTTACGGATACCTGTCCTCTTCCAACTCGTGTTGTTTAATGGTGGATTGGTGTATACATTTTCTTTTATCTAATAATTAAAGTAGCTAGGAATTTTTTCTCTCATCTACACAGGCAAGAAAGTGAAGACATAAGTTCATTGTCTTCGTTTATGCGAAATACGAGGTGAAATATCTATTCATTTGGCGTGTTTTGTTGTATCAAAAGGACTGAATTTGTTGTTGTGAACACTGAACTGATTGTTGAGAAGGTTTGTGATCAATATTGATAAACAATGGTGATTTATTGTGTCGCCTTTGGAAGCAAGAACGAACAAGACAAAAGGGAATTGGCATTCCATGGGTAAGTTGAATATTGCTCTAAGATTTGCTATGATACAATTATCTCAGGGGTTTTTTATGGGGGTTCTGGCCGTGTGGGTAACCATAGGCCGTAGAAATAATACAGGATTACGCAAGCCACTCAGTATTTTTATTGGATGTTATTAAATTGCCATCTATACAGGGCGATCCTCTGTCTCACTAAAACTGTAAAGTTGACCAGGTCACAAAAACGAAGTGTTTTCGCAATTGTTATAGACCCTTAGGTTCTACCATAAAGTTTTATTAGAGAGTCAGTTTGAAGAGAGGTGTGACTGCCTCCAGGTTTTGCTATCAAAAAGCCTCGTTCAAGAACTTTATCTCCCACACTAGTTTTTATCACAATCAAATGTGTGGTGGAATGGCGCAAAAAATAATTCTCCGAAAAATCATACCTGTAGAGCCCCCTGTCCGTAGGGTATAACACCAACAACACCAACTGATAGATTTCTACCATCTCCCCAACATGGATGATCTTGCAGTTTATTGGCTCGTTGGTAGATGGCGCAATGATGCTCAAATAAATTAGGATTATAGCAAAACAAATTTAAACAATTATTTAGTAGACAGAGTAGTACCTACCCAACAACAAAATGTACACGGCTCAAGGAATTTACATTTATTATATATCAAAAATAGCGAATATAATGGCTGCGATAAGGAACGGAAAGACGTGGAACCTGATTGTCCCGTTACAACTTGCCCCCAAATCTTCTGTGAAAATGAAAAGTGCCAGGGGTCATTGAACTGAAGATGGTAGATGGTATAATTTCAGGTGACTGGCATGAAACATGCCTCTTTCTTTATTATTACCAGGATCAATTAAAAGGTAAGTGGCGTCACTGATCTGCTTTTTAATTTTGTAAGGTCCTTCGAACAAAAGAAGGAACTTCTTAGTTTCGGCTTTGAGTGCAAAGGACTGATTATTGGCCTTTAACAACACCAACTCACCAGGTGAAAAACGGTGATAAGGCTTTCCAGGGCTTCTTAATGCCCGACGTGCTGCCTTGCCTTGCAGCGTTGCTTCAGCTAATATGAGTTTATGTTCGGGAGGTGAGTCAACGTTACCATTCAAGGGATTTCCAACTGCAGGTGGAAGAAGCCTCAAAGGTGGTACACCCAGCTGGAGCTCGTTTGGTGAAAAACCTGTGGACTCGTGCACAACGCTGTTTAGGAATTCTTGAAAATTACTGACTTCATAAGCCCAACGAGAATGTTGTTCACTACAGTAGGTACGGAAAAGCCTACCAAGCTCCCTCATAATGCGCTCGGAAGGATTTGCATTTGGGTGGCGTACTGAAGTGTATACCAACTTAATACCAGCCTCCTGCATGGTGTTTTGCCACAGCTTGGAGGTGAACTGAGTCCCACGGTCCTGCAAAATACGTTTGACCATACCATAGGTAGGGAAATACTGCTTGAACATGCGATTTAGCATTGCCCTAGATGTTGCTTTTTTCAGTGGATATAAGACAACAAACTTTGTCATTAAATTATACACTACCAAGATATAACTGGCTCCTCCACGACTACGAATCAGTGGACCATAGATGTCCATGGCTACTATGTCTGCCTTATCAGCTGGGACTATCTGCAGTTGACGTGGCTTTGGTAGTGCTGCTATCTTAGCCTTTTGACAAATGACACAAGTACGTATATATTTTTTGATTTCTCGATACATGTTGGTCCACCATAGCTCTCGTCTCATAGCTACCCAAGTCTTCCAACAACCATAATGGCCTAAGAGATTATGATATGTCTTAATAAAATCATTTACTAAGGATTTTGGGACACAAAGAAGGAAGGTATTTTCTTCTGAGGCCCGCCTGTACAATACACCCTGATGGACAACAAACTGAAGTTGCAATTTTTCATCAGTTTCCAACTTGCTCTTCATGCTAGAAAATTTATCATCTTGATTTTGATGATGAACTATTTCACCCAGTAGTTCTTGAAATGATTCAGGCAAGTCAAACACCGAAAAAATCCTGAAACATTTGTCATCAGGTACAGGGAACCGGACACAAGCATGACGAGAAAGTGCATCTGCTGCACCATTCTCCTGACCAGAAATATGCTCCACCGAGAATGAAAACTCCTGAAGAGCCAAGGCCCACCTGGTGACCCGAGGGGATAACAAACGGCAAGTATGAATATGAGTTATTGCCTTGCAATCAGTATGCAAGACAACCGAATTTCCCAGCAAATAAACCCTCCAACGCTGAAAAGACCACAACGCAGCCAACACCTCCTTTTCGAACGCTGTGTATCGCCTTTCTCTTTCCAACAGCAGCCGAGAAGCATATGCAATCACGTGTTTTTTGTCCCCTACTAGCTGGAAAAGGATAGCTGCAATGCCTACGTCACTAGCGTCAGACTGGACATGCCAAGTCAGTTTGGGATCTGGGTGGCAAAGTAGCACTTCTTCTTGCATCAGTTTCTTGATATTCTCAAAAGCTGCGACCTGCAATTTTCCCCACTGCCACGAAGGTTTCTTCTTCAGCAACTGAGTGAGAGGTGCTGACAACTCTGCAAAACGGTATGAAAAAATTCTGTCATATTGACAGAGCCCTACAAACCGCTGAAGCTGCTTCACATTTCTTGGGGCTGCATAATCCACTATGGCCTGAATCCTTTGAGGGTCTGGGCGCACGCCCCTGGTGCTAATAACATAGCCCAAATACGGCATTTCAGTCCTGAAAAACCTACACTTTGAAAGTTTTAACGTGAATCCTGCTTGCTGCAATCTACAGAATACTTTTTGCAAGTGTCCTAAGTGCTCCTCCACCGACGAACTGAGTACCAATATATCATCAATATAAGTTATGATGAAATCGTTAAAATCCTCTCCAAAAACAAGACTCAAACAGCGTGAGAAAGATGAAACTGCACTAGCCAGGCCAAAAGGTAAACGACAGAATTTATAGGTCTTGGTCCTCACCATAAACCCTGTATACTGCTGATCTTCCTCCCTCAGTGGCAGTTGCCAGTAGCCATGGGAGGAATCAAGCGAACTCATCACGGATTTCCCTGCTAACATTTTTAGAATTTCTTCGATAGGACGAGGATGTTCAAAATCCGGTTCCATGATCGAGTTCAACTTTCGAGCGTCCAGACAAACCCTCACCGTTCCATCTTTCTTCAAAGTTGTCATCAAAGGTGAAATGAATTGTGAAGAGCAACGTTTTATCACCCCCCAAGCTTCCATCTCAGCTATAGCCTTATCTACAGCACCTCGATTAGCAAGTGGTATTGGATATGGCTTAACAAAAAACCCTGAATAGTCTTTTAATTTGATTGTTTGATAATATTCTTTGGTTAGCCCAGGTTTATCAGAGAACAACTTGCAATAAGAGATTAGCAGATTTTCTAAGATAAGTTTTTCTTTTTCAGATAACGAGGATTTATCAAGCACTTCCGAAAACTTATGGATGTCTGAACAGAATTCACTTTCATTTTTGTATTTTTGGAGTTGTACAGAATCAATTTTATTTTCGTTTTGAGGAGAAGTTTTAATTTTATTTTTATTACGAAGAAGATTATTTTTATTTGAAGTTGAGCCACCCTGTATTTCCGGGATTGCACTAAGTGGTAAGTTTTTAAAATCTTTACTAGACAACACACTAACATTTAATGACTCAGCGGAATTAGAATCATGTGAAAAATCCATTTCTGGTATAACTATACTTTCAGTTTTGTACTGAATGCGCAAATTCCTATCACCTAAATTTATGTTGACATGGAAATATCTCAAAAAATCACATCCTAAAATTACTGGATAACACAGTCCTGATATGACTAGAAATTCTTGGCTGAATTCGAAATTTTGTAATTTGAATTGAAGTTGCGCCTGTCTTGACACTTTTTTGAATTTTGCTTTGAATGCCCCAACAATACGAACACCCGGTGCATTAAAATGAGCGATGGTACCATGAAAATCATGTAATTGTGACCAAACATCCTCAGAGACAACAGAAATGGTACTTCCACTATCCACTAAAGCTGGAAACTTGTATCCATAAAAATTTATCAAAATTACAGGAGATCTGCTATCTGAAAGAGTGTGGTCAAAATCACATTCTTCTAATAATTCTTCGAGGGGATTATTGGCAATATTTTGGGTAGCTCTTTGCAAAACGGCCCCTACATTCGAGCTCAAATGTGAGGCTCGCTCTCGTTTTCCGACAAGTTAGTATTCTCTTCTAAATTGATAGCTGAAATATTCTTGACGTTATTTTCAAATTTTTTTGTTGTAGTAAATTGCCTGTTAGTTCTAACAGGTTTATTTTGATTGAGGTCTCTGGGTTGTGAAAAGTTTTGTTTTTGTAGGGTATTTTTGAAGTATTCGTCTGCATGACGTAATCTAAACACTGCTTGTGCAAGAGTAGTAGTACCTAACAGTGAACCTGCTACATTAGGAGGAAAATGAGGTGCTAGCAGCTCGATAAGCTCTGCTTGGTTATAAGGAGGTTGGAGATTTTTAGCTACAGCTACCCAGTAATTAAAATGGTCAACAAATAAACCCTCAGTATATTTGGCACTCTCTAATTGTAGTCTCAATTTATTTTGCAGTCTAGAGTGCCAGAAATTTTCTAAAAATGCTGACTTAAATTCCTCATAAGTGTCACATTGATCTGCAAATACATTCCACCACAATTTTGCAGAATTTTTGAAACAATTGTTTAAAACTATTTTGATTTTATTGAATGATGTTCGTTCAAGATCAACACCTCTTTCCAAAGCTTGAAGAAAATCTAATGGCTGAATGGAATCATTCTCAGACCCAGAAACTGGCATAATTCTAATTAATTCAATGAGAGAAAAACTGTCATTCCTGACCGATTCACCACGAGCCAAATTATGTGAAAAATAATCATTGTTGTCACCTGGTCTCACAAAAGTGTTTCCTGATCTAGGTAAATAACCATTCTGAGCTTGAGAATTTGATTGTGTACTTGACAGATCTGAATTACTATTTTGACTTATTTTAGGCTGTTCTTTTAAAATTCTTGAAACAATTTTGGTGACCATTTCAGTAAGATCTTCGGGCAATTGAGTGGAAACACGCCTCTGAGTTGGTTCTTCAAAAAGGACGTTTGGCAACGACCCTGGAAAATTTACCGCTGCCCCCCAGTTAGAAGCTGCCCCCACATAAGGTGGTGGTTGGTTAGGTAATTCACTTGATCTATATTGATTCTCCTCATTTTCAGGTCTTGGTTGATTTTTATTAGCCCTACGAAACGCCTCTGTGATGGGAGTGCGGTTCCTATAACCAGTAATCTTGGGCACTGCACCCAAAGAACCCGTCTCAGGGGGTTGACAAGTTGAAGAACCACTCATTGCAGGATTACTAGTAACTGGAAAGGTCCTACCTTGATTTTCATCTTCATTGTTCGTCACTACTTCTTCACAATTTTGCTGTGGCAAACCTTGGTTCAATCTCTCATAATTTAGAGATCTCCTTGGTCTAAGATCATAATTGGATGGAGTATGCTGCATCCTGCGACTCCCACTGATCCTATTGGAACACGGCCTCACGTGCTGGTCGCCAAGTTGCTATGATACAATTATCTCAGGGGTTTTTTATGGGGGTTCTGGCCGTGTGGGTAACCATAGGCGGTAGAAATAATACAGGATTACGCCAGCCACTCAGTATTTTTATTGGATGTTATTAAATTGCCATCTATACAGGGCGATCCTCTGTCTCACTAAAACTGTAAAGTTGACCAGGTCACAAAAACGAAGTGTTTTCGCAATTGTTATAGACCCTTAGGTTCTACCATAAAGTTTTATTAGAGAGTCAGTTTGAAGAGAGGTGTGACTGCCTCCAGGTTTTGCTATCAAAAAGCCTCGTTCAAGAACTTTATCTCCCACACTAGTTTTTATCACAATCAAATGTGTGGTGGAATGGCGCAAAAAATAATTCTCCGAAAAATCATACCTGTAGAGCCCCCTGTCCGTAGGGTATAACACCAACAACACCAACTGATAGATTTCTACCATCTCCCCAACATGGATGATCTTGCAGTTTATTGGCTCGTTGGTAGATGGCGCAATGATGCTCAAATAAATTAGGATTATAGCAAAACAAATTTAAACAATTATTTAGTAGACAGAGTAGTACCTACCCAACAACAAAATGTACACGGCTCAAGGAATTTACATTTATTATATATCAAAAATAGCGAATATAATGGCTGCGATAAGGAACGGAAAGACGTGGAACCTGATTGTCCCGTTACAGATTTTTGAAAAATATAGTTCTTGAAATGATCATCCAGTTAGGTATACAATGTTCCCAGTCTCAGAATATGTTCAAAAACTATACCTATATTATTTGTCAAAGTTAAATACTTCCATATTGATATTGAGTAATATTATTTGTTGCAGCTTTCCATTCAAAAGACCAGACATTCTCGAATTATGGTTAAAGGCAGTTCGTAGAGAGAATTGGACTCCAAATAGAAGCAGCAAGCTTTGTGGGGAGCATTTCCTGCCAATAGATTATTTAGGCATACCAGCTACTGCTAGGTTTTTGGAAGCAGATGCTGTACCCAGTATATTTTCTTTTCCTCAGCAATTGTTACCAAAAAATGCTGATTCCCCCAGGAAAATGAGAAAACTCATAGGTACCTAGTTGATCAATAATGAAAAAAAAAAGTATGTTTTCACCTCTTTAAAATAAAAAAATGAACTAGCTAGTAATTTGTTTCAGGATGCATCTGTGGACGCTCATAACTTAGGGCCAAAGGAAGAAGTTTCCCATTTTATTGACTTTGACTTGCCTACCATTTCCAGATCCCAAGTTTTGAAGTTTATAAATAAAATATATTGTATTGAGGAGAAAAGTGAAGACACTGAGACAAAAAGTAATAAGGAGAGACAAGAGAAAAGTTTACCGCGATTGAGTACCAACCCATAAGCTGAAGCATCCAATTCGACGAGAGCTTGAAAAATATTTGAATCTTTCTTGGTTCCCCAAACTCGTAATACACTAACATGACAATCGTCTGATATAACATCATTCTGGCCCTTCAAATACTTAACTAGATCTTCTTCTGTATAGTTTTCAACCAGACCAACGACTTTGATTTTTGGTAAATTTTTTCTTACTTCAGAAACCTTGTAGGAAGACGATAACTTTTCTTTGGCAATTTTCGCAAAACTTGTAGCACCTTCAGTATTATTACACCCATCAATAAGAATTCCACCATCTCTGACCCTTTTAACTTGAGATACTTGCACTCCATAATCCACCGGATTGATATTTTTCATAATATCGCATTTGGTCTTATCATTCGTTTGTTCAACATCGATTGGTTTAATAACAACCATGGATTTACTACCAGTTATATCAGCATATGTAATTTTCTCCGTATTGACAATCTGAGTCTTACAAGCATGTGATAATTTTTCATCAGCTATTTTCAAAATATCAGACTTTATGTCATCGAACATGGATTCCATATCTTTCATCACTTGTGAAATCTTCAAATCGAAGGTATTTTTGATGTGTAAATCATATTTGTTCTTCATTTTGGGACATGCTGTACAGAACCAACAAAAACCCGGAGTCTTAAGGCAATCCAAGGATCCAGCAGATAATCGAACACACTGCAAGTGATAAGACTTGTTGCAAAAACCCGCACAAGAAATGTACTGAGTTTTTCGCCTATCAATCGCAGAATCGCATTCGCCGCATATCTGGGACATTTTACCATACTACGTTAACGTAGTTATTGAATATGTAGTACGTTACCGCTGTCTTCAGCTACACACAGTATCAAACATAAGATGTAAATGTCACTTATATTCACTCAGAAAATGAATAAAACTCAGAGCAATACTATAGCACGTCGTCTTAACACAGTGGATTATCTCAAAATATACGACCTTGTGTCTAGTGTTCCGCTATACGGCCAACGACGACACTATGGAGAACGATCACACCATAATCGCCCGCGTAGGAATGAGAGCGCCAGAATTCTGGTGTACAGAACCAGAGCTGTGGTTCCTTCGACTCCAAGCACAGTTTCGACAAACAAAAATAACAGCAGATGAATGTAAGTTCGACCACACTGTTACCAGCTTGAACAGCGAAGTTTTCCTAGAAGTAGCTGATACCTTGCGAAATTCTACCAAAGGTACTGCCTACGAAGAGCTAAAAACCAGACTACTGAACAGGTATGGCACTAGCGTTGACGAGAAAATCCATCGACTTATGGAAATGACCTTGGGGGATCTCAAACCATCTCAGCTTCTCCACCGGATGCAAGCCATAAGCAAGAGCAGCATAGACACACCGGTACTAAAGAACCTATTTCTCGACCGCCTACCGCTTCAAGCTCGAGTAGTTATATCTATCCTAGACGGGGACTCACAGGAATTGGCCCAAAAAGCTGACAAGTATGTAGGCAGTGCCAGTTTACCAGTCATGCCCATCGATGAGAAGCCTACTCTAGACAAGCAGTAGCCAAGCTTAATGATCAGGTGAATGCCTTGTCTAAGCAAGCAGATCTTGACGCCAGAGCTCGAAAGTCTCAATAAGCTCCAACGACAACCAGCTCTCCTCCTGATGGGTACTGCTATTACCATCGACGATTTGAACCGCAAGCAAAGAAGTGCAAAACACTATGTGCTTCTCCAAAAAACAGCCAGGGGGCGCTGTGGTGGCGACATCTGTCGCCCCCCACAAACCACGTCGCCTGTTTATCACTGATGAAGCACTCCAACTCCAGTTCCTGATTGACACTGGAGCCGATCGAAGTATACTGCCACGTAAGATCTGTACCGCTACACAACCCAGTACCATATGCCTGTACTCTGCTAACGGTTCCTGCATAAAAACGTATGGGCAGAAGCAACTGGTATTGAACCTCGGTGTTGGCCAGCCAGTCACATGGACCTTTGTAGTTGCAGATGTCACCACCGCCATTCTAGGCGCCGACTTTCTTACTTACCATGGTTTCACTGTAGACATGCAAAACAAGCACCTCGTCAGCCCAGCCGCCCCTTGCAGCATCACGTGTGTGTCCCGACGAGTAAGGGCCCTGGAAGTTGGACTATCTTCCGCACATCCATACAATCGCACAACCAGCACGCCAGATTATCCTGTCCAGCATTTTATTGACACCCAAAGTTCACCGGTATTCTCCAAGCCACGCAGGCTCACACCAGACCTCCTACAAGCTGCACGATCCGAATTCAATGAACTGATGCGATCAGGCATTGTTCAACCATCGAAATCGCCTTGGGCCAGCTTGCTACACTTGGTTCCAAAATCCATCGGCGAGTGGCGTGCTTGCGGAGACTTCCGCCGTTTGAACAACATCACCAAGCCTGACCGGTATCCAGTGCCACACATCAAAGATTTCGCAAACCAGTTACATGGCAAGAAAGTTTTATCTACCATAGACATTGTACGTGCCTCTACCAAATCCCAGTTCGCCCGAAAGACGTACAGAAAACGGCTGTTGACACGCCCTCTGGACTATACGTATTCCTGCGAAAGTCCTTCGGGTTGCGAAATGCCGCTCAGACTTTTCAGCGGTATCTGGACCACATCTTTCGAGGATGCCACTTCGTATATAGATACATCGACGACATCTTGGTAGCCTCAGAAACGGAAGCAGAACATGAACAGCACTTGGCAACAGTTCTCCGGTTTCTGGAGGCAAATGGGCTCCAAATCGACCGGGAAGCGATTTTACTAAATATACTGTACGCTAGCACATACCACGCCCACCGTTATATATCATCTTCAAAGTACTTTACTTAGGCAAAACTCAGAGACTATTTTATCCTCAACGAACTAACCTATCCCTGATTGCAATATTTTTGAGGAAGGAAAACAGAATGGAGTGTAGGAACACATTGATTAATAATATATTTCAAAAGTTGAGTTCTTCAACAAAATTGAATAAAATGAGACTGTTTATCCTAAACGCACTAACCTATTTGACTTCAAATATTTTATGAAAAAGGAAAACCAGAATGAAGTAAAAAAACATTGGTGAAAAAAAAAGTTGCAAAAAAAAGTTCACAGCGATTCGAACCATGGACCTTCAGACTGAAAGTCGACAGCGCTAACCAGTAGACCATTTGGGTGTATGAATTTATTGCGTACAAGAGATTCACAACGAGAGAGCTTCAGTCGAATTCGTGTCAAAATCATAAAAAGTGTATTCTTGCGTTGGAGCACAGTATATTTAGTGCAATGTACTGACTCCGAGTATATCGGTAATGTTTGGAGATATGACGTATTATGGTGGGCGTGGTTTGTGCTAGTGTGCAGTATATTTAGTAAAATCGCAACCGGGAAAAGTCTATTTCGGAACCACGAAGCCAAGCTCCTGGGCGTCACAGTGTCTCCAACTGGTGTCCGGCCTTTGCCAGCTAAAGTCAGCCGCGCCATCCGTGATTTTCCACAGCCTACCACATACAGACAATTACGTCTTTTTATGGGGATGGTCAATTTCCATCGACGTTGGTCACCAGGTGCTGCAACCGAGCTCATGCAGCTAACCGAGCTGTTGTCACAACAAAAGAAGAAGCAACAGAATGTCGAGTTACCCCCATCAGCCGTTTGTGCATTCACCAGAGTCAAGAAACTCCTAGCCACCTCTGCCGAGTTGGTTTTCCCTACACCGCATGCCCAGCTGAGCATGTCAGTCGACGCCTCCGATGCTGCAATTGGCGGAGTGCTGCAACAGCTCATCAACGAGCACCTACAGCCTATTGCTTTCTTTTCACGAAAGCTAACCTCGACGCAGAGAAACTACAGTACCTACGACCGTGAGCTGTTGGCCATATTCCGTGGCATCCACTATTCCATCATTTTCTGGAAGGTAGGCAGTTCACCATATATACCGACCACAAGCCTCTGATATACGCCTTCCAACAAAAGCACGATCGTCAATCTCCACGACAAATTCGCCAGCTGGAATTCATTGGCCAGTTTTCGACTGACATTCGACATGTACAGGGTGCAGCGAACGTCATCGCAGATTGCCTCTCGCGACCGGAAGTAGATGTCCTTACAGCACCCATCTCCATTGACTTCAACCGGCTGGCTGAAGCCCAAACTACAGATGAGAGACTGCAGCAGATTCTAAACGATGCAGCCAGTTCCTTACGCCTCCAACGTATCGTCTTACCAGATAGCGAACGGCCCCTATACGGTGTCATATGAGATGGGCGGGTGCGTGTGTATGTGCCGGCAACCAGTCTCACCAAGGACACGCTGCTACACTACGAATGATCGCCGAGCGCTTTGTGTGGCACAACATGAACCTGTGACACCATTGGGAATGCCGGATGGCCGATTTGCCCACATACATATTGACATTGTAGGACCACTCCCACCAAGTCAGAACTTTCGATACCTGCTCACTATCATCGACCCATTTACGAGGTGGCCTGAAGTTATACCCATCCCGGAGATAACTGCCGAAATAGTGGTACAGAAACTTCTCGAAGGATGGATATCTCGTTTTGGTGTGCCGGTGACCATAACTACGGACCGGGGCAGACAATTTGAGAGTCAATTGTTCCGTCAGCTCAATACAACGCTAGGAGTGCAACACATAAAGACGACTGCCTATCACCCACAGTCAAATGGGTGTATTGAACGCTCTCATCGAACTCTCAAAGCCGCCCTCATCGCCGCTGACGTGGTATCTTGGGTTGAAGCCCTTTCCCTTATTATGTTGAGCCTACGCAATACCTTCAAACAGGACATTTCGTGCACCGCCTCCGAGTAAGTGTATGGCACACCAGTACGCCTTCCCGGACAGCTACTCGTCCCCAGTACCACCGTACCTAACGAACACCGATTCGTTCAACGGCTCCGAGAAACCATGGGAGCGTTACGGCCTGTACCTACAAGCAATCATTCTACCCGCACCACCTATGTTCATACAGACCTACAGATGACAATACATGTGTTCATTCGTTCTGACGAAGTGAAGCCTCCGCTAACACCTCCGTATAGCGGCCCGTATCGACTACTAGAGCGACACGACAAGTACCTGACTGTAGATATCTAGAATGTTCGTCAACGAGTGTCAATGAACCGACTCAAACCAGCGTATATTCCAGCGTCGCATCGGCAGTTGGAGGAACATTCATAAGCCAACCGTCTGCTGCTCAACACATGCAACCAGTGGGTTACTCTCTTGGGGGAAGCCCTGTGGCGGATTCATGGAGCTGATCCACTCATATGCTGCTATTCTGCACACCAGTACAGACTCTGCAGGCTATGTATAATTCAATATTTATAGAATGTAAGGAAATCGGTATTCTGCCAGTGCGATTTAGATATTTTCTATAAAATGACATTACATAGTATGTAACATTCCTATGGACCCGATTTTCTCACTGTAATTGTTGAGTTACTTATGTAGGTAATAATATGGATGTTATAAAAAAATCTTCATATATGTATGGATCCATCGTTCTAGAAAAAGCTGAAAGTTATAAGAAAGAGAGAAGAAATGAAAATTCACACATTAATAATAGTATCAGTTGAATTTAAGAATTGTATAACAATAAAAAATGGCAATTAGTCAATGATACAATTGATATAGATAATTACCATTCTGAAATATCCATTTTCTTTCGAATCTATCAAAACCAACCCTGAAATGTGAGGTTAATGAGTAGCTATGAAGTTAGCCATCTATCAATATTCAATAAGAGGACAGGCGCAAATTCCGACACGGGGTTGAGTGTTTGGCAGAATACCATTCTCTGTTAAAATAACAGAATCTGTAGGGATGTCGGTTACAGAGTCTGTATACTACATACCTTACATGAATATGCATGCATGAAGCATGGCAACGCAGGTGACATGTGTCAGATAGGAGCTGTCACGGACGTCGAAGTCAAGTGTCAAATTTTGGCGGCCCCTCTCTCTCTATCTCTCTCGTTGGATACACGATACACGACTTTATCGTTGTCTCTCGAATTTACACTTTACACACTTGCAAGCAAGCAATTTGGTGTTCCCAGAACAACGCTGCTGTATATAAAACTGGCAAATAACCGAGAGAATGTAGAAAAGGTCAATCTACAAATTTAACTGCTTTTGATGAAGAGTCCTTGGTGAGATGGCTTTTTCACATCGCGCATCTGGGTTTCCCAGCAACAGAATTACATCTCATTGATTCGGTCGAGATGATATTAGAAGAGAATAAGAAAGGAAATAATTTCAACGGAGACATCCTGAAATGAGTAATAGAGTTTCTCAAAATCTATCATCTGGGCGAGCAGCTGTGAATGGAGAGAAAATTCGTAATTGGTTCAAGGAAAGTACAACTTACTTGGAAGAAAATAAATACATGGCCATTTCAGAAGACCCAACTCGGATATTCAATGCAGATGAGTCTGCCTTCTTTTTGTCACCTAAAGGTAACACAGTATCGGTGAAGAACTTCACTGCTAATAACGACAAGGAGTGCATGACTGCTCTATTGGATACACATGCAGCTGGTATAATCGCCCCTCCAATGGTTATTTACCAGTATGAAACGGTACCTGCACACATAACCATTAAGATGCCTGCTAGTTGGGCCATTGGTAGAAGTGAAAGTGGCTGGATGACTGGTCAAACTTTCTTTGAGTACATTGCCAATGTTCTTCTGCCATGGTTGAAAGAAAATAATAATGTGCTGCCAATAATTTTTTCTCGTTGACGTTCATTCCAGTCACCTTACTCTTCCACTCAGCAATTTATGCACTGAAAATGCAATAATTCTAATCGCCTTATGTTCAAATTCGACGCACATTACTCAACCTATGGACGTGGCTGTTTTCCGTACCTTGAAAAGTGCTTGGAGGAATGCAGTCCAAATTGGAGTCCAATGCCAAATTGATAATAATAGCTCTAAGGTGGGAAAAGAGGATTTTGCTCCGATACTGGATAATGCAATATCATCGTCAGTTACTCCGACTTGAATCCGTTGGCAAGCACGCCAATGGATTCAAGTCGACTGGACTACATCCACTTGATCCAAATGCTATCAAATACGAAAAATATTTTGAAGCAGATCATTCTCATCGTATTTCCAGAAGAGACATTTCGGAGAAGTCCACATCAAATGAAAGTATCTCATCTGGAAAATTTTATAAATGGAGAGACATTAATGGAATTTCAGGAGACGATCGGGAATCAGTGGAATGGTGATGTGAAGCACACATCTCTTCACTCTGTTTGGAAAGCCATGAAAAATGACAATGTGAAAGATGCCTCTAATTATACTAGCAACATTCCCCATGACACCCAGCAAGCAGTGCAAAATCACGATTATGAAAGTAATATAGCTCCAGGACAGGTAGTAATCGAAACTCCAGCTGTAACAAACCCACAAGTCATCGGTCCTGGAGTCCATATCAATCAAGAACCCCAACCATCTATTAGCAACCATGTGGATAGCATAAATGTGAAAGGTGCCTCTAATAATACTAACAACATTCTCCATGTGACAGAGCAAGCAGTGGAAAATCACGATTTTGAAAATAATATAGCTCCAGAACAGGTAGAAATTAAAATTCCAGCTGTAACAAACCCACAACAAGATATCAGGCCTGAAGTCCATATCTCAATCAAGCGCCGCAACCATCTACTTCTAGCAATCATGCGGAAATACCATTTGAAAATGTTCCTACACCATTCAAAAAATGCCTGTTTTGGCCGAAGTCAGATCAAAAGGAAACAAAGAGAAGATCGCAAGAAAAGTTGCCAGCTGTCGCGGTATCAGCCAGATGGCAGGAATACCAACTGAAAAAACTAAAAATCAAGGAACAGAACGAAAAGGCTGGAGCAGATAGAAAAAGACAAAGGGAAATAAAACAAAAAATATCGAAAGAAAAAATAAAAGAAGTCAAGAGAAAAGTCCTGTCATCATCGTCATCTGACTCGAGTAGAGAAGTCCAATTAGAATCTGAAGAAGAACTTTATTATGGAAATGCTGAACATCCTAGTCCGATCACTGATCCTAGTACTGTAAGCGTTGGTGATTATGTTATTGTATCATATGATGTGAACTATTTTCCTGGAGTTGTCAAGGGAATCACAAAATCAAATGCATTAGTAAGTGTAATGCAAAAAAGTCTTGCAGACACCTGGAAGTGGCCACAAAGGAAGGACAGTTTATGGTATGGATTCAAGGCTATTCTGGAAGGGATTGAAGAACCTGCTAAGGCCAATGAGAGAGGAGCATTTCGTGTACCAGAGTTCCCCAAATATTCAGATTATATTTGAATTGTATTAAAAACAATGAATAAATGGAAAACTCTCCAATCTCAGCTAAAGTGTCAGTTATTGGTTCATCTATTCCCTAACAACACGGGATCTTGCTGGTACATCCCGCTAAGGTCCTACAAATGTCCCAATGTTTCAGACCTAGGTACGATATCCCAAAGATGTTTCTCTTCAGACATCCATCAGATGTTTTCATTGGATGTTCTAGGAACATCCCATTTGATCTTTTTTTCATAAACAATATCATGGTTCCATATTTGCTAATCATGATTGACATGATCATGATTGAACAGTTCAAACAATTGTGACATTTGAAACATTGAAAAGTTGGTTAAAAATGGAAATCAAAACCGTATGCGTACTCATATACTTATACCTATACCAAAGCCGGCTAATATCATAGATAACAAATTGAAATAATTATACTAAATATTCCTCAATAAGATTACCAAAGTACCTGCTTAACTTCATGAACCATGTAATAAACGACAAAATTAAAATATATCTCTTCAGCATATTTATTGCTGAATTTATTTG
The DNA here is from genome assembly GCA_918026855.4 of Phaedon cochleariae. NCBI lineage: Eukaryota > Metazoa > Arthropoda > Insecta > Coleoptera > Chrysomelidae > Phaedon > Phaedon cochleariae. Next base: position 40,755,049 of record OU896709.1, on the reverse strand, counting down.
TTATACCAGCCGATATAGATGGCAGTACAACTACGTTGCCAACAAATATGAGCCTTAAACAACTATTATTATCTTCCATTAGTTATTGGACCGCACCGACCTTATATTTTCGGATTCACATTGTTATTTCACATCTGGAAATAGGTCGCATTTTCAGGATATCAGATTGAAAATAATTCATACCGTGTCATCCATTTCTGTCATCTAACAAAAAACATCCTAAAAGTCTCTTCAAGATGTTCCACATCAAGTACCCTGATTGTCTCTGGTACATCCCGTATCATCCCACAAACATTCTGATGGGATGTTTATAAGACATCGCGAATGCTGACACGGGTGTTGCCAGCAACATCCCAAGAATGTCCCAAGGAAAATAGGGATTTTCCAGAGATGTTCCTATCATCCCATATGGATGTTTCTACGATGTCTTACAGATGTTATTGTGTTATTATGATTGGGTATACCGAAAATCTTGGATATCAGTTATTGGGGAACATACAATCTCAAATATTAATTTTGAAGAAAAATTTAAAGAAAATAGCTTTTGAAGAAATATCATGCTACATCAATTAAAAACAGATAAAAATAACCTCAGTATAAACCTATCTCATATCCATCGAATTATCCAAATACTTTTTGTAATTTTCGTGAACGACATAAAAAATGTAGTAACTGATTGTTCCACAAAAATTTTAAATTATGCTGATGACACTAACTTTTCACTTAGGTGTTCCAATTTTATTGATATCGTTGAAAAAGGAACGTTGATAATGAGGAGAACAAAAGATAATTTCAATAAAAATAAGTTGATGAGCAACAATGAAAAAACGGATTGTATGTTGCTGAGAATCAACAATATTATTGAAAAGCCACAATCTATCAACATTGGCAATCAAATTATCACATGTAACAACACTGTCAAATCTTTAGGGGTCTATATAAATGAAAAAATGATATGGACAACTCAGGTAGAAAATTTATGTAATGAACTGTCTTCAATTACATATGCTATAAGAGTGCTGAAACACAATGTTGACCAAAGCACTCTGATCACAGTTAATTATGCGAATTTCTATTCAAGAAAGAAATTTTGGGTTGGGACATGGGGAGGTTGTGCGGACTTGGATAAAGTTTTTATATGCCAGAAAAAGGTAGTGAGGATAATTTTCGATTTGAAGATAGATGGCTCATGCCGGGGAATATTAAAAAACAATATGTTAACTATACCAGCCTTGTTTATTTATGAAATTCCAGACCACACATGAATATCACTTGAGCAGTTGTCAGGAATGTATCATTCTGGCAACATTGTGAATGAGTAATTGTTATGGTTATGTTCTGTGGTTTTGTTTTGTTTCCAAGTGTCCCGTGTCACCTGTATTCATATTGACTTTGATGGTTCCATATCCATATCTTGACAGGATTGTATTGTCTGCAGTGGGACTCTGTAACTAAACTAAACGAAGCGAAGTATACGACTTCGCTTTCCGGTACTCTATATGTAGTTCGTTATGCTTTCGCTATCGTCATACGATTTCATACGAAATAGAACGAAGTTGGTGGAGTTAAACTTGGCAACAGTGTTGCGGATCCCATTTATTCAAAGGAAACATCCCATTGGATCAAAAAAGCGGCATTTACGAATTATTGTATCGTTAATTTTTGGTTTCAATTAGAAATAAAGCACTTGGAGAAGTTTCCGAGAGAAAAGAAATTCAATAAAACATCAAAAACACATATGAAGATGATTTATTTCTATGAATTGGAATGAATGTATTGACTACAAACAGATATTGACATCAAGGCCAACAAAAATAGTAATCAGCCAAACAAGAACTTATTCTGCACAGAGCAGCTAATTGGAAAATATGTACCTACTTTGTTCATAAAAAAAATTGGTATTTATATTCTCACTAGGTATATCTCAGGTATAGCTTTCTATTCATAGGCAACTAGTAAAGGCAAATGATCTGAGAATAATAATAAAATTGTAAGATATGTAACTGCTTATATTTATAATGGAAATGGACATATCATTCTATAATCTAACACTCAGTATATTATTATTTACATACTATAATGTAATACCTATCAGAACTTGCTTCTCTATGTTGCAAATTAAACAAGATGATGAGCACATATAATTCCTTGAATCGCCTTCTGCAAGGCAGCTATATGTTGACAGTGCATTTATACAGATGCACTTTTTCTTACAGTTCACTTTAGAATCTTGGATGGAATTAATAATGTATTGAAAGTAGAATCCGTTCTTGTTCTTGTTCAACATAGTAAATAATGTTCAGTTAATCCTATTGGTACACAGTAATATTACACAGTTCTTCTTGGGTGTCTCCAAGGTTTTTGCTATCCAAATTATTTTCCCTTCCAATGCACTCATTATGCAAATTTTTCAAATTTGAACGTTCCAGGCTTTCTGTTATGTTTCACTGTTGTAGGTATCGGCATATTATATTAGTGGGATTCTTTATTTTACCTATTATTGTCTTCTTCAATGGACTCACACCAAAGACATATTTTTCTTAACAAGGATTCAGTGAGACAACATTCAGTAATGGCACATTTCATTTTTTGGAGAAGCTACTTATATCTGCCTGTTTTGATGTATCAGGAATCTAAAAGAGAAGGATAATTCGAATGAATATGAATTATTCCAGACCCTATTCAACAGCACTAATGACAGTTTTCAGTTTATTTTTCAACGACCAAATGAGCTGTATGTTTTCATCACACGTCTCACGTTATTTCATCCCCTACCTTAATCCTACCAGAGGGAACTTCCATCTCTCTGGAATATCTTTAGGATTTTGTTCGTAAAACTGAGGAATCTGTCCCACTGACTGAGTTGTGTTTTTGCTCGCTTTGTTATCCATGTTTGGGTTCATTCCTCATTTATTAATCTATTATTTTTCTCAAATCAACACAAAGTTCGAACTAGGAACAACAACAAAAACCTCAGACAAAAACCAATACCTATAACCTCAATCGTTGAGAATCGCAGAAAGCAACCAAAATCCTTCGCTTCTGCTTCGCTTACGAACTCACGTTCGGCGTCTCCGACCTCATCCGAATATTGATACAGAGTACCGAAACTGCAAAAGCAGTCGATTACGCATGCTTTCGCTTTCGCTTTGAGTTACAGAGTCCCACTGGTCTGGCGCGTATTAACGTAGTTGTCGGCCGAAGGACGAGGTTCTCGGTAACTGTAAGACTGATGAATAAAATGTGCACAAAGTAATTATAAGGTGTATAATTATTATATTATGATCTCTTGAGAATCATAAACCTGACATGGCGCTGCGGCATAAAGTAATGATGGCAAGTTGGGAGAGACTGTTTGTGTTTGGGAAACAGAATTGTCGTTTTTGTTTCTTGGCCCTGAACTTGCAAGCCGGCATATTGAAGAGGCGTTGGAAGTGTTGGAACCACGAGCCATACCTGTTGTATCGTCAAACTTTTGTGTTTCGATTTGAAACTTTTGGTGTTTCAGTAAGATGGATAATCTTAAACAGCCCCCTGAATTGTCTCTAGAAGGGGATATGGGCAACAATTTCAGAAAATGGAAGCAACGTTTCATTTTGTTCATGAATGCTTCGGGAGTATCTTTGAGTGAAAGTGAATTCATGTCAGCGGAAAGGAAAGTAGCCATCTTGTTACATACCATTGGATCAGAGGTATTCGAGATTTATGAAACTTTAGACATACCAGAAGATGATAAAAAAGACTGGGAAAAGGTTCTTGATGCCCTGGATAAACATTTTACGCCCACGTCAAATGAAACTGTGAACAGACATATCTTCAATACAAGAAATCAGAAAGAAGGTGAACCTATTGATATGTTTGTTACTGATTTGAAAAAGTTGAGTGCAAACTGCAATTTTGATACTCTTCGTGAAAGCCTAATAAGAGATAGGATAGTTTGTGGAATAATTGACCATAAAATAAGAGACAGACTACTTAGAGAATCAAATCTAAGTTTAAGACTTTGTGTAAACATATGTAAAGCTGCTGAACTAGCTGATGCCCAATCCAAGAGGTTAACAGAAGAAAATACTGTTCATGGAGTAATGCGAAGAAATAATAGATTGAAGCCAGAAAAATTCACTAATATATCTAATAATAGGATGCCCAAAACTACCAGTGAAAGAGTGGATACTAGAGAACCTGACAGAACTGATAGAAGATATAGGAAACCTAATAATCAATCATGTTCTTCATGTGGATATTTTCATACCAAACATGAAAGATGTCCAGCATATAGGAAAATGTGTAATAACTGCAAGAATTATAATCATTTTTCCAAAATGTGCAGATCCAAAAATGTACATATGGTGGAAGAAGAGTGTGATAGCTTCTCAGAGGAAGAGGAAGAATATGATCTTTTCATTTCAACAGTGCAGAAAGTGGAAGATGTAAGGAAAGTTGAAGCTGAGAAAGAATAGTCCCAGAAAGTGCAAATAGGATCCAAACAAATAAACTGCAAGGTAGACACTGGTGCAGAAGTCAACATACTCAATAAGAAAGGCTGCTGAAATACTAAAAGTTCAGGTTAGTCCATCAACTGTGAAATTAAAGAGCTCTATAATGGATCATTAATAAGAGTTATTGGGGTAGTAATATTGCTTTTTAGAATTGGAAATATGGAATATGATCAGGAATTTCAAGTGATAGATTTTGATGCTCCTTGTATTATTGGCCTACCATTTATTGAAAAATTCAATTTGCTGAAAAGATTATATTCTGTGGACAGTGAAAACAAGTCTATTAAAGAGTTGGTCTATGAAAACAAAGAGTTACTTGAAGGCATAGGAGAGATACAGAATTATAAATATAAAATTAAACTCAAAAAAGACTGTGAACCAGTTGCTGAGGCACCTAGAAAAATACTGCACAGAAGCTCTTTATCTCAGGGCTGATTCTATTTGGGGGTTTGACTGACTGATACTCCAACGGGAAGTTTCCACAAGAATTTTATCCTGAAGGACGTCGAGGTATGCGAAATGTGCTACAACTAATTATTAAATTGTTTTACCACATGGTATTCCAGGATCCTATATGCAACATGTAGGTTTTTTCATGTATTGTGCAGCCACGTGCAGATAACAATCATCTATAATATTTTAAATAACTTACCTAATTATTGAATTGACCAGGCCTCAAGTGTGAACTTCGTGATTGTCCTACCACTTGTTGAAAACCAACAAGGTTCAAAATAAATTTAGTTGAGGAATAATTTTTGGAATTACTCTAGGAGGCACCAACCATTTTCCTTCAAGGTTGAATCAGAAAAGGAGACCTCAGCCACAAAGTACAATTATGGTGAATAAAACATCAAGTTACAAAAAATGTGTAGTTTATCCTGTTTTTATGCCTTCCTCTTTAAATCATTTTGAATACCTACTGCTCGCGCCATCAACCGTAACCTCGTATGCAACCAACTATACTCTGATATGCATTAAGTGTGGACAACCCACATAACGCATATGGGTAACTGATCTCTAAATGACTATTGCTATGCAGGTGACACAACTCTGGTGCGCCTGAAATAGTGAAAATAACACGAAGATGATCAATCGAGGTGACAGGTGACCTTCGACATTTCGCTGCCATCATTTTCGGCGGGTTAATCAAATAAAGGAAGGGGATATTGCTATTTTTAATATATTTAAATTACTATTATTTTATATTTATTATTTATATACTCATGTCCAAACTAGACATTGAAGAAGTGGTGCTATTCACCCGGAATCGGTTTCAACACATCGCGCCCCCAGAACTTAAGTGATAGGGAAACCTAGAATCTTAAGGACTTCTATAAGGTTCAATATGAGAAGCATGAAATACACCCCTATCTTGCCCACTTTCCATATTCTGAAGAACGTAAGTTGCCTCTCGGACTTTCTTTTTAATTCTAAATGGCCCCTCAAAAATCAAAAGAAACTTTTTGGTTTCTTCCTTTATAGTGGATGACATATTATTTGCTCTAAGCGAAACCAAATCCCCTGGTGCAAAATTAGGAAAAGGACAACCTGGATTCCTGATCGCACGCCGAGCAGCCTTTCCCTGTAATGTGGCTTCAGCCAAGACTAACTTAAGATGTTGTGACCAGCCTGGAGTACTTGAATCATTTGGTGGTAGCAGCTCAGCAGGCAGAAGCTTGGATGGTTCCACTCCCAGCTGCAGTTCATTTGGAGTGTACCCTGTTGATTCGTGTACTATTGAGTTCAAGTACTCAGCAAGACGGGAAACCTCAAACGCCCACCTGGAATGTTGCTCACTGCAATAGGTCCTGAACAGCCTTCCCAGTTCCTTCATCACTCTTTCAGAGGGATTACCACATGGGTGTCGAACAGAACTATATACAAGTTTCACCCCTAGTTCCTGCATTTCTCGTTTCCAGAGTTTGGAGGTAAATTGCGTGCCATGATCATGCAGGATCCTCTGCACCAGACCATACTAAGGGAAGTATTCCTTAAGCATTCGATTAAGAATGGCTCTAGAAGTAGCTTTTTTTAAAGGATACAAAGCAACATGCTTAGTGAACAAATTATACAGGACAACCAAATATCGGGCCCCCCCTCTACTACGAATTAGGGGACCATAAAGATCCATGGCCACAATCTCATCTTTAGATGTTGGGACAATCTGTTGTTGTGGGGGTTAAGGCATTACAGATGACTTAGCCTTTTGACAAATATCACAACAAAGAACATGTTTTTTCACCTCACGGTGCATGTTTGTCCACCAAACCTCAGAGCGCAGAGCCACCCAAGTTTTATACACACCAAAATGACCTATTCCTTCATGATATGCCAAAATAAACTTACCTATCAGCTGCTTAGGTACACACAAAAGGTAAGAATGTTCATCAGATCCCCTTTTATACAAGACATTATTATGGATCAAAAATTTTCTTTTTAGGTTTGAATCTGAATCTAGTTGAGAACGAATGAGTTGGAGTTTCTCATCAGCCACCTGACGTTCTGCCATGCTACTGAGAACCTTTTTAAAACTATCAGGGAATTTTCTCAGTCCGAACACTTGGAAAATCTTATCCTCTGGTACTGAGAACCTAACACATGCATGGCGGGACAAGGTATCAGCCTCGACGTTCTGATGCCCAGGAACAAACTGGACTACAAAAGAAAATTCTTGTAGAGCCAAAGCCCACCGGGTGGTCCGTGGAGACAGCAGTCTACAAGTGTTTATGTATGTTATGGCCTTGCAGTCCGTATGGAGAGTGAAAGTAACACCTAGCAGATAAATGCGCCATTTTTGAATAGACCATAAAGCTGCCAAAACTACCTTTTCGAATGAACAATACCTACGCTCTCTTTCCAATAACAAACGAGACACAAGCTACAACTCGACGTTCTCCCTTCACCATCTGGAATAACACCCCTGCTATACCAGTATCACTGGCATCAGTCTGTACATGCCATTCAGCTTGATGATCAGGGTGGTAGAGTAATACATCCTGCTGCAATGCCTCCTTGATATTACAAAAAGCTGACTCCTGTTTGTCCCCCCACTTCCATGGACTTTTTTTCTTTAATAATTCTGTAAGTGGACTGGCCAATTCAGAGAAACTTGGTACAAAAATTCGGTCATATTGACAAAATCCTAAAAACTTTTGCAGCTCTTTTTGATTTCTGGGTCTGACATAGTCTGCTAGGGCCTGCACCCTCTGCTTATCTGGTTTAACCCCATGGGAACTCAAAACATAACCTAAATATGGCAATTCTGCCTGAAAAAACTTACATTTTTCAAGTTTCAAAGTGAATCCAGCTCTTGCCAACCTCTTGAAAACTAGCTCTAAATGATGCAAATGTTGTTCTATAGACTCACTCATAATTAAAATGTCATCAATATATGTCACTACAAACTCATCAAATTCAGGACCCAAAATAACATTGAGACACCTACTAAAACAACTTACAGCAGTAGTAAGACCAAATGGAACAACACAGAAGCGGTATGTCTTGGTGCCTACAATAAACCCTAAATATTCCTGATCTTCCTCCCTCACTGGAATTTGCCAGTAGCCATGTGTGAAATCCAAGGAACTCATGACTTTCTTACCAGACATCAGCTTGATAAGCTCCCCAATTGGCCTTGGAAGTTCATGGTCTGGTTCAACTACAGTGTTCAGTCTTCTGGCATCCAAACACACTCTAACAGTATCATCTTTTTTTAAGGTTGTGACAAGTGGAGAGATATACTTTGAGGAACAACGTTTTATTACCCCCCAGGCCTCCATGTCAGAGATGGCTTTGTTAACTGCAGCCCTATGTGCCACAGGTATTGGATAGGGTTTTACAAAAAATTCTGTTTTATCCTTAAGTGTAATGCTATGAATGTATTCTGTAGTTCGGCCTGGTATATTTGCAAATAAATCAGAAAATGAACTTAGTAGTTCCCAAAATTTATTTTTTACATTTTCAGGAATAGACAAAGAGGCAACTTGGTTCCTGTAATGACTATCATCTAGTGGCTTATCATTTGGTAAGTTAAAATTTTGTATAACATTTTTACTAGTAACTGTACACATAGACACAGAATCTTGGTTGGTTATGGTATGATAATAGTCTGATTCACCAATTTCTATTGTACTTTCATCCACAGTTATTAATACTCTATGGCCTCCTAAATCAATACAAACTTGAAACTGTCTCATAAAATCACAACCAACCAAAATAGGATAACACAAACTATCTATTATTAAAAATTCATGAGTAAATAATTTTTTTCCAGCTTCAAAAGTGATGAAGGCCTGCAATGCTACCTTTTTATATTTGGATTTGAATGCCCCCACTACCTTTATATCAGTACAAGGAAAATGTGGAATTATTTTGTGGAAATCACAAAGTTGGCTCCAAGTATCATGTGATATGGCTGAAATTGAACTTCCACTATCAATGAGAGCAGGAATGTTGAATCCATATAGTTTTATCATTATAACTGGAGAACGATTTTTACACAAAGAATGATCATACTCACATTCCTCCAGTAAATCTGCTGACGGATTGTTTGCTATGAACTCCCCAGCCCTACTTAATACAGCTCCCACCCCAGGGCTTACTGGTGAGAGTCTGTTTCGTTTTCCGAATGAGTAGATTCCCCTACCAATAGATGACACACTTTTTTATTTTTATTTTCAAAACTCTTTTGCTGATAATTATTTCTATTAGAATTAAATGTTTTATTTTCTTTCTCATATGGAGACTTATTAGGATTTGTATCCCTTTGTTCATATTGTCTGGACTTAGAAGGCATATTTTTAAAATATTCATCAGCATGACGCAATCTTGACAGCGCTTGTGATAACGAAGTCGCCCCCATGATTGCCTCAGCGACATTCGGTGGAAAATGTGGTGCTATTATGTCAATCAAATCAGCTTCAGAATAAGGAGGATGTAAATGTTTGGCCTTAGCCACCCAAAAATTAAAATGGTCTGTAAATAACCCCTCTGAATATGTAGCACTTTCTAACTGCATTTTAATTTTATTTTGCTTTCTATTGTTCCAAAAATTTTTCTGAAACTCAGACCTAAATTGTTGATAAGTGACACAATTGTCAGAAAAGGCATCCCACCACAATTTCACTGACTTTTTGAAAGCTGTATTCAATAACACTTTTATTTTGCTGAAAGGAAAATTGTTGATGTCTATGCAACTTTCTAGAATTTGCAAAAAATCAAGTGGCTGTATGTTGGAGTCATTATCAAAACATGGAATTATTTTTTGCAAATCAGACAAGGAGAACTCACTGACGCCTGGTCTTACATAATTTTGTGCATTTCCTAAGTTTTGTCTACCACTATCATTATTTACTTGATTTACAAACTGTACTTGCATCACGGTAGCTACAACTTGACTGACTAATCTAGTTAATTCAGCTTGAGATAATGGTGCCATATTATGACTTTGATTTGGCATACAATTATTCAAATTTGGATTCACATTTGGTATACCAAAGTTCATATTTTGGTTTACAGGGTTAGGAAAATATGCTGGTGGCTGTGGAAAACAGTATTGGGGGTCCATACGAGAGCTCACCCCCTGACCATAGTACGATGGAGGTGGTGGCACTGGTGGCACATACTGAGCACCCCTTCTGGAAGTCGCCCCCTGACCGAGTCTATTCATGTCAGGTGGATATGGCCCTGATGCTTCTTGGCTGGGATTCAATAAAGTATATGTCCCAGTAATCCCACTCTTATCAGCCTGCGTGAAAATTAAATTTTCTGGGGATGTCTGAGGTTGAGAAAAACCATTTTCAGTACCACTTGCCGCAGTACTAGAAGCCAGGGAATTGATAGCACTAGCAGTTGCAGTCTCCGTCTCACTATTAGTAGTTAAAACCGTCCTACCTTGTGTCTCGCTGATATTTTCTGGTGGTGGGCTTACACCTGTATGCATCCTCAGATAGTCCCTAGGGCGCCTTGTTCTGAAGTTGTATGGCGATTCGTTCGGTGATGTCATCCCGATATTCCGAGTATATCAGCCCCTCTTGTTGGGTGACACATTGCACAGAAGCTCTTTATCTCAGGGTCGATTCTATTTGGGGGTTTGACTGACTGATACTCCAACGGGAAGTTTCCACAAGAATTTTATCCTGAAGGACGTCGAGGTATGCGAAATGTGCTACAACTAATTATTAAATTGTTTTACCACATGGTATTCCAGGATCCTATATGCAACATGTAGGTTTTTTCATGTATTGTGCAGCCACGTGCAGATAACAATCATCTATAATATTTTAAATAACTTACCTAATTATTAAATTGACCAGGCCTCAAGTGTGAACTTCGTGATTGTCCTACTACTAAGGTTCAAAATAAATTTAGTTGAGAAATAATTTTTAGAATTACTCTACGAGGCACCAACCATTTTCCTTCAAGGTTGAATCAGAAAAGGAGACCTCAGCCACAAAGTACAATTATGGTGAATAAAACGTTAAGTTACAAAAAATGTGTAGTTTATCCTGTTTTTATGCCTTCCTCTTTAGATCATTTTAAATACCTACTGCTCGCGCCATCAACCGTAACCTCGTATGCAACCAACTATACTCTGATATGCATTAAATATGGACAACCCACATAACGCATATGGGTAACTGATCTCTAAATGACTATTGCTATGCAGGTGACAAAACTCTGGTGCGCCTGAAATAGTGAAAATAACACGAAGATGATGAATCGAGGTGACAGGTGACCTTCGACATTTCGCTGCCATCATTTTCGGCGAGTTAATCAAATAAAGGGAGGGGATATTGCTATTTTTAATATATTTAAATTACTATTATTTTATATTTATTATTTATATACTCATGTCCAAACTAGACATTGAAGAAGTGGTGCTATTCACCCGGAATCGGTTTCAGCACAATACCCATAACAATAGAGGAAAATATTAAAAGGGAGTTAGACAAAATGGAACATTTGGAAATCATCAGGAAAGTCACTGAGCCTACTGAATGGGTAAATTCTATGGTGATTGTTAAAAAATCTGATAACTCTCTGAGATTGTGCCTTGGCCCACAGAATCTGAATAAAGCAATAGTTCGAGAGAGATACCAATTGCCAACATTTGAGGAAATAGCTTCAAAAATGGGAAATGCTTCAATATTTTCAATATTAGATTGCAACAAGGGTCTTTACCAAATCAAACTAGATGAGGAGAGTGAATTGCTAACTACATTTAATGCTGGAAAGTATGGTCGATACTGCTACAGGAGAGTCCCATTTGGACTTTGCTCTTCACCTGAAGTTTTCCACCGTGTTTTTCATGAGATATTTGAAAACTTGCCAGGAGTAGTGATCTACATAGATGACATCTTGGTCTATGCAGATGATGAAGAGGAACATAAAGTGCGGTTAAGATCAGTATTTGAGAATGCTCGAAAAGCAAATGTGAAGTTCAATAGGGCTACGTTCAGCGGCAGGTCGGACCATGGTCAATTTGTGTCAGACTATGGATCAGACCGTGGCCCACGTAGTCTCATTTGAAATGAGGTCAAAATCGTTCAGTCCATTGTTTCGGTCAGTAAACGTCATTTATATTTGACATGAAAAGACATGAATTAATGTCATGGAAATGTCAAAGCATTCAAATTTGAATGAATGTTAATTTTCGCGGGTGAGATTTCATTTTTAGCGCCAGAGTTTAACGATCGACCAAGATTGATAGTTTTCGATATTTTATATTCCATTTCATCTCACGGAGTTCCAGTGCTACTGAGTATATTTACGAAACGAAACGTAGTGGATGAAAATGAGGTATCTGTTGTGATAACTCATAGGAGTGGAGTGAAATTCCAAGTTCACTTGAGTACTGAAGATTACCACCGAATTCTAAGAGGTTATTACTTATATAGTTATTTACTCAAATTCGAAGTTCACAAAAATCTTTCACATCATCAATCTATTTCAGATAAAAGGTTCCTGGAGATGGTAAGCGATAAATATTTTGAATTGTACAAAGATGGAATTATATTTGCCCACTCAGAGTCAGAAGATGAAACTGTCACTCAAACCATACCTGATGAGAAAGAATTTGATGAAGATTCATCAGTTATTATTGATGAATCAACATTAGAAGCTATAGGTACCTATATATTGATTCCATTATATCTTCTATAATGTACCAGGAAACGTTATGAAGGCTGTTGGTGATATTCTATCACACCCACTAAGTGTTTTAATAAATAGAAGCTTTTGTGAAGGTAAATATCCTGAACAATTGAAGTGCTCAAGGGTTGTTCCACTATACAAACATAAGGGGAATAGAAGGGAAGTCAAAAACTATAGAGCGGTTGCGATTCAGTGCCATATTGGTAAAATATATGAACACACGTATAATATAAGGCTTAGCAATTATCTTGAAAAATTAAATATTCTAGACAACTCACAACATGGGTTTAGAGCTAAAAAGTCTACAATGACAGCATTGGATGAAGCCATAACACACATCCACGAAGCTTTAAACAAAAAAGAAAACATCATGGGATTATTTTTCGATATGAGCCGAGCTTTCGACACAGTTGACCACAATCTGTTAGAAGCTAAACTCTATCGTATAGGAGTCAGAGGCCCATGTTTGGAATGGATAATTTCATACCTATCGGATAGAGAGCAGCAGGTTGAGATCAATGGTGTTAGATCGGAACCGATCAAAATTCGAACAGGCACACCACAAGGATCATGTCTATCACCAACATTATTTAATATTTTTATAACTGATCTACCTGAAGAACTGAGTAAATCAGGCTATCCAATACTTTATGCGGATGATGCTAATGTAATCATCTCAGGACAATCGAAGAAAGAAACACAAAATAAATCCAATGAATCTATTAGAAGCATTTCTCAACGGTGCAGTAATAATAAAATCTCTTTGAATGTAAACAAATCAATAGCTGTCCAATTTAATACGAAAAATGTAACCATAAATGAAAGCAAGTTACTAAAAACAGAAGGGAAATCCCTGGAGAACTCAGCCTGTACAAAATTTTTAGGAGTCTATCTAGATCAAAAACTCACATGGAATGAGCATGTTGATCATACAGCCTCAAAACTGAGTTCATATTGCTTCATTATCAGGAACTTATGGAATACAGTATCGATCGACGTGCTCAAACTACTGTACTTTGGACTTGTTCAGTCGTCCCTTTCATATGGTCTAGTTTTCTGGGGAAAAACCCATAACTCTGGCCAACTATTTATTATTCAAAAAAAAATTATAAGATGCATGCTGAACTTGTCTCATAGAGAACCATGTAAAAACCACTTTGTTAAATTGGGTATTATGTCTTTACCAAGTTTGTATATTTACTCATTGATTCTTCACATTATCAATAAACAGAGCACTTTGATGACTAGAAAGGAGGTACACAGTCATAATATCCGACAGAAGGACGAAATCAATTTAGGATTCTCCAGATTATCAATTGGACAGGAAAATCCCAATTATATGGGAATCCAATGCTACAATAAAATTTTCGCAATGAAGGAGTTCAGAGAATGTGAAACAACATTGCTCAAGAAATATCTCAAGAGTTTTTTGGTACAGAAATGCTATTACTCACTGCAGGAATTTCTGAATGATACCTCTGACTGAGATCTACACATTACAAATCATGAGAGTAGTAGGTATAGTCTAATTTGCATTATATGCTAGACCACACTGTACAGAATAAGATCTGTTATTTTAATTAGCAAATGATGAAATTATTTTTAAAGAATGTGACATTGTAATTCCGGATTTTATTTTATTTTATTTTTACATTATTTTATCATACGAACCAGGTTCTTATTGTACCAATAAGTGCTCATCTGTTTGTGACGTGTCCCATAATGTATTGTACTCACCTGTATTGTGACATTCAGTGGACAAAATAAAATTCTATTCTATTCTATTCTATTCTATTCTGAATTCCAGATTTAGGAAAACGGGCCCGTATGTGAATTGTCCGCCAATTTGTGAGGTTAGAATGGCGGACTGTAATGTGTGCAAATTAGTCATTACAGACAATGATGATCAAGTTGTGTGCGACAGCTGCAAGGATAAATTCCATTTTCATTCTACCAAAGAAAAAAATTGTTCAGGAATATCTACGTCGGAATTTCGCGCAGTTATATTGCAAAAACGTTCCACTATATTCTTCTGTCCTGCATGTAAAGAAGCGTTTAAGAGTGTACCGTTCCTTCTGAGACAAATAAAGGATCTGAAGGAGGAGGTCAATGATCTGAAGAAGGATATTGAATCAATCAAAGAGAAGGCAAAAACCAATAGTATTGAGGATATCATCCTTGAAGTAGATGAACGTGCTCGTAGAGCTAACAACTTGATGGTCTTCAACACACCTGAATCCACTTCTGATCAAGTCACCATGAGAGTCAATAATGACAAACAGCGTACTCTTGAGATTGCCCGTCTCCTTGGAGTGGAGGTTAAAGAAAATGATATCCTAAGAGTGTTTCGTGTAGGTAAAGTCAACACCAATAAACCACGGCCTATGAAAGTAATCTTTGCCAATAATAGCATAGTTCAACAACTGCTTCGTTCTTCTTTTAAGCTCAAAGATTCCGAGTTTAAGATTGGTCAAGATAGAACTAAGCTCCAACAGAGTTATCTAAATAATATGAAAGAGGAGTTCAAGTCACAACTGAACAATGGAGTAAAAGACATTGAACTGGAATTCTTTAATGGGACTGCCAGAATTGTTACCTCTAGAAACAATAAAGTAAGGCAATCGCGGCCAAAAAACGTATAGCAAAATTCAACTGTTACTACCAGAATGTGGGTGGTTTGAGGACTAAACTTGATTTACTTAAGCAGACTGTGTCGTTATGTGAATATGATGCTATAGTCCTTACCGAAACATGGCTGAACTCTGATATTTTGCTAAGTGAAACTAACTTTCATGGATTTAATGTTTTTAGACAAGATAGAAATTATCTCACAAGTGATCATTTACGAGGGGGTGGAGTATTAATAGCAGTACGCAACACATTTGCTGCTAAGTTGGTTACCATATCTTGTGAAAGTAATGAACAAATTTTTATCTCTATTTGTACTGGCTCAGAAAAAATCCTGCTAGGGGCAGTATATCTACCACCGAAATCTGACTTGGATAGCTATGTACAACACCGTCATGTTGTGGAGGAGATCGCGAACCATCATCCAGACCATACTTTGTTACTGGCTGGTGATTATAACTTACCTGAGGCTGTCTGGAGTAATGATGATGGAAGTGGTCTCTCAGTAAGATGTCCTGCAAACTCTGCAGCTAACTTTTTATGTGAATGTTTTTCATTTTTGAATCTTTATCAAATCAATGATATAAGTAACAATCATGGTGCATACTTGGACCTAATTTTTTCACACTGTCAGGATATTAATATTACTACATCTGATGAGTTACTATAAGATAATAACTTTCATCACGTAGCATACTTCTTTCAAGTTCCACTGAATGTTAAATCTGATAATCTGAGAACTGTATATACCTATTATGATTTTAGAAATGCTGATTATCCTATGTAGAATAACTTTTTCTCATCCATTGATTGGTGTAACATTTTTGATAATCTTGATGTTGATTCAATGGTCCGATACTTTTATGATGTTCTTCAGTATGGCTTCAACCTATATGTACCTGTCAAATCATTCAAGAGCTCTACATTTCCGGTATGGTTCTCAAGTGAACTGAAAAGCTTAATTATTGAAAAGAAAAAGGCCCAAAAAATATATAAAACGAGTCTCAGTCCACATGATTATAATGTTTTTTCAAACTTGCGTTCCGTATGTAAGGAACTTTATTCCCAATGTTATCAATCTTACATGCATAGAGTTGAGTATCATCTTATTGATGAACCCTCCCTGTTCTGGAATCATGTTAATAAAATGCGTAAATATAATGAATATCCCAACCATATGTTTTTAGAGGATGAAATTAGTACAAATGGTATTGAATCAGTGAATCTTTTTGCCAAATTCTTTTCAAGTGTTTATCGAGCTGACGATCCTAACTTACTGTATTATGATGTCAATTGTAAGTTGGCATTACTGCCTACTATTTATATATGTTTTGTGTTCTATGTCCCATTAGGTCATATTGACGTTCTTGACATTATGACAGGCGACATTGCGTGGTCTTATAAGGGACTAGGGGATATGAGGCATTACCTTCTAGAACATGGATGTGACCACATGTTTATAGTTAGTGCTAGTTGTAACATTCTGGAAGTTCAACAATATAATATAACATCTTGTAACTAGTTGTATTATTACCGATCCACAAGATATTATACATGGTGTCAGGTAAATACAAAGCTTGATAATTGTGGAAAAAACTTGATCAGAGGCGCTAGACGTAGCCAAACTTGCTGGAAACTAGAAACCACGAGAGAACAAGATGGAGAATTTGTTCAAGCCACCAGATCAACTCGTCTTAGACGGAAACATAGCTGAAAACTGGAGGAGATTCAGCCAGAGATTTGATTTATTCTTAATAGCAACAGAGTTATCTACAAAGCCTGAAGAAAAGAAAATCGCTGTTTTCTTGAGTCTAATTGGCGACGAAGCACTAGAGCTTTATAACACATTTTCTTTCAATCAAGGTGAAGAGAGGACACTGGAGTCTATAAAACTGAAGTATGATAACTACTGTTCGCCACAGAAGAATGTTATATTTGAGAGATTCAAATTTAATAGTGTTATACAGAAAGAAGGACAGCCTTTTGATAACTTTGTTACAGAATTGAGAAAAGCTGTGAAAACAACAGGTTATCCTGAAGCTGATGATATGATTAGAGACCGTATTGTCATGGGCATTTATGACAAAACCACACAGGAGCGTCTTTTAAGAGAGTGTAATCTGAGTCTAGACAAAGCCATAAACTTTTGTCGAGCCATAGAGGTCAGCAAAAGCCAATCACAAGCTTTGCAGAATGAGGCAGAAGTGCATGCTGTGAGGATGAGAAGTACAGCTAGTAGTGCAGAAACAAAAACCTGCAAGTACTGTGGGTACAAACACCGGTCAAAGAAGTGCCCTGCAACTAACAAAACATGTGCCAAGTGCCAAGGGAGAAATCATTTTGCAAGCATGTGCAAATCAGAAAAGCAGTTCACAGGAACAGAGAAGAGAGAAGACAAGAAAGACGAAAAGAAAAAGAAGAGGAGTGTGCATGAAGTGGCACAATATAGAAAGGAAAAGGAAGATGGCAGTGAAAGCTCCAGTGAAAGTGAATATGAGTTTTATATAGACTCTATTCAAAAGAGTATAGGTTCCTTGAGAGGTCCTGAATTGACTATGTGGACAAAAAAGGTATTTATTAATGGTAAGCATATTGAATTCAAGCTTGACACAGGTGCTGAAGTCAATGTTTTGCCAGGAGATATCCTGAAAACTATAAATCCTGCTTGTAAGGTTCGTAAAACAGATGTATCCTTAATATCATATGGTAGCCCACAGTTCAAGCTTGAATCAATAGGGGAAGTAGAACTTCCTTGCGAAGTGGCAGATAGAAGTGCCTTGATTAATTTTGTAGTAGTAAATGCAAAAAATCAATTACCATTGTTAGGGTTAAAAGACTGTATCAACCTAAACTTGATTAACAGAGTTGACAGTGTGAAGCTAAAGTTTGAATCTCATGATGATGTTGTAAAAAAGTATCATAGAGCTTTCGAAGGTTTGGGAAGTTTTCCAAATAAACACCATATCACTTTAAAAGAAAATGTTACACCAAAAATTACTCCAATAAGGCGAGTGCCCCAAATTTTGCATGAAAGGCTTAGAGCTAAGTTAGACGATATGGAATCACAAGGAATCATTAAGAAAGTAGACAAACCTACAGAATGGATCCATCCTTTAGTTATAGTGGAAAAATGTAATGGTGATCTCAGACTTTGCCTGGATCCAAAACATTTAAATAAGTCTATAAAACGTGAGCACTTCTTAATTCCTTCCTTAGATGAAATAACTGCTAAGCTAAGCAATAAACAATTCTTCACTGTGCTTGACATGAAGGATGGTTATTGGCAAGTGTGTCTAGATGATCCCAGTGCAGATTTATGCACCTTTGGTACTCCCTTTGGAAGGTATCAGTTCACTAGACTAGCTTTTGGCATATGCTCTGCCCCCGAAGTATTTCAGAAAAAAAACTATGAAATATTTGGTGATCTAAAAGGGGTTGGGTTGTATTTTGATGATTTGATAATCACAGGTGAGACAGAGAATGAACATGATGAAAATTTAAGACTTGTATTGGATAGGGCTTTGAAGTATAATATAAAGTTCAACAAATCAAAAATGCAATTTAAACAAAGTAGTGTTAAATTTATGGGCCAGATATTTTCAAAAAAAGGAGTTGAAACAAATCAAAATTATGTTAATGCTATCTTGAATATGCCAAATCCTCAAAATAAAAAAGATTTATTACGCTTTCTAGGCATGGTGAAATACATTGGCAAATTTATTCCTAATTTATCAAAAATTACTGCGCCTTTAAGAAATCTAACTAGACTTGATGTAGAATGGCAGTGGAGTGATGAACATGAGTCAACTATTCATCAATTGAAAAATTTACTGACGAATGCACCTGTACTGTCATTTTTTGATCCAACAAAACCATCAGAAATAGAAACTGATAGTTCAAAAGATGGATTAGGTGCGTGTTTATTGCAAGAAGGTCACCCATCAGTGGCATTTGCATCACGAAGTTTGACTAAAACTGAAGAAAAATATGCCCAAATTGAAAAAGAGGCACTGGCGATTCTTTTTGCAGCACAAAAATTTCATTATTTTATTTATGGACTAGATGTTAAAGTACATAGTGATCATAAACCTTTAGAAACTATTTTTAAAAAAGACATTCAAGCCATTTCACCTAGACTTCAACGCATTCGACTGAAACTATTATACTACAATTTAAATGTTACTTATAGACGAGGAAAATATATGTATATATCAGATACATTGTCCAGAGCATTCTTGACTAATGATCAGGGATTGAAATCGAATGCAGAAATTGAATATGCTGTGCATTCATTATGTAATTATTTGCCATTGTCTGAAAAAAGAAAAGAGCAGTTTAAACGTGAAACATTAAATGACACTAATTTAAAAATAGTGATTGAATTTGTAACCAATTCATGGCCACATAATAAAGCTAACATACCTGAAAATGTTAAAATTTATCACAAACTCAAAGACAAACTCTCTATGTATGACAATTTGCTGTTTTTAGAAAATAAATTGATAGTACCTACGGTACTTCGTAATGAAATGTTGAAACTCTTACATGAAGGTCATTTTGGCATTGAAAAAACTAAAGCTCTGGCACGAAAAACATTTTATTGGCCTGGGTTAACAAATAATATAGAAAATTTCAGCAAATCATGTAAGGTCTGTGAAAAATATGCACGTCAGAATAAAAAAGAAACTTTAATGCCATATCCAATACCTAATCGTCCGTGGGAACGTTTAGGAACAGACATTTTCACTTTTGCAAATATAAGTTATGTTGTTTTATTTGATGCCTATTCTAATTGGCTAGAATTACTACAAATTAAATCTAAAAGTGCACAATCTGTAATAAATCAAATTCAATCTGTGTTTGCAAGATTTGGACCACCAGATATTCTAGTTGCTGATAATGTACCCTTCAATAGTGAATGCTTTAGAAAATTTGCTGAAGATTGGAATTTCAGATTGATTCTTAGAAGCCCAAATTTTCCCAGATCCAATGGATTGGCAGAAAAGGCCGTGTCAATTTCAAAAAATATAATTAAAAAAGCATTGGCAGGAGGTAAAGATATAGAGTTATCATTACTAAATTATAGAAATATGCCTCTTAAGAATATGGCCTACTCGCCATCACAGTTGTTGAACAGCCGCAGATGCAAAACAAATGTACCAACTTCAGTAGATTTGCTAAAACCTGAATTATGTCAAGATGTTATTGAGAGAATACAATCAAAGAGGGACTTAGGTAAGAAATATTTTGACAAAAGTGCTTCACATCAAAAACCATTGAAGAAAGGAGATAATGTCACTATTTACGATCATGTAACTAAAACTTGGGACTCAGGTAAAATAGTAGATAGTCATTCAGCCCCTAGGTCTTATATTGTAATGAATAATGTAGGAAATCATGTTAGACGAAACAGACACGATTTACGATTATCTAAGAATCCTCACAAAAGAGAGATCAATGAAAATAATTTTATTGTAAACGAAAATGATAATGCTACATGTAAAGCTGAGTCTATTCATGGTAATTACAGTCTTGAGTCATCACCCGGTAGAAATGATAGTTCTAGTTCATCCACACAGAATAGACTAAGCAATAGTTATGAGCAAAACTGTAATGTGCAACCTGCTGCTCCTGCTCAACCAACCAATAGTAACACTGTCGTGAGTACTAGATCAGGTCGACTTGTTAAAAAACCTGCAAGGCTCAATCTGTGAAGGGGAAAAGATGTATTATGATGTCAATTGTAAGTTGGCATTACTGCCTACTATTTATATATGTTTTGTGTTCTATGTCCCATTAGGTCATATTGACGTTCTTGACATTATGACAGGCGACATTGCGTGGTCTTATAAGGGACTAGGGGATATGAGGCATTACCTTCTAGAACATGGATGTGACCACATGTTTATAGTTAGTGCTAGTTGTAACATTCTGGAAGTTCAACAATATAATATAACATCTTGTAACTAGTTGTATTATTACCGATCCACAAGATATTATACACTTACAGATACCAAATTATCTAGAAACCGTAAAACAATGTAACAACTTTGTGATCCCTACCTTCAGTTGCCTTGAAATTTTCGAAAACATCACTAAATTACCTAATAAATTCTGCTCTGGACCAGATGGTGTTCCACATTTTCTCTTGAAAAAATGTCTTTGTACACTTGCAACACCACTAGAACACATATTCAATCGTTCATTGCAGACATGCTGCTTTCCCGCTTACAGGAAGAACAGTTATATTACTCCTATTTTCAAATCTGGGAACCGGGAAGATATTACTAATTATAGAGGCATATGTATTCAATCAACTATTCCCAAAATGCTAGATAAAATGGTAACAGCCTATCTGTCAGCACAAATTTCGAATATAATCATTACTGAACAACATGGTTTCTGCTCTGGTAAATCTACCATTAGTAACCTCTTAACATATCAGAACTTCCTGTTGAACGCCTTTGAGAATAAAACCCAAGTTGATAGTATCTATACCGATTTTTCAAAGGCGTTTGACAGGGTGAGTCATACTTTATTAATAGCAAAACTTAGTGATATGGGTATCAATCTTGGTTTGGTAGCATGGATTGAAAGTTTCTTAGTTGGTCGTCAACAGCAGGTGAGGATCAAAAGTTATTTATCTAACGTAATTCCAGTACTGTCAGGAGTTCCTCAAGGCTCTCATTGTAGACCGTTACTTTTCAATTTGTTTGTCAACGATATTAGCAAATATATTTTTCACTCTGTTTTTACATTATATGCTGATGACTTCAAAATATATAAAGAAATTCAGCATCATATGGATATTGATCTGCTGCACTCTGATTTGAATAACTTCCACGTCTGGTCTAGAGTTAATTACTTGGACCTCAATATTTCAAAGTGTTTTTGTATCACTTTCTCAATGGGTCATAATTATATTGAAAACGCTTATAGAATAAATAACTCTGTATTGAAGAGAGTCAATGAGATAAAGGACTTAGGCATAATATTCGATATTAAACTAACTTTTAGAAGTCATATTACTAAGGTAGTGAACACTGCATCAAGGAACTTAGGTTTTATTACTAGGAACAGTAAACAATTCTCTCCTGAAACACTTAGTTCACTTTAGTGCCATCTGGTTAGACCTTCACTTGAGTATGGTTCCATCATTTGGAGGCCTTTTTATCAAATACATATTGATAGTTTAGAGCGAATTCAGAAAAGGTTCCTGAGAACATATTCATATCGCAAGAGTTATCATGTTGCTCATATAAACTACCCAGATATCTTAATGGAACTTAATCTACTAACTTTAGAAAATCGTAGATTAGTGTTGGATATGTGTTTCCTATATAAATTGGTCAATGGCCTTATTAATTCTCCAGATCTGCTTAGTTTGATTAGATTTAATACATTGACCAGAACAAGAAATCCTCCTTTATTTTCCTTGACTTTTCACTCAACGAATTATGGCAACAATAACCCTATTCCAAGGCTACAAAGGAATTATGTCGTTCTTCAAAATCATTGTGACCTATTCTGTGGCAGTCTAGGTAAATTCAAAACTAATGTTGTGAAAACAATTAGGAATACCTGATTAATATAATAAGTGCTACATTTCTATGAGTGTATTAGGAATACCTGATCAATATAATAAGTGCTACATTATTTCTATGAGTGTAATTTTCATTGCTCCTACTATTATAATTCATATTTTTGTTGTAATTTTTTTTTTATAAAAATGGTGTAACCGTTGAAATGAATAAATAAATAAATAAATAAATATATATTTTCGATTTCCAAAAGTTGATTGCTTGGTATATGTCTTGGTTATTTCTCTAGCGATTCAATATTTCTCCTCTTTTTTTTTTGTTAGCGCCGCTCTTCGATTAGGTAATTTCCAACATACAGCTGATGTATGCAAATACGGGAACATTCAACAAGATTTGCGAAAGATGAAGAAACGCAAATATTCTGCCCACCAGAGATTTCTCTCTGTTATCATATATGCACCTGATACTAAATATTAAACTCACTTTCTTGTCGTGAAATCAAATTTTATATATATAAGTGTACTCAGAACATCCCTTCATGAACCAGAATATTGTTTCAGAAACTCCCACTCAAAAAGAGAAATTTATATGGCCAAGATCAGCCGTTTTACTCCTACTTGATGAAATTGAGAGACGAAAGAAAGAGATGAAATTGCCTCATAAAAAAAGGTATTTGTTTGGTAACATTTCCAAATGTCTCTTGAAAAAGGGGTATAGAGTTTCATGGGAATGTTGCGATAGAAAATGGAAGGGTTTACAAGCTACCTACAAGAAAATTACCGAAAAAGAAAGCCACACCGGATCTGCCAACAGAAGCTCCACTTGGGAGTTTTATTCCCGATTGGAAGAAATTTTAGCAGATGATCCAGCACACAAGCCTTTAGCCACTGCAGCAGCAGGAATAGTTAATGAAAATGTAACTCTGCCGAAGGCTCTTGGTGCAAGTTCATCTAATCTAGGAAGGTCTAGGCCTAATAAGAGAACAGCAGTATCTGCTGGTTTCAGTGAAATCAATAGTAATATTGTTAGCCTTAAGAATTCTATTGACCAAATGATCACCGTTCAGAAAGAAAGAAATGTAATTTTAGATAGGCTTACTACAGCAATTGAAACGTTCACTAAATCTCAAAACTAATATTATTATACGACACACTAACTATTTCTATATTTCTACATTACAAAAATTGCACTCTTTATGTCTTTGAAATCTTTTTGATCGCACGAAGTGGAATTCCTATTATTTTCATAGAACATATACCACCGTGAGTTACCTATTCACTTCCACCTATCCACTTATGAATTTAATATTCTGCCCGTTGTTTAACCGAGGAGGTGGAATGTTTATATATCTTCAGTTTTTTTGGGATTATCTCCTCGTGCCAATATACAAAGTGTCCAAGAAAATGTGGAAATCTCTGGGTTTGAGATATAAGGCCTAAGATTATTGGTCGTGAGAAGCTTCGTTTTCGAAATACAGGGCATTCAATATTTGAATCAAAGAATTGATTTTCCTTCATTAACTAAAAAATCATTCAACAAAGATACGAGATATTCAGGTGATATACTGAGTATCTGTAAGCAGACACGTTTGTGGTATTTTTCAGCTGAAATGAATAGGTACCAGTCGTGGCGTCGTTAGGACAAAATTAATGTTTTTCCACGGGTGTTGCAAAAAATTAGCGATAGACATTTCTTGAACCAGTGAACAATAGCGGTGAATAACCATTATTCACAGGTCTGGAGTTCCCAAGATCAATTACCGACTCTCGGACGCAGAATATCATTATCGTTAAAATTATTAGATTCAAAGTTATGGCGAACACGCCGGGACACATCTCGATTGTCTTCAATTTATACAGGGTGTTTCATGAGAAGACTCATATAGCCAAATGGTAAATAGGGGATATCAAGACTAGTTGATGTATATATATGAAAACATTTTTTGATCCTCCATAACGAAGATACAGGGTATTATGTGAAATTGCTATATAACTTTGATCGTCGATATTACAGAAATGATTCGTCGTAATCTGCTGAAATTAGGCAACGACGTATCACTACTGGAACTATATGTAAAAAAAAAATCCAGGTCCGGACTTGGGAAAATTTTATGTTTCATTGTTATGTCAAAAAAGTTTACTTTGTGACCACTTTTCTCGAAAAATTCCATCAGATTCAGAAAGATCAGACAAAATTCTATGAGAACTGCTCTTCAATTTACACAGCACACTTTGACCGGTTCAATAAAAAAATATGGAACAAAATCGTTCGAATGAATTTTAAATTTCGACCTGGCTGATAACTGTCAACTGGTATCATGTGAATTGATTTTTTCAACATTTTTATTGAACAGTAATTGACAGAAAGATAGACGGTAAGAAATAACACGATATTTTCTATCGAAATTCCAGATAGATATTATTATTCCTGACTTTGTTTTATGGGTGTTGCTTGAAGTGAGATATCTAGTAGGTCCTGTTTTTCATTTGTGTGACGAAACGTGACGTTTGTTGACAATCCGAACTGATAGGTAGGTACCAACTGATGAAATTACGACATGAGGATTCATGTGCCCATATTATGGTGATTTATCAAATTAGTTATGCCATCACGCATAAACTTGGCTCCATTTTTTGTTATTGATATACACTTCTACAAGTGATATAAGGATATGCATTTGCTATTTATTCAAAATTCCTAATGTTCATCCTCTTGAAGGTTTACTGCAACGTATTCTTGGGTCTGGAGATATTCTATGGTATTAAACATAGCATAACATTTGGATTTTCGTCTTGTTCAGCATTTGGAATATGAAGTGGCACCTAGAGTGTAGGAATATTTCGATTACGAGTGTTTACCTATCAACAAACGTCACGTTACATAAAATAAAAACAGGGCCCACTTTATAATGAATTTATAAAATAGAGTCACGAGTAATCATATCTATCTAGAAGTTCGGTCAAAAACTAATATGTCGAATCATAAAAAAATCAAAACTAATATCTTCTGTTGATTTCTATTCAATAAAAATTCACAAAAAATCAATTTACACGAATCCAGTTAAAAGTTGAGAGTTATCAGCCAGGTCGAAATTGAAAATTCATTCGAACGTTTTTGTTCCATATTTTTTTGTTGAACCGGTCAAAGTGTGCCGTGTAAATTGAAGAGCAGTTCTTATAGCATTTTGTCTGATCTTTCTGATTCTGATGAAATTTTTTGAGAAAAGTGGTCACAAAGTGAACTTTTTTGACGTAACAATGAAGCATGAAAGTTTCCCAAGTCCAGACCTGGATATTTTTTTCATAATATGTTATCTTGAATAGATTCAGTAGAGATACGTCGCAGCCAAATTTCAGCAGATTACGACGAATCATTTCTGTAATATCGACCATCAAAGTTATATAGCAATTTCACATAATACCCTGTATCTTCGTTATGGAGGGTCAAAAAATGTTGTCATATATATACATAAACTAGTCTTGATTTCTCCTATTAACCATTTGGCTATGTGAGTCTTCTCATGAAACACCCTGTATATATATATAAATAAAAAATTCATGAGGGTGGTCCGCATTCCAATGAGTCTCTTATTTATTATATGACACAATACTTTTTGCCGTAACGATATAGCGCATACAGGGTGTTTATAAATGAAAACTATTTTACGATTATTTTTGATTTCAACGCCATATATCTTCTCAAAAACGAAGCGTCTTACGACCAATATTTATGAATAGGAACTATTGTCATCTTATTTAATCAAGAGATTCTCCACATTTTTCCGGACACCATGTATATGAATGAAAATATGAGTATTATTTCAATATTTTAGTAGGTAATTAGAAATGTCATTTCGTTGATAATTTCACTTCCAGTATCCTGATATAAGAGAAATCTATCAATTCTCTGATTAATGATCAGTAGTGACACTTTATTGTTTGAAAGCATAATATTTGAAAAGAAAGAATAGCGTTGTATGGTTGTCTCACTTCCTACACGAAGTACAGGGAAATTGTTTATATTTTACTCAATAGCTATCTCATTGATATTGGTCTTACATTCAAATAAATGGGCAAATATATGGAGTATTTTTTATGGGGATTCTGAAATCAGTTCCAGAAAGTGCAAAAAAGCACCGTAAACTCAACAAATTTACATGTAGTGGTATGTTTTAAATGGAACATTCTGTATTTTTTTCAATGTCCCAATAGGTAGAGTTCTTTCTTCTAATTTCAAATATACAGGGTGGAGACTTTTTAGAAAAAATATTCACCTCCCTGCTAACTAATTTATTCCAGTTGAAGTCTCCACACCGTATATACTTCATTGAGGTTATCTTTGTCATTTCTCGAGAAATATAGATTTTTTTGTATAGATTCAAGGCATCGGTAGAACGCCAGACGACTGGCGATATCTGGTGTCTACAGCTGCTGCCTTATAGATTTATACGGAATATATTTTTCGAAAACTGGCGAAGCTAACCTCAATAAAGTGTATACATATTTGAAATCGGAAGGATGTCTATTATGGGGATCTCGGAAACCATAAGAAATAACGAAGATATGGTTAGATTGAAATAAAGTTGCGCATAGAAAGTTTTGAAATTTCGAGTAGTTCCGGAGATACGCCTAAAAAACCGAAATTTTTTGATGTAGTTTTCATTTTCTCCTGACTTTATTCAAGGAAAACAAAAGACACTTTTTCATTCCCACTTTTTGAGCTCTACAGAACAGCGTTGAGAGATTTTCCGAGATCCCCATATATAGACATCCTCATCTTGGACACACTGTATATGGTGGTGCGAGAGCGCTACGGGAGCGCACACAAAATATTGCATGTGATTTAACGTGTTTCATTATGTCTCCCATTCAATTTATCGCCGCCACTTCGGAAACGCCTTTGGATATATCATTTTAATAATAATTACAATAATAAAGAAATAAGAACGTCTATTATTATGAGAATGTCAATTCAATTACAAGAATACATATTATATTTTTGAATATCATATCATAAATATGTATATCACACAACACTGTTTTATACCACTAACCCGATCCATTTTTTTATACGCCTCGACACGTGTTCCGCTATGTTAGCATCTTCAGGATAACAAAATATCCTATTTTAGAATAATGCTTATATACTAGGTATGTTCACCCAACCGTTGAAATCCTAATCTAATATCGCTAAACATGGCTAAACTATACAGACGGATATACCTATAGGGAAAAAATCGGTTTGGTTATAGTGGTAAAACAGTGTAATGTGAATATATTGAGGATATATAATGAGAAATTCGTCAACAACAATTACAGAAAAGTATTATCTATATAAACTTGCTATGGAATATCCCTGTAATACAGATCATAGGCAATGTCATCCCTTTTTTTCCTTGCTAATACGTTATTATCAGTATTGTCAGTTACATTCACAAAATCATGTTGTGTTGGATGATCTGCATTTATGATGTCTTCTTCAATACTGATGGTGTCATTGACTATATAATAATTATCATTAATCAACAAAAAATTATGCAAAACACAGGATGCCACAACATGGTCTCTAATATATTCTATTATTGAAGCATCAAGATACTTCAATCTCCTCCACTTTCCTTTCAGTCGTCCGAACGCCCTCTCTATATTATTTCGGATACTCGCATGAACAAAGTTGTAGGTCTTTTGTTCATCCAACAAATAACCGTTATCCTTATAGGGTGTCAATAGAGTGGTTGATAAAGGATAAGCCCCATCTCCTAGTAGATGGCCTTCTCCTAGTAAGTGTTTTGACATATCCCTGATAGCTGATAATAGTGGACTTCTTCTGAAAACTCTACTATCATGCAGACTGCCTACCTCGCCGAAATATATATCAATGAACTTTAGATTTTCATCACAAACGCCTTGAAGTATCATCGATGGTTCTTTCTTTCTATTTATATACCTAGTCGATTCTTCTGGTGCCTTTATATTGATATATGTACCGTCTATGCATCCAACCACACCAGGAAATCCTGTTTTTTGTTTGATTTTTTTTGAGTCAACAGAATTTTACTAGGATCAGGCCATTTCATAAATTTTCTAGCTAAACTTGATACTTTTTTATGGTCTTCACATACACAAAATGTGCAGTGCCTTTTGAAACATCAAATCTATCTCCAACACTTCTGAAGCTATCTGGAGTAGCTAATATCCATATTGTTATTAAAAGTTGTTTATCAAGAGCAACTGAAGTATGTTCAAAAGATTCCCTGAATTCTCCGTGGGGCATACTGTTTATTTCTTGAAGAAGCACCTACAACAACAAAAAACTGGTCATGTGCGAATAGGACCCAAAAATCTTCGCTATTTGCATTAGTGTATAAATTTCGTGAGTTAGTATTAATTCATTACTATTATTAGAACTGAAAAAAGGTGTTTTTGAAATAAGTGCACATATTCAGCACATTAATATGGTACATGTCTAAGAAATATACCCATGATATCAGATTTTTTCTAATTCTTCTAATTAACGAAAAGTTTCATCACAAAAATTGAACAGAATACGAGAAAAAAATCAAGTACGCCACTTTAAAACAATTTAAATGATTGAACTGCGCGTGATAGTGCCTACCACATGGAAATTTGGACAAAGGTGACGTCAGATTTGCTACAGTGTAGAACTTTGAGTGGAAAAAGGGGCCATTCGATAGTACACGTCGAGCTGTCTCAGTGTTTGAAATATTTGCACTTATTTCAATGCCACCCTGCATAGTGGTGGAATTAAATTTACTTCAAAGATCGCGAGATTCTCATAATATAGGCCATTATATGTTCTCGTGAAGTACTAAATAAATCAATTTCTTGTCAAGCTATCCATTTCTGAGGAATCTCCTTAAATAGGTCGATTTTCAATCTCAGTTTGCCAGATTTGTGAGGGAAAATTAAATCTACAGGGTGATCAACTATTGAGTAATGATATCTGCGACAAATTTTTCGAATAGAACACCTGCTTATATGTTAATTATTGGATATTTGGAATCTCCAGCTGAATTCAAAAATATATGCGTCCGATAAATAACTTTATTTTTTAACGAATTTATCCATTACTCTACCAGGAGAACTCAATTCAACAGATGCACTGTATAAGTACAAACCCTCTATGTGTGATATTCATTGACAGAGAGTGTTGTCGACGCATGGACCGATTGCCGTTCAGTGCTACTTTGCTTGTTGTTGTCCGACTACGGTAGTCCAGACCTGCCACTGAACGTAGCCCAAGTCGCGTGCAAGAACTGTCAGATGACCGACACTGGAGGCAAAACATTGAAACACAACGTCACTTTTCTTATTTGTTTACAAGTGATCGAAATAGTTTTCCACAATTATTTTGGCATATGAACCGTATTTTCCGCTATTCATCAATTCTCGCATGCCATCACATTGTGCTGTTGTAAAATGCACAAAAACTGCAGCGGAAGATGAAGGAATCCGGATGATACATTATGATTCAAAAGTAAGTACCTACTATATAGAGTCACTGGATGGTATTAGTTTGATAAGAGTTCGGACACAGCTGAACTTTTGTCCTTTTCTATATTCTATTGGCAAGGTGACGATTCCGATACGGCACCTGGTGGGCAAATTTGAACCAGTTTAGGACGTAATTCAAGGTCATGTTTGTTATTGTGTTCAGTGGGTTTCATATTTTATGAATACCATTCAACAAATTACGTTAATTTTCTCTTCTTGCTTCTCTTGAGTACAAGACATGAACTTTATATCAATTGCCTAATCAATTCTATATTATTTTATAAATTAGTATCTACAAATCTCTGAAAATACGCGAAAGCATCTGTGTTTGGTTGCTGGTTGAACTAGTAGAAGGTTCCAATGGAAAAATGTAGGATCTATAATGTCCTCTACTGCACTCAAGAAGTTTTTTCTGATAATGAAAAATCAGTTCAGTTGAATGGAAAAAATGGATAAACGTTGAGAATCCAATATGAGTTTGAGAACTGGATGTATGCAGCTCCAACAAAAACTTCCGAAAACTTCCTACCTTTCTTCACTTCATTGGTCCAATAATGATAACAATAAGGTAAATTTGTGATTCATTGATATATTTATTACTGATGAATAACTCTTATTTGCAGTGCCTATCTAAGAGAGAACATGATTGAAATGATCAACAGTTCATAACTATTTTGTTCATGGGCTATGTCTCCAGGACTTGGAAAAATAAGTATGGCTGTTTTTCTTTCAAATATTTTTTTAAGAAAAATAAAAAAGCAAATTCAATGCCTTCGACTTTTGAACTGCAATACGCAAAGCTGGGCAAGAAAAGACATTATGAACATGTGCAGGTGGGCAATTTATAGTTTTATTTGTAATTCTTGACTCATATAAAAATCTTGTTCATGATATCCTGCCTAGGCCTTCATAGATTCCTATTTTGTAGTATCATCTTTGTAGTAAAATAGCCAATGCAGATTGCATGTACTTCCAAAATGATTAAGTTAAAATACAGCTCCCAATTACATTCATATGAGCAAAAACAGTAGCATATTTTATAGATATATAATAACCCTGGTACAAGCAGGTCATTGTAGGTAACTTATCACTTCATAGCTTCAATTGAATCTTTGAACATACATTGAAGTGACACAATCTATTTCTATTTGAATATTTAGATTGTGTAATAGCTAATAGATATGGTTTGTTTATAGTAGGTACTAACATTTCTTCAATTTTTCAGCAGGGGAGGAGCTGCCATCCAGGGTATCTTGCAATTGAGTGCAAATAGTTACACAAATTGAAACCAAAACCCAGATTTCTTGAATTTGAATTCAAGTTTTTAAGGAGATATCACTGATTATTTGGGTACTTGAACATATCCATGACATTTCAAATTGTATCTTGGAAAAATGTTTTCATAATTTTACTGCTTGTATTTTATCATTAAACTGTATTTATTCATAAGTAAAAGTTCTACTTTTTTTTCTTTTTGTAATGTTTTATTGTAGGTTTTCAAAATTTATATTTCAATTCCACAACTAACTCAATCAACACCTCATTCTTTTTTGATACAATTTCAAAGTTTCACTTTATAATCTCTACTGATTCCTTTTAAAATAGGTACCTACCAGGTAGATACTTACTTTTGCTCATTATTTATTTATTTCTACATATATGAAAGTCCTGGATTTCAAATGCATTTATAATTGTAAATTTTTATGAAGGTATCTTGTAAAATAATTCAGGGAAAAACAGTATACATGAGCACTGAGGGAAGGAGTATACTGGAAGATCCTTCTTTTTGTAGGTACTTCTTTCTTGACTTCTTTGGAGTGGCATAAGTACAGTAAAACACATGTTATGTCAATGTACTTTCATTTTCGAAAATTATTATTAATTCAGTTCCAAAATATACAAAACATAATGAACTATACAGATTGATAAGATAGATATTTTCAATTAGATGAATTCAGGATTACAAAATGATATCAAATCACAAAATTTATGATAATAAACTGTGTAAATACATTAACTGAAATCCTAGGTCATTTGATCAATGCTTTATGTGGTGGAATTCCAAATTATTCAATGATTTTATAAATATGGTGAAAAAAACTAGCATATTAAATGAATTCCAAGAAGAAAACTCAGTCTAGGATGCCACCTACCTCAACTCTAAGTATATTAGGAATATTCACATTATGAAATGTGTGTTATATGGATACAATTTACACACATGGCACATAGGATCATGACAATTTGCTGTTATTGCAGTGAAGCACCATAATATATGAGGTATTGGAGTTGCACTGTTAACAATCCTCAAAGCCTGGAAGTAATATTGTTGAAGATATACCATTGTATCTACTATTAAATCCACAGTAATGTCAGGATGCCTTTGGTGTTGAATTATTTCTTGGTTTAGACTCATTAGAGCTGGTTGCTGCTGATTTCTATTGTATGGATCAATTGCACATGATTCTGATGGCTATAATATTTAGCACAAAATAGTCCAATAGGTTAACACATTGTTTAGGGATGGTTTTCAATATGTTCACAGAAGGCTGTTCACTGTTGAAAAACTTCACTCCTGGTATCACCATTTGTGTTCTGTAGGATCCTTTTGCTTGAAGAGTGGAGTTATAGAGGTATTATGGTGAATATATCAGTTTCTGATGATAGTGGATATGCTTGTGATTTTTGATATCCCATAAAACTGTCCCACAGAAATGCACTGGTTTGAAGAAAGCTCAGACTATTTGGTCCACGATTCAGTCAGTAGGTAACAGTTATTTTCCTCACATCACGATGAAACAGCAGTATATATATGATCCAACAAAAAATTTTATGATTTCAGTAAAAAGTTCAACAATAAACTCAAATAACACGATGAAATATCAAGAAGAAAATGTATGCAAATCTCAAGAAATTTTGTAAACAAACTACACACTCTTTGCCGCCATCTTGTTTTGAAACAGCGCCCCAAGCGCTCCCAACGGTCGATCACCTTGCCAATAATACAATGGTTTAAGTGAATAAAGGAATAAGACATATATTCTGCTCTTTGTCTTTTCAATTTCCCTAGTAGTGCCTGATTGTCAGATACGATTTTAGAGGTTATATTTTCTGTCAAATCAATCATAGCCGTAGATGGACAATGGGTATAGGGTACAAACACGACCCACTTATAGCAGAACAACTGTTATATAAAAGAAAAGAATGCATATAACAACACTTTAATATTAGAAAATATACACATATGCATAAACTTATAGCTATAATTCCTTATTGTATGTAAAACTGTACTCCAGTGATGAGTATAATACATGAAGTTATTTATATTAAATTAGAGGTAGGTATTCTCAATATACAGGAAGTGACATAAGTACTCTCAAGTGGAGTATTCCTGAAACAATTATGA